>CM052798.1:83967373-83996868 GCA_028533885.1 Nasua narica | reverse complement strand
AAGCTTTGGAATAATTTGCTATGCAACAATAGATAACTAATATATCCAGCTTGCTGGCAGGGCAATCAGTCTGAGTCACAGAAAACATATTTGAGATATAGGAATGAGAATGCAATGATTGAGATCATAAGCTGTTTTATTTATTGAAGAGATAAAATAGTACATTAACAAAACCTTATTTGATAGAAAAACAACACCAGAACTCTTACGAATGTGATTATCAACTAAACCACCAGAGATACTGGTCCTACTGAGTTCTTCCATAGCTATGTAACTCAAAGGCTAAGAGATTGGCTGAAGTCAGGATATGAATCACTGGACAGTTTCTTCTGGAAAGACAGAATAAATCGATAAGGCCCTTTAATAAGGAAGTTGCAAGAAACCTTACCCTTTGGAGAAAGAGTACTCTGTCATTCCTATAGTCAAGGCCCAGGTCCAGCCAAAAGGAAGCAGAGGGTTGTGACAATGATCCAATGAGTCTGGCCCCAGAGCTCCCTTCAGCTCGTCTTTTGCTTGGCTTTGGAGACTGGAGTGGGCATGATTTAGAGGCTGGAGCTTTATTTGACACTAAGCAGATGCAAAAATTCAAGTCCCAAACCCATCCTTTGATCTTGAACCATTAGTGCTGCAGGTTCTCTTGGCTTCTCATGTTCAAAAAATGCTCAGGTATTAGTGTCACCACCTTGAGGGACATGGCTGCCCCATGAGTGGGTAAATCATTGTTCCAGTGCCTGAGATGGGAAATGTCTGGCTAAACCCTCTTTTCTGGTTTTATGATACAGAGACCAAAACAGGGAAAAGATGAGAGGGGGGACAAAGACACCAAGGCCAAGAGGTGACCATTTAGGGCTTCATGCTAATAACTGATTTTGGGTTTCCAGAGATGAAATAAGCCTCTCCAGCGCAAGGCGGTATCATGTCACAGCCCGAGGGCCTGGCTGGTTTTATCAATCTGGCAGTTCAAGGTCAGCGCAAAGGACATCCCCAACACCTGAGAAAAGAGTTGAGAAAATGTGAGGTCTTCATAAAAGGAGCCATCTCTCCCACAGCCCTGGGATTAGCCCCAGAGAAAAAGAGTGTCCATCACACTTCATGCCATTATTTCCAATTCCTTCTCTATTCTCTCCTTTTGCTTTAGAATGGTAGTGGAGGTGATGGTGTCAAAACAGTAGTGGATAGAGTGTTGGGACATCTTCGTCTCCTTAAGAAGTCACTTGTTTAGCCAAGTACTGCACAAGTCAACACTTTGTGCAATGAGTCATCTCTACCCGTACCCTGAGACTCCTCAGTTTCCAAGCAGAGAAAAATTATTTCCCTCTGAGCTTCTTGATTACATCTTAGCTATTCTGTGACATACCCAAAATACTTGGGTATAAAATTAGTAGAAACGTCACATAATAAAAAAGAACACAAAACTATCCCCAATACACCTGTGACTTACCATGCTAAGCAGAGAAATTATGATTATGATTTTTATCATCAGCTCCTGCTTGGCATACAAGGCCAATTTTTCATAGAATGTTCTTCCATCGCAAGCTTTTTCATACCAGCTCAGTGAATGACCAAAGTAGGGGTCTGCCTGACGACTTTTAATTTGACTATGAAACACTCATATCTCTTCCAGTGATAAGTTGACCAGATAGATCTTGCAGCATATTTTCTGCATGCCTTAAATTGGTAATGACATCATTTGCTATGTGACTGGGGGGAACTCATATTTATTGAGCATGTACTATGTACCTGGTAAAACCTACTAAAACTTTACTTGAAAATCATTTAATCTTCACAATAGTCCCATGATTAAGTTCTTACCTGGATCACACATACACAAATAGTGACGATTCCAATGTGCAGGAAGTTGGAATGAAACCACAGTTTTGCTTTTGCATAGCAACCCTAGAAAAAATTACAAATACAAAGGATACCAGTCTATTATTCGACTTTATCAGGAACCTAATTTCAGAAGATAGTTTATATTTTGCCTTATGCCAAAAGACTTAGGCCATTTTTATTTTCTCTCTGTGTATGAAGAAATAGGCATAAAGTAGAAAATATTAAACTACAGACTTTTCTGGCCTTGTTATCATCACAGTAGCGCCTAACACCAAAGTCCTAGATTTCTACACACAGTTAAACTGGCTTCCGAGAGGCATTTCAGCAATAGATGTCCTTATATCCTTTAAACATCCACTGCTGACTTGGGACAAATAAATGGGGAAATAGTTTATGCAATTCTAGGATTGGTTGCATTTCAGCTTCTGCTGAAACCTAAATCTATCATGGCCCTACCAAGCTCCAGGGCAGGGCTAGTTGGTGAGTATTTCAATCTTTCTTCATAGACCTAAACATTTCTGGAGATTTTCAAACAATCCCAAGGTAGATAACACCAGACAACAGGAATTTAGGAACTTAATCTTGGAATATAGTCTTGGCTTCTTCTCTGGGCCTAGTCTGTAGGTCTCACATAACACAATAAATAAATTAATAATAATAAGTGGGCAAGTTGTTTCAACAGTTCTACCAACTCTTTCTCCCCCAACTCCAGACTCCTTTACTAATGACCCATTTCACCAAGAGGCTGGATGTTGCCATTTCCAAGGAAGAAGAGCAGAGAAACAGGAAGAGGGGGAGGTTTTCTACTTCAACTTTATAATTTTCACTTTCAACCATAAGACCTAATTCTTGCTCAAGAAAAATGTAGATATAATCCTTTGTCACTATCACAGAAACTTTTCCCCTCTAATGTAATAGTTTAGCTTGGTGATGCAATAGCAAGATGTGTGATGACATCTCTAGTCTAATGAGCTTTTTCCTTTTTTTTCTTTCGTCTACTTGTCTGGACAACTTTTGTCTGACTTGTCTAGTAACCTGGGTTTTCTCCATGGCCTCTATTTTATCCAAGGTTCCTTGTTTCTTGTTGGGAGGACTGAGCTCTATATACTGGAGTTTCTAAGATAATTGAAAGTTTAACCACAGAGGCTAATAACAGAAAAGGTGCCAAAAAATTACCTGAACTTGTGGATCTGAAGGGCAAGATGCTGGTGGGTGACCGGTCCAATCCTTTGTGCCATTTACACCACAACATTGCAGCTAAAAGCCAAATCCCCAAAAGAAATGATTGTTAGAAAGTTAACAGAAGGAAAGCTGTAACTTGGAGAAAAGGTGGGCCCTTCAGATCTGACTACAGTGGGAAACACAGAATTAGCTTAACTACGATGGCTCCTTAATAAAATATTTTCAAATACATTACACCATTTCATTCACATAAATCTCCTTCAAGTAGAAAGGGCATGTTCAACTTATTCACATTTTACAGATGAAATATTAAGTACACAGGGCTTTCGGTCTGACATGTTCCGTCTTCGTAGGTCTTAGATAGGTCTTAAGATAGGTCCTTAGATAGGTCTTCCTTAGGTCTTAGTAGGGCTTAGAGAGTGAGCCTACCTGAGGATGTGAAGGATGAGAGAATGTAGAGAACTTTGTACCAATCAGAACGAAGCCTGTTTGTGACTGCTAAACATTATTTTGGACCTAGGGGCTGTAGACCTTAGATTGTGGACCTTTCAAGAAAGGAAGTCCCTTTAGCCTCCAGGCATTGAGGTTGGAAAATTAAGTCTGGGTTGAGCTGAGGAGGATTCCATCTGTACTCACAAATGACTGGATGGAATCCCATGCTGCTTTGGTGCTGTTGTCCGAGTGGTATCCCTGAATGCTGTCAGTCAGGCCAGTGGACACATAATTATTCAACTGGACGGGGCATATTCCGGCAGAGAAGACATTATAAAAAGCAGGTGAGTTCAAGGAACAAGAAATTTCTAATAATGACTGGCGGTTCCATTTGCTCCTCCCTTCCCAAATGATCTCCTCAGAGCTAAGGAAGCTAGGAGCAGGAGTTTATATACAGGGAGAAGGGCCGAGACTGAAATAGCATTGCAGGAAGAGGTGCGTAGTAGTCTCTTGTCCTTCCAGAACTCTGGTTTTTCAGAGGAAGACTATCAAAGCATGGGCTCTCTTAGGCATGGAGACATTTTATACTGCCAGACACATGGAGGAAAGGAAGCAGGAGGAGGATAAACTTGTTTTTACTCTTCCTATTCATCCTTCAAAGCATGATTCAATTGCAACCTTTCATGACATTTTTCCCCCCTCCCCATTTACAATTAATTTCTTTCTTCCATCATTCCACTTTGCCTCTGTCTCTATTATAGGACTTCTTCTCCCGGTCAGAAATACAACAATGAGTTGTTCTTTATAGCTTACCCTCTGTTCATACACGAAGAGCAGGATGGCCATGGTCACCTCAGCAAGGAGGATAATCAGCAGCAGGATAAAGAACTGAGGCAAAGCAGAGACATGCTCAGAGCACTGATCCTAGTTCTTCCCTCACTCCTACTCCACCCTGGGAGCATCCAGACGTGTCTCCATATGTGTACAGAAGTTCCTATTCCTGTTTGCTCAGGCCTTCATAACCCTTTTGTTTTGTGAGAAATATGTGTCTTTTTTCTACAACGAGACTCCAAGTCTCTAGAGGGCGGATCAGCTGTCTTCTAACTTTGTTCTCCCCTTCCCATGTGCCTATAATGCACATAATGAGTATGTGCATTATTTGTTGAATCAGTGAAGCAATTTTGGCATCAGCTTTTTGAAACAGTTGAGCAAAAGAGCAGTAAACCAAACTATATGTCTTTAGAGTTTGGGGCCTGGTCCTTTCTGCAAGATCAGGGCTAGTTTGGGGTCGGGAACAGGTGATGGTGGAAGTTGAGTGGAGCCCTGTACAAATGGGGAGAAGAGGTATTCTAATCACAGTCCCAACTCTTACTTATCTCCAACTGTAGATGCTTACTCCCTTTATGCTAATCACACACAGCAGAAAACTTATTCTCCTTCACCTTTTTATCCCAACATTAATTTTGATTTCTTAAACCCATTTAATCTTTTCCCTATGTCTATCAGCTCCCATCTTTTGCCATTAATCTGGGAACTGAGAACAGGAGCTTTTTTTACTCTAGGTCTTGGTTCTAGTTTAAGAGTTGACCCATAAGGGAAAGAAAATTAACCAAATGACTTAAGGAAGAACCAAGGTGACTGGGAACCCTTACTAAGGATGGAGCGGCACTGTTCTATCGAGCACTGAGTACACTTAGAGAAACAAGGAGCTCTTCTTCCATAGAGCTGACAGGCAAAACCTAAGCTTAAATGTGCTCTTCAGGGGGCGCCTGGGTGGCTCCGTGGGTTAAAGCCTCTGCCTTCAGCTCAGGTCATGATCTCAGGGTCCTGAGATCGAGCCCCATATGGGGCCCTCTGCTCAGCGGGGAGCCTGCTTCCTCCTCTCTCTGTCTGCCTCTCTGCCTACTTGTGATCTCTCTCTGTCAAATAAATAAATAAAATCTTAAAAAAAAAAATGTGCTCTTCAGGACAATTAACTGACAGGGAATAACTGAAAAGCTCTAGCATCTCTCATGTTAGATCACCATGGCTGCCACCTAGGACCTCACTTAAGTTGGATCATCACACGATCATGTATCTTGTGCAGATCTGAGATAGAGAAGCATCTTCTGCCATTTTAGGAGGGTCACCATACTCAGAAGAATCTAGAGACCAGATTTTCCATCAGTTAGTAACTCTGACTCAGATCCTAAAAATACATACTAATGTGAAAAGCATTTAGGCAGATGGATGACACTTGATTTCAACCAAACATGAAGAAATAAAAGCCATAAACAGAAATTATGACAAGGGTCATTATTAACACTGTACAATGAATCCCAAGGAGGATAGCAATGTCCTCTTCCACCTATCCCTGGTACCCCAGTCAGAAACAAAATACTATTGCTCTGGACAGATTTGGCTAGTCTAAAGTGACAATCCTATGTTCCTCTGATTTCCCTGTGCCCATAGCCATCAAGAAACCTTTTGCCTGGGGCTTAAGGTATCATGTCTCTCTACTTAGGGTACCACATTTGCTGCAAGAGACTCACCGACATAAGCAGGCACTTGTTCTCCTTGATGGAGCCCATGCAGCCCAGGAAGCCAACCACCATGATAATGGAGCCCACGATGACAAGCACATTGCCCAGGGAGAGGGAGGGGAACAGGCTGAAGTTGTTGTGGACCAGGAAATAGATCCCAAAGCCCAAAATGCAGCACCCACAGAACTGAAAGAAAGAATCCCACAACACTCTTGAAATCTGCTCACATTTTCACTTGAGATTAGGGTGGGGGGGATGGGGTAACCATGTGATGAGTATTAAGGAGGGCACATGTTGTGATGAGCACTGGGTCTCCTATGCAACTAATGAATTGTTGAACACCACATCAAAAACTTATGATGTACTATATGTTGAACACAATAAAAAAAATTTTTAAAAAGTTTCCCCACCAATGAATCAAAAAAATCACATTTTTCCATTAGCTCTATCAAGACTCTCATGAACAACCTCTTTACCCAGATTTCCCCATGCACTTAGAAAAGAAGGGATCCTACTTTCCTCCTGTGATGTTCCACTCATGCTTCATCTTACCCATATCAGATACCAGGGGAAGCTCACCATGAATAATATAGTAGCTTCATGCTTCAGATCTCCTACTCATTGTCCCCACAACATTTTACACATGGTCTTCCCTTTGGAAAGACCTGGAACTTCCCCGGTTGAGAAGTTTATCTTGCTAGGCAGAAAACTAGAGAAGCCAAACTTTTAAGAATCTTCTCATAGACACATGAGTGCAAAACGATCCTATATTTGAAATTGAATTCTAAATTTGGTACGGTGAAACCTTCCCAGAAAAGGTGACGTCCCTTTCAATCAGTTATCCGTCCAAGGGATTAAGGGATGGAGGGGAGCAGGAAAAGTGTTATTTGTACACAGAATACAGAGTCTCAGGTTTCTCACCCATAGATGTCAGCAGTGAGCAGGAGTAGCCTAAAGTCCCCAGACACAGAAATAGCCTGCCAATACATAACAATGGAGGGCATGTATTGCATGCAGCACTGGGTGTGGTGCATGAACAATTAATCTTGTAACGCTGAAAAAATAAAATAAACGTATTTGGGGAAAAAAAATCTTGGGAAGAAAACAATGAATCTTGTAACACTGAAAAAATAAAATAAAAGTATTTGGGGAAAAAATACATAACTGCACTGGATAAAGAAGATGTGGTCCATATATACAATGGAATATTACTTAGCTATCAGAAAGGATGAATACCCACCATTTGCATCAACATGGATGGAACTGGAGGGGATTATGTTCAATGAAATAAGTCAAGCAGAGAAAGACAATTATCATATGGTCTCACTCATATGTGGAACATAAGGAATAGCACAGAAGACCATAGGGGAAGGGAAAGAAAACTGAAAAGGGGGAAATCAGGGAGGGAGATGAACCCTGAGAGACTATGGACTCCAGGAAACAACCTGAAGGTCTCAGAGGGGAGCGGGATGGGGAGATGGGGTAGCCGGGTGACGGGTATTAAGGAGGGCATGTATTGTGATGAGCACTGGATGTTATATGCAACTATTGAATCATTGAGGGAAATAGAGTGTAGCTGGGAGGAGATGAGCTCCTCACGCTCATAAAAGGCACACTTACCCAAAAGAGCAGGTTGAAGAAAAACAGAACGTACTTCAGCAATTTCAAGCCACTCATGCCCATGCTGGGATATTCTTACTCTAAAAAGTGAAAGGAAAAAAAGAGGAAGTAAGTTGCCTGGCTCTGTAAGGTGGCGCAAGTGAACAGACAGCAGAAATGATCAGGGTTCAAGATCTCCAGCATCACCTTGGGTTTGAGCTGTGACTATCCTCTGGGAACTTTCCCCAAACTCCCTGTTTTCCCAGTCTCTGAACTAAAGTACCAGTTGGTTTATCTCAGACACTCACTTTTGCTCCAATTCACAAGCCGAGAATACCTATCACTGACTTAAGCACTGTAGAGGAAAGCAATAGAACTCCTCCAAATAGCTTTTGGAGGAGTGAGTGACAGTAACACAAACTCGGCCAATGCCCAGAGAATAGTGCTTGGGCATTTACTCAAGAAGGCAGCTTAAGGGTCAAGAATTAATCAGCTGTGGAGGTCAGTGACTTGACCAGCCAGTTCCTTAAAAGCCCTGAGATGCATGTATATACTACCTTTGGTCTATAAACCTCTCCACATGAAAATGGGGGAACATACATATGTATGATTCATTCTTTTACTGAAGAAACATTTATGATGTTTTTTGTTCTAGACACTGTGGGAGATATAACTGTAACTAAGCAGTAGCCTTCTTCCAGGAGATGTCAATCGCATAGTAGAGATAAAACTAGCTATCAAATATCCAATGGAGAAATAAAAAGAGATAGCAATGGGAGCTTGATTTTTAAAAATATAGAATTTCATTTTCTCAGTAAGGACATTAATGTGCAAACCCTCGTCCTCAATTCTAGAGATCTGGATACACAATTTTGAATTTTCTCTTGGACACAATTTCGCTCTATAGAGTAACTCATATTTTAAAACCACACATAAGACTGCTATATAAAGCAGAATGTCATTTTATTGTTTTTTTCTCCATTAGAACTATGCCTTTTCTAGTATATAGATTACTTGCACAATCCATTGCCTGTACTCTCTTAAGAGTATCAAGGTATCCAGAAATCAGATGGTCTTGAGGGATAGGTCATCTGGGCTATTAATAAACCTGACGAGCTATTTGTGTTCCACAATAGAATAATCTCTGTTGAAAAGACCAAATATACATATTTACCTCATACTATTTTCCTTTTCTTTTACTTTGTCCTCTTTCCCTTTCTCCTTCTGTCTTGACCCTCAGTATGATTCTTACTTCTTCATCAATATTTTAGCCAACTTAAAATAAAATTGATTATGTGTGTTTGTATATAGTTGGGAAGTTAATATGATGATTTACTATATGATGATTTACTACATAGGCTTTGAGGTCAAACTTGAATTCAACTCTCACATATGCCACTAAATAGCGGCACGAGATTTGGAAATTTACTTAACATTTCTAGTCACAATTTATTCCTATGTAAAATGGGGTGTAATACTTATACCTCTTAGGGTGGATGTGAAGATCAAATGATCTTACAACAGAGACTGATATATCACCATACTCAGTAAATGGAACCCATTATTATTTTGTCTTAAAGGAACTCTCTGGGAAGGGAGAAATAGAAGTATATTATAAAGTTCTATTATGTGATATGGTAATGCTACTTGAAGATAGACTGTGATGAATTTAAGATATACAGTATAAACCATAAGGCAGCCTCTAAAATAACAAAACAAAGAATTATAATTAATAAGTCAGCAAAGATAAATAAATAAAACCTTTAAAAAAGTAAGCAAGCAAAGGAGATAAAATTTTTTTTTAAATACTGGATTAGTTGGTAGAAGCCTGAAAAAAAAAGGAAGAAGGAAACTGCTACAGCCTGAATGTTTGTGTCCCCACAACATTTATATGTTGAAATCCTAATGCCCATGACGGTGTAGGGAGGTAAGGTTTTGGGAGGCAATTAGGTCATGAGGGTGGAAATCTTCTAAATGGGATTAGAGCTCTTATAAAAAGAGACCCCAGAAAGTTTCCTGGCTCCTTCCATCTTGTGAAGACACAACAAAAAGTCTGCAACCCAAAAGAGTGGTCTCACCTGACCACATTAGCATCGTGATCTTAGACTTCCAGCCTCCAGAACTGGGAGAAGTACATTTCTGTTTTTTATAAATTACCTAGTCTGTAGTATATTGTGTTATAGCAACCTGCACAGACTAAGACAAAAAACAAATGGGGAAAACAGAAAACAAATAGAAATATGGGACAAATAGAAAACAAATATGCTCAACTCTAATCATATTAACAGCAAGTAAATGAAATGGTCTAAGTACTCCAGGTATGCCCCGAGATAGCCAATTGGGATAAAGAACATTTAGTAATGAATTATCAGAAAAATAAGAAAACAATCCCATTTAAAATAACATGAGAAAGGGCGCCTGGGTGGCTCAGTTGGTTAAGCGACTGCCTTCGGCTCGGGTCGTGATCCCGGAGTCCCGGGATCGAGTCCCATATCGGACTCCCGGCTCTGCGGGAAGTCTGCTTTTCCCTCTGATCTTCTTCCCTCTCATTCTCAGTCTCTCTCTCTCTAATAAATAAATAAACAAACAAACAAACAAACAAATAAATAAATCTTTAAAAAAAAATAACATGAAAAAGAATAAAATGCTTAGGAATAAGTTTAACCAGAGTGGTAAAAGATCTAGACACTGAAAACAATACATTAATGAAAGAAATGTAAGAAGACACAAATAAATGGAAAGATATTCCATGCTTCTGGATTGAAAGAATATTGTTAAAGTGTCTACACTACCCAAAGTGATCCACAGGTTGAATGTAATATGTACAAACATTTCAGTGACATTTTTCACAGATGAGAATAAACAATCCTAAAATTTATGTAGGATCCAAATAAATAAATAAATAAATAAAATAAACAATCCTAAAATTTATGTAGGATCATAGCCAAAGGAATCTTGAGGAAGAAAAACAAAACTAGAAACTGATTTTGAATTATATAACAAAGCTATACTAATCAAAACAATAAGACATTGGCATAAGAACAAACATATAAACCAATGGAACCAGAAATAAATCCATGCATATATGGCTAATTTATTTATAGCAAAGGAGTCAAGAATATATGACGGGGAAAAGACAGTCTCTTCAATCAATAGTGTTGGGGAAAGTGGTGAAGCTCAAGCAAATGAATGAAATAAGACCACTAGCTTACACCAATCACAAAAATAAAATAAAAATGGATTATAGACCTGACACAAAAATAGTGATTCAAAGGGGGCACATGTACCCCAGTGCTTATAGCAGCAATATCCACAATAGCCTAAATATGGAAAGGTCCCAAATGTCCATGAACAGATGAATGGATAAAGAAGATGTGGGAGACACATGCAATGAAATTTTAATCATCAAAAATAATGAAATCTTACTATTTGCGACAATGTGGATGGAACTAGAGGATATTACGCTAAGTGATATAAGTCAGTTGGAGAAAGACAAATACTATCTGATTTCATCTATATAGCCATACCTGGACTTTGCAACAAGTAGGAGCCACAAAGATTTTTTATCACATTACTAATTGTTGTAAGATACCTTAAATTATCACTTGTAGTCATTGCTACTTTAAAAGTACAGAAGTGCTTAGATCAGCTGGTAGACCTTAATAAAGATGCACATTATATTATTGTGTTACAACATTTTAAAAAGTTGTAAATTGTGTTGCATAATAGTTTCCTTTGTAATGCTATGTGTTTGATGCGTTTGGAAACATTGCTTTGAGAAAGATTCTAGAAAAAAATATATATATATATTCCTATATATGGAATTTAAGAAACAAACAGATGAGGATAGGTGAAGGGAAAAAAGATAAAATAGGATAAAAACATAGAGGGAGGCAAATCATAAGAGATGCTGAACTCTAGGAAACAATCAGGGTTGCTGAGGGGGAAGTGAGTGGAGGGATGGGATATTTTGGGTATGGGCATTAAAAGGAGAGTAGGGACAGGCAGGAGAAATGGATTACAACAGACCATGAATAATTTTTGGAAGTGATGAATGTTTGTTATCTTGATGTAGTGATGGCTTTATGTATAGTGTATGTCAAAAAGTCCTTCCTAATTTGCCCTTGTCCATCTCTCCAAAATTCATGGCAACATACTCTGGCTTATATTTTATTTTTTAAATTTATTTAATTTATAAAAGCACTTTAAATATGCATGACATGTAAAAATGCTGTATGTACTAACATACACCTCAATGAGTTTGGGATAAGTGTACATCCATGAAACCATCACCACCATCAAAACCATAGACATACCTATCATTTCCTGAAGTTTCCTCCCATCCTCATTCTTATTATTTTTATTTTTGTGTGATAGTAATACTTAATATAAGATCTACCCTCTTAGCAAATTTTGAATGTACAATACTGTATTGTTAGCTGTAGCCAGTATATATTGTATAGTAAATTTCCAGAACTTGTTTATTCTGGATAACCAAAACTTTGTGCCCTTTGACCATCGCCTCCCTATTTACCTCTCTCCCAAGCTGGTACCAACCAACATTTGACCCTATGCTTCCATGAATTTGACTATCTTATATTCTACATATAAGTGACACCATATAGTATTTCTCTTTTGTGCTTATTTCTCTTAGCATAATGTCTTCCAGGACCTTCTGTGATGTCACAAATGTCAACAATTCCTTCTTTTTTTAAGGTTAAATAATATTCCATTGTAAGTATGTATCACATTTTCCTTATGCATTCACGCATTAATGAACATTTAGATTGGTTTCATATCTTGGCTATTGTGAATAATGCTGCAAAATGGGAATGCAGGTGTCTCTTTGAGATCCTGATTTCAGTTCACTTGAGTATATACCCAGAAGTGGGATTGCTGGATCATATGGTAGTTCTATTTTGAATTTTTTGAGGTACCTCTGAAGTGTTTTCCGTAAGAGTTCTACCTATTTACATTTCTACCAACAGTGCACCATTTTCTCCACATCTAGTAGTGTTTTCCGTAAGAGTTCTACCTATTTACATTTCTACCAACAGTGCACCATTTTCTCCATATCCTTGCCAATACTTTTTTTTTCAATTATTCATTTGTTTACTTATGGTGATAGAAGAACAATTATTCTTTTTGTTTGTTTCAAGATTTTTTTTATGTTATGTTAGTCACCATACAATACATCATTTTTGATGTAGTATTCCATGGTTCATTGTTTGCATATAACACCCAGTGCTCCACGCAATATGTGTCTTCCTTAATACCCATCACCGGACTAACGCATTCCCCCCCTCCAAAACCCTCAGTTTGTTTCCCAGAATCCATAGTCTCTCATGATTTGTCTCCCCTTCTGATTCCCCCCCTTCGTTTTTCCTTTCCTTCTCTTAATGTCCTCCATGCTATTCCTTATGTTCCACAAATAAGTGAAATCATATGGAATTGACTTTCTCTTCTTGACCTATTTCACTTAGCATTATCTCCTCTAGCTCCATCCATGTTGATACAAAAGTTGGGTATTCATCCTTTCTGATGGCTGAGTAATATTCCATTGTGTATATGGACCACATCTTCTTTATCCATTTGTCTGTTAAAGGGCATCTTGGGCTTTTCCACGGTTTGGCTATTGTGGACATTGCTGCTATGAACATTGGGGTTCATGTGGCCCTCCTTTTCATTACATCTGTATCTTTGGAATAAATACCCAGTAGTGCAATTGCAGGGTCATAGGATAGTTCTATTTTTAACTTTCTGAGGAATTTCCATGCTGTTTTCCAAAGTGGCTGCACCAACTTGCATTCCCACGAAGAGTATAGAAGGGTTCCCCTTTCTCCACATCCTCTCCAACATTTGTTGTTTCCTCCCTTGTTAATTTTTGCCACTCTAACTGGTGTAAGGTGGTATCTCAATATGGTTTTGATTTGAATTTCCCTGATGGCTAATGATGTGGAATATTTTGTTCATGTGTCTGTTAGCCATTTGTATGTTCTTTGGAGAATTGTCTGTTCATTTCTTCTACCCATTTCTTGGCTGGATCATTTGTTTTTTGGGTATTGAATTTGAGAAGTCCTTTATAGATCTTGGATACTAGCCCTTTATCTGTAGTGTCATTTGCAAATATCTTCTCCCATTCCATGGGATACCTCTTAATTTTGTTGACTGTTTTCTTTGCTGTGCAGAAGTTTTTTTTATCTTGATGAAGTCCCAAAAGTTCATTTTCGCTTTTGTTTCCTTTGCCTTTGGAGACATGTCTTGAAAGAAGTTGCTGTGGCTGATGTTGAAGAGGTTACTGCTTATGTTCTCCTCTAGGATTTTGATGGATTCCTGTCTCACTTTGAGATCTTTCATCCATCTTGAGTTTATCTCTGTGTATGGTGTAAGAGAATGGTTGAGTCTCATTCTGTATACGCTGTCCAATTTCTCCAGCACCATTTATTGAAGAGACTGTCTTTTTTCATTGGATATTTTTCCTGATTTGTCAAAGACCTAGCAAGCCAGAAAGGGCTGGCAAGACATATTCAGGGTACAAAATGAGAAGAACATGCAGCCATGAATACTTTATCAGGCAAGGCTGTCATTCAGAACAGATGGAGAAATAAAGAGCTTCCAGGGCCGGCAGAAACTCAAAGAATATGTGACCAGTAAGCCGGCCCTGCAAGAAATATTAAGGGGGGTTCTAGAGAAGGAGAAAGACCCATAGAGTGATATAGTACAGAAATTTACAGAGACAATCTATAGAAACAAACACTTCACAGGCGACATGATGACAGTAAAATCATATCTTTCAATAATCACTCTCAACACGAACAGCCTAAATGCTCCCATGAAATGGCACAGGGTTGCAGATTGGATAAAAAGACAGGACCCATCCATATGCTGTCTACAAAAGACTCATTTTGAACCTAAAGATACATCCAGACTGAAAGTGAAGGGATGGAGAACAATTTTTCATGCCAACAGACCTCAAAAGAAAGCTGGGGTAGCAATTAACATATCAGACAAATTAGATTTTAAGCTAGGGACTGTAGTTTGATACGGAACACACTACATCATTCTTAAAGGGTCTATCCAACAAGAGGATCTAACAACTGTAGATATCTATGCTCCCAACATGGGAGCAACCAACTACATAAGCCAACTGTTAGCCAAAATAAAGAGACATATAATAATACATTAATAGTAGGAGACCTCAACACTCCACTCTCAGCAACATACAGATCATCTAGGTAGAAAATCAACAAAGAGATTTGAATGATACACTGGACCAGATGGACCTCATAGATATACACAGAATATTCCACCCTAAAACAACAGAGTAGAATGAGTATCATTCTACTCAAATGCACATGGAGCTTCCTCCAGAAGAGACCACATACTGGGTCACAAATCAGGTCTCAACCTATAGCAAAAGATTGAGATTATTCCCTGCATATTCTCAGACCACAATGCTTTGTAATTAGAACTCAATCACAAGAAAAAATTTGGAAGAAATTCAAATACTTGGAAGCTAAAGATCATCCTGCTTAAGAATGTTTGGGTCAACCAGGAAATCTAAGAGGAACTTAAACAATTCATGGACACCAATGAGAATGAAAACACATTGGTCCAAAACCTATGGGATACTGCAAAGGCGGTCCTAAGACAGAAATACATAGCCATCCAAGCCTTGGTCAAAAAAAGTTAAAAAATCCTGAATTCACCAACCAACTTTACACCTTAAAAAACTGGAGAAAAAACAATAAATTAAGCCTAACCCACACGAGAAGGGAAATAATTAAGATTAAGGTAGAGAATAAGAAACCAGAAACACAGTAGAGCAGATCAAGAAAACAAGAAGCTTGTTCTTTGAAGAATTAATAAGATTGATAAGCCTCTGGCCAAAGTTATCCAGAAGAAAAGAGAAAGGACCCAAATTAATAAAATTATGAATGAAAGGGGAGAGATCATGACTAACACCAAGGAAATAGAAAAAATTATCAGAAATTATTATCAACAACTATATGCCAATAAATTAAGCAACCTGGAAGAAATGGATGCCTTCCTGGAAACCTATAAACTACCAAGACTGAAACAGAAAAAAATTGACAACCTGAATAGACCAATAGCCAGTAACGAGATTGCTGTAGAGTTCAGTTATTCATCAGTTGCATATAACACCCCATGCTCATCACATCACATGCCCTCCTTAGTGTCTTTCACCCCAAAGATTTCATTCTTTTTGATGGCTGAGTAATATTCCGTTCTACTATATACCACATCTTCTTTATCCATTCATCAGTTGATGGACACTTGGGTTCTTTCCATAATTTGGCTATTGTTGGTAGTGCTTCTATCTTAAAATCTAATAATCAACATTGACTGTCTCAGTGCCTCCTTTTTTACTTGTGCTCATGGGGTTCTTTGCTGGAATTTGCTGCTTTCTCTCCCACTGACTCCTTAATTTGGTTAGCCGCTATTCATCCTGACACTCAACTCCAGTGTCACTCTTCCAGGAAGCCCTCTCTAATTGTATCTATTTCTCCACACCCAACTCCACTCCCCACAAGGAGTGCCCATAATACCTGCACATCTCAGTTATTGCACTAGCCTCTTCGTTTTATAATTATCTCTTCTCTCTACAGAACGTCAACCCCTTGAGAGTAGGAGCCAGTTTATTAATCTTTGATTCCTTGAGATCTAACACAATCCCCTGATTACACTAAAAAGAGTAAGATTGTTCAATAAGCCTTCGTTAACTAACTCTAAATAATCTGGTATGGTGGAATGGACATGACATGACAGCATCAGAAGCCTTGGGCTTGAAAGTTGTTCTACCAATAGACCACTCTTTTGGCTGTGGGCAGATGACTCACACAGAAGATTGGGCCGGATGCCTCCTAGGGTCACCACAGCCACAACCTCCTGGGATCCCGAGATTGCTGCTTCAGGTCCCTGTAATCAAATGGTCCACAGAGAACCAACTAATGAAACACCCACAGACCTGTGGATATTCCTACTGACTCTTTCCCTCACAGATGGGGAAAAGACCCTCTACCTTCTCCTTCCCTTATTTTCCATTTTCTCAGACTCCCAGGGGTTAAAAGAGAAACCTGCCCATTTGGTGAAGGTTGTCATTACTTTTACCATGTGCATGGCCCTAGTTTCCATATTAACCCAGACAGAATGACACTCCGTTTCCCCTTCCTTTCTTCACTGTGACTGTGTCAGCTATTAGGCTATTGCCCCTTCCAACCCAAGTGTCTGGAAGAACTAACACCCCTTTTCAGTCAAAATCTGCTGCATGACTCACGGCTCTGTGAAGAAAGTCCCTGACATCAGCTTCCAGGAAACCCCTGTGACCAAACTTCAGTTAACTGTGGCCGGGGGTGAAGTTCACTTTTCAGTTCCCTCCAAGCAAAGATCTTTGGCTAATAAACTGTCTTGTGGATTTCTAGTTTAATCCCTCCATTTTGTTTTGTTTAGTTTTGTTTGTTTTGTTTTTTGGCCCATTCTTGCAGGACCATCATATCTAGTCCTGACCTCAATCAAGCTTAGAAGTAGCTAAGGTTGGGACAGAAACTTCAGGAAGCTATCAATTCAATCTAGCCTCACGTGATCCGATCTTGGAAACAACAGCAAGACAGGTTTGGTGTTATGCGGACTACTGTATTTATGAGATGTTAATATGTGTTCCCCAAATGAAAACAAGCAAACAAACAAAATCATAAGGAAATCACTATGTTGTACACCTGAAATAACATTAAGCTGTAATATGGTAACTAACCAGAATTTAAATAAAAACTTTAAAAAAAAAAGGAATGAAAGAAATCCACGGTAAAATAATTTTGAAAATAAATAGAATTAAATGAAAATAAAATGAAAAACAATAAATAGTTCTTTTAATGAATGACTTCGGAAAAACTCATTATATGCTAATATATATTGTTACTACAAACTTATTCTTATTTTGAAGATTACTTGTAACAGCTCAGAGAACATAGTGTTCCACGGAATACAGTTTGATAAACACTAGTAACAGGATCAGACAGATCTAATTTTGACTTCTGGCCGTCTTACATGCCAGAAATGTGGCCTTGGGCAATTTGTGTAATCTCTCCACTTTCACAATTTCCTCATCTTTAAAATGGTGATATCCACATACAGCTCACATGTGGTTCAAGAGGTTAAATGAGATGACATTTTCTGGATGGCTCAGCATCAGGGTGCCTGGTTCAGTGACCACCGACTAAAAGATCAAGTTTAGAAATTCCTTTCCAGTCCATTCATAAGGGCAACCCTGGGATTTCTGCTAGATTTTCAGAAATAAAATACAACAGGGGCCAAAAGGCCTTTAATAATTTTTTGCTTGTTTCATTTTTTTGGTAAATACCCCCCCCAAAAAAAGCTTTTTACACTCTCAGTAAAAAAAATTCAAACAATAAAGAAAATACGAAGTCAAAAGCATAAAACCTTCTGAAATCCCATGTCCAGAGAGAACCACCACTGACATTTTTGGTGAACACCTTTCCAGACATTTCTCCCTATATACAGATCTATTTGCCAACTTACACAGAAAAACAAAGTATTCAGTAAGGTGACTTTTGGCTTCCTATCCTCTTTTACTTAGTGCCTGTGAAGGTTTTTGGTTCATCAGTGAAGAAAAGTGGAACCTTGATTAACAATAGATTTTTCTAAATAGGGAAGAAAATCTGTTCTCTATGAGAGCCTCCCAAATAAGGGCAAAATAAATTTAAATAGATGATAGAGTTCACTGAACCCTGCAAAATGTTGAATGCTTCACGAATGTATTTTATTTATAATCTTCTTATCAACCCTGTGACTTAGCTGTCAACAGCCCTACTTTGCAAACAGGAAATCCAAGGCTCAGTCAGCCCACATAATGGGCACATGTTCACCCAGCTAATGAACAGCAAACACGGCAAGGTCTCTCAGCCTCCCAGACCATCTTCCTTCCACTACCCCAGGCTCCATTTTGTGCCTCTCACTTCCCAACCCAACTCACCCCCTGCAGCGTGATGGGCCTCAGAAGGACTCCTTCCAACTTTCAGAGTGAACCCCTGTGAGCAGTGGCTGAGGAGGAATGGGGGTTATGCAAGTATGTCTCTCTGGGGGGGGGGGGTAATAAGCAATCGCAGGGGGGAAAGGCAATTCTAAAATAAAACCAAACCAAACCATCAACATTTATGCATTATTTTCCTCTCATCTCTCCCTCATTTTGTCAAAGGAACGTGTTTGTCGTCTTAATCCTCCCCCAAATGGTGGTCTCCTTTTCAAAGCTGTTATCAGGGAGAGAAATGGGTGATTTGTGTAGGAGAGAAAGAAGAAAGAAGCAAACAGGAGAGGAAAAATGAGGGAAGGCAAATCTAGAGGATCTCAGAGGCTCATTTCCTAGAGGTTATCTTTCCTTACCCTAAAAACATGTAGAATTTTGCTGTGGAGGATTCCTGTCCTGGGGAGCCACCTACAGTGCGTTCAGGCAAGCTATGTCCAGCGTGAGCAAGGCTTTCTGTGCACTAATAAAAGCCACTTCTGTGGTATTCCCATGAAAAGTTTTAATAACCTGAATCCAGTCATGAAGAAACATGAAACAAGCCAAATAAAGAGACATTCTAGAAAATAGCCTGCCTGTACACTTCAAGAATATCAATGTCGTGAAACATAGGGAAAGACACAGGAACTGTTTCAGGTAAAAAGAGACTAAGGAAACAGGACAGTTAAAAGCAAGCTATGATCAGAGATTTCCAGTCACTATAAGGATACCAATGGGCAACTGATGGAATCTGAATAAGATCTATAGATGGGTAACAGTTTTGTATTAGTGTCGATTTCCTGATTTAGATTATTATAAAGTAGTATGTAAGAGGATGTTTTTGTTCATAGACCATACACAGTAGGGGCCCCTGGGTGGCTCAGTCAGTTAAGCATCTGCCTTCAGCTAAAGTCATGCTTTCAGGGTCCTGAGATCGAGCCCCACAGCGGGCTCCTTGCTCAGTGGGGAGTCTGCTTCTCCCTCTCCCTCTGTCCCTCCCCCACCTTGTGCACTCTCTCTCTCTCTTTCTTACTCTCTCTCTCTTTGTCTCTCACCCTGAACACTCTCTATCAAATAAATAAATAAAATCTTAAAAAAAAAAAAAAAAGACACAGCAAAGCACTCTTTGGGAAAGGATATCATGCCAGCAGTTACTCCCAAATGAGACAGCCAAGGAAGGATAAAGAAAATGTGATAAAATGTTAATATTTGGAAAATCTAGGTGAAGGGGGGTATTCAGAAATTCTTGGTACTAGTTTTGTCAGTTTTCTATAAGTCTGAATTGAAAGAGAGAGAGAGAATGTTAAATATGAGTAAACGATCTAAGGAATTCTGATCTTTAATTCATTACATTATAATTCCCTGATAGCATAAATACTGAGATTCTACAAGAGCTGTTTTTAGAAGAGCAAACCATGGGATAATTCTTTAAGGCCTCTATTTGCTCCTGATAGAGAGTAAGTATTAAGCCACAAGTTCAAATTGAAAAGATGTGAGGTATCCAAATACTCTCTCACTCCCATTCCTCAATCTAGTTCTCCTGAAATATAAAACGTCAAAGGAAAAGTGTGACAAATTAAATATATTTCAAATATTCCATTGGCTAGCATATTGACTTCAAGTCAATTGCATTTATGATTAAGCTGTATTTTTTATGTTTTCTTACGTTAAAATGCACTGGAAATCTGTGTAAACAAAGAACACAGTCTAATGATGCTTATTTAATAGGAAGTATATAAGAAAAGAGAGTATAGTGTGTAATAGGGAGGAAAGAGCATTCCATGGAGAATCAGGACTCACTATTTAACTCATTTTAGGATTTTAGACAAGTTTCACCTTACCTGAAAAATAAGCAGTTTGCAATGTTATAAGGATAGCTAATGTTTACTGGGTTCTCACTACGAGTTGAACACTTGGTTTAAACCTAAATAATCCCAAATTCCTTTGAAGTAACAACATTCTAACACTTAGAACACAGGGCTCTTATTTTAAGTGATTATAGCAATGCAGCCTTGCGGCCTTCTTCCTTTACAGCAGTTCTGGGCCATAGCTGTGACGTACTGACGTTCGTGCTCAGGAAGGAAGGGTCCTGGGCGCTGGTGACCTGGGGAATGAAGAGGGGACTCGCCTCTGTATCCCAACCCTGAGATCCACAGCCTCCACTCTGGGAGGGCTTAGTCAATGGCTTTGGAAAAGGCTTCCTTCTTCTCAAAGCCTGTGTCCAGATGTCCTTCCCACACTCACCCTGTAATCCTTGCCTCCTCTGGCCCAGCCTTCACCCCCGCTCTGTGTAGCGGTCTCATTTCTCTGTTCCTTTACTTCGGTGCCCTGTACCCGCCGTGGCAGCTGGGCCCCGGAGCTTCCTGGGAGCAGGTACCCAGTTGGCAGGCCCAGGGTGACCGCGACACATTGGGTGCTCACAGGAAGTACTGGGCGAGGACTAATGTAGGAACATGAACCAAATCACTGTAACTAAATTGACACAGTGTTTCCCAGAACAGACGCTAAGAGACAGTGGCCAGAACCTCGGGAAGAACTCCAAACTTCACCCTAACCTGCGGGAAATCGAGATTAAGGAATAAGACACCTGCCCCTTCAACCTCATTTCAAGCCAATTCCTATCAAGTCTGATGTCTAGACCTTGGACTTGCCTGGTTGTTTGATCTTGCCTCTTACTTCCAGGTGCTAGGTTCTAGAACCACGTAGAAGAGAGAGAGTTCCACTTCCTGTGCTCCTGCTCACTTGCTTACTCTCATCTCAAATGCATCTGGGGGGCGGGCACACTCTTTGAGTGTGCGTGCGCTGCACCCCATCTGGAACGCTGTTACCCCCAATCTCTGCAGCAAACTCATACTTCTTTGAAAATGAACCCAAGCAGTCACTTCCTCTCCAAGGCACACTCCTACACTCCTCCCACATTTTGTGCCCACTCTTCCTCCACTGTCGAAAAGACTGCATTGCGTTGTATCGGTGTGTTGAGTGTGCACTCCGCACCCGAATCTCCAAACGCTTCAAGATTGCTAAGCACATCAGTTATGTCCGGGGCTCCGGGACTTAGCACAATGCCTAGCTGTTCGTAAGCTGTGGACAGAAAAAGGGGAACAGGCTTCATATCTGGAGTCTGAAGCCCTCTGGGTGGTCAGAGGTCAACCTGAGGACACCAGAAACCAAAGAGCAATGGATTTGACCTTGCCTGTTTGTGCCGGTTAATTACCAAAGATAAAGTGGCTTCAGCAACAGTAGCTGCAAAGGAATGGGCTTTGAGTCATTTCCTGCGGGTATAAAGGCGCCCAATCCTTTCATTTAAAAGCTAAGTACTCTTAATTGGCCCACACAGAAAACAACACAGGAAATCAAGCTTCAGTTCAGTCTCTGCTCCAAACCCACTGCAATTTCAAAATCGTGCAGATTCCGGTGGAGATTGAGAAAGCAAAACTTCTTCGTTTAGCCAGCAGCTAAGACTGCTTCTGCTCAATTCTCTTCCAAAGCACTGACAGCTTTTATCTTCCATTGGAGTTCCTGAAGGGCAGGACTATTTTAGGGACGAATCTCAACCTTCTTATTTTTGTCTCTCCACCGGAATCTTCCAAAGCACAGCTCCTGGCCCCAGGAGGCACTTAACGTATCATTATTAAATAAATTCATTAAAAAATCTGGTCTTAGGGCACCTGGCTGGTTCAGTTGGTAGAGCATGCAACTCTTGATCTCGAGGTTGTGAGTTTGAACTCCACATTGGCTGTCGAGATCACTTCAAAACCAAATCTTAGGGAGTGCCTGAGTGGCTCAGTTGGTTAAATGTCTGACTCTTGGTTGCAGCTCAGGTCTGGATCTCCGGGTTGTGGGATAGAACCCTGCATCTTGTTCCGTGCTCAGGGCCTGCTTAAGATTCTCTCCTTCTGCTCCTCCACCCCGCACCCCCCCTTGCACACACTCTCTCTCTCATAAAAAAATCTTTTCTTAAATCTTGAAAAAATAAATTAGAAAATCTGGTCTTTATTTTTAAATTTGTGGCTCAATGGCCCCTGAGAGGCTTCGGGAATCTAGAGCCCTTTGTGGTGTGGCCATCCCTCATTGTTAGGTTGGTTAGTAATGGTCCTCCCGGGCTTTCCTCTCCCCCTAGGGCATAATCAAGTGAGATTCCTGCAGGTCTTCGAAGGAGAAATCTCTGATTTAGTGTTTCCTATGGTCTCCAGACCTCTAGTAATGACTAGGGTGGTCCCAGACAGCCAGGACCAAAGCTTGACTTTGACCTTCCGAGTCCATAAGACCCCAGTCACTCGTTACAGGGAGGGCATGAATTAGAAATCATTACAATATCAAGTCTTGTGGGTTAGTGCCTGTCACGTTATATTTATCAATATTTGTGTTTTGTATACCAAGGACAAGTTTATTCGGCAGAACCCTGAGGACCATAATGTTCTTCCCGCTGTTCGAAAACAATCAATCTAAGCATCTCTTCGGGGTGTTCAGCTTTTACCTATTGATACACAGTCAGTGGGCGTGCCCTGTGTTCCTGACTCTGAGCTATTCGGTGGCTCTGAGGAATCCCAGTAAGAGTCATGAAAATCAGTCAGATGAAGAACTGCCATCTCCCAGCTGCCTCTCTAAATGGCTCTGGCCTGGTTCTCTCCTCACTCTAAAATCACAAGATGAATATTCTTTTTTTTTAAGATTTTATTTATTTATTTGACAGAGAGAGAGAGATCACAAGTAGGCAAAGAAGCAGGCAGAGAGAGAGAGAGGGGGAAGCAGGCCCCACACTGAGCAGAGAGCCCGATGCGGGGCTCGATCCCAGGACCCTGAGATCATGACCTGAGCCGAAGGCAGAGGCTTTAACCCACTGAGCCACCCAGGCACCCCCAAGATCAATCTTCTAAGAGACCTGAGCGTATATGAAATCTTCCCCAGTGTCATGTCCCACAGAAGGCTCCAGGCGTCAGAAGTGACTACGCACGGAAATTCAAGTTATGAAGCAATTTAAGCCCACCAACACCCTGACCCAAAGAAGTATCGGATAACGGGAACCTAGTTAATGAAAAGTCTTTATGGCCTGCTTGTCTTTTGAGGGGTGCCAGAATCTCAATCTTTTGACTTTCCTGCACTAAATATTTGTGAAATAGAAGTTGCAGGAGATTTTAGACTTCCTGAAGAGGTAGGTGTACGGACAATCTTAAGATACCCTATCCCGCATAGTACAGTTCAGGTCTTGTTAAGTCAGACGAAAATGTCACCCAGCTTACCTTTCGCAGGTGCTCCTCCTCAGTCCTTTAGGCAGGATCGGTGATTATCCTTGAGGCGATCACAACGAGGCTGGTAACACGGATGTTCCGGGGCTATTTGTATAAAAGGAGAAGTGAAGGGAAAATGAATGTGCTCACACCGTGACAACAGGAAGCCCAGTTGGCGAGAAGGAGGAAGTGAGGCTCGGCCTGCTCTCTTGAGCTTTAGAGATGTAATCCTTCCCCTGTGGCTTTTTAGACACCTACTCTCACGACCCACCCAAATAGTAAACTTGTTTCTATGAAACACAGGAAAAGTCAAAGACCAGGCAGGTCTGGGCACTCATCGGTGAGCCCTGGAGGGCTCTGGGGTGATTTCGGCATTGATTTCTGTCTAGAAAAAGTCAGTGCTTCTCAGTCGAGATGGCAACTCAGAATTGTGCGTGGATTGGTCAAGAACAAGAATAAGAATAAGTATGTCTGGGTCCCCGTCTGGCAGGTGGAAACTGGAGTAGAACGCAGGAGCAATCATTTAAAAAGTTTGCTAGGACAGGGGCGCCTGGGTGGCTCAGTGGGTTAAAGCCTCTGCCTTCATCTCAGGTCATGATCTCGGGGTCCTGGGATCGAGCCCCGTATCGGGCTCTCTGCTCAGTGGGGAGCCTGCTTCCCTCTCTCTCTCTCTGCCTGCTTCTTTGCCTACTTGTGATCTCTCTCTCTCTGTCAAATAAATAAATAAAATCTTAAAAAAAAAAATAATAAATTAAAAAAAATAAAAGTTTGCTAGGATGGAGACAGGAATATCTCTTAAGCCTCTCAGCTTTCTCCCCACTCTCCCTCCAGCTACCTTCCAGGAGATCTCTACTTTCCCGTTGGATTGGGAAGCCATTTTCAGACTCTCGTGTCCCAGAAGCTGGACTTTCCTTGTGTAAAGATATTGCCAAGGGTAAACCCCAAAGCACAATCCAAGGGACATTGGTAGAAATGATTTGGTTAGTAAAGGGAGCTCCAGATTTAAAACCCAAAGTTCTGAGTTTCGGTCCCAGCTTTGAGTCTGTTAGCTCTGTGGCCCTGAGTAAATCTCAACCTCTCAGCTTCAGTTTATTAATAGTAATATCTAATAATAATCCTGCTAGATAGCTTACCGTTATTTCCCTGTTTATAGATGAAAAAACAGAGGCTCAAAGAAGTTATATATTTAGCCCAAGATTATACAGCTAAGAAAGAGCAGTTGAGGGGCGCCTGGTGGCTCGGTGAGTTGTGTGACCCACTCTTGATTTCGGCTCGGGTCATGAACTCAGAATCATGGAATCAAGCCCCACATTGGGCTCCATGTTCAGTGCCGAGTCTGCTTAACTCTCTCCCTCTGCACCCGCGCCCCATCCCTGCTTGTGTGTTCTCTTTCTCTCCCCCCACCCCAAAAACAGATAAATAAATAAAACCTTTAAGAAAAAGCTTCAAAAAATAAAAAAGAAATAAGAAAAAGAAATAGCAGTTGGGACTCAAATTCAAAGTCACAGAGAATGCTATTTTAGAATGACCAGTAGAGTTTGAAAATCTTATTTCCAGTTTTCTCTCTGCGGGGATTTTCTTAGATCGAAACGGTTAGGGACTAAGTGATAACCTCAACATATCCCTAGTCAGCGGTGAAATGCAGAACCTACCACTGAGCCACAGATTTTTTTTTAATCTGATAAAGGAAGAAATGGACATTCTCCCCAGTGCTCGACTTAGAAACATGCATCTGGGAAGGCTAGCTTTCTCCCCCTTCCTTTACCCTGACACACCGAGATTCTGCAATCACCTCCGACCAGGGCTGGCTTGTAGAGAATGCGGAGTTACAGAGGAAATGGATCCTGAACGTGTCAGTCCTTAACGTTCTCTAAGTGCACAGATTTTTCCAAACTTATGAGATCAAGGAACAGCAAGTGTGTGTGTGGGTTGGGTATATGGTTTTTCTCAGGGAACAGTTTTTCAGCATCACTGTACTGTAGGAAATGTTATCATCAATTCTCCTCTCTTCATCCGGCATCAGTCTGAGGATTCGGTGCCCCTCACTGGGGGCTGCTGTCACCATGACAGGTCCCTGCAGTCGAGGGGCTGAGAAAAGACTGCTTGCCTGGCTCCCATTCTCTGTGGCTTCCGTTGCTATCTCTTTGCGCCAAAGATTCGCAAAATCTGTCAGTGTGATCCGAGTTCTTACAGAGCTCCACGTAGGTACCTGAAATCCAGCACACAACATTCCGCTTGGGAAGCCGGGCATTCTCCTGCTGAAACCCGCTCCTCTCCTGTATTCACCATCTCAGGGAAAGGCCCTACTCACCGCCCTGTTGCCCAGGTCTGGCATCCTCTTGGGCTAGCCTCTTCCCACATCGTGGGGTATTATCAACCACCAAGTCCTAGAAATTGCACCTTTCCCTCAGTATTTCTCCAATCAGGCAACTTCTCTCCAACTCCGGAGCCATACACTAATCCTTATCGCTCACCTGTTTCACGGCGTCCCAGCCTCCTTCCAGATCAGCTGGAGTGCTTTCTCACTGAACCCCGACAAGGAAAGCCTTCTAAAAATGATAATTGAATCACGTCCCTCACCCAGCTCTTCCCTGGTTTCCCCTTGGGTTTTTGGTTTGGTTTTGGTTTTGTTTTTTTGTTTTTTTTTAATTAAAAAAAAATTTTTTTTTTTTTTGGTTTGGTTTTGTTTTTAAGTAAGCTCTACACCCAGGGCATATGAATTGTTCCCCTTGGGCTGAAGACTCGCAATTTCCACGTACAAGTGATGACTCTCTTATTAGAGTTCTGTCTTCTTTGAGCTTAAGTGAGGATGGATACATGAGAAGGCCCGGAGACCGTACGACACCGTAGCACAGGTGAAATGGGCTTTCTTGCCCTCCTGCCTGAACTCAGAGACAGCGGGGTGACAGGTCTGTCTGCAAGCACAGTTTCTGCCTGTGTGGTCTGAAGCAGCTATGAATTCCTCTCCTGACTCCCCATGCAGACTTGACTGTACATCTACCTCCCCTCCCATCCATCAGCAGAGGATCGCACCGCCCTAGGACGAGAATCAGGAACTTATGGCTCATTGGGTAGCATCTCCTTTGCTTCTCAGAAGGGATCTAAATCAGAGTGATGAGAGGTTCCTTTTGCAGGCCAATTCACTCCTAAGCCTCAAAGAACAAATATGTCTGGGAGCGATGACCCTGCTAACTTGGGGTATTCTGTCCCCCACAAGGACAGGTATCCTTGATAAGCCAGGAGATGTCACTGGCAAGTGTTGCTTTGAGACCCGACTTACAGATGACAAGGCATTTATAGAGATTTAGAGGCTTAAAAAGTACAGTGCAGGCGGGGCGTCTGCGTAGCTCAGTTGGTTAAGCATCTGCCTTCGGCTCAGGTCGTGATCCCGGGGTCCTGGGATCGAGTCCTGCATCGGGCTTCCTGCTCGGCGGGGAGTCTGCTTCTCCCTCTTCCTCTCCCCCTCCTCTCTCTATCATGTGCGCACTTTCTCTCTCTCTCAAATAAATGGATAAAATCTGAAAAAAAAAATACAGTGCAGGTAGCTGTGACACAGAGTCATCTGTAGAAGCTGGTCACCCCCGAAGCTGTGGCTTTCTGTGGATTCTCTCTCCTTATTCTCCTCTTCATCAGGGCATGCCAACTGTCCTTGGCCTTACAGAGCGTACATTAATCCAACTGTGAGCTCCCTGCTTTTATGTATCTTTCCAGCAGGGAAAGTAAAGGAAGCTAAATTGAAAAGGTCTAGTTAAAAAAAAAAGGGGCGTGTGTATGTTGTGTATGAACGTGTGAGTATACATATAGCAGCAAAACTCTCTTCATTCAAATAAAGCTTAAAATGGAACAGCCAGAACTAAGATAAAGAAAGCAGAACTGCTCAGAGAACACAGGGGTGGGGCTTATCCTTTCCCCCCTTAGTGGTTTCTTGGCTTCTTGCCCCAACCCTACGGAGAGAAAAGCCCTGGCCCAGGGGGCCTGGCTCCTGGTTCCCTTGCCAGTGTTGGGGTTTGTTTTCAGTCGTGGATCTCGGGCTGTGGGCCCTCCAGTCCTGCAGCCCTCACTAGCTTGGAGAAAGTCTCATTGCCGTGGCTCAATAGAAATGGGGAACCAGTTGCACCCCCCAGCTCCTCTTCCCCATTAGGGAGGCTGAGAGTTGCGGCTTCCTGCAGAACGGATAATGGGGAAATGTTTTTCTCAGCCGACAGAAATTGCACTGCCACAAACACCTGAGGCTTCCTTCCCAGATTGGAGCCTGTGAACTCTGATCAGGTACCATGTGGGGGTTGGGGCGGGTGTGGGATGTCACCAGCTCTGTGCCCAGTGATACACTACACTCTCTCCTAGTCAAGAATAGCAAAATGGGTTCCCCTTTCTCCACATCCAGAATGCAAGTTGGTGCAGCCACTTTGGAAAACAGTGTGAAGATTCCTCAAAAAATTAAGAAATAGAGCAACCCTACGACCCTGCCATTGCACTACTGGGTATTTACCCCAAAGATACAGATGGAGTGAAAAGAAGGGCCGTATGTACCCCAATGTTCATAGCAGCAATGGCCACAATCGCCAAACTGTGCAATTCAACAGATGCCCTTCCACAGATGCCCTTCAACAGATGATTGGATAAAGAAGATATGGTCCATATATACAATGGAATATTATGCCTCCATCAGAAAGGATGAATACCCAACTTTTGTATCAACATGGACAGGACTGGAGGAGATTATTCTGAGTAGAATAAGTCAAGGAGAGAGAGTCAATTATCATCTGGTTTCACTTACGTGTGAAACATAAGGAATAACATGGAGGACATTTGGGGATGGAAAGGAAAAGTGATTGGGGGAGACTGGAGGGGGAGATGAAACATGAGAGACTGTGGACTCTGAGCAACAAACTGAGGGTTTTGGAGGGGGGAGGGGTGGGGGGTCAGTCTGGTGGTGGGTATTGAGGAGGGCACGGATTGCATGGAGCACTGGGTATGGTACAGAAACAATCAATCTTGGAACACTGCATCAAAAACTAATGATGTATTTTATGGTGACTAACATAATGCAATAATAATAATAATAATAATAATAATAATAATAATAATAAAAGGAGAGCAAAACGGTAATCCCACAGGCAATTCTGGCATCCGCCGGGGGAGCTCGTTCTCATCCCTGGGCAAGGAGGACAGCCAGAGATGGCAGTGGTGTGGTATAGGGGAGAGAGGCCTGGACTCAGAAACAGAAGCGCTGGACGCTAGTCTTTGTTCTATAATTACCCACGGAAAGTCCACTTAATCCCCTGAAGGCTCACTTCCCTGTCTGTGAAAGAAATAGACCAGGCAATCCACACACTCTCTCTGGGCCTTAAACATTCTGAACATTTATTACTTTAGAATATTGAAAATGAACTCCTAAAATATAGTGTTTCGGTTAGCATCTAGTACTGAAGGTGGAGCCTTCTAGTTCTTATCTAGCCTTCGCGTTCTTATTTAGTAGCAGTAGGAAAGAAGTATGGCATTTCCTCCTTTATGGGAGAAAGACTAGGATCAGTGAGTTCAGGTAACTTGGCCCAAAGCACACTGCTAGAAAGTGGCAGAGTCTTAATGGAAAAACTTGCCCGTGACCCCAAAGCCTGCTCACCCCTGCAGCTTTGCAGCTTCCCCCAGAGCTAATTTGAC
>CM052798.1:83891173-83967273 GCA_028533885.1 Nasua narica | reverse complement strand
ATAATCCGAGGAACCAGAGGCAGGCAACATCTCAGTGCGTATTGCTGATTTCAGCTTTTCTACTCTGAAGTCAACTCAGCATTTTAGAGTTGCACGGAGCCAAGAACAAACACATGCCCACCACACCCTATGTTCTAAGTACTGAGAGCACCCGGCAGCGGGAAGGGGAGTGAGTGTGGGGCAGAGCCTGGCAGAGGGTTAGAGAAATAGGAGGAGGTGGCCCTGGGAGAGGAAGCCCCAGCTCCCGGCTGAGCCTGTCGATAGGGTAGCGGGAGACGGGAGACGGAGCGCTGCGGAGATATCGTTGTGGGTCCTTTGCCTAGCCGCATCTCCCCAAACCTTCACTTCCCACCGTGAAGTTCTGGAGTGCGAAGGGTTAGAAAATACTCTGCCTCGACCAAACCTACTTCGGAGAAGGTCCGAAGCTCCAAAGTCTCGATGGATAACTGATATCTTATGATTAGAGATATTATTATTATTTTAAAATAAGCTTATTTTTGGAGTAGTTTAGGGTTCTTGGCAACATCGAGTGGAAAGTACAGAGAGTTTTGAGCTCACAATGTTTATATATGTTTCATATATATCCCCTAGCCGCTGTGAAAATTAGTAGAAAACTTGCTTAGGACGGAGGCAGGAGGCCGGTAGGGGGAGCTCTCACACTCTACCACTCCTTGTCAATTGCGGCCCCAAAAGGAAGAGTTGGATACTTGCGCTTGGATACTTTTTTACTATCCAGGCAGAAAGAAAAAAAGGCTCTTCCCTCACCTGGCAACAGCCCACCCAATGCAAGACTGCCACAACTCAGCCAATGAAAAGTCACTACACTTCCAACTCCCGGTTTAACCCAATGGATTTTTTGTTTAGGAAAGCCTTCCTGACTTCCCACTCTCCTCTATAAAAAAGCCTTCCTCTCCTTTGTTATTTGGGCTTGCGTATGGTTTTGCTGGATCTCGTTGGGTATCGGAATTCTCGGCAGGTCTCAAAGCCGTTTTTGTTCGCGAGATAACTGGCCGTTTTATATTTAAGGTTGACATTACTTGGTGATCTGAAGCGGGACCCAGGAGACCCCCAACTCTGAGGCTGGTGAGTGAGCTGGTGCCTGTCCTCACACATCCGGCTGAGCTCCCTGCTTTCTTGCCCACCCGTGAGTTCGAGGGTAAGTTTTCTCCTAGATTTCAGCTTCGTTCTCTTTTGTGCTTGAGCTCTCCAGGACCGTCACAAGCGTGCTATGAAGGTGCACACACGAGTTGTGTCTTTCCAGTGTCAGCTTTATTCAGTCATAACACAAGGTTAACATCACTGTAACGAGGTCTCATCAGTCTTGGGGCTTTGCGGGTCTCTTCCGGTTCTAGTGTTTATCAACTCTGAGTTCTTCCAGGCTATCTTGGCTTTGCTGGTTATCAGGTCTGGATGCCGTCAGGAGGTGCTGGTTTGGGTGGTGACTGGTCTTGGCTGCAACACCCCTGGTTGCTTATGTCACCGCTTGACATGAGTCACTGCTTGACAGGGGTGACTCCATTCTTGCTTTCTGCATCGCCCCTGGTGATTCCTCATCACTAATCTGTCACGGTCATTCAGGAATCAATTCAGGAATCAAACACCCAGGTCAGCACATGGTTTTATTCGGCTAACTTGGGTGAAGGCAAATCTAAATCTTCCAATCATGGTTCCAATCAAACAAAGTTAAGTCGATCTCAAATCATATGAAATGTCAACTGACATCATAAAATGAAAATGACACCGAATAAAACTAGTTAGATTAAATTAAATGAAGGTAAATCACTTTAAAGCAAAATTAATTGTTAAATCAAATATCAAGCAAATCAGATTATAAAGTCAAATCAGAATACTCAAACCCAAAGTCACATTTAATAAGAAGTAAAAAAAAACTAATCTAAATCTGAATTTAATTAGTGTAAGTTAAGTAATCAAGAAAGCAATCAAATCAAGTGAAAATCGTATTATTAAGTACAGGTTGGTAGAGGTCCAAAAATACATATGGAATCTTCAACATAGGCTCTTGTGCATACATAAAAGAATGGCAAGGATGTGGTTAATTTTAGCAATTTTTGTAATTTTCCCTTCTTAAGCCTGAGGGTGCATAACATTCTAATAGCATGTTTAATAAGATATGGAATATAAATAATAGCTAAAAACTATACAAGGATTTCTTTAATTCCCAGATGTAAGTACAGAAATAATTTCATTCCATCTTTAAGTACTTTAAAGAGTTGTAGTCAGACCATAAGCCAGAACAAATCACATGTTTAAAAGATTTTGTTAGAAATTCTAGAAACATGTAGGAACACTTCTTAGGTAAATTTTGTGTATCTGTTTACTGCAGCTAGGTTGTTGTTGGTGAGTGCTAAGGCCACAGGCGTGGCCTATGCAGCCGTACAAAGTGGATTAGCTTGTGGGTCAAGATTTCATGAGCTGCTTTGAGCCCTTCTAAGCTTCCATCTAAAAATTTTTCTTTTTTTTTTTTTAAAGATTTATTTATTTATTTATTAGAGAGAGAGACTGAGAATGAGAGGAGAGAAGGTCAGAGGGAGAAGCAGACTTCCCGCAGAGCCGGGAGTCCGACATGGGACTCGATCCTGGGACTCCGGGATCATGACCTGAGCCGAAGGCAGTCGCCCAACCAACTGAGCCACCCAGGCGCCCCTAAAAGTTTTTCAATTGTCAGTTTTTACCCAAGGTAGTTCTGATCTCTGATGTACACGATCTCTGAGAAGTTCTTTGCGTAAATCATCCAGTTAAAATGTCCCATGTCTAAGAATAAATTTTCCATGGATGTTCTTGTTGAAGGATAAAGATTAGTGTTGATTTCTAATTCATGGCAGGCACAATGTCATTAGACCATTGAAATATCATTTCTTTGGGTTGCAAATATCCATCAATCCATAAGAGTATGTGGGTTGCCAAAAGAGCTGTGTTGCCACTTACTTGCCATATGTGTATGTGTCCTATCCTAATAGACTTTGACCCTTCCTAAGTCTTAACAATGAAAGTTTACATTGTCCTGTATTGTCAATACCCCATGGTCTGGGGGTGTCTCAGCGTAAGAGAGACTGTCCAGTCCAAAGAATGCATTTTGCCTGTTACAATGTTTCTGATATCATCCCATGCTCTCTCCAGTTGGTTAGTGAATCTTTAGCAACAATTTTTAAATTGTTCCCTTTTGTAGAAATTTCTAAGATTGAGTAAATTCTGTTGGAAGGCCTGGACCTTATGGTCAATGTCACACTTAAAGTCCAGTTGGTAGGCATAGTAACCATGCATAGTTAAGACAATAGGATGTAGTTCTCTGCATACTGGGGAGATTTTGGAACCTAAATTTCCTACTACGTTAAGTAGGGGGGTCACATGTTTTTTAAAAATGTAAATAGCTCCTATTTAATGGCCTGGATTTCCATTTCTTGAATTCCAGAAATAATTTAGGGATGATGCCTATTCCTTCCTACCAGGATTGTAGGGGTATTCTAAATCTAATCCTGTCAGTGGGTGGTAAATCAGGCAATTCCTGGTTGACTGTTCCCAGCTCTTTTGCAAAAATCTTACATTCAGATTCTATATGGAACAAATTGAACTGTTCCTTTTGGAAGGTTATTTGAACTCTCTGTGGCATAGGTTTGTATGCAGTTCTCATGGGGTTAAGTAATATAGGTTCACACATACTTGGTTTGAGAATTTTTGGTGTTGAGTTGGTAATGCCGTGTGTCTATTATGATTTCCAGTGGAGAGTTCTCATACAATGTGTAGTATTTCAACATCCGCTCACAGTAATACATGGGCCTGCACTATTGGGTGATGCATCCCATTGGTCGAAGGTAACTACTGTAGTTGTATCAGTTGGTATTGATGAATCAGTTCTGGTTATATTCTCATAGATAGGGTGCTGTGCCGACCATGTGTGTTCTACCCATTGTGCATCTGATGGTTGGATCTATGAAAAGACATATTTCTGCATACCTGGATCAATCCGTGTCACTAAGTCTGCATCAAAATCAGTTCCTAATGTTTCCCACCATGCTCATGATCTTCCTTCTATAATTGAGGTTTTGTTAACCAAAGGATAGTAAAAATACATTGAATCTAATCGTTCTAATGTACATACCACTATGATCACTTCCTTTTGTTATGTTATATAGGTTGACTTTAGATTTTGATAGTAAGATAGCATTATAGTGTTGGCAGTTGAATTGTGTCTTGTGCTAGGTAGGTGTGAAGGGACCTGAGGTGGTGGGACTCGTAGGTGCAAGGCTATTAAAATTATCTGGAGTGTGATCACAGGCAAAGACTCATTACCCCATTTACCTCTCACATGCTGAAACTCACTTGGGTATGATTGTACAGGTGTCATAGACTGTTTTGGGAACCGTTCGGCCTTAATTACAGGCTGATCAGATTTCCAACAATTAGTTATATCAGCCGGTAGTTTGAGAGTTGTGATGTTAGCTTGCAGCAGGGGCCTCCTCCCAGGTAATCCCTAAAGCCATAACCATTATCTCTAGCAATATTCCACTGTGTAATATTGCATCCAATGTTTGATAAGCCTGGATCGTATCCAAAAGTGTTATCACTGGAAGAGAGGTCAATTCCATGAGGGTGTGAAACAATAATGATATATTCCGCAAGGATGTCTTGACGGATTGAGGCATTGTGTGACATCCATGTGTAACCTTTGTTTGTGTCATCATTCCATTGTATATTATATCCTGTGCTATTGAAGTGTAACTTAAATCCAGCTATCCCTTTAAATGGGAGTTTGCCCAGTCATGACATTAAGAGTTTTGATTCCGTTCCATTATGATTTATTTGATATGCAGAAAGTTTCAAACACTGACCTTGAGGTTATCTTTCCTACTCTAGGGCAATTTATCCTTCCGGGTAATGTCCATGTCCTGTCAATCAATGTTTTAAAGGGTGAATTGTTCCAAATGATTAGTTTAGGTGCTGGTTTTCTGAATATTCCACATCAAGAGGGTCCCATCATGTGTGCTGCTGGAAGGTTCAATTGAAAGCATTCACAAATTGGTTTTAAAAAACACTGGTCTTGTATCAGGTCCCTGTGTACGTGTGCAGTAAAATTACCTTTAAAGCCCCTCAGGCATGCTAATGTCCAATTATGGCATAATGGTTTCATCTAATAATGTGTGTTTTTTGGTACATGTAAATCAAGTCTGGCTTGATGTGTGAAGTTGTTATCTGGCTGTGTAAGCAACGTTGGTCCTATTTTTAATTTCGAATCTAATTCTGTAGGTGCCAATGTTCCATTTCCTCTTTTCTGAAATTCTTCAGATGTTAAGTAGGTTGATGAAATCTTGGGGTACCAAGTGTCACGTGTGTTGGTGTTGCATTATGTATCTTTGTGTCTCACACAAAAATTGTCAAAAAATGGAAAGTCTAGAAAACCTGTTAAATAATAGTCATAATATGTAATGTTTTCATTTGTGGATATGATGTTGTGATCCTTTGGCTATCTGGTTGACATGGGAACCTTGTCTACGGGTGAGTTAAAGTGTGGAAAATGATATAATGAGGGCTTAGTAGTAATAGTACTTTCAGGATATTCGTATTTGTCATATTTATTAGTACTAGTAGTATTTTCAGGATATTTGTATTCATCATATATCTTATTGTTCCAAACCCGGTTGGTCCCCGAAATCATACCACATGTTGACAAAGGATTTGGGCAAGTATATCATAAGGTTAATGCATGGGATATCTTGGACATCCTGCTGTGTGAATGCTCTATCTTGGGTACATATACTTGTGTGGTGAGATTATGTAGGATGGTACTACTGTTTTTATGTTTTAAATTTTTTTCTGGTTTCTGAAAACTTTATTTTCTTTCAAGCATAGGTTGTATATTCTCAAAATTGTTATTTATTTATTTATTTAATAATTCTTAAAGTTCTTTTATTTTTAATATTTCGGCCCTTTTACTCTACTCTTATTTTTATTTTTTATATTTAAGATTTGTTTTTAGAGCAGTTTTAGGTATGGAAAAATGGGAGAGTAGGCAGAGTTCCCATATAACTCCCACCCACATACATGCACAGCCTCCCCCATTATCAACACCCCCCCACCAGAGTGGCACAATTGTTATAACTGATAAAGATACATTGTCACAATATAACTACCCAAAGCCCATTGTTTACTTTAAGGTTCACTCTTTTTTTCCCCAAATATGTTTATTTTATTTTATCAGTGTTACAAGATTAATTGTTCATGCACCATACCCAGTGCTCCATGCAATACGTGCCCTCCCCAATACCCACCACCAGGCTCACCCAACCCTCCCGCTCCCTCCCCTCCAAAACCCTCAGTTTGTTGCTCAGAGTCCATAGTCTCTCATGGTTCATCGTCCCCTCCGATTTCCCCCCATTCACCCTTCCCGTCCTTCTCACAATGCCCTCCATGTTTTTCCTTTTGCTCCACATGTAAGTGAGCCCGTAAGATAATTGACTCTCCCTGCTTGACTTATTTCACTCCCCATAATCTCTTCCAGTCCCATCCATGTTGATACAAAAGTTGGATATTCATCTTTTCTGATGGAGGCATAATATTCCATTGTATAGATATACCATATCTTCTTTATCCATTCATCTGTTGAAGGGCATTTTGGTTCTTTCCACAGTTTTTTAGAAAAGGGTATGTCCATCCTTTTTTGTTTCCACGAAGAATTTTATTTTTTCTTTTTATTTTTTTAAAGATTTTATTTATTTATTTGACACAGAGAGAGAGAGATCACAAGTATGCAGAGAGGCAGGCAGAGAGAGGGGGAAACAGGCTCCCCACTGAGCAGAGAGCCCGATGTGGGACTCAATCCCAGGACCCTGAGATCATGACCCGAGCCGAAGGCAGAGGCTTTAACCCACTGAGCCACCCAGGTACCCCAAGAATTTTCTTTTTTAAAGCTTTATTTAAATTCCCGTTAGTTCATGTGTTCTGCCCATTTTTTGATATAATTATCTGTTTTTTGAGAGTTGAGTTTGAGGAGTTCTTTATAGATTTTAGATATCAGATCTTTGTCTGTAGTGTCATTTGCAAATACCTTTTCCCATTCTGTGGGTTGCCTGTTTGTTTTGTTGACTGTTTCCTTTGCTGTGCAGAAGATTTTATCTTGATGAAGTTCCAAAAGTGTATTTTTGCTTTTGTTTCCTTTGCCTTTGGAGACATGTCCTGAAAGAAGTTGCTGTGGCTAATGTCATAGAGGTTACTGCCTATGTTCTCCTCTAGGGTTTTGATAGATTCCTGCCTCACGTTGAGGTCTTTTATCCATTTCGAGTTTATCTTCGTGTATGGTGTCAGAGAATGGTCAAGTTTCATTCTTCTACATATAGCTGTCCAATTTTTCCAGCACCATTTATTGAAGAGACTGTCTTTTTTCCACTGGATATTTTTTCCTGTTTTGTCAAAGATGATTTGACCATAGAGTTGTGGGTCCATCTCTGGGCTCTCTATTATGTTCCACTGGTCTATGTGCCTGTTTTTGTGCCAGGACCATGCTGTCTTGGTGATCACAGCTCTGTAGTAAAGCTTGAAATCAGGCAACATGATGTCCCCAGCTTTGTTTTTCTTCTTCAACATTTCCTTAGCAATTCGAAGTCTTTTCTGGTTCCATACAAATTTTAAGATTGTTTGTTCCGGGACTTTGAAAAATGCCAGTGGAAGTTTGATAGAGATAGCATTGAATTTGTAGAGTAGCATATGTTCATTAGGTTTTGTTTTATTTTATTTTTATTGTGTTATGTTAGTCACCATAGAGTACTTCACTAGTTTTTGATGTAGCGTTCCATGATTTATTGTTTGCATATGACACCCAGTGCTCATTGTAATATGTACCCTCATTAATACCCATCACTGGGTTAACTCTTACCCTCCTAAACCGTCAGTTTGTTTCCTGGAGTCCATAGTCTCTCATGGTTCATCTCCCCGTCTGATTTCCCCCTCTTCATTTTTCCCTTCCTCCTCCTAATGTTCTCCATGCTACTCCTTATGTTCCACATATAAGTGAAACCATATGATAATTGTTTTTCTCTGCTTGACTTATTTCACTTAGCATAATCTCCTCCAGTTCTATCCATGTTGATGCAAATGGTGGGTTTTCATCCTTTCTGATGGCTGAGTAATATTCCATTGTACATATGGACCGTGTCTTTTTTATCCATTCATCTGTTGAAGGGCATCTCGACTCAACATCCAAAAAATAAATAATCAAGTCAAAAAATGGGCAGAGGACATGGACAGACACTTCTCCAAAGAAGACATACAAATGGCCAGCTGACACATGAAAAAATGTTCATCATCATTAGCCATCAGGGAGATTCAAATCAAAACCACATTGAGATACCACCTTACACCAGTTCGAATGGCCAAAATTAACAAGGCAGAAAACAACAAATGTTGAAGAGGATGTGGAGAAAGGGGAACCCTCTTACATTGTTGGTGGCAATGCAAGTTGGTACAGCCACTCTGGAAAGTGTGGAGGGTCTCCATACTGCAATCTCCCCAAACTTGTTTTACTCAAAATTAAATTAGAGAGCTGTGGCTCCAAAACGAACAAGCAAACAAAAAACTGAATGGGATGCCTATTTTAAACAATACCTTGAGGCTTCAAGGTATTGAGGCTTCATGGAGGGTCCTCAGGATGTTAAAAATAGAGCTACCCTATGACCCAGCAATTGCATATTGGGTATTTACCCCAAAGATACACCTGTAGTAAAAAGAAGGGGCATATGTACCCCAATGTCATAGAAGCAATGTCCATTAGGTTTTTTTTTTTTTTTTAAAGATTTTATTTATTCATTTAACAGAGAGAGAACACAAGCAGGCAGAGAGGCAGGCAGAGGCAGAGAGAGGAGCAGGCTCCCTGTGGAGCAAGGAGCCCGATGCGGGACTCGATCCCAAGATGTTGGGATCATGACCTGAGCCAAAGGCAGTCGCTCAACCAACTGAGCCACCCAGGCGTCCCTGTCCATTAGGTTTTAATACTAGCCATATGGGACTATAAAACCTGGATGATATCCCTGGAATGATTATGCCCCTTTTAATAATTCTATTATTTTATCTGTTAGCTCCTTACGTTCCCTTTTAATGGATGTTATTTAGTAAATGATCCCCTTTTGGGGTCTTGAGAACTCTATGGGATCTATTTTCTTTTCTTTTTTTTTTTTTAAGATTTTATTTATTTGTCAGAGAGAGAGAGAAAGAGAGAGAGAGAGTGCACAAGCAGGCAGAGAGGCAGGCAGAGGCTGAGAGAGAAGCAGGCTCCCCGCTGAGCAAGGAGCCCGATGCGGGACTCGATCCCAGACCCTGGGACCACGACCTGAGCCGAAGGCAGATAATTAACCGACTGAGCCACCCAGGCGTCCCAATATGGGAACTATTTTCACTTGTGCCAAGCATGGCTTCTCATTTTTCATTTCTGTTTAGTGGCATTCCTTCTTCATATAACTTTGGAAGCAGATTCATTCCTATAATGTTTTCCAGTGGCAGCACATTCACAAAGGTGTGTTTTGTGGCTTCTCCATCATATATTATTAGCACTTCTGTTTCTGTGGGTATTTCTTATTTTTCCTTCCAATCCTCCAGTGTTTATAGTTTTTCCTTAATTGCATCTTTCTCTCTTTAATAATGATATTTGAGATCCTGTATCTCCTAAAAATATATCTATTATTATCTTTCCTTATTCTCATTGATAATTGTAGGTATGACCTATTATCCCTGATTTCAGTGGCCTACTGTTTCATCCTGGGGTTGGGGTTCTCTAGTTTTTTGGTAAAAAAAATTTTTGGTAAAGTCTCCCTTGTTCCTTTTGTCAGTAATTTTGCTCCTCTCTTAGTGGTTTGTTTATTTATTTTAAGATTTTATTTATTTGAGAGAGAGAGAGAAAGAGAGCTCACAAGCAGGGAGGAGGGGTAGGCAGAGAAGCAGACTTCCCAATGCAGGACTCCATCCCGGGACCCTGGGATCATGACCTGAGCCAAAGGCAGACATTAAACCCACTCAGCTACCCAGGCGCCCTCTCTTGGTGGTTTAAATGAGATGTTTCTTTTCTCTCCTCTTACGTCTTGATTGTCTTGATTTCTGTATGCATTTCTGTTAACTTTCATTTCTTTGTTTCCTGTTCCTATATTGATTTCTATTCCCTGTGCTTCCTTGTTGATATTTTCTTTGGTTTCTTCCTGGACATCCATGGTTATACTCTCTATTCCCTCTTCTTGGATTAGTTTGATAATTCTGTGTTCTGTATGTATCAAAAGGTCTGTTTTGTTCCCAGACACCTGCACAGTAGTGTTAGATGTAAACCTCCGGTGTGGTCTGTGTCTCTCAGGGGATGACTGCATGTATGTTCGTTTGTATGAGCAACACGTGGAGGTGTCATGGAGGGCTAGTGTATGTTCTCATATCTCTTAAAATCCTCGTCCAGTGGATTTGGGGGTTTCCGGGCCATAAATGTTATCTTTTGTGTGCCTGATAGCTCAGCCGATGATCTAAATATCTATCACATCTTGAATGTTGCGGCATCCTGCGAATGCATTCATAAATGAATTTTTTTAATTCCCCGGGGCTCTTCTGATCATATCAGTGGCAGGCACCTCAGACGGTGTTGTGAATCTTCCCTGAGTGTTATAGCATTGCCAGACTAGCCAATTTTGGCAATGTAATCCAGCCTGTTCTAGATCAATCCAATTTAATTTACCTCTAGATTTGGTGGAATCTAGATAGGAGTTCGTGCCTTTCCATGAAAAGCTAAGTCAATCCCAAAAGGATAGAATCTTTGTGACATATTTCACTGTTACTTCCATAATTGCATGGTTTAATGAGGGGGTTTCCACTAAAAAAATGTACCATACGTTTCTGTCCCCGATAGTGCTGTAATCGCCCCCCCCCCCAAGGATTATTAGTCTCCTGGGTCCTCAGGATGGGGCGGGGGGCCTGTGGTCCCAAGGGTGGTGCATCCTTTAAACTGAAATTATTCATTGATTTGTCCTTCCTTATCACTCTGTTAGCTAGCTCTTTGCCCCTTTGTGGGTCCTGGTCTTGCTACAAGATGGTTTTCATCAGTAAGATGGGAACCTACCTCTGCAGTGAGCACTCGGGACACTCAGAGTTTTACATTTTTAGGACCCTTAAGATTTATGATTACATCTCCTAGAGCCCTGTCTGTGAGTTTCTCTCTGACTTCCAACTCCATGGAGTGCCCTGGGTCTTCTGTACACAGTAATGACATCTGGCCTCTTGGCCCTCCCCACCATCTTTTTAAAGCATTTACCTCATGTCAGACATGGAAGAGTCAGCGTCTGGAGGAGAGTCTCACAGTTTGCTGCAAAAGTCCTCCTCCCTTTACAGGGGTTTCATCAGTCTTGGGGCTTTGCAGGCCTTGACAGGAGTGAACTCCATCTTGCTTCCTATAGGGGATCCCTTATTTGGGATCTGTTTTAAGGCCTTGCTTTTTTGTTTTGTTTTTCCTCTAAGAGTACTCATAGGGCCTTTGGGCCAACTAGTAGGAATCCTACTGTTCCTAATGGAACTGTGCTGGTGGTCGGTCTGATTTCCTTCTAGGACTGGGCTGTTCCTGTTGAAACTGTGCTGTTTAGGAGTTTGTCTCTCTACTCTAGAGAAAGACCTCTGACAAATGGCATTCCATTGAATGCCTTGAGGGCATTTGGCTCCTTGAGAGGAGGGCTGGTTTTACATTTAAAAACTATGGTCCCTCCTCCTGCACATTTACAAATAAGTGGAGTGACTTAACCAAAATAATTTAGAACTTCGATGGCCATTATGGAAAATTGCAGTCTCCCCAAACTTGTTTTACTCAAAATTAAATTAGAGAGCTGTGGCTCTAAAACGAACAAGCAAACAAAAAACTGAATGGGATGCTTGTTTTAAACAATACCTTGAGGCTTCCAGATGCTTTCAGAATTCTAAGTGTGCCTCTTTGCAAAATACTATTTCCAAATTAACTGAGGCAAACAATTGTAAGTCATCAAAATGACTTCGGAGGCCTCCTCTGCTACCCCACCCCTCACCGCCCGCCATCTTCTTTGTCCACAGGCTGGTGGCAGCCACTTTGTGCTCAGGCCCCACCCCTGGCACCATCTTTTGCCAAACTTGTGTTTTCCACTGAATCTTTCTCCGCTCCCTCCTCTTCTGAGCCTGTTAAAACCTTCTTATTTAAAGTGAGGTTTTCTGTTTCTTGGAGTAAGACCAAATTGTGAGCCATGGTTAGAGCTTCATAAAGTGACTGGACTCCCAGGAGTTTGCTGAAGAATTTGGTGTCGTTATTCCAATTTACCAGCCTGTTGTCTCAGATTTATGTCAATTAGGCCCCATGCTTATTGGTGAGAACCAGGCCAAACCTTGGATGAAACTGGCCAGAAGGGAACATCCCGAAGGGTGGTTTTAAAGAAACAAACCTCTAACTTTCGGCGAGATGTTAGAACACTTGGTGGAAATCACTGAGCATTTGCAGTAGCTTTTACTAAGACTGCTGATCGAAACAAAGTCATGTTTATACCCAAAAGCCTGATGAATCTGTCCATGACTACCACAATCAACTCCAAATTGTCTTTTAAGAGACTTCTGGTCTTCTCTAGATGTTTAATCCACCTGGGAAGCATGTAACTCTGTTTATTAGTGGGCTGAACCAGGATTGTTCTCTTTTCGTTAGAAGGACCAGAATGGAATGGGCAACTACCCAGTCTGGATATGGTTCATATGACACACTGGTTCTCCTAGATCCTTGATGAGTCACAGAAAAGAAACACTGCTAAAATTCTCAAGTTTTCAACTCAGGCAAAGCCAACCCACCTTCACCCCTAGTTTCTACTGTTGTTGCAAAAAGCCAAGGCATTGGAAAAAGATTGTCATGATTTAAGTGCTCAAGGCACTTTCCACCTTCTAGTTAGCCTTTCCATTGGCCTCACAATTCTCAGTGGTGGGGCTACAGAGGCTCTTCCCAATCCTCCTTCTCAATCAGCTTGGAGAAATCACTCTCCGGATTGGAAATTAGTCTCCATCCCTATTGATGTGGAAGCTTAAAAACTCTTGGTTTTTAAGCGCGCTGCTATACACTAGGCCTTGCCTCAAGGTATTAAAACAGTACAAATTGTGCAGGTCTCTTAATACACCTCAACAAGTTCCTGTCTCTGAGCCTATTTCCTTTTGTGTAGGCTCTTTGAGAGACACAGCCCCTTTTCTCCTTAGTTACTCTACCTCCTTCATGTGTTGGGCTGAGACTTCTTAGAAAAATATCATGCCAGAATTTCTTTATCCCAGAAGGGGGAAATAATTCTAGAATTTGACAACAGTCATCAAAATAGCCAACTAGGGGAATTAAATAATCCTCTCTCAGCTTTTATTTGTTCTGTCTCTGATGGCACTATAGCCGAGTCTAGGGACACCTATTGAATCAGATGCCATTTTCTTTATGGGCAAAATCCTTAACTGATATTGGTAGAACTCACAGTGTACCTGCCGTCAAGATTCAAATAGTAGATACCTCAAAACTTTTTCCCATAATTAATCAATACCCTATAAATACAGATGCTCTTCAAGGCATGAAGCCCATAATAGAAGATTACAAGTCTCAGGCCCTCATTATCACTTGCACTGGTCCCCATAATACCCCTATTTTACCTGTGAAATAACCCAGTGGCAGAAGGAAGTTTTTCTAACACCTCTGAGCTATAAATACCGTTGTTATCCCTTGGCACCCTATTTTTCCTAACCACTCAATGCTACTAATATTCTCTCGCTAAATTTTTCACTGCCATTGATCTATGTGGTACATTTTTAGTTTTCTAGTTGATAAAGATAGCCAATATCTTTTTGCTTTCACTTGGGAAGGATGAACCAGAGGACCATCCTTCGGGTTTCACAGAAAATCCTTCTTACTTTTCACAAATCTTAGGAGCCGATTTGGATGATAGAAAGTTTTCTACAGCCTCTGCTTTAACACATCATGATTTGCTTCTCTGCTCCCCTTATCAAACCTCTGCTCAGGAAGATAGCTTCCATCTGCTAAGACTTTTGGCCTTAAAGGGACATAAAATTTCCAAAGAAAAATTGCAGTTTGCTCAATCTCAGATTTGATATTTAAGGTGCCTGATCTCAGAATAAGGCCTACATTTCAATCTAGGTACTTAATGCTGACATTACTTTTTCAATCCCTGTGATAATTTATAGGAAACTCCTTAACCAATGCTGGTTTTTCATGGTTTATGGATAGTTCTTATTTAAGGGATAAAAATGGTAAGCATTAGGCTGAATATATTATTTTAGCTCCTTTTGAAGTCACTGAAACAGCACCTCTACATTTGGCTACATTTGGCTACTTCCCTTCAGCCTGTCGCTGAGTTACGTGCCCTTACTCAACCTTGTGTGTTAGCCAAGGCTAAACTGCATTTCTGTCAATAGTTGGTATGCCTATGGGGTAGCTCATGACTTTGGAATATTATGGAATCAACAAGGTGTCCTAAACTTCAACGGGAATACAATTTAAAATGCCTCCTATGTTCAAAATTTATTATATATTTTTATATATAATACATTTTTATATAGAATAAATAATAATAAATTTATTATATAAATGTATATATAAATTATATGTACATATATAACATGTATATATTATTACATAAAATTATATATACATATAATTATACACACATAAATTATATTACAAAATTATATATTATATATATAATATATAATTATATTTACATATATAAAAATTACATGTACATATTAAGTTATATGTACATATATTATATACATACTTTTGTCAGCTGTTTTGGATGACATATTTATGTCAGCCAAATTATATATACATATATATATATAATAGATATATTATTATATCTATTGTCAGCTGTTTTGGCTATTAAGGTTCCTGGGCATTCCAGACTCAACTCACTGGAGGCCAAAGTAATCTATCTTACTGATATTTCCACCAAAATTACTATTCTCAAGGAAACTTGTAGCCAAATTTCTGTTATGACCCAAGGGGATAGTCTCCCAAATGATAAGTTTTGGAAAATTGAACAAAAGCTACTCAACAGTTGGTCCCACTGAGGGAAAAACAATATTGGAAACCTAGTAATTGTTAGCTTGATTAAAAAAAAAAAAAAAGGCTTTCTCTTGTAGACATGCCAATGCTTCTTCTGTTAGAAAAGATTATCCTTACCCGAGAAACCTCTCTCAAACCTCCTCGCGATCAGGGAACCCGTTTGACTAGTCAAGGGCTTTGCCAATGCTGTGCTATTTGGCTGGTTCATATCCTTGTGCATATCGTCCTCAACTCTCAGAGTTAGTCACACATGCACTCAGTCAGGCACTAAGGTTCAACTAGAAATATTTGTGGAGAGCCTCCAAATACCTTGGCTGAAAGCCTTGCCATTGGACCTTTTTTTTAAATTTTTAAATTTTTTAATTGTACTTTATTTTTTTTCAGTGTTCCAAGATTCATTGATTATGCACCACACCCAGAGCTCCATGAAATACATGCCCTCCTTAATACCCACCACCAGGCTCACCCAACCCCCCACCAAAACCCTCAGTTTGTTTCTCAGAGTCCATAGTCTCTCATGCTTCGTCTCTCCCTCCAATTTTCCTTTCCTTTCTCTAATGTCCTCCATGTTATTCCTTATGCTCCACACGTAAGTGAAACCATATGATAATTGGCTTTCTCTGCTTGACTTATTTCACTCAGCATAATCTCTTTCAGTCCCGTCCATGATGATACAAAAGTTGGGTATTCATCCTTTCTGATGGAGGCATAATATTCCATTGTATAGATGGACCATATCTTCTTGGACCTTTTAAATCTCAGATCCATCGCCTTGGGAACTCATAGTCTCCTCCTTTGAGATAGTCACAGAATGTCCAATGCATTTGGCCCCTGCCTCCTTTGACCCACCCACATTGATAAAAGGAGATAGAAGTATACTTCAACAGTGTAAGGGTCTAATTGCTTCTATTAAAAATTGCTATGTTTGGTGGGTATCAGAGTGGCTCAGTCAGTTGAGCATCCAACTCTTGAGCTCAGCTCAGGTCTTGATCTCAGGGTTGTGAGTTTAAGCCATACACTGGGCTCCATGCTGGGTATGGAGCTTAGTTTAAAAAAAAAAAAAAAATAGCATGCTTGGTAAAGCTGTCTTTTTATAGTGTAGTCCTAGAAGACAATGACCTTAAGTATCTTGCAACCTAGAGATTTCATCTGTTGAAAAAAATAACTCCAGAAAGACTCTTCAACCTCACCGGATGGGCCCTTATCAGGAATTGATGACCAACCCTTGTGCCACCAAACTGCAGGGAATAGATTCCTGGATCCGTGTGATGCACCTAAAGGAAGCCCCAGTGCCTGATGGAAGTACACACCATCTGGTGATCTGAAAGTAAAGATTTCCAGGAATTGAAGCAGGCATCTGATGAGAGCTTTTCCAAGGTGCCCAGACCAGGCTTGTACACCTTTGTCTCGCTGTGCTTCTTTCCTCCCCTGTGTGGGAGCACAGTGCCCTCTCTGCATTTCCCAAGCCCTCGCAAGAGGGGGAAACGTTTTCTTTTGATTATGGCCTTTTGGAAATAGCCTCGTGATCCTGGGACAAATTAATTTTTCGCTTGCTTTTTCTGCAGGGTTAGAAAGTTCGGAATTCACAAAAGTTTTCTTTCATCTGAACTATACACTGACTTAAGATTCTTTTCCAGTGGTGCCTGGGTGGCTCCGTGGGTTAAAGCCTCTGCCTTTGGCTCAGGTAATGATCTCAGGGTCCTGGGATTGAGCCCCACATGGGGTTCTCTGCTCGGCAGGGAGACTGCTTCCCCCTCTCTGTGCCTGCCTCTCTGCCTACTTGTGATCTCTCTCCCTCTCTCTGTCAAATAAATAAAAAATCTTAAAAATAAAAAAAAACCACATCTATCTGGTTATTATTTAAAAAAAAAAAGATTCTTTTCCACATTCATGGTCTCTGAATTTTCAACCTTACTGTGTTTTGATAATACATTTAGTCCTAAACAGTTCTTTTGAGATAACAGCATTCTTTTAAAAAGTCTTTGAAGTTTTCAAAAACTTCATCAGCTATTGCTTTATAATTATACCTATACTGTATCTTCCCAAATGCCCTTGGTTAACTCGTTCAGTGTGCGCTCGTAATATTTACTGCTCTGCTTTTGTGACTTCCAGGAGACATTCGATGGGAGTTTACCTTCATAAGGAGATCCTTTTCTCCCACAAGTCAGATTAAGTGCCAATGAATATTTCAGTTAGCTATTTTTCAGACCTAGAGTCCTGGTTTAGAACCATCGCTCACTTTGGAATTGTTATGTTACTTCTCCTATTTTTCATAATTATTTTACATTTTATATTTTGTTTCCTGTTAAAACTTTTTTTAAAATGATGTACCCAATAAGGTGATGCTATGTTGGTGCTCTGAGATGATTTTTTTTTCTTTTTTTTAAAGATTTTATTTATTTATTTGACAGAGGGAGATCACAAGTAGGCAGAGAGGCAGGCAGAGAGAGAAGGGGAAGCAGGATCCCTGCTGAGCAGAGAGCTCGATGTGGGGCTCGATCCCAGGACCCTAAGATCACAACCTGAGCTGAAGGCAGAGGATTAACCTACTGAGCCACCCAGGCGCCCCTCTGAGATGATTTCTAAAGTGTCCTTGACAAGATATGGGTCTTGAGGTGGAGTTTTTCCCTCCTAACCTTCAAATGTAGTCTTATGTGGTAGAATGTGACAACCAGGAAAGGTCCTTCCTGACACTGAGGGGCAAAACCACTAAATATAGAAAACCTGACTCTTGATCAGCGATGCTTTCAAAGAGAGATGTTGATCAAGAGGAAAGGTGAAAATAAAAGGAAATCTCATTTAGAATGGCGTTGGGAGACCAGCAGAGGGAGCCCTCACGCCCTACCAGTCATCATTTGGTGACCCAACAGGGAGAGAGGGATCTGACACATGGATACTACTTTACTGCCCCAGCAGGAGGAAGAAAGGCTCTTTTCTGCTCCTGCAACAGTCCAGCTAATGAGAAGCCACTGTACTTTGAACCCCCTCTTTACTACGATGGACGTTTGTTTGTAACAGCCTTCCCTACTTTCCCCTTTTCTCTGTAAAGGAAAGTTCCTCTCCTATTCTACAGACTTGCCTATGGCCCTGCCATAGCTTCTTCATCTAGATTGCAATTCTCTGCTATTCCCAAATAAACCCATTTTTGCTGGTCAGATAACTGGCAGTTTTATTTTTAAGGTTAATACACTGCATTTGCAGTCTCGCCCATTATCAACATTTCCCACCAGAGTGGTACATTTCCTCCACTCAGTGAACCTATATATCTACATTTGAGTGTCCTCCTGGTGGCGTACAGTCTGTGGGTTCTGCCAAATGTATAATGGCAGGTATCGACTTTGTAGTAGCATACAGAATGGTTTCACTGCCCTAAAATCTTGTGTTCTCTATTCATCCCTCCCCGACCCTAACCTCTGGGAACTACTGATCTTTTTACCTCCTCCATAGTTTTGCGTTTTTGTGGAATGTCATATAGTTGGGATCCTATGATGTTAAGATTAACCTCTTTCACTTAACGTTTATTTTAGATTTCCTCCACATCTTTCAGATTTTGAGAGCTCATTACTTTTTAGCATTGAATAATATTCCACTGTCTGAATGTACCAGTTTATTTTCCCATTCATCCATTGAAGGACATCTTGGTGGCTTCCAAGTTTGGGCAATTATGAGTAAAGTTGCTATAAACATCCGTGTGAAGTTTTTGTGTAGACATAAGTTTAAATTCATTTGGGTAAATACCCAGAAGTTCATGATAACTGGATTGTATAGTAAAAGTATATGTAGTTTTATAAGAAACTTCCAAACTGTCTTTTAAAGTGGCTGCACCATTTTGTGTTCCCGCCAGCAGTGAATGAGAGTTCCTGTGGCTCCACATCTTCACCAGCATTTGATGTCATCAGTGTTCCAGATGTTGACCGTTCTAATAGGTAAGTACTAATTGTCTTATTTTTTTGAATTTTGAATCACGAGTGTAGTTTTAGATTTCTATATGTAGTTTGACATTAGTTATCTGATTAACATTTGTCATCCCCCTAGAGACTGTGGGCTCCGTGAAGGCAAGGACTGCCTCTGTTTTTGTTCTTATCACCTATGTGTGGTACAGTGCCTCAGTCATATTAGACGGTGATGAATATTTGAATAAATGAGCAACCAGCCTTAGCAACTCATTTGGAAGGTGAGCTTTTGCACAAGGATCCAGATCTACTGAAGATAAGGGAGCAGAACTTGACCTTCCAAGGCCATTCCTGGGACCCTAGTTCACCTGAAGCTCTCAGAACTCCGCAGCATCCACAGCCATGCTTGGTGACATCGGTCATCTGGCTTTAAGAACTCCCAGTAGACATGGTGCCTTTTATGTAGACTCTAAATTACTCAATTCAATTCATTGTCCCTTGGACGAATAGCTAACTTTTCCTTCTTGCATCAGCTGAGGAGGAAAGCTGGCTTCTTACTCAAGCACATCTTCAGGGCTCCATGGATGTCTCTGTTTCTCAGGCTGTAGATGATGGGGTTGAACATGGGTGTCAGGATGGTGTAGAGCAGAGAGAATCCTTTGCGCAAGAGTTGGGAAGAATTGGCCGACGGCACAAGGTACGTGGCGATGAGTGTCCCGTAAAACACCGTGACCACAGTGAGGTGCGAGGAGCAGGTGGAGAAGGCCTTTCTCCGGCCTGTGCCAGATGGAATTCTTAGGCTAGCAACAAGAATGCAGGAGTAAGAGGCAGCGATGAGGAGAAAGGGAACCAGAGTTACTGCCAAGGAGGTGGCAAAGGCGATGGTCTCCGTCAGGGAGGTGTCCATGCAGGAGAGATGGACCAGAGGGGTGAAGTCGCAGAAGAAGTGATCGATCTCATTGGGTCCACAGAAGGTTAGTCTAGACAGCAGGACCATGGTGATTGCTGTAAGGAGAAAGCAGCAGAGCCAAGAGCCGGCAGCCAGCCTCATGCAAAGGGGACCAGTCATGAGGACGGGATAGCGGAGAGGTTGGCAGATGGCCAGGTATCGGTCATAGGACATCACAGCGAGCAGGAGACACTCTGTTGCGGCCAGGGATCCAAAGAAGTAGAATTGGGCCAGGCACCCAGCCACAGAGATGGTCTTCTGTTTGGCTATGATAATCAGCAACATCTTGGGGACAATATTGGAGGTGTAGCAGATCTCTAGAAAGGACAGGTTCACCAGGAAGAAGTACATGGGGGTTTGGAGGTGCTGGCTGAACAAAACTAGCAAAACAATGAGGATGTTTCCAGAAACGATTAAGATGTAGAAAGTGAAGAACATTACAAAGAGGAATCCATTTAGTTGTCGGTTGGAAGAGAGTCCTCGAAGCACAAATTCCACTATGGTTGTTTGGTTTTCCCAGGGCAGGATCACCATGCCTTGGCTTCCCTAGGACACCCAGTGATAAGACGTGCAAAGTGCAGAAAGTTCTAGCTTACACAGAGACCGTGGTCTGACAGTGAGTGATTTCTCATTCCCTGCTCAGGGTTTTGAAAAGTTTTTTTATTCGGGTAGAGGAGTATCATCTTTTTTCCCAAAGCCTGAAATGGGAAAGAAAAGAATTGGCACTAAGAACTTGGGACCGCTCCAGTCCCCCGTTATTCTCCTGCCTGTGTCTTCATTTCATCAGGAGCAATGTCAGGCTTTGGGGAAAGGAAGACATTGAAGGACAGGGGAAAATAATACAAACGGGAGAAAGGACAGAGGAGAAACAAAGGGAAGAAAAATCATATGCTGTGTGCTCACCGTGAATGCATTATGGTAAGTTGGGGAATCATGGAAAGAAAAGATCTAAAAGGAAGGTAGGCACGTTCCAGAGAGTTAGTGATCACTCAGGCAGGACCCAGAAAATCACGGGCCTGGGACAAAGAACCCTTCTCTCCCTCCTCAGGCGGTGATTATGCCATGATCCTAGCCTACCTATGGTCCCTATCATATCTGCTATGCATTTTTCTCCTTTCAGCTTCTCAGTGAGTTGAGAGGTAAGTTTCTTATTTCTGTCACAGTTTGCAGAACATTAGCAGGAGAAAATCATGTGCATGCTCATGCTGGTAGAACTCAGAGGCAGGGGCGCTTTCTCTCACAGTTTTAAAAATCAGGCCATTAAAAAGATTTTATGAGGGTGGCCTGGGTGGCTCAGTCGGTGAAGCATCTGCCTTCGGCTTGGGTCATGATCCCGGGGTCCTGGGAGCGGGGAGTCTACTTTTCCTGCTCCCTCTGCCTGCTTCCACCGCTTGTGCTTGTGCTCGTGCTTCTGCTCTCCCTCTCTCCCTCTCTCTCTCTCTCTCTCTCTCTCGTGCACATGGGCTTCCCCCCCCAAATAAATAATAAAATCTTAAAAAAAAAAAAAGATTTTATGTTGGGCAGCAGTAAATGGGAGTAGATTCAGAACCAGCTGGCCTAAGGCACTGTGTGCAACCAGCCAATGGAGTATAAGGTAGCCGCAGGTTCTTTTGAATGAGATAAGAAGGCCCAGGTCTCCTCTTCAATTCCGTCTGGGTCCAAGCCTTAGGCCCCCACCCGAAAGTTCAGGACAGAGAGAGGACTTACCCAAGAAATACTGCTATCCTCAGACAGGAAATGGAACCATTTGACTCTTCTCAACCCTCTTGTACTGGATCTGTTACCTTCTTTTTTAAGATTTTATTTATTTATTTGGTGGGGGGGAGAGAGTGAGCAAGAGAGCAAGAGCAGGGGGAGGGAGAAGCAGGCTCCCCACTGAGCAGAGAGCCCAACTTGGGGTTTGATCCCAGGACACTGGGATCATGACCTGAGCTGAAGGCAGCTGCTTTACCGACTGAGCCACCCAGGCGCCCCTGGATCTGTTACCTTTTAAGATAGTTGTGGCAATTTGAGAAGGAGGGCGAGGGGGGCAGGCGATGGTCGTTGGGGGCAGGGAGGGAAAAAGTGAAACAAGATGGGATTGGGAGGGAGACAAACCGTAGAGATTCAATCTCAGGAAACAAACGGAGAGTTGCTGGGGGGTAGGGGGTAGGGATAGGGTGGCTGGGTGATGGACACTGGGGAGGGTATGTGCTATGGTGAGTGCTGTGAATTGTGTAAGGCTGATGATTCAAAGACCTATGCCCCTGGCGCAAATAATACATTATATGTCAATTAAAAAAAAAAAAGATAGTTGTGGAGGAAGCAAATTGCTGCAGGGCGAGATGGGAAGCCCCATGCGCAGGTAGGGAAAGCACTGGAATAATAACAGAGTAGTGACCAGGGAGGGAGTAGCCAGAGAGCCGGATACAAAGCCAAGGGTGTGGCTTTATAAGGGTCAGACTTTGAAACAAAGTATTTAACTTCTCTGAGACACAGTCTCTCATCCATAAAATGGGATACCAGGAGGGAGAAGAGTTTAACGTGTGCCTAGAATGTGCAAAAACGTAAATATAAAGATTGCGATATTGCTGGCAGTTTTGCTACTTCCTGCGGTGTTGTGCATGTAATTGTGGGAGTCAGCAAGCTCTTCCAGCGATCTCATAATGCGAAGAGCTCCTGGCAGCACATGAATTCCATTTTAAAATTGGCTCAGTGTCCAAGGCGTCATTCGCTGGGGCCCCAGTCCTAACTTTCCAAGTAGCTCACAGAACCAACCTGGAATTGGTGCTGACTGAGAGTCCTGGTGCCCAGGGGATGCTTAGCCACTGGTGACCCGCATTCTGAGCCCGTTGAGTGGAGCAGGGGGAGGGCACAAAGAGACACCTTCTCTCCATCCCTGAGAAGGACAAATAAGGATCTGAGATCTTGGAGGGAGGTCTTTGGTTCTGACCGCACACAGCCAGGTTCCTGGTTGCTGCTGCGATTCCCGCCAGGGAGGAGGATATCATTGGATCCCAGGCATGCCCTAAGTGCTGGAAACATAGACCTCTGTCATTGCAACAACCCTCTGGTGGGTAATTGCCCTGACTTATTTTCCTTGCTTTCCAGATGAAGTCACAGAGAAATTAAATTACTTACCCATGGTCATCAGCTAGAAAGTGGCAGAGATGAGATTCAGACTTGCCCTCAGTCCCTCACTCCTAAGCACGGACATTGCTTCTCCTGGGGCCTGGGTACGTAAGTTAGTTTGCATCATATCACAGAGGCAGAAAGAGGAGAGTTCCATGAAGCATGGTTTTAACTTCAGGGAGAGTGAGGTCTGCATTGTTGGCTGATGAAGGGGCCATCCCATAAAGGGTTAGACTTTTTTTTTTTTTTTTTAGATTTTATTTATTTATTTGACAGAGAGATCACAAGTAGGCAGAGAGGCAGGGAGAGAGAAGGGGAAGGAGGCTCCCCGCTGAGAAGAGAGCCCGATGTGGGGCTCAATCCCAGGACCCTGAGATCATGACCTGAGCTGAAGGCAGAGGCTTTAACCCACTGAGCCACCCAGGCGCCCAAGGGTCACAAACTCTTAACAACCTTCTCTACCTGTCACCTGGACTTGCTTTCACATGGCTACTTTCCTGTCTTTTCTTTATAATCTTAAAAAAAAAAAATCAAGTCAGCCTCTTACCTTAAAAAAAAAATCCAAGAACACTTGAGAATGGGCCCAGGGAATTACCACTTTCCTTCTACCAGGCGCTTGGTGACGTTTCTGCTGCGGGGCTGTGGCACCAGCTAGACGCAGTGCAGAGACATGATGAGGGGTGGAAAGCCAGTGAAAGGTAGGACAGAACGAACTATGGACGCCTTGTTGAGAGCACAGGCTCTAACACTAAACAGGCCTGGATTCCAATCCCTGTTCGACCACGAAGAGATGTAAGCAAAGGCATTTTATAACCTTTAAGGGAAGAAGAACTCTGCTGTCTCCAGGGGGTGCAAATGAGGACTCGTAGGGCAGCAGAGAGGTCGGTGATCCTGGCCAACCTACCCTAGTCTACAGCCTTTATCTCTTGCTTTTGTCTCCTTAGCAGAAGTGGAGGAAATCGTGCCCTTACATTAACTCTTTCTCTGTATCCTGATTGATCTAGAGCCACAAGCCCAAACAACATGTCTGTAATTCATGTGGGCCCAGAGCTGGGGTTGGAGTAAGTGCTTAGTTATCGGTAGAGCTTTCTCCTTCCCGCTTCCTCTCCTCTTCACCTCTTTCTCTGCCCTTCTCTCTTCTCTCCCCAGTTACATCAACTCCGTTTGTGCAATCTAAACGTAGGTGAGCTCTTTTAGGAATGTAACGGCTTCCTTTCATTGGAGATGTTCAGCAAGAATAAATATGAAAACAATTAAAGAGGACTTAAGCATTGGAGAATTATTGGGGTTTGATGATTTTTTTTAAAGATTTTATTCTATTTATTTGACAGAGGGAGATCACAAGTAGGCAGAGAGGCAGGCAGAGAGAGAGCGGGGGAAGCAGCCTCCCCGCCGAGCAGAGAGCAAGATGTGGGACTCGATCCCAGGACCCTGAGACCATGACCTGAGCCGAAGGCAGAGGCTTTAACCCACCGAGCCACCCGGGCACCCTGGGCTTGATGATTTTTTACATACCTTCCAAACTTGAGGTTTTTTGCTAACTGGGAAACGTTCCATTCCCCCCAAGACCCACCCAAAGCAAATTTGTAGGAAAGAGAAGAGGGTTCTCACGAAGCAAAGTAAAAACAAATACTCGGTAAGGAATCACAGGTTTTGCTGCTTCCACTAACCAAAAAGCAACGAACAGGAAGTGACTCGGGTGCTGTCTGAGTGGCATCCTTTCTCGTAGCTTAATTAAGTGGTCAGTCAACTAACAAATCCATCCAGCCAGCATTTGGCTTATGGATGAGGGATGTTGACTCTTGCCAGCAACTGGTGAATTCAGGTGAACAGTTGGTTAACCAGATAGTTTGATTTTGTTACTACCGCTGATAATTGACTTAGTGTGCTAGGGGATTGTACCCCTGGCCTCAGTTAACAAAGAACAGACTCAAAACAGGACACACTGAAGAAGAGATGAGCTTTACCTGTGCCTCAGAGGGTCCACTCCTACTTTGGGGAGTCAGGCCACAGGGACCATGGGGTGTCCACCTCCCCTGGATTCAGAGAATTGGGCTACACATCTGGAATCCTGCTTTTATGCAGAGAACTCCCTCCCTTGACAAAAACTAAATTGGAGCTGTCTTCCCACATGAACCTAGGAGGCCACTTGAATTTTGCTCCCGTCTCAAGATTCTTCTGTGGAAACTAAAGTTCCTGTGTGGGCAAAGCCATCACCTCCCCTGACACTGGTGCTCATGGGCATTTCCCAAATGACTCTGGTGGGGAAAATTGCTGTTTGTTTTGCATATTAGGTGAAACCAGGTTACCTTCACCTTAGAGGAAGTCTTTTTTCCTTTGCTTTGTGTTAACCTTCTATTTCAATAATGACTATTTGTATTTATAGTACCTGTGTAAATAACTCTAATTTAGTGAATAAAAATGGGTAGTTATATTATGCTTTGGGGAGTGGGTTAAAACAGTATTTTGAAAGAAGTATCAATTTTTTTTTTTATCTTCTGGAAAAAGATGGCTGGGCATTTCCTTATTGTGTAGGTTTGGTAGGGAACCAAAACAAATATCTATGATAGCAAACATTTACTGTCAAAGCCAATAACCAGGATTCTAAAGCACTTGTGTCCTCCTGGATACTTGTCATTTATTAAAAATTGCAACTGGGGCTAGCCCTGTTCTAGGAAATTTTAAGTTTGTGATTGGCAACCTTATGGAATTAAAATTATCATCTACTGACAGGCATTACAAACTGAAGAGATATTTGCTCCAGCTAACAAATTAATACAGCCGTCCGCTAAGTATAACAAATGAAATGATAAAATAATCACTGAATTGAAATGACCTCATTTGTTCGTTAGAACCGAAGTGTTTTCTCTATGAACTAGTCCTCAGACTTCCTGAAACCTTGGTATTTGCCGCTATTTGAACTCAGGAATGAACAAATATCTGAATACACGAGGCTTTTGGCTCGGATGTCCTCATTGAAATCTACTGAGTAGCCACTGAATGCCAGGCTTTGGGCTAAGCCTGTGCTCTCTGTAATCCTTACAACCTTTGTCCATATTGCCCATCTTACAAATGAGGAAATCCAGGCTTTGGGAGATGAAGCGATTTGTTCTGAGCTATCAGAGCAGAAGAATGTTACGGGGCCTGGGAAGAGACCGAAAGCTCCACGAAGGCAGAGCGTGTCTGTTTTCATCACTGTTGTATCTACCTCAGAGCCTGGAACACAGTAAGATTTATAATAAATATATTAATATTTATAAATTTTATAAACATCCTATTAATAAAATTAATATTTATAAATCTTAATATAAAATATGAGTAATATTTATAAATCAAATGAATAAATCTGTAAGCAAATGTCTGCCTTCAAATGCAGTGTTCTTTCTGTTTTAGCAAGCCCCTTCCTCCAGACCTCACCATGGTGCTATTACCCTGTCAAGTTAAAAAGGGGCCTAAGGGCAGGCAGTCCCTCCCTTGCTGTCCTGCCCTCTGCCCCCTTGTGGTGTATTCGGTAAACATCTATCTCCTTTATTTTTTTTTTTTAATTTAAAGATTTTATTTATTTATTTGGCAGAAAGATCACAAGTAGGCAGAGAGGCAGGCAGAGAGAGAGGGGGAAACAAGCTCCCTGCTGAGCGGAGAGCTCGATGTCAGGCTCGATGTCAGGCTCGATGTCAGGCTCGATGTCAGGCTCAATCCCAGGATCCTGAGATCATGACCTGAACTAAAGCAGAGGCTTTAACCCACTGAGCCACCCAGGCGCCCCCATCCGTCTCCTTTAAAAAAGAGGGAGCTCTAGTACCTGAATTGAGGCTGTGGATAGGTAATGGAAATGGTTCTTGATGCTGAAAGTGTTTTTAAATGGCAAATTATACCAAAAAAAAGTAAAAGGCCACTGATAAAAACAGCAAAGATGATTTTATTTAGAATGAGACCATTTAGAAGAAGCCTTCTTCAGTATTTAAGCCAGTTGGTTATTTTGCAGTTTCTAAGAGGTTCCCCCCACCACCAAGATTTTATTTATTTATTTGAGAGAGAGAGAATGAGATGTGAGCTGAGGGAGGAGGATCAGAGAAGAAGGGAGAAGCAGGTTGCCTGCTGAGCAGGGAGCCCGATGTGGGGCTCGATCCCAGGACCCTGGTATCGTAACTTCAGCCAAAGCAGATGTTTAACCTACTGAGCCACCCAGGCACCCCATGAGTAAGTTATGGGGATGAAAGGTATAGAATAGGGAATAGAGTCAATGGTATTATAATAGTGTTTGATGACAGGTGGTAGCTACACTTGTGAGCACAGCATAGCATATAAGACTTGTGGAATCACTATGTTGTGTATCTGAAATTAATGTAACATCGTCAACTTCACTTCAAAATAAGAGGAATACAAGCTTTAAATATGTTCTGCAGCTGGTACAGATTCAGCTAAATGCTTCAGACCTACAACCATAGAGCACAGCACAAGAAGCAATTGCAACTCTAATCCTTTGACTTCAAGACGGACTTAAGTTATAATGTCTATATACTGTAAGCCTTCAAAAGGTGAAAAATTCTAAAAAGAAAACATTAAAATAAAAGCATTTGGAGGCCTAATGTATTCAGTTGAGTTATTCAACATGATCGGGACGGTAACTTTGTGGCTGTAGTAGAAAATTAACTGTATGTTTGGCTGCCTTTTACTTTTTCTTTTTTTCTCTCTTGTCCCCATCCTTGGGAACCCCATGCCCCATTCTATCTCAGCAGATTTGTAATTGTTGACTCTACCTAGACTCTATCCTGTTTTTATGTCGATGTGTTGAGTATCTTTATTTCAGTTTAATTTATTTGTTTACTTGGTTGTTGACCATCTCCCCCACAAAACTAATCCTACAAGAGCAGGAAACTCTTGGTCTTATCTGCAACTGTATCCCAGTAGACAACTATGGGTATCTCCATTTAGTAGATAATAACTAGCACATAGTAAATAATAACTATTTATAGTATCAAAAAGAAAGAACAGGCTCCAAATGGAGTCACTTGTGCTAAGCCCCACCAAGACTTACTATCTAAACGAATTGCAGTTTCACGCCTCTCCCGCAAATGGAATTTTCAGTCTCTCCCAGGAGTGGAATTTTAAACCAATCAGTGGAATTTCCTGATCAGCACTGGTGAGGTCATCAGTGTGGTCATAAGACTCCCTGATTTTCCCCTCTGGAAAGATGACCTTGCCTGAAACAATTCTTTCTTTTCTTTTGCTAATAACGTCCTTGCCCTGCCTAATTTCTGCTTATAAAATTCCTCCATTTTATACAGCTCATCAGAGCTGTCTTTTATTTGCTAGACAGGATGCCACCTGACTTAGGAGTTGTTGAATAAAGCCAATTAGATGTTCAAATTTACTCAGTTGAAATTTTGTTGTTTAGCAGATTGGTGGCAGCAACGGGCATCCAAGCAAACTTCTGATGACATTTGGAGACAATGAGAAACACAGGTATGGCACCTTGTCAGCCGTTTGAATTCACTGTCTTTCTCACTATTTCTGAGGGTCATGGGTCAGTTCTCTTGGTTCTGAGCTCTGCTGTCTTTGCATCAAGCTCCTGATCTAATTGGCTTTCCAGTCAGTGTCCCATCTGATTGGAAACCCCAGCCCTTGGTTTTGTCCCCAGAGCCCCGGATTCCATATTGGAACTGCTAGTGACAGCTACAATTTCCCATTTGTTTAGAATCATTTCACATTCCCATTTGTTGAGATCGCTGATTCTGTTATTTTACCCCCAGTGCAAAGTTCTACAGGACTTGGTGGTGGTTACAGGCTGGAATCAGACTGGGTCTGATTTAAAAACCAAACTGGGTCTGGAGTTGGACTGGGTTAGACTCGAGCTGGACTGGGTTCAGTAAAGCCTGTTGCTAATAAGGATCTCAGAAGCCAGAACGCTGCAAAAATCGATGGGGAAGTGTCAAGAATTCAAAGGCTGTTAGAGCACTTGCCACCTCAGGAGCACTCCCGTGATAGGATAAATTGGTCATAGAACTGGTGAGATTAGGTTTCCTGCCATCCTCAAGTCAATTTCCTTGCGCCGAGTGTAAAACAGCCCCCAGTTCCAATTCCCACAGCACATCCCCCTTAGGTGTTAGTTTGGCTCGGAGAAATCCAAAAGCCTAACTTAAAAAAAAAAGAAATTAAAAAAAAATTAAAAAAAAATTTATATCCAAAGAGTTGACTGTGCCACCTTTTGGCACACTTGTCTATTTTTATGTATAAAGACTATGGTCCTGGAGGCTATAGATAGTTATAAAAATGGCGAAGTCCGACTAAACACATCCTAGAATTACGGTGGCCGTTATGAGGAATGTTCCCACTAGATATGATCATTGAAAAAGTACACTTGAAGGTAAACGTTCCCAAATTAAGTAGAATGGGAAATCCCTTTTAATTGTCATGCAGAAGCCTCTAAAAAGTTTCAAAATTCCAAAACGGTTTCATTGAAAAATTCATTGCAGAAGGTTAATGAAAAAGAGAAAAGGTACCAGAAATGAAAGACTATAAGAAGTAACCTCTAGTGTTCCCCTCTACCTTCCTTTATTTGAGTACTCAATCTAGGAATCGTCTACGTTGCTTTTCCACTCTGAAGAGACTAAAAAAGTTACCCTTTAAAATAAGACCACCTAAGGCTATAGGCACACCTCTTCAAGCATCTTTTACTCCTTGGTCAAAGACCAAACTAAGGGCTTTAGTTACCTTTTTTCAGCCCATGGGGGATCCTCAAAACATTTTTGTAAAAAAAAAAATAAATAAATTTTTTTTGGTAAAAAATTTTGTAAACACCTCCTGAGCCCCATCAAGAGAAGAAAAAAAAATTTCATATTGGCCTTTCCTTTCCAAATCCAGACCATCTGGTTATTGATCCTTCTCTCCCAGGGATAGTTATTGCCTTCTTGCTTGTCTGATTTTATATTCTAAGAACTTGCCTTGGGTTTCTGCCTGCTTGGGGCATATAGGATGTGGGTTCCATCTTTGGCTATCTTGGGGAGTGGCTCTCGATCTTGTAAAGATAATATTATCTTTTGCACCCTCTTTGAGGATGCCTCTTGGTTCCAGAAGGTTGTTTAATCTTGCTGAGGGATAATTGGAAGGCAGGCAGGCAGGGCCAAGGGCCTCATCCTAAGAGGAACACTGCCCTGAAGGTAGCCCTGTGCCCTTTCCCTTGTGACAAAAACCTGACTGGATGACAGGCACAGCGAGGGTTAATCAGAGCCTGCCAACAAGCCCATAAAAACCCCTAAACTTAGAAACTCTGGTGGCATCCCCTTTGGGTCCCCTGCCTCCTTGGGAGCTTTGTACTATCATTTTGCTTTCGCTCAATAAACCTTGCTTTGCTGCTCACCACTCTGTCTGATCTACCTCTTCGTTCTTCAAAGTGGTGTGACCAAGAACTGTGGGCACCGATGGAGAAGAAGCCTGCAACAATACTGCCAGAAATATCTACTGTTTGTCCGGCTGAAACCTGATGAGATATTTGAAGGGATTTAATAACTTTATGATTAGAAGTTGGACCAAATTGGAAACTGGTATTCAGAACCTGATAGGAATATATTTAGGTCTTCTCTCCTAAGCTAACTGTACACTGAGCGAAAGAGAAATAGACCAACTTAGGTGAGGGAGTGTGTCAATCCTGGACATCACTTAGGCAGCACCCCAATTCTTTGAGGAATTAAAAACAATTGTTCTTGTTTTGCAATCTGGCCTTTTCAGGACCAGGCTCCAGAAACAATTCAAAGTCCACCAGTCATTTTTACCAAACCTTACACCTCTCCTATTTATTTCAAAAGGCTTGTAAGTATTGTAAAAATTCTGGGCTTCAGGGAACAAAATTTCTTAGAGAAGCTTGTGTTCTTTTTCTGTGTCTTTGATATGTAAATGTTCTATCCCATTTTCTCAAGAATTCTTACGAAGACTATCTTTGTTATGGAAATTTCAAGAAGGAAATTCTTTTTTTAAATTATGTTCAGTTAGCCAGCATAGAGTACATCATAAGTTTTTGATGTCATGTTCAGTGATTCATTAGTTGCGTGTAACACCCAGTGCTCATCACCACATGTGCCCTCCTTCATTCTTATCCAGAATAAAATGGGGGGGGGGTCATTGGAACTTGATTTTTCAAGGATAAACAAGTCTTATGTCTATATACATCTGTCTATGTTAGATTCTAATCCTGTTAATTGTCTTTGAGGTCTTGTTATATGCATATAAACTGGACCAGATCCTAAATCCTAGTTTCCTCAAATATCTGGCTAATATCTATTTCCGAAATAGCATTTCCAGTTTTCTCCCAATTTGTGACCTTTGGGTCTGGCTTCTTTCATTTAGCATTATATATCTTAAGGATTCATCCATGTTGTAGCACGTATCAGTACTTCATTCTTTTTATGGTTAAATAATATTGCATTGTATAGCTATATCACAATTCATGTATCTATTCACCAGTAGATGGAACTTCGAGTGACTTTAATATATTTATTTTAATTCTTTGGCTGTCACAAATACTGCTATAAACATTTGTGTACATGTTTCTGTTTTATTTTTAATTCTCCGGAATTGCTGGATAACATGGTAATTCTATTTTTACATTTTGAGAACCTGTAACGTGTTTTGACAATGATTGTACCACTTTATATTTTCACTAGCAATGTAGGAGATTTCCAGTTTCTTCACATCTTTATCAACATTTATTATTTTATTTTTCTTTAGAGCCATCCCAGTGGGAGTCATACAGTATTTCTTATGGTTTTTATCTACAATTCTATAATAACTAGTGATAAACATCTTTTCATGTGTTTAGTGGCCATTTGTATATACTCTTTGGAGAAATCTCTATTTAAGTCCTTTGTTAATTTTTACAGTTGGGTTATTTTTTTGTTCTTGGGTTGTAAGAGTTTCTTGTATATTCTATATGCTAGATTCTTATCAGGTATGTAATTTGCAAATATTTTTAATATGCTTTTGCAAATGTTATCTCTAATTCTGTGGGTTGATCACTTTCTTGGTGATGTGCTTTAATGCAGAAAAATTTTATTTTCATTAAACCCAATTTATCTTTTTTTTTTTAATCTTTTCCTTCTGCTGTTGTATCTAAGGATCCATTGCTAATCCAAGGTCATGGAGATTTATCCCTATATTTTGTTCAAAGAGTTTTTATTGTTTAGCTCTTACATTTATTATTTATTTATTTATTTTTAGGTCTCTTTTTTAATTTAATTTAATTTTTTCAGTGTTCCAAGATTCATTGTTCATGCACCACACTCAGTGCTCTTACATTTAGATCTTTGAATGATTTTGAGTTAAATTTTATCTGTGGTGTGAAGTAAGGATTCAACCTCATTCTCTTGTATGTAAATATCTAGGTATTCCATCATCAATTGTGAAAAAAGATTTCTTTCCTCCATTGAATGGCCTTTGCATGATTCAAAAACTAATTGACCATAGATGTAAGTGTTTATATCTGCACTCTAAATTTTATTTTAGTGACCTATATATTTATCCTTTTTATCCAACTAGGCTTTATTTTTAAATTATTTTTTATTAAAATTTTTAATTTAATTTAACATTTTATTTTATCGATCTATTTAAATATTAAATTTGTTTATTTAATGGAGCTAATTAAAATTTTATATGCTAATCAACAAATTGTTAATTAAATAAAATACTATTTAATTTATTTTGAAATTATTTTAATTTTTTTTCAAATTTTTCTTTAAATTCTAGTTAGTTAACATATAGTGTAATATTGGTCTCAAGACTAGAATTTAGTGGGAAAAAAAAGAGTAAAATTTAGTGATTTATCGCTTACTTATAATACCTAGTGCTCCTTATTACCCATCACTCATTTAGCCCATCCCCCACCACCTCCCTCCTTCAACCCTCAGTTTGTTCTCTATTGTTAATAGTCTCTTGCGGTTTGTTTCCACTCTCTTTTTAACTCCCTTCCCATATGCTCATTTGTTTTGTTTCCTACATTTCACATACAACTGAAATCATATGGTAATTATTTCTCTAACTGACTTATCTTGCTTAGCATAACACATTCTAACTCCATCCACATCATTGTAAATGGCAAGATTTCATTCTTTTTGATGGCTGAGGAGTATATTCCATTGTATATATGTGATCTCACCTCTTTTGTGATTTTATTAATTTGAATCCTTTCCCTTTTGTTTTTAAGTCTAGCTAAGGACTTATCAACATTATTAGTTCTTTCAAAGAATCAGCTCTTAGCTTCACTGATCTGTTATATTGGGTCTTTTTTGTTTCTATATCATTTATTTCTGCTCTGGTCTTTATTATTTCCCTTCTTCTGCTGGCTTTAGGTTTTATCTGCTGTTCTTTTTCTAGCTCCTGTAGTCATAAGGTTAGGTGGTGTATTCCGAGACTTCCCTGCTTTTCAAGGTAGGCCTGTATTGCTATGTGCTTCCCTCTTATGACAGCATCTGCAGCATTCCAAAGGTTTTCGACTGTTGTGTTTTCATTATCATTTACTTCCATATATTTTTAAATTTTTTCTTTAATTTCCTGGTTAACCCATTCATTCTGTAGTAGGGTGTTCCTTAACCTCCATGTGTTTGTGGTCTTTCCAATTTTTTTCCTTTGGTGACTTCTAGTTTCATAATGTTGTGGTCTGAAAATATGCATGGTATGATCTCAGTCTTGTTGTACTTGTTCAGGGCTGATTTGACCCAGTATGTGATCTATTCTGGAGAAAGTTCCATGTGCACTTGAAAAGAATGTATTCTGCTGCTTTAGGATGAAATGTCCTGAATATATCTGTTAAGTCCATCTGGTCTAGTGTGTCTTTCAAACCCGTTGTTTCCTTTTTGATTCTCTGTTTGTATCATCTATCCATTGATGTAAGAGGAGCATTAAAGTCTCCTACTGTTGCTGTATTATTATCACTGAATTTCTTTATGTTTGTTATTGATTTATATATTTGGGTGCTCCGATGTTGGGGGCATAAATATTTACAATCATTAGATCTCCTTGTTGGATTTTTCCCTTTATTATAGTATAGTGCTCTTTTGCATGTCTTGTTACACTGTTTGGTTTAAAATGTAGTTTGTGTGATGCAAGTACGGATACTCTGGCTTTCTTTTGACATCCATTAGCATGATAAATTGTTCTCCATCCCCTCACTTTCAATCTATAGGTGTCTTTAGATCCACAATGAGTCTCCTGTAGGCAGCATATAGGTGGGTCTTGTTTTTTAATCCATTCTGATACCCTTTGTCTTTTGATTGGAGTATTTAATCCATTTACTTTGAGTGATTGTTAATAGGTATGAATTTAGTGCCATCGTGTTACCTGTACAGGTTGTGTTTCTGGTGATGTTCTCTGTTCCTTTCTAGTCTTTGGAGCTTTTGGTCTTTCTTTTCCCCTCTCAGAGAATCCCCTTTAAGACTTCTTGCAGGGCTGGTTTAGCGGTCATGCACTCCTTTAGTTTTTGTTTGTCAGGAAACTCTTATCTCTCTGTCTATTCTGAATGGTAGCTTTGCTGGATAAAGCTTTGCTGGATAAAGTATTCTTGGCTGCGTATTTTTCCCACTCAGCACATTGAATATAACATGAAACAATCTTCTAGCCTGTCAAGTTTATGGGGACGGATCTACTGTGAACCTGATCTATCTTCCCTGGTAGATTTTTTTTTTTCCCTTTGGACTTTTTTTTTTCCTTTGTTGCCTTCAGGATTCTTTCCTTGTCTGTGTGTTTTGTGAATTTGACTATGATATATCTTGGTGATGGCTGGCTTGTGTTGAATTTAATGGAAGTTCCCCGTGTTGCTTGGATTTCAGTGTCTGTTTCCTTTCCCACATTAGGGAACTTCTCATCTCTAATTTCCTCAAATAAATCTTCTGCCTCTTTTTCTTTCTCTTTTTCTTCAGAAACGCCTATGATAATGAATGTTACTATGCTTTAAGGACTTGTCAAGTTCCTAAGTCTACATTCATGATCCAATACCTTTCTGTTCCTCTTCGTTTCAACTTCATTATTTTCAATGGTTTTGTCTTCTGTATCACGGATTGTTCCTCTGCTTCATCTCTATCCTCACTGTTACTGTATCCATTCAGTTTTGCATCTTGGTTATAGCATTTTTTATTTTGGCCTAGCTAGCTTTAAGTTCTTCCTCTCTGCAATAAGGAATTCTCTAGTGTCTTCTATGCTTTTCTCAAGCCCAGCTAGTATTTTTATAATCACTGTCTTAAATTCTGGTTCAGTCATCTTACTTGTATCTGTATGGATTAAATCCCTGGTCATGACTTCTTCCTCTTCTTTCTTTTGGGGTGAATTCCTCCCATCTTGTCATTTATGGGTTTTGTGTGCGTGTGTGCGACTGTTAGGAAAGCCTGCCATATTCCTGCTCCTGAAAGTAATAGCTATATTAAGAAGAGATCTGGGGCGCCTGTGTGGCTCAGTTGATTAAGCGTCTGCCTTAGTGCACCGCGGAGAGCCTGCTTCTCCCTCTTCCTCTGCCTGCTTCTCCCCTTGTTTGTGCTCTCTCTCTTTCTGTCAAACAAACAAACAAATAAATACAAAGGACAGGGGAAGCTAGATCTTAGATGTGTTTTGATCATTTGTTAAAAGAAGCTAGATCTGGGGTGCCTGAATGACTCAGTCAGTTAGGTGTCCAACTCTTGATCGCAGCTTAGGTCATGATCTCAGGGCCAGGCTCCGAGCTGGATGTTGAGCCTGCCTAAGATTCTCTCTCTCCCTTTTCCTGTGCCCCTCGACTCATGTACTCTCTTTCTTTCTTTCTTTCTTTCTTTTGTTTTTTTTTTGAGATTTTATTTATTTATTTTAGAGAGAGAGAGAGCGCATGAGTGGTGGGGAGAGGGAGAAACAGGCTCCCCGCTGAGCAGGGAGCCCAATGTGGGACTCCATCCCAGGATCCCGAGGTCATGACCTGAGCCAAAGGCAGACACTTAACCAACTGAGCCACCCAGGTGCCCCATCTCTTTCTCTCTTAAAAAAAAAAAAAAAAAAAAAACCAAAAATTTTTAAAAAAATAAAAAAAGAAACTAGATCATATCTGTGTTTTGGTCTGCTTGTTTAAAGAAGCTAGATCCAAGAAATAAAAAAAATAATAATAATATAAAAAAAAAAAAAAAGGAAGCTGGAGCCTAGGTGTGCTTTGGTCTGCTTGTTAAAAGAAGCTAAATCCAAAATAGCAAACAAACAAACAAACAAATAAATAAATAACCAAAGGAAGCCAGCTCCTTTTTCCCCTGGAGCGGAAGCTTGGCAGCACTCTGTGATCAGTAGAGTTGGTGCGGGCGAGGGGTTTGGGCTGGTCCTCTGGGAGAGGGGCCTTCTGTGCTGATTCTCAGGTGGACTTGCCCTAGTGGAGATGCACCTCCAGTGCACAGAGGGGCAGGGCTTTGTGTAAGTGACTCCAACCTCCACTTGGTGGCGCTGTTGTGCTCACTGAAATCAGTGTCCATGGGCATGGCAGATAATGGCAACACTAGCTCTTTCCTCCCTGGAGAAGGGAGCTCTCATCTGCACTTCTCAGCAAGCCCTCACAGAAGAGGAGTCACCCCTCCTGTGTCCCCAGGTTCTGTCAGATCGCTGCCTTCACCCTGCCTGCGTCTGAGCCATCCACCTGCCAGGTAGGACAGCCCTCCTGTGTTTTATCTCAGGCATGCAGCTGGGTTTCAAAACTCCAAATCCTATAGATCTGCCCAGCGTGGATTCTCTGGGGAAGGGTCTTATCGTGCAGTGGCCAGGGGCCAGCTTCCCCCAGAAAATGGTCTCATGACTGTGCAGCAGCTCAGAGTTTATCGTAAAGCTCAGCAAAAAGTCAGCGCCAAAGTTCACTGCCATCAGCTGGTATCCCCCTTCCCGTTCGTGAATGGGGCAGCTAAATGGCACCTGCCAAGTCTTTTGTCCCTAAAATGGCCATGCCACCTCTCCCAGATGCACTCCAAGAAGGGGAATTTTTTTTTCCCTGGGTGATCCAGGGGAATCCTCCAATCATGCTGCTCACTCCTGGGTCTCTGCCCTCCTTCCCCACTGGCTCTCTGCTCAACCCACCAGGTGAGAACCTGGTGATGGTGTGGACCTCTAAAACTTCAGACTTTGTGCTCCGTTACTTATAAAAACTTGGCAAGATTCAGCCCCTCTCTTTTTTCCAGTGAATGGTTTTGGGGAAGAGTTTTTCACATGTATTCCCCTGCACATATTTTTCTCTCTCCCCTCTCTCCGTGATCAGGGCTCCCTCCCCTCCATAGTACCTGCAGCTCTTTTCTCCCCCAAATCAACTCTCTGCAGCTCCCACCTTCCACGCTGTGGCAGTTTTTAAATCTCTAGGCGTGCAGTTTGTTTCTCAGACCTCAGATCGATTTCATGTGTGTTCAGAATGATTTGATATTTATCTAGTTGTGTTGCGGGAGGAGGCAAGCCCAGGGTCCCCCTACTCCTCTATCTTAACCTCCTCCCCCATTTATCCTTATGCTAGTACCACAATGTTTTGATTTACTGTTGCTTTATAATAATTTTTGAGATTGGAAACTCTGCGTCCTTCAATGTTGTTATTCTTATAAAAATTGTTTTGAGTGTTTTGAGCTCTTATAATTTTAAATGAATTTGAGGATCAACTTTCCATTTCTACGAAAATACTATTGGGAGTTTTTATAAGGATTATATGAATCTGTACATCTCTTTGGGGAGTAATATCTTAGCAATATTAAGTCTTCTAATCCATGAATGTAGATAAATTTTCATTTATTTAGATCTTTAATTCCTTCATCCAAGTTTTGTAGCTTCCAATTCACAAACTTATACTTCTGTGGTTACATTTATTTCTATGTATCTTATTCTTTTTGATGGTATTCTAAACGATTTTTTTTCTCAATTTGGGTAGTAAATGCATTTTAACAATATTTCTTCTTCTAATCCATGAGCATGGGATATCTTTCCATTTCTTTGCGTCACCTTCGCTTTCTTTCATCAGTGTTTTATAGTTTTCAGAGGACAGGTCTTTCACCTCTTTGGTTGGGTTTATTCCTAGGTATCTTATGGTTTTTAGTGCAGTTGTAAGTAGGATTGATTCATTAATTTCTCTTCCTGCCACTTCATTACTGGTGTATAGAAATGCAACAAATTTCTGTATTTTGATTTTGTGTCCTGTGACATTACTGAGTTCATGTGTCAATTCTTGCCGTTTCTTGGTGGAGTATTTCAGATTTTCTATATACAGTATCATGTCATCTGCAAGTAGTGGAAGTTTTTCTTCTTCCTTGCTGATTTGGATGCCTTTTTGTTTCTTTTTGTTGTCTGATTGCTGTGGCTAGGACTTCCAGTAGCTAGGACTTCCAGTACTATGTTAAGTTTTAAGTTACATGGTTGAGAGTGGACCTGTCTTATTCTTGACCATAGAGAAGAGGATCTCAGTTTTTCCCCATTGAGAATGATACTAGCTGTGGGTTTTTCATATATGGCTTTTATTATGTTGAGGTATGTTTCCTCTAAAGCTACTTTGTTGTGAAGGTTTTTATCATGAATGGATGTTGTACTTAGTAAAATGCTTTTTTTGCATATATTGAAATGATCATGTGGTTCTTATCCTTTCTTTCATTAATGTGATGTATCACACATTGATTGATTTGTGAATATTGAAGCACCCTTGCAATCCAGGAATACATCCTACTTGATCATGGCGAATGATTCTTTTTAATGTATTATTGGATTTAATTTGCTAGTATTTTGTTGAGGATTTTTGGATTTATGTTCATCAGAGATATTGGCTGGTAGGTCTCTTTTTTTGTCATGTATTTATCTGGTTTTGGGATCAGGGTAATGCTGGCCTCATAGAATATGGAACTTTCCCTTCCTTTTCTATTTTTTGGAATAATTTGAGAAGAATAGCTATTAACGCATCTTCAAATGTTTGATAGAATTTGCCTGTGAAACCGTCTGGTCCTGTCTTTTGTTTTTTGGGAGATTTTTTTATTATGGATTCAATTTCTTTGTTGATTATCAGTCTGTTCAAGTTCTCTGTTTCTTCCTGCTTCAGTTTTGGGAGTTTATATGTTTCCAGGAATTTATCCATTTCTTCCAGGTTGTATAATTTGTTGGCATATAATTTTTTTTTATTTAAAAGATTTTATTTATTCATTTAACAGAGAGAGAACACAAGCAGGCAGAGAGGCAGGCAGAGGCAGAGAGAGGAGCAGGCTCCCTGCGGAGCAAGGAGCCCGATGTGGGACTCGATCCCAAGATGTCGGGATCATGACCTGAGCCAAAGGCAGCTGCTTAACCAACTGAGCCACCCAGGCGTCCCTTGGCATATATTTTTTTTATAATATTCTCTTATAATTGTTAGTATTTCGGTGGTGTTGGTTATTTCTCTTCTCTCACTTGCGATTTTTTTTTTGTTTCAAATCATATTAAATTTATTTTTGCAAGACCTGTGATTTTATTTATTTGGGTCTTTTCTCCTTTCTTTTTTATAAGTCTGGCTAGACAATTTTTAAATTTTTTTCAAAGAACAAGCTTCTGGTTTCCTTGATGTGTTCTATTGCTTTATTAGTTTCTGTATCATATATTTCTGCTCTAATCTTTATTATTTCTTTCCTTCTGCTGGCTTTAGGCTTTGTTTGTTGTTTGTTTTCTAGCTCCTTTAGGTATAAGGTTTGGTTGTTTATTTGAAATTTTTCTTGCCTCTTGAGGTAGGTCTGTATTGCTATATACTTCCCTCTTAGGACCACTTTTGTTGCATCCCAGAGGTTTTGGATCACTGTGTTTTCTTTTTCATTTGATTCCATGTATTTTTCTTTTTTAAAGATTTTTATTTATTTATTTGTCAGAGAGAGAGAGAGAGAGCACAAGCAGGCAGAGTGGCAGGCAGAGGCAGAGGGAGAAGCAGGCTCCCTGCTGAGCAAGGAGCCCGATGCAGGACTCGATCCCAGGACCCTGGGATCATGACCTGAGCCGAAGGTAGCCGCCCAACCAACTGAGCCACCCAGGCATCCCCCATGTATTTTTTTATTTGTTCTTTGATTTCTTGGTTGACCCATTTATTGTTTAGTAGCATGTTATTTAATCTCCATGTGTTTGTGGTCTTTCTAAATTTTTCCCTTGTGGTAGACTTCTAGTTTCATAATTTTGTGGCCAGAAAAGGTGCATGGTATGACTTTAATCTTTCTGTATTTGTCAAGGCTTATTTTGTGACCTAATATGTGATTGATATATTCTGGGGAATATTCCATGTGCACTTGAAAAGAATGTATTCCTCTGTTTTAGGGTAGAATGTTCTGAATATATTTGTTAAGTCCATCTTACCTAGCTCATTATTTAAAGCTATTGTTTCCGGGGTTCCTGGGTGGCTCAGTGGGTTAAAGCCTCTGCCTTCGGCTCAGGTCATGATCTCAGGATCCTGGGATCGAGCCCCGCATTGGGTTCTCTGATCGGCGGGGAGCCTGCTTCCCCCTCTCCCTCTGCCTGCCTCTGTACCTACTTGTGATCTCTCTCTCTCTCTCTCTCTGTCAAATAAATAAATAAAATCCTTAAAAAAAAAAAAGCTATTGTTTCCTTGTTGATTTTCTGTTTAGATCTGCCCATCCACGACAGTGGGGTGTTAAAGTCCTCTATTATTACTGTATTATTATTAATTAGTTCCATTATGTTTATTGTTAATGATTTTATATATTTTGGTGCTCCTATGTTGGGTGCATAAATATCTACAATTGTTATATCTTCTTGCTGGATTGTCCCCTTCATTGTTATATAGTACCCTCTTCATCTCTTCTTACACTGTTTTAAAGTCTAGTTTTCCCAGTAGAAGTATTGCAACTCCAGCTTTCTTTTGACATCCATTTGCATGATAAATATTTCTACATCCCCTCCACTTTCTTTTTTTCCTTTTAAATATTTTATTTATTTGTTAGAGAGTGAGAGAGAGCATGAGAAGGGAGAAAGTCAGAGTGAGAAGCAGACTCCCTGTGGAGCTGGGAGCCGAATGTGGGACTCGATCCCGGGATGCTGGGATCATGAGCTGAGCCGAAGGCAGTCACTTAACCAACTGAGCCACCCAGGCACCCCATCCCCTCCACTTTCAATCTGCAAGTGTCTTTAAGTCTGAAATGAGTCTCTTGTAGGCAGCATATATATGGGTCTTTTTTTGTGTGTGTCTGTTTTGTCACCCTATGTCTTTCGATTAGAATGTTCAGTCCAGTCACATTCAAAGTAATTATTGGTAGGTATGTATTTATTGCCATTTGGTTATTTGTTTTCTGGTTGTCTCTGGAAATTTTCTCTGATCCTTTCTTGTCTGTCTCTTTCATGTTTGCTAATTTTCTTTAGTGATATATTTGGGTCTCTTCCTCTTTATTTTTTGCATGTTTATTGGTGTTTTTTGATATATGGTTACCATTGTGTTTGTATATAATCTCTTCTACATCTGGCAGTCTGTATTAAGTTGATAGTCTTCGATCCTATTCTTTTTCCTCTCTCCACCCATGTTTATGTATATGTTGTTATATTTTATATCCTTTTTTGTGAGTTTCTTGACTGATTTTTACAGAAATATTCATTCTTACTGCCTTTTGTGTTTCTTGCCTTTATACTGTCACTTTTGGTCTCCTTTCTACTCAGAGAATCCCCTTTAATACATCTTTTGAGGCTGGTTTAGTGATCGCAGACTCCTTTAGTTTTTCTCTGTCTGGGAAACTCTTTATCTCTCCTTTTATTCTGCATGATAGCCTTGCTGGATAGAGTATTCTTGGCTGGAGATTTTCCCATTCAGCACTTTGCATTATATCATGCCACTCCTTTTTGGCCTGGCAAGATTCTATTGAAAAATATCCTGCTAGCCTTATGGATTTTATCTTATAAGTAAAGGACTTCTTTTGTCTTGTTGTTTTAAAGATTTTTTATTTCTCACTTTTTTGGGGGCAAATTTCTCCATCTCTTCATTTTGTCCAGAAAAGAAAAGAAGAAAGAAAAAGAAGAACAATAACAACAACAACAAACCAAGATCCTGGGTGCATTTTGGTATACTTGTTAAAGAAACTACATCCCAAAATAAGGAAAAATATATATATTTATTATGTATAGATATATAAATATAAATACATCTGTTATATATAATAATAGATATATAAATATATGTACTATGTATAATAAATATAAATACATAATATATAATTGAATGAAAGGAAACAAAAATAAAATATATATAAAGTATATATAAAAATTAGAAAATAAAAAAATTGAAAAAATAAGAAAATTACTGAAAAATAATTATAAAAAATGAATAAAAGTATAAAGGATTCTAAATCCTGTTTCCCCCAGAGCTGAAGCTTTGCAACGGTCTCTGATCAGTAAACTTGGTGCTGCAAGCAAATAGTTTGTGCTAGTCTTTTAGGGGAGGGACCTGTTGCGATGATTCACAGGTAGACTTGCCCTAGTGGAGATGGGCCTCCACGGGGCAGGGAGGCAGGGCTTGGTATCAGTGGCTTGAGACTCCACTAGGTGGCGCTGCTTTGCTCCCTGAAGACTTTCTGCACTGATGATGGGTGAAATGAATATGGCAGCTGGCCCTCTCTAGCCAGGGAGCTGAAAATTTGCACCCCCACTCTTCAGTAAGCCCTCACAGAAGAGCAGCCAATCAGTCTTGTCTCCCTGGTTTCCATCAGAACTCTGTGTTCACCCTGCCCCTGTCTGAGCTTTTTTATCTCGGGCACATGACTGAGTTTTAAAACGCCAAATTTTAGGGACTCCTGCGTCTGAGATCCATGCTGTTCCTTCCAGGAAGGGTCTCAACCACACTTCTGCCTTTTGCCGAACCTGTCCCAGGAAAGCAGTCGCAGGACCGCCACAGCAATCCACAGTTCATGGCAACACAGAGCAGAAAGCCAGCACCTAGACTCGCTGTTCTCAGCTAGCTTCCATGCTCCTATGCCTGGGAACAGTGCAGCACTTAGGTGCCACCCATTCTTGTGACCCAGGGGATCCTCAGATCACGGTGTCACACCTGGGATTCCACTCTGCCTCATCACCTGAGCACCGTAAGCCAGCGTGTCCCCCACTGTAGCAGACTTCTGAAAGTTCTGATTTTGTTCTCCACTGCTTGTAATACCTTGCAGGAGCCTCCTTGCACGGGCTCCCTCCCTGCCGCCACCATATCCACAGCTGTGCCACACCAGATTCAAGTTTCCACACCTCCAATCTTCTAAAAAGTGGCCACTTGTCTACTTATAGACTTCCAGTATTTGTTGTCTCAGACTTCCGATTGATTTCTTGGATGTTCGGGATGATTTCATAACTATCTAGTTGGATTTGAGGGGTGATACAAAGTTAGGGTCCCCCTCCACCTTCTTAACTCCTTGCCCTTACTTTCAAAATGCAGGTATCTTTTTTAGGTCTGAAATTAGTCTCTTGTAGGCAGTATATGGAGAGGCCTTGTTTTCTTATCCAATCTGTCATCCTATATCTTTTGATTGGAGCATTTAGTCCATTTACATTCAACGTAATTATTGGTAGATATGCATTTATTGCCATTTTGTTATATGTTTTGTGGTTGTTTTGTAGTTTTTTCCTGATCCTTTCCTCCCTTCCTCTCTTTCGTGGTTTTGTGGTTTTCTTTAGTGATATACTTGGATTCCTTACTCTTGATTTTTTTCATATCTATTATTCATTTTTGATTTGCAATTTCCATTCATTTTATATAAAAGATCTTTTGCATATAGTGGTCTGTATTAAGCTGATGGTCACTTAAATTTGAACTCATTATTTAGTCCTCTCCCCTCCACATTTCAGATATTTGGCATCAGATTTTACATCCTTTTATTTTATGAATTCCTTGAGTAATTTTTACAGAAATACTTATTTTTACTGCTTGTGTGTTTTTTACTTTTTATTCTCTTACTAATGGCCTTTCCACTCAAAGACTTCTCTTCAATAGGTCTCGTAGGGTTGGTTTAATGGTCATGAATGCCTGTAGTTCTTGTTTGTCTGAAAAACTCTTTATCTATCCTCCTATTATGAATCATAGCCTTGCTGGGTAGAGTATTCATGGCTGAAGATTTTTCCCTTATAGCATTTTGAATATATAATGACACTCCATTCTGACCTGTAAATTTTCTGCTGAAAAATCATGAAAAATTATGAAAAATTATGGAATTCCCTTTTTATGTAGCTATCTTCTTTTCTCTTGCAACCTTCAAAATTCTTTATCACTTTCTTTTCCATTTTAATTACTACGTGTCTTGGTGTGGACCTCCTTGTGCTGAATTTGTTGGGGGATCTCTGTGCCTCCTGAATTTTTTTTTCTTTTTTTTTTTAAAGGAAAGAACAGATAATTGGCTGGGGTTCTGGGTTTTTTTTTTTTTTAAGATTTGTATTTATTTGACACAGAGAGAGAGATCACAAGTAGGGAGAGAGGCAGGCAGAGAGAGGGGGGAAGCAGGCTCCCTGCCGAGCAGAGAGCCTGATATGGGGCTTGATCCCAGGACCCTGAGATCATGACCTGAGCCAAAGGCAGAGGCTTTAACCCACTGAGCCACCCAGGCGCCCCCTGAATTTTTTTTTTAAGATTTTATTTATTTATTTGACACACAGAGAGAGATCACAGGTAGGCAGAGAGGCAGGCAGAGAGAGAGAGGGGGAAGCAGGCTCCCCACTGAGTAGAGCAGAGAGCCCGGATGAGGGGCTCGATCCCAGGACCCTGAGACCAGGACCTGAGCCGAAGGTAGAGGCTTTAACCCACTGAGCCACCCAGGCAACCCTGCCTCCTGAATCTTGATCTCTCTTTCCCTCCCCATATTTGGGAAGTTTTCAGCTGTTATTTTTTCAGATACATTTTCTACCCCCTTCCCCTTCTGAGATCCCCTATAGTGCTAATGTTTTTACATTTGATGGAGTCACTGAGTTCTCCAAATATATTCTCATTTGTGTAGTATATGTCTCTCACCTTTTCAGCTTGATTGCTTTCCATTGCTCTATCCTCCAGGACTGATGGACTCCTCTGCTTCCTGTCAGCTACTATTTTTTCCTTGTGTTGTATTTTTAATTTCATTTATTGAGTCCTTCACCTTTAATGTGTTATTTTTTATTTCTTCATCAAAGGTCTACCTGAGGTCTTCCACCTTCTTCTGAAGTCCAGTGAGTATCTTTACGATCATTACTTTAAATTCTCTCTCAGGCATTCTGCTTATTTCTATTTTGCTTAGATCTCCTGCTGTGATTTTGTGCTATTCTTTCATTTGGGACAAATCTTTCTGTCTTGTCATTTTGTCTACGTCTCCTGCTCTTAAAAGTGGTGGCTTTATGAAGAAGAGGTCCTGAAGTGCCCTGCAATGGCCTGTCCCCTGTTTACCCGAGTCTGGCATTTCAGCGGAATCTCCTGTGTGTGATGCTTGCTTCTTGCTGTTTGGGCTGAGTCACTTTCCTTTCAGTCCAGGCTTCTGCACTGACTCTGCCTGGTGTGGGCTGTGCGTGCGTGCTCTCCGTGGTGTTACTGAGATGCAGGCCAGCCAGCTCTGAGGGGGCGTGACTGCAGGGGAGCTTGGGAGCAGGGCATTCGTGTTAGCAAAATTCGCACTGAGCTGCAAGTCCTCCCAGATCCCCCAAACAGCAGCTGGGGCTGGGGGCCCCACGCGCATTAGTGGCAGAAGTCGGTGATGCACCACCTGGCCTTGGTGGTGGCCTGGGGTACCCCAGCAGCTGGGCATTGCATCCGTGTATGCAGAGGCTGGGTGCTGAGTGCAGCAGCTCCTGGGGGAGAAGAGTAGCTGGGTCGGGCATAAGCCACATTAAAAGATGTGCCCTGAGCCCGGAGCTGAGGCTAGCGGTCTTGGAGTGGGTCAGCCCTCAGAAGAACTCACGGGTGAGGCACACTGCCAGCAGGTTAGGTAGCAAATGTATTTGCAGTGCCACCTCGGGCAGGTGACTCTGTGTTTATGCTGGGTGGAGGGGAGGAAAATGGCACCTGCCAACGGCTTTGTTTCTGGAGAAGTCCCCCAGCATGCTTTGAAATCCTTATATCTCCATCCCACTTGCCCCAGGCATTATGCAAATTGTTCATTCTTTGTTGCCTCTCCGGCTGTTGTCTCTTTAAAGGTGGGAACCCAGCTATCAATAGCCCTCCTGGCTCAACCAGTGCTGAGTCAGCAGCCTTTCAGAGCTCTAGGCTTCAAGACCCACTGGTTATATAAGCACAGAATTCAGTTCCCTCTGGTTTTCGAGGCCAGACATTATAGGGATTTCTTTTCCCTGTGCAGGCTGCTTGGTGCTTTTCCATCTTTGTGCCTACAGCTTCCTCCCTCCTGTGGGCAACCCCTGACCAGTGTTTCTGCTCTTCCTAAATTCTCTGATACAGTTTCTTTTCAACATTTAGTTGTGGAGTGTTTTCTAGCAGTCTTCAAATGGCTCTGCCATTTATTAACTCAGATGTGAGTGATATCATTTGTAAACACGGGATGAGATTAAATTAGGGTCCTCCTACTCTGGCATCTTCCCAGCACCTGTCCTGCCCTTACCTTTTCCTTTTCTTTTTTTCTTTTTAAGATTTTATTTATTTATTAGAGAGAGAGAGAGTGAGCAAGCATACACAAGCAGGGGGAGGAGCAGAGGGAGAGGGAGAAACAGACTCCCCATTGAGCCCAACGTGGACTCAATCTTTGCCGAAGATTATTTGACCATAGAGTTGCGGGTCCATATCTGGGCTGTGTTCCACTGATCTATGTGTCTGTTTTTGTGCCAGTACCATGCAGTCTTGGTGATCACAGCTTTGTAGTAAAGTTTGAAATCAGGCAACATGATGCCCCCAGCTTTGTTTTTCTTCAACATTTCCTTAGCAATTCGGGGTCTTTTCCGGTTCCATACAAATTTTAGGATTGTTTGTTCCAGCCCTTTGAAAAATGCCAGTGGAATTTTGATCGGGATGGCGTTGAAAGTATAGATTTCCCTGGGCAGTATAGACATTTTAACAATGTTTAGTCTTACAATCCATGAGCATGGAATGCTTTTCCATCTTTTTGTGTCTTCTTCAATTTCTTTCATAAGAGTTCTGTAGTTCCTCGAATACAGATCCTTTACTTCTTTGGTTAGGTTTATTCCCAGGTGTCTTATGGTTCTTGGTGCTATAGTAAATGGATCTCTAATTTCCCTTTCCATATTTTCATTGTTATTGTATAAGAAAGTGACTGATTTCTGTGCATTGATTTTGTATCCTGCCACATTACTGAATTGCTGTATGAGTTCTAGTAGTTTGGGGGTGGAGTCTTTTGGGTTTTCCATATAAAGTATCATGTCATCTGCGAAGAGAGAGAGTTTGACTTCTTTGCCAATTTGAATACTTTTTATTTCTTTTTGTTGTCTGATTGCTGTCGCTAGGACTTCTAGTACTATGTTGAACAAGAGTGGTGAGAGTGGGCATCCTTGATGTGTTCGTGATCTCAGCTTTTCCCCATTGAGGTTAATATTTGCTGTGGGCTTTTCATAGATAGATTTTATGAAGTTGAGGGATGTTCCCTCTATCCCTATACTTTGAAGAGTTTTAATCAGGAACAGATGCTGTATTTTGTCAAATGCTTTTCTGCATCAATTGAGAGGACTATGTGGTTCTTCTCTCTTCTCGTATTGATTTGTTCTATCACATTGATTGATTTGCAAATGTTGAACTACGCTTGCATCCCAGGGATAAATCCCACCTGGTCATGGTGGGTAATCTTTTTAATGTGGTTTCACTTGTGTGTGGAGCATCCGGAAAAACATAAAGGACATTGGGAGAAGGAAAGAAAGGGTGAATTGGGGGAAATAGGAGGGGGAGATGAAACATGAGAGACTGTGGACTCTGAGAGAAACAAACTGAGGGTTTTGGAGGGGAGGCGGGTGGGGAGTTGGGTGAGCCTGTTGGTGGGTATTGAGAAAGGCTTGTACCGCATGGAGCACTGGGTGTGGTTCCAAGGAATCTTGGAACACTGAAAAAATAAAGTAAAATTTAAAAAAAAAGTCTATACTACCCAAAGCACTCTACACATTTAATATGATCTCTACCAAAATACTACCAGTATTTTTTACAGAGCTAGAACAAACAATCCTAAAATTTGTATGGAACCACAAAAGACCCCAAATAGCCAAAGCAGTCTTGCAAAGGAAAAACATAACTGAAGGCATCATAATTCTGAACTTCAAGTTATATTACAAAGCTGTAATGATCAGGACAGTATGGTAGTGGCATGAAGACAGACACATGGATCAATGGAACAAAATAGAAAACCCAGAAATGCACCTACAATTTTATGGTCAACTAATCTTCAACAAAGCAGAAAAGAATAGCCAATGGAAAAAAAACATCTCTTCAATAAATGGTGTTGGAAAACTGGACAAGAACATTGCAAAGGAATGAATGAAACTGGATGACTTTTTTTTACACCATACACAAAAATAAATTCAAAATGGATGAAAGACCTCAATATGAGACAGGAAACCATCAGAGGGCTACCAAACACGTGAGAAGATAATCAACATCACTCATCGTCAGGGAAATGCAAATCAAAACCATGGTGAGATACCACCTCACACCTGTCAGAATGGCTAAAAAGAATAACACAGAAAACAACAGATGTTGGCAAGGATGTGGAGAAAGGGGAACACTCTTACACTCTTGGTAGGAATGCAAACTGGTGCAGCCACTCTGGAAAATAATATGGAGGTCTCTCAAAAAGTTAAAAATAGCACTGTCCTACAGATCAGCAATCACTTCTCAGAATTTACCCAAAAGTTACAAAAATACTAATTCAAAGGGCGACATGCTCCCTGATGTTTATAGCAGCATAGCAGCATTATCTGTAATAGCCAAATAATGGAAAGAGCCCAGAAGTCCATTGACTTATGAATGGATAAACAAGATGGGGGGGGGTATGTATACACATTTATATATACTCAATCTTTTTATTCCTTATACTTCTCTACTTTGTTATTTTTTTATTTTTATATTACACATATTTTATACACATATTTATATAAAGTCAGTTTTTTGGGACGCCTGGGTGACTCAGTCAGTTAAGCATCTGCCTTCGGCTCAGGTCATGATCTCAGGTCCTGGGATCGAGTCCCGCATCGGGCTCCTTGCTCAGCGAGCAGCCTGCTTCTCCCTCTGCGTGCTCTGCCTGTTATGCCTGCAGATCTCTGTGCTTCTGCTCTCTCTCTGATAAATAAATAAGTGAAACCTTTAAAAAATAAATAAACTTAATTTTTTTACTCCTTATACTTCCCTATTTTTAAATATTTTTTAATTCTTTTTAATTTTTACATTTTAAGTTTTTATTTAAATTCCACTTAGTTACCTACCATACATGCAATATTAGTGTCAGGTGTACAAAGTAGTGCTTCAGCACTCACATTTGACACTTGGTGCTCATCACAAGTGAAGTCCTTAATCCCCATCACTTATTTAACCTATCTCCCCACCAACCTTCCCTCCAGTAAGCATCAGTTTGTTCTTTATAGATAAGAGTTGTTTCTTGGTTTTCCTCTTTCTTTTTTCCCCTATGATAAATTCCACATATATGTGAAATCCTATGGTATTTGTCTTTCTTTGACTGACTTATTTTCCTTCGCAAAATGCACTCTACCTCCATCCACATTGTTGCAAATAGCAAGATTTCATTCTTTTTATGGCTGAGTAATATTCCATTGTGTATATCTCTCTATGTATCTGTCTATCTATACCACATCTGCTTTGTCCATTCATCAATTGATGGACATTTGGGCTCTTTCCATAATTTGGAAGATAATGTTTGTAGATAATGTTGCTATAAACATCTATTTCTCATGTCCACTTGAAAAAAAATGTGTATTTTGCTGCTTTCGAATAGAATGTTCTGAATATATGTGTTAAGTCCATCTGGTCCAGTGTGTCATTCAAAGCCATTGTCTCCTTATTGATTTTCTGCTTAGATGTTTTCTCCATACATGCGAATGGGGTGTCAAGGTCCCCTACTATATTGTATTATTATCAATATTTCCTTTATATTTGTTACTAATTGTTGAATATATTTGGGTGCTCCTAAGTTGGGAGCATAAATATTTACAGTTGTTAGATCTTCTTGTTCGTTAGTCCCCTTTGTGATGATATAGTGCCCTTCTTCACCTCTCATTACAGTCTTTAACTTAAAGTCTGGTTTACCCAATATAAGTATTATTATGCTGGCTTTCATTTGACGTCCATTTTGCATGATAAATATTTCTCCATATCCTCACTTTCAATCTGGAGGTGTCTTTAGGTTTAAATAAGTCTCTTGTAGGCGGCATGTAGATAGGTCTTGTTTTTAATCTGATCTGACACCCTATGTCCTTTGCTTGGAGCATTCATTCCATCTACGCTCTAAGTAATGATTGATAACCGTGTATTTAGTGCCATTTTATTGTTTTGTTGTTGTTTCTGGAGATTTTCTCTGATCCTTTCTTGTCTTTGTCGCTTTTGGTCTTCCCTTTCCACTCAAATGGTTTCCTTTAATATTTCTTGCAGGGCTAGCTTAGTGGTCATGAACTTTTTTAGTTTTTGTTTGTAGGGAAGCACTTTATCTCCTCTTCTAATGTGAATGGTAGCCTTGTTGGATTGAGTATTCTTGGCTGCAGATTTTTCCCATTCAGCACTTTGAATATATCTTGCCACTCTCTTCTGGCTTGCCAAGTTTCTCTTGAGAGATCTGTACCTAGCCTTATAGGCCTTGCCCTGTAAGTTAAGGACCCTTTTTGTCTTGCTGCTTTTAGGATTTTTTCTTTATGAGTATATTTTGCAAATTTAATTACAATAGGTCTTGGTGTGGGCCAGCTTTTGTTGATTTTGATGGGAGTTCTCTGTGGCTTCTGGATCTGGATGTCTGTTTCCTCCTCCAGTTTAAAGAAGTTTTCAGCCCTTATTTCCTCAAATAAATTTTCTGCCCCCTTTTCTCTCTTCTTCTGGGACCCATCTAATACAGGGTCATTATGTTTGATGGTGTCTGAGCTCCCTGAGTCTATCCTCGTGTTCCATAATTCTTCTATCTTTTATTCAACTTCATTATTTTCCATTAATTTTCCCTCTATATCACGTATTCATTCCTTCGCTTCTTCCAGACTTGTGCTCACGGCGTCATGTCTGTGTCCGATTTCAGTTATTGCATTTTTCATTTCTGAGTGATTCCTTTTTAACTCTTTTATCTCTGCAGTAAGGACTGCCCTTATGTCTTCCATTCTTTTCATAAGCCCAGCGAGTATTCTCATGATTGTTACTTTAAATTCTCCATCAGGCATGTTACTTATATCTGTTTCTCTTACATCTCTAGCCGTGGCCTTATCTTGTTCTTTCATTTGGGATTATTTCCTCTTTCTTGGCATTTCGTCTCTGCCTTCTCTGTGTTAGGAAAGCCCATTATGTTTCTTGCTCCTGAGAGTACTGGCTTTATGAAGAAGAGGTTATACAGTGTCCTGGGCCTGGTGCCTCAGGGAGTGTCTCTGATGTCCGCTGCAGGTGCTCTGCTGTTGAGTTTTGGCTACTCTCGGGCCAGGTATCTGCAAAGGCTCTCTTTGCCTGCTGTGGGCAATGTTTGGTCCCTGGCCATAGAGTGGTGAGATTTACCTAGGTGTGCTTGGGTCTACTTGTGAAATAAGATCTGATACTACCACTAGATCCGAAGCCCTGCAGAACTTTCTGGTCAGCAGATGTGGTGTGGGAAGTGGTTCCTGCTGGTCTTCTGCGGAAGGGCCCCACCATGCTGGGACTGAGGGGGGCTTGAGCAAGAAGGGTGGTACCGCCTGAGTCGGGGGTGTGGGAGTTGATGTAAGCAGGCCAGGCAGCTGGTGTTGGCACTGCGCTGCCTATCACCGGTGGCTGTGTGTTTATGCCAAGGGGCAGGGGAACCAGCCAGCTCCCTGGTCACTGCAGAGACACCTCCGTGTGGGGTGCTTCTCAGGGAAGCACTCTGAGAAGAAGTGAATAATCTCCGCCTGTGTGTCCCCGGTGCTTTTTGGATGGCTGTTTCCACACGGTCTCTCTCCCAGTTGTTTGTCTGCCTTCTCTCCAGGAGTAGGGAAGCACCCTCAGGGTTCTGTCCTAGCCAAGCCCACCGACCTATAAAATCCCAGCCTTCAAGTTCCGCTAGTTGCAACAACTCACAAGAATCAGCCCATCACATTCTCCCAGCCAGTAGCTTTGGGGAAACGTTCTCCTTTTGTGTTCCCTTGCGTGTTCCTCTCTCTTTCACCCTTCTTTTCAATTACCACCCCCTTCCCACCACAGCACCCATGATCCATTTCTCTTCCAAACCCCGTGTCTGTACTTCCTGCCTTCCTCAATGTGGCTTCTCTCCTTCTAGTTGTGGACTTTTTCTGTCAGTCTTCAGGTTGATTTCTGGTGTTTTTTAGAATGATTTGATTGTTAGGTAACTGCGTTGGAAGAATAAGATGAGCCAAAAGTCTTCCTACTCCCCTGCATCTGAAGGATATACCCTTTTATGTTTTTAACGTCACCATTTACATCTCCTTATATTTGTATCCATTAAGGTTATTGAATTTATAGCTTTTTTTTAATACTTTTGTCCTTTAACTTTGATGTTAGGATTAAGTAGCTATACTTAACATCATAACAACACTGTATTAGGATATTTTGAGGATGTGAGGGCGATCTGGCTGCGACATCTGTCACCCCATTGATCACCAGGGTTGATTCAGCTGATCTGGCTGGCTAGGCGGGTGTTCCCTTCCTCCCTCACCGCTCAATGTGTGTCAAACCTGCACGCTCAGTCGAAGAGGACGACCTTCCCCGATAGAGGAGAGGCCCATTCTTCGGTCAAGGGTATACGAGTAGCTGCGCTCCCCTGCTAGAACCTCCAAACAAGCCCTCAAGGTCCATTTGTAGGAGAACGTAGGGTAGTCAAGCTTCCAAGACTCCAGACACATCCAAATGAGGCGCTGCACGTGGCAGTCTGCCTTTCTTTAAAAAAAAGGATATTTTGAGTCTAACTATATGCTTACCTTTACCAGTGTGTCGCAAATTTTCATGTGTTCAAGTTACTAAGTAGTAGTAGTGTCTTTTTATTTTTAGCTTGAAGAAGACCTTCATTCAGCATTTCTAAAATGCAGGTTTATTGATACTGAATTCCCTCGGCTTTTGTTTACTAAGGTGTCTTTGTATACAAATGTTTTCTTTATTTAATTATTTTACTTTTTTGAATAAACTCCACACTCTATATGGAGCTCGAACTCATGATCCTGAGATCAAGAGTTGCATGCTCTACTAACTGAACCAGCCAAGCACCCCTATTAAGGAGTCTTTTTCTCTACCTCCATTTCTGAAAGACGGCTTTGCTGGGTAAAATATTCTTGGTTGGCTGTTTTTTTTAGCACTTTAAATACGTCATTCCATTCTCCCTCTACAACGTCTCTGCTGAGAATCCACTAGTAGCTTTACAAGGGTTCCTTTGTACGAAAGAATACTTTTCTCTTGCTGCTTTTAGAATGCTCCCTTTGTCTTTGGTTTTAGATAATTTTATTTTTGTTTTGAATATCACTTTGGATTGAAAGTGTGAGATGACCTATTGGCTTCATGACCTCATGTCCAAATCTCTCCCCAGGTTTAGAAAGTTGCCAGCCATTATTTCTTTATACAAGCTTTCCACCCCCTTCTCTCTCTCTCTTTCTGGGATTCCAGAGATGGATACAATATTTCTTTTGATGGTGTTCCATGGACTTTCTTCATTCTTTTTCATTATTTTCAGTTGATCTGTCTGCTAGATTATGGATACTCTTTTTTCTGCTTCATGCAGTCTGTCACTGCAGCTCTCTATTGAATTCTTCAGTTAGAAGAATACAATTCTTCATTGTATTCTTCAGCTCTGAAATTTCTGTTTGGTTCTTTTTTATGTTTTCTGTCTCCGTTGAGCTTCTAATTTCGTTCTTGTATTATTTTCCTGATATTGTTAAGTTGTTAATTTTGTTATTAATTGTTATTTAAAATAATTATTAAGTATTAAATTATATATGCCCTTTTATAGTTCTCTGCCCATATTTAGAACAATCATCTTGAATTTTTTGTAGGGTAATTTCTGGATCTTCATTTCTTTGGGGCCCTGGAGAATATACTATAATTCTGTTGACGGAGTTGTGTTTCCCTGATTCTTCATGATTCCTATAATCTTGCATGTATTTGGACATTTGAAAAAGCGGCCACCTCTTGCAGGCATTATGAAATTCCAAACTTTAAAGGAAACCTTTCTCCCATGTGTGGGGGCATGCTGAATCATGGGTCTAGTGGTACAGGGTGCCAGGTGTGTGGTCATGTGGTGGCACTGGGTTCTGGGGGACATGAGGTCTCTTTGGCTCAAGCCCATGGACTTCACAGCGTTGACAACTGTGTGGTCCTTGGCTAGCATTGCAGGGGTTTTTCAGTGGCTATAAGGACTCTTGGGGTCCTCAGCAGCACCTCCAGGTCCAGTAGCTAGGGACCAGGGTAAGCAGCAGCGATGGCCAGGGCTGGTGGTGTGCACGCACTTGGCTGAAGAAGCCAGCCACAGCTATCTACATAGTGGCGGGGGTCAGTCAGAGGCACACAGAGTAATGAAGGCCAAAGCAAGTGGCAAGGGCCAAGCTTAACTATGGTTGACCAAGACTTAATGGTAGCTGCAGAGGCCCTGGGAGCTCACATGCTCTCCTGTGGCTATATACTCTCCCCCTGGCTGTGCATACTCTAGCAAAGTTGATGCTGGGGGCTGGTCTGGGGGCATGTAGATGCACATCAAGAGGGACCAGTGACAGATGGGCACAGTAATGCTGGCTAGTGACAAAAGGCAAGACTGATCTGGGCCCACGTGCAGCTGTGAGCACCCTAGATGTTGGTGTGCTCACCTGTGGCTCTCTATACACTTTTCCCTGGGGCATGTGTGCTGTTGCAGAGGGGGGTGACAGGCCAGGGGGTAGAGGTGCACAGCTGGAGGGGCTGTGCGCATGAGCACAAGCATGAGCGTGGCAGTGAGGGTCCATGGGGGGGGCATAATCTCAAGTGGCATGTTGCACTCATGCAGTTATAGAGGGCTCGGATGACTGCTGGGGTGGTTCTGGGGTCCAGGGAGGAAGAGGGGAGGGAGCAGGGAGGGACTCAGGTGGCTGGTTTTAGCGAATATGAATACCTACCGGGCAGAAAGCCGGCAAAACCTGCAGGGCGTCTGTGGTGGTTGTGCTGGCCATTGGCTTTTTTGGTGACAAATGGGCTGAGTGTGTCTGCAGAACAGGTCTCTCTGAACTGCAGTTATTCTCACTGTGCATTTGTTAATGAGAGCCTCTGCTTTGCTTCCTTCCTCCTAACCAGCTCTCTTTGTCTCAGCTTTGCCAGTCTGGCTGGGAGGAAAACAAAGTGGGACCTTTGCACAGTGCCCTGAGAGACTGGAGAGGCTGATTCCTCCCTTCAGTATTGCTTTCCTGGTGAGAAGTATTTTCTAGCTGAGAAGTTAGTTCCAGGTGCTGAACAATGGTAGGATGGGATGATGAAGACCGAATGAAGCTGTCTTCTTTCTCTTTCCAAGATTTTTTTGTTCCACTGTGTTGCTTAAACTTCTTAAGTGGACTCTGGAGGTCTCCCAGAGAGGTTCATTGTTTTTTTGTTGTTGTTGTTTTAATGGATAGCTAGCTGTCCAGTTGTTGATCCTTATTGGGGAGCAGGAAAGCTGGGTTCTTCGACATTGCCATTTTTCTACCTCCACATTCTTTGTCTTAATGCAAGTGTCAAAATATGTGTGTGTGTGTGTGTGTGTCTGTGTGTGCGCGCGCGCTTCTGTGTTCTCTCTTCTTCTGAGTCTATTTCTCTATGTATTATCCAATATCAGTACTTTATTGGTAGTAGTTTTTATACCTTATTGGCATATATTCGACAGAGAAAGTCCTCCCACCTTGTCTCTTTTTAAAAATAGAGTCCTGAGTCCTAGCTATTCTTGACCATTTCATTTTTGTAGAAATTTTAGGATCAAATTGTTATGGTCCACATATATATATATGAGCATACACACACACACAAGGAGTTAGGATTTTTAATTGAGTTATATGAACCATGAATATGATCTCTTGCCATTTATTTAGATCTTTATTAATTTATCTCACTAGTATTTTATAGTTTTCTTCATAGAGGTCTTGTACATTTTTAGAGGTATGTTCTGAGGTGCTGTATGTTTAAGCTATTTCAAGTATAATATATTATTATTTTCTTTGCTGCTGATATACAGATACACAGTTGATTTTATGTATTTACTGTATCCAGAAATTTTGCTGAGCTTGTTTTATGTACTTACAATAATTTAACTCTAGACTCTTTTGAAATTCCTACATAGAAAACGATATCATCTATGAATAACGACAGACTTGTTTTTGTTTCTAAATATATACTCCAAAATAAATGTGACCTCTTTTTTAAAAACTTTTTTGTAATGGCTACAGTTCTATCTTAAGAGCATTAAGAGTTTAATTTTATTTATTTATTTTAAAGATTTTATTTATTTATTTGACAGAGACAAAGAGATCACAAGTCGGCAGTGAGGCAGGCAGAGGGAGAGGGGGAAGCCAGCTCCCTGCTGAGCAGAGAGCCCGATGCGGGGCTTGATCCCAGGACCCTGAGATCATGACCCGAGCCAAAGGCAGAGGCTTAACCCACTGAACCACTCAGGTGCCCCAAGAGTTTTACTTTTTTAAAATAGAACTCAATACTATATTCATAACTAGGACAGGCACAAAGACAGAAGATTCTGCCTTACTGAATGAGAGAATTAAAGGTAGAGGAAGTTCAGTACCTGGGACAGCTCACTGGAACTGCAACTTGTTTCTGCAGTGTGGAAAACAGCTTTTATCCTAAGAATGTGAGATTCACATAGCTACATCTAATTATAACACCATTATTGGAGAATTCTTGCCAATTTTTTGTCATCTTTTTCCCTTGGAGCTATGGATCAACTTCATAATTTCAAACTTTTCTTTGAAACAGGTCAATTTTGTAGACTAAAGGTCAGAGCAAGAAGATTAAACAAAAGGAAGATGTTAGTAAATATCAACTGGCATCTTGGAGAGTAGGGAAATTACAGAATTTTATACACTTGCCTTTGTCCAAACGCAGCATTCAGACTGATCTTTTTAATCAGAGACTATTCTAGATGTTATTAGCTAGTTTGTTTAACCCTCGGGTATATATGATATTATCATATCATTCAGACTTCAGTAACAACCTTAATAAAAAGCTGTTTTATTTCTTCATCCCTTCTTTTCATTCCTTTCTTTTTTCTTCTATAGTTACTTTCCATTCTCTAAGGGAACTGTGAGAAAAATACTGATGTAGCTGAACTTTTCATGGATTTGGACAAGAACTACCCTAATGATAATGTTATGTTTCAGTCACACTGAAGGAGGCCAAAGTAAGCAAGCGTAGAGTTTTACATTAAGTAGTGTTTTAAAAGTTTAAATATCTTTTGGGAACCAGAGGGCTATTTAGTTTCTTTTTGTAAAATAAGTTGGCTAATCATAATTATCATAACTAACAAAAGAGAAATCTAAATTCTCCCAGGAAATATTTTTTAAAAAACTATAATGGCCAACACATCTCCCCAAGCCATGTTACAATGAGAACAACCTTATGCTAAGTTTAGTGGATTGAAGAGATACAAACAAGCTTGGGTCCTTGTGCTATCTGTGATCCATGGTATTATCTCTGGATTGCTTACTTCTGAGCATTTCAGTATTAGAAGAAATATATATGAACTTTTTTAAGGCACTTTAGAAGGTTTCTTAAACTCACAGCTAAATATTTTCCTCTAAGAACATAGGGTAGTATTGAAGAAAATGGTGGTGGAGTAGGAGTATCCTAGGCTCATCTCATCGCACAAACACAACTAGCTATCAGATCATCCTAAATACCCCCCAGAAATTGACCTGAAGACTGACAGAACAAACTCCACAACTAAAGGAAGGGAAAAGTCCACATCAAAGAAAGTAGGACGTGTGGAGATGTATTTTAGGGGAGAAATGGACTGTGGATGCTGTGGAGGGGTGGGAGCCATAGTCACAGAGGACAAGAGTGAGAGGAGCACACAGAGGAGCACACAAGGAAAACGTTTCCCCAAAGCCATTGGCTTAGATATGAGAGGGGCTGCATTTTGTTAGTTCTTGCAACCAACGAGGATTTAAGTGTAAAGTTTTAAAGGTCAGGGAGCTTGACTGGGATAGAGCCTAGAGCTTTCTCTTCTCTTGAAGAGAAGGTAGGCAAACAACCCAGGGGTGGACAGCATGGAAACCTGTGATCTGAAGACCTCCTGGGGCACACAGTGGGAGATTATTCACTCTTCTTGAAGCTGGTTTCTGAGAGTCCGAATTCACAGAGAGCTTCTCTGGGAACAAAGGAGCAACCTGGCATCTTTTCCCTCCCTGACTCCTCAACATAAACAGAGCCACCTGAGAGAAGCAACACAGTACTGACACTGGCTGCCTAACTTGTTTACACTAAGCTTTACCCCCTTGCACCCCAGTGGGACTGCCTCTTCAGTGAAGCTTGCTTCACTCCCAGAGTGGTGGGCTTCTCCCCAAGAAGACCAGCTCAAACCCCTGCCCACACCACATCTCCAGGCCAGAGAGTTCTACAGGGCCTCAGTTCTGGTGGAAGGGGTGTCAGGTCTCATTTCACAAGCAGACCAAAGCACACCTCATTAAAACTCACCACATTCAGACCAGGGACCAAACACTGCCCATAGCAGTCGAGGAGAGGCTCTGCAGAGGACAGAAGGATGGAGCAGACAAAATACAGAGTGCATGCAGCACACACTGGAGGCATTCCCCGAAGCACCAGACCCTCAACACTACATGACCTCTTTGTCAAAAAGCCATTACTTTCAGGAGCAGGAAACATAATGGGCTTTTCTAACACAAAGAAGAAGACAAACAGTTGGGCAAAATGCAAAGACAGAGGAATTTATCCTAATGAAAAAACAAGATAAGGCCATGGCGAGAGGTCTAAGTGAAACAGATATAAGTAACATACCTGATGATTCTTGGAGAATTTAAAACAACAATCATAATGATAACTTACTGCGCTTGAGAAAAGAACGGAAGGCATCAGTGAGACCCTTATCACAGAGATAAAAGTTGATAAAAAATCAATCATAGATGAATAATGCAATAAACAAGATTGGAAACACATTTGATAAAATGAAAAAATAGGCTGGAAGAAGCAAAGGAATGAAGTACTGACATAGAAGATAAAACAGTGGAAAATAATCTGAACAGAAGAGAGAATGCAGATTATGCAACATGACCATAGATTTAGGGAACTCAGTGACTCATTCAAATGTAATAACCTTCATATTATAGGAGTCCCAGAAGAAGAAGAGAAAGGGGGCAGAAAACTTATATGAAGAAATAATAGCTGAAAACTTCCCTAAACTGGGGAGGGAAACAGACATCCAGAAGAGGAAGCACAGAGAACTCCCATCAAAATCAGTAAAAGCACACCCACACCAAGACATATCATAGTAAAATTTGGAAGATATAGAGAAAAAAATCTTAAAAGCAGCAAGACAAAAGAAACCCCTAACTTACAAGGGAAGACCGATAAGGCTAGGTTCAGGTCTCTCAACAGAAACTTGGCAGACCAGAAAGGAATGGCAAGGTGTTTTCAAAGTGCTGAATGGGAAAAATCTGCAGCCAAGAATACTCAATCCAACAGGGCTATCTTTCACATTAGAAGGGGAGATAAAGAGTTTCCCTACAAACAAAAACTAAAGGAGTTCATGACCACTAAGCCAGCACTGCAAGAAATATTAAAGGGGACTCTGTGAGTGGAAAAGAAATATAAAAAGTGACAAAGACAAGAAAGGATCAGGGAAAATCTCCATGAACAATAAAAAAAAAGTAATAAAGTGATAATAAATACATATCTATCAATACTTACTTTGAATGTAAATAGAATAAGTGCTCCAATCAAAAGACAGGATTAAGAAAACAGGACCCATCTATATACTGTCTACAAGAGAGTCATGAAAGTGACGGGCTAGAGAAACATTAGTATGCAAATGAACGTCAAAAGAAAGCCAGAGTAGCAATATTTATATCAGATGAACTGTATTTTAAACCGAAGAGTGTAACAAGAGATGAAGAAAGGTACTATATCATAATAGAGGGGACTATCTAACAAGACTATCTAACAATTATAGATATTTATGCACTCAAAATGGGAACATCCAAATACACAAAACAATAACAAACATATAGTAACTATTGATAATAATACAATGATAGTAGAGGACTTTAACACCCTACTCACAGGGATGGGCAAATCATCTAAACAGAAAAACAAGGAAACAGTGCCTTTGAAGGACACACTGGACCAGATGGACTTAACAGATACATTCAGAACATTCTATCCTAAAGCAGCAAAATACACATTCTTTTTAAGTGCACATGAGACATTCTCCAGAATAGATCACATACTAGATCAGGGCTCAACAAATACAAAAAGACAGATCATACCATGAATATTTGCAACTATAATAGCACAATGAAACTCGAAATCAAATACAAGAAAACATTTGAAAAGACCATAAATACATGGAGGTTACACAGCATGCTACAAAAAAAAAAAAAAAAAAAGGGTCAACCAGAAAATGAAAAATTACACGAAAACAAATGAAAATGAAAACATGACAGCCCAAAACCTCTGGGATTCGGCAAAAGTGATCCTACCAACAGCATTTTTCACAGAACTAGAACAAACACTCCTAAAGTTTGTATGGAACCACAAAAGACCCTGAATAGCCAAAGTAACCTTGAAAAAGAAAAGCAAAGCTGAAGCATCACAATTCCAGACTTCAAGTTACATTACAAAGCTATAGCAATCAAGACATATAGTATTGGCACAAAAACAGACACAGATCATAGAACAGAATAGAAAATTCAGAAATGAACCCACTACTGTATGGCCAACTAATCTTTGACAAAGCAGGAAACAATATCCAATGGGAAAATTACAGTCTCTTCAACAAATGGTGTTGGGAAACTGGACAGCAACATGCAAAAGAATGAAACTGGACCACTTTCTTACACCATACAGAAAAATAAAGTCAAAATGGATGAAAGACCTCAGTGTGAGAGAGGAAACCATCAAAATCCTAAAGGAGAAGACAGGCAGTAACCTCTTTGATATGGGCTACAGCAGTTTCTTTCTAGATATGCTTCCTGAAGCAGGGGAAACAAAATAAATAAGATAAAAATGTAGTTATTGTCTACGTGCATTAGAGAAGAGATAGATCATGGATTGTTCTAGAAAATGAAACAGATGGGGTGGGTCAGGGAAAACTTCGTGGAACAGCTCTACTTGCAGCATCACCAATCTGATATTGGGCCAATTCGACCAAGAGCATCAGGGATCTAAACAAAAACCCGTTTAGCCCCATTCCATGCTAGCCATCAACTAAGCTATCGACTGTAGTGAGGGGGGCACATCCTAGACAGCTGGAGACCAACCCTGAGGCTCGTGATGGAGTGTCCTCATTGCCATCCAGCATCAATATCAGAGGGAGCAGGCACCAGGCATTCTGCCACGTGTCTGTGTTTTGTACTTCCTGAGAGTGTCCATTCGAAATGTGAGTAACACGCTGTCTCTTCAAAGAAGGAAGGTCCTTAACTGGATGGAACTGCTCCATCATTCACAGTCGCTCGGGGACCCAGAGTTCTGTGGTTTTAAGAACCCGCCCGTATAAGATTACATTTAATGACTCCAGAAGTGAGTCGGAGAGGAGTTGATTCCCAAATCTTAATTACATATACATAATCATTGGGCCACATTTTCTCATTAAAAGCAGATTAAGTCGAAACAAATCTACATTCCCTTGGTGTTTAACACTCTTGACTTTTAATGAAGTCCCGCAGGCTTTCAGGTCAGTTTAAACAAAGAGAAAAACATGAAACTTTTGAACAATGATTCATGGAACTCATTATAATTAATTATCTAATTCCAACCCCATCTGGTTTACCAGGGTGTTCTGAGATAATCAATTGTTAAAAGGTGTCAACTCTGCTCTCTTCTTAGACCAGGATATTCCAGGTTGTGGGGTAGAAATGTCTGGAAAAGATCCCCCCCCCCACAATTCTGTGCTCTTTGTACCAACCTTCCCTCGCTGTTCCATAAGCATGAGGTGGGAAGGTTCTGGATGATTATGGGCGCTATCCCCTTAGGGTAGAGTTAGGTTGTTGTGGGGTTTCTTCAGTGGCTCAACCTTGTCAGAGTTCTGAGATGCCTTCTCAATAAGTCTTTGGATCTTTCTCCCCGGTTGCAAACCTGCTGCACATATTAAAAAAAAAAAAATCCTGTGAACAACTACACACAAAAGCAGAAATGGAAAGGGAAGTTCTGGCCACATCCCTTATCGGGGAAGAAAATCTTCCCAGAATTCCTCCAAGAGCCCCCTCCTCCTACGGTCCCAGCCACAGGTAGGTCTATCCCACACACACAGCTTCGGCACCTGACTCATCAACGTAATCTTAACTTTTATCATTTTCTGAAAACTTCCAACATCAAAACCTCCTAATTTCTGGACCGTCTTTTTCCTTTGGCCACTGCATTCCTGACCGCATCTTATTCTTCATCATGCTGCATCTCTGAAAGGAGGAATGAGAACTAAAGCCTAGTGAATGCCTAGTGCTCTCCCTCTTGCCATCCTCACACCTGTGGGCTGATCACGACGTCTGATCACCGTGCCTTTGTCTCCACTTGTCTTCAAGGTTTAACGGCGCCCCGCCATTTTTACTTCGGCCCCTTTCCAGCTGAGACACCTGCTGTGTCACTATGAACCCTCTGTAGCATCTCAAGCCTCTTGTCTCATAGCCTTCCTGTGACATCTGCCCAACATAGATCAGTCTGGCCATCTGGCCCTTCTACTCTCGTTTGGACTGATGGAGAACATATCAGAAACATGCAGATTGGTGCCACTTCAAAAATATGGTGTCAGTTCTCCACTGCACTGCTTGGCAATTCTCTTATCCACCAGAACTCAGCTTTTACTTATATTTTCGGTGGCTATTCAAAATATTTACTTCTCTCCTTAGCCCCCAAACATCGTAACTGTTTCCTATCTCTTGGCAGATAGGCTTGCTTCCATTTCACAGAAAAAGTAGGAACATCTTGGGTACTGAATAACACTAATTATTCAAACACAAAATTAATAAGATAATATATCCACAAGAATCTTTAGTTGGTTATAGGGAAATTTTTGACACCTTTCTAAAAGAAGGTAATCTATATTATATTTCTATCAGATCTCTATAGTTGTCTGTAATTTACCGTGAAATGCATAAAGAATAAGAAAGATTGCTAAATAAATAGATGAATAGACGTGTGATAAAGCAAATATTGTTACTCATAGAATCTAGATAGTAAGGGCACCTGGGTGGCTCAGTCAGCTAAGCGTCTGCCTTCAGCTCAGGTCATGATCCTAGGGTCTGGGATCGTTTCTCCCTCTCCTGCTGCTCCCCATGCTTGTGCTCTCTTGCATCAAATAAATACATGAAATTAAAAAAAGAAAAAGAATCTAGGTGGTGGATATACAGATGTTCACTCTAGAAATTATTTCAACTTTTCTGTATATTTGAAAATTTTCCTTATAAAATGTTGGAACCAATTTGTATCTTCAGAAATCGGAGATACCCATTTGAATATTATCCAGGGGTTACTGATTATTGAACAGCATGCAAAAGCGGATTTTAGGTTACATTGTATAGGGCATCTAGCACTCATTTCTGAAGTAGGCTGTCACAAAAATAGCTCCTTTGGCGTATGCACAATGGAAGACCCCCTTTTATTTGTTGGTTAGTTACTAGCTAGTTTTCTAACAGGAAAGGGAACAGAGTGGTAGCAAATTTAAACTGTTAACAGAAGTCCCTATAACTGGACAAAATAGCGGGCTCAATATTATTTTAACGTTTTTGGTCCTCAGCTTCTATTTAAAAATTGTTTCCTAGGCCACTTGGGTGGCTCAGTCGGTTGAGCGTCCAAATCTTGATTTTGGCTCAGGTCATGGTCTCAGGGTGGTGAGATCCAGCCCTGCATTGGGCTCTACACTGGGCACAGAGAGTCCACTTTAGACTGTCTCTCCGTCTGCCCATCCCTCCACTCATGCTATAAAATAAAATAAAATAAATAAATAAATAAATAAATAAATAAATAAATAAATAAATAAAATAAAAATTTCCCTACATGGCTTTACTGTTTGGAATTCCACTTTATTTTACATCTGCATCAATAGTTCTTTTCTTCCTCTTGTCTTTTCAGAATTTCCTTCACGAGGAGCTGCTAATTAGATAAGCCAAATTCTCAAAGTTATGCCCAGGAGTTCAATTTGTTAGCCTTGAATGAAAGAGATCAAGTTTCAGGAAAACTAACTGATAAATAGAAGGAAGAAAATGAGATTTTAGCCAATGGGAAGGGAGGGCAATACTCTTCTGTCTTCACCAGTAGGGTCAGGTCTGGAAGCAATGAGAGAGCAGAGAGGTTTCTGGTTGAAGGTGGAAGAAGGAACAAGTTTGGAGAAGGTGAAGATAGACAAATAACACCTTACCAGATGGGTCTAGAATGAGAACTAAGCCACCCTAAATTATTTGGGGAAAAAGAACACATATAAATAGTTGACCTTCACATTTGGGTTTGCTGTTGAGAATCTGATTCTATGAGACATTGTGCTCGGACCATGAGATGGGCCCAGCATTAGGAGTTGTGGGTCTTGCTCAGACAAAAAGGGACCCAGAACAGTCAGGAGGCTGTTCAGCCACCAACAACCTGTCCTTTCCCTCCCACAGTTGAGCTTTAGTGCAATGGAATAATTAGCCATCAGTCAAACTCCTTAATCTATATCCTTGGGTTTTCTTCTCTCTCATCTTCTATGTATACTTAGAAAAACCTAATTTTGCATAGGGCGAGAAAAGCAGAAATGGCTTAACTTCTCTTGAGTAAGAGGTCTAGGTATCTGCAGGATGTTCAGGCCCCCTTTAGACTCTAACAAAGGCTCCGGGCAGTATAGCACAGTGGTTAGAAGCCCAGAGCTGAGAGCCAGACCACCTGGATTCAAATTCCGGTTCTACCACCTACGGCTGGGTGACCTTGGGCAAGTTACTTAACCTCTCTGTGCCTCAGCTTCCTCTGCAAAATGGCAATGAGAGTAGTACTGACCGCATGAATGAGCTCTGAGGTTTAAAGCACTCAGGTCAACAGCGGCCAGCATATAAAGGTTATCTGCTATTGTTGTCTTTCTCCCCAGAAAATGTACTTTGAATCCCTGAATCCTATCACCATTCCTTTAGGGAAGAATGGCCCAAAGTGAGCAGTCCGAGGACTTTTTTATTCCTATTATCTTAATTTCTCTCTTCCGTCTGACCCAGAAAGACAGCAAGCATGATGGTTAGGGGACCAGATACTGGAGACCCATTCCCTGGGTTAAAAGCTTCACTTCATCTGGGTGACCAACCGTAGGAAAGTTATCTAACCTTCAGTGCTTCAGTTTCCTCCCCTGTGAAATGAGAACAGTAATGATAATGATGATACTGCCCAAGGCTGGAGCAAATGTTACACGAGGTCATCCCTGTAAAGCCCTTAGAAGACTACCGGGCATATTGTAAGTGTTTATTTTTTATTTATTTATTTTTTAAGATGTTGTTTAGTTCTTTGAGCGCGAGCTCAGGAGGAGGAGCAGAGGGAGAGGGAGAGAGAGAATCTCAAGCAGACTCCCCGCTAAGGAGGGCCCGATCCCACGACCCGGGAGATCATGACCTGAGCCAAATCAAGAGTCGGATGCTCAACCGACTGATCCACCCAGGTGCCCCAGGAGCTTAACAGTGTCTAAGTTAAAACTTGCCAACTCTTGATTCTTCTTGTGGAAGCCATTGATTTCAGTCTCATTTGGAGACAGACCCTCGGGAAGGTCCAACCCTTCCTTGACTGTTTCCCTTGGCGGGATCCAAGAATCCTGCTGTTCTCTCAGGTGGTTCCAGCCTCTAGCTCTAATTCCTTCTGTGCATCCAGGCTCTTGGCCTCCGCTGACCTCCTACTTTGAGTTATGAAAAGTAACAGAAGCCAGACATCAGGGGAATTAAGAGATGCTCTAGGTTTGAACCTCAACTCTGCCGCTTCTACCTGATGATTTATTTAACTTCTCTGAGCCTGTGTCCTCTTCTGTAACATGGGAACAAAGCCCTACCTACCTTATAAGGTGCCGTGCGTATTAAATGTGTAAACACAGGACAGTAGCCTAAAAACACTGCCGGGCACAGAGCAAGTAAGCAGCGGGGAAGAATTTGCTGTTAATGGTTTGTTTTTGTTTTTGTTTTTGTTTTTTCTGTTAATGGTTTTTATTCACTATAAAGAGGGTCAATGAGGCATGGAATCTACCTGATCAACGTGGAGCATTCCTCTCGAAAAGTGTGGCTCGTGATCATGTCCTTCCAATCCACCAGTAGCTTTCTCTGACACTGTCTTAGCAAGGAGACAGGAGAAACCCAAGGGCCAAGGGAAAGAAGGAGAGGTAGAAAAAAAGCCATATGAACATCCTTAGCCAGGAACATCCACTGTCCCTCTATGGCACCACAGGTGTTAAGGAGACGATTTCTTTTTTCTCACTTTTTCCTCACTATCCCCTGCATGCTCCTTCTGCCTTGCCTGTCTGCAGGAAGCCACTGGGACCAGGGCCCTTTTCTGGAGGCTTTCAAGAGAACCCAGCTCAGGTTTGGAGCTCAAGTCCCAGATGCTCTGGGAAGGAGGCTGCCAAGGAGACGCGATCATTTCCAGAGATTCACCACTAGAGGGCAGAGTGCCACCACAAGATAACTAAAGTCCGCAACCAGTAGGCCCCCTGCCAAGCGTCAGGGGAAGAACCCTCCAGAATGACTGGTTGCAGCTCTTTCCAATTCAGTTTTCCTGGGGTCTGGCCCAGGATCTTGGAGATCAATCTATGATTACAGACACTGCACCTGCACAGGCCCCTCTCCCTCCCTCACCCCCTGGATACGCGCATGAAGGGAGTAGAAGGTCAGTCGAGATGAGGGTTAGTTTAGAGCCCTGTGTTGCTGCTGCACTCTCTCATCAGACACCCCTGAGCCTTGGCTCTAGTTGAGGGCCCTCATCTGAGCAGGTTTCGTTGTAGTACATTTGGGCAGACCCTTGTTAGCTGGCATAAAGTGGCATAATTCCTAAAACAGCGCTCCCATGTCCCTGATCCTCCGCACTTGACCTTTTAGGTCATGCTGATCATGAAAACAAAGATCAGAAAGGGGGTCGGGTGGAAAGTGACAGAAGTCTGTGTACCCCAGCGGCTCTGTAGGGATTTAATAGATGGGGTTACCCGTAGGGATTTAATAGATGGGGTTACCCGTAGCCGCACAGAAAAGGTCCAAGGTGGTCCCACATGTGACAGACTTTTTTTTTTTTTTTTTTTTAATTTTATTTATTTGACGGAGAGACACACAGCGAGAGAGGGAACACAAGCAGGGGGTAGGGGGAGAGGGAGAAGCAGGCTTCCGGCCGAGCAGGAAGCCTGATGCGGGGCTCGATCACAGGACCCTGGGATCATGACCCAGGCCAAAGGCAGACGCTGAACCACAGAGCCACCCAGGCGCCCCAAGAACTTTGTCTCCCCTTCATCTCCAGGGTAGGGACGTAAGACAAGCATCATCCCAGGCAGGCACAGGGCAGTGCATCTTGGGTCAGGACGCAGGGAGCCGGGTTCCAGCCCCAGCTTCCCCTTGCCTCGCTGCTTTCTTCTGGGGGAATTGCTAAGCTGCTCTGGATTTTCCTTTCTCACACTGAGAATGACAGTTCCTCCTGAAGGGCAGTACTGCTGGGGAGGGGAGCGTTTTGTTTCGTTTTGTTTTGTTTTGTTTTTTTAATCCGGCGTTTGTCCCATTTCTAAATAATTCCTGCTCAAGCCCATGGAAGGTATGAGTGAAGAATGAAGAATCTTAATCAGCTGAATAAAGGTTAGCTGCCAAGGTCATGGCTAGAGCGTGAAATGTCAGATTAGGCTGATTTTGCGCCCTTGTCTCGAAGGTGTTCGCGTGCGCGCGAGCGGGAACGCGCGCCCACTTCCCGTCTCTAGGGTATAATTAGTTTCTTCTGACACAGGAAATGTGGCACATCTGAAATATTGTTGACTGCTCTGCAAATACCTCCTATTTAGTATATTATTCACCTGCTAAGCAGCTCCTCTTGTGGTAATCACCTTCCGCAGTGTCTCGTGGCAGAATCGCTGGCAGATGGTCTGGAGACAAGTGTTTGAACTGGATTCGCGCCCACTTCATCCCGGACGTGCTTCTGGGTCATTTTTTTTCCCCGATACGATCTTGGACAAGTCACTTACCCTCTCTGATAGCCGTGGAGTTTATAGCATTCTTATATTGGAAGCCAGAAGAAAGTTCTGTCCTGCTCCCTTGCTTCTTTTGGTGCTGCTCCCTTCTCTCGACTTCTCCGGTGCCCCCCATCATAGGATTCTACACGATTCTACACTCCAGCCATTCCCAACTACTTGTCTTCCCTGATGCAGCCTTTTTTTTTTAAGAGGGGGAGAGAGGAGGGTAGGAGGCAGTGCAGAGGGAAGGAGAGAAAGAGGGAGAGAAAATCATAAGCAGGCTCCACGCCCAGCCTGGAGCCCCATGCAGGGCTCAGTCTCATGACCCTGTGGTCATGACCTGAGCCATGATGCAAGAGTCGGATGCTTAAGCAACTGAGCCACCCAGGCGCTCCTGAGGCTGCCATTCTTTTGTGTCCTAGATACAGGCAGTGGATACGACGATCCACTGCACATTAGGAAGCTGAGGCCCGGAGAGGGACTGACTCGGGGTTCCAGAGGCAGGAATTAGTGAAGCCGTGACCGGAAGTCAGGTGGCCTGCCCCCCTGGACTCCAAGCCAGACAGAACAGTGCTTTCTAATTCTTCCATCCACACTGCCCCCCACCACCCCGGCCAGCCCTCTAGACAGCGGTGGCAGCACCGTGCCTGTGGATGTCCTCAGGGAGAGTCACGAAGGCAGGCTACTGAGGCCGACTGCCCTGCAAGGGCCTGCCCTCTGCGGTCGTGGCCAAGAACACCGCGTACTCTTCCCCTCTCCATCTCAGCAACACATCGATCCCACACTTGGAAAAATCAATGTTGGCGAGGACAGGAGAAATTTGCTCAGACACATTTGTCATTTGAGGTGCGTTGAAACATGCCCAAACAGCGGTAGTCCTCAGCCTCTTGCTACCCCCTGGCCGCCTCCCAGACCAGAGCACCTGCTGGGGGCAGTCTGGACCCTGGACTGTGTCAAGGTCAGGGCATTGTCAAGTGGGGGCAACTTCCCACTGCACAGGTGATGGAGACTGAGGCCAGGAGGTGAGCTATGTGCTCGAGGTCACACAGCTGGGAGGTGAGAGGGCTGGGATCAGGATTCAGGTCTCCACAGGGCATTCGTGTGCCCTCAGACCTGAATTGCATGATGGACGACGGTGAGAGTCAGGAGGCCTCCCTCCCTTCGCCACAGACAGAGGGTCCGCCTGCCCCTGCTCCCTGCTGCCCAGTGTGCCCCTGTCAGGAGTCAGTGCCTTCATTGAGGGATTTAAGAACACAGGCTTGGAGTCATAAGGACTTGAGCTCGTGACCTATTCCCACAAGAAGATTATTTCACTTAACCTGTCTCCTAGTTTCCGTGTCTGTAAAAATCACGTCATGTGCCAGGACTGTTTTAATTATATGTTTTGACCTCCAAAATCATCACAATGGTCCCACAAGTTCGGTTCTGTTGCCTGTGGTTACTTTAGGCTCAGAGAGATTCAGAAACTTGCCCGAAGTCACACACCTGGAAAGCAGGGGCTTCAGCGAGGACCTTGAACCCGGGAGTGTCTGCTCTAACTCGTGTCCTCATCCCCCCATCTCCTGCACACCCGCCCCACCCAAACCGGCAAGCACAGCACCTACACCTACCTGCCGATGACCGTGGACCTCATCACCGTCACGTCTACTCAGCTGTAAGCCAGATGGTCAGTTCATCCCATCGTTGGCCGGTAGGCACAGAGAGGGAAAACCATTAGTCAACTGAGCCTCTTCGGGGTGGCATGGACTATGTCGCTGGGTTCCACATTTCTGAGATCCTTTTCTCCCCAGAGCCTGGCTTGTTTGGGGCTGGCTCGTGTCTGAGGCCAACGGATGCAGTAGCATTGGGTATATTGAGGAAAGGCCTGCCAAGCAGACATTTTTTGACCCTCGGGGTAACTTGGTTCCACAGTGAGGATGGCCCAGGCTCCATACTCCCAAACAACTCTCCACTCAGCATATTAATTATTCATTACGTCCTTAAATACTCTTCTGTAAGGAAATGCTAAGTGATACATTAAATATTCATCATGGCGCACCTAGCGCAGGGCCAAGGGTGGAATTAAGCGGAACGAATGTGATTTCTGATTACATCTTTTTAATTGTAGACACTGAACACCCCCGGGCAGCTAGGACTCCATCCCATCCTGAAAGAAAGCCAGGAAAGTAGATTCCACAACATCCCTTTATGTGCTGCCAAACTGTCTGTAGAATCTTGGCAAGAAGTCCTTTCCTTTTTCTTCCTTTTTTTTTTTCTTTTTAACTTTTAAAAACTGAGGTATAACATATGCACGTATGTGTGCACCCACACATCACCACCCAGATCAAGATATAGCACATTTCTAGCAGCCCAGAAGGTTCCCTCATACTTCTTACCAGTCAATAACCAACCCCCCAACACACACAAGAATTCACTATTTCGACAAGAAATTATTTTTATATTTAAGTCTACTTTAGACCCTTCCTTCTGTCCTTTCTGTTCACTTCCTCCCATTTTTGATTTGAAGGCAAAAATCCAAGTGGCCATCCGTTGCCCATTGATTTGACGTGCTCTGGAAAGGAAGCGTAGACAAGAGGAAGCTCCTGAGGCCATCCAGGGAGATGCCGCTGGCCTGGCTTGGCACACGAGGAGGGAAGCTGGGAGAGAGGACAGACTTGTGGGATGGATTTTGGAAGTAGAGGTGATGGGATTGGATGTGACAGGGAAGGGGTAGACTCAGGCATGCTGAGGTGTTGGCTTGAGTTTCTTGTTGGAGGGTGCCACCATTTATTGAAGTAGGGAAGAAGACAAGGAGCAGATCTGGGGCCAGGATGAGATCAAGAGCTCTGTTTGGACTCGTTGACTTGCGATACATGCTAGGTAGCGTCCAAGCCATCTACAGCGTGGAGAAGATGTCAGGCCTGGAGGGAGATGTATTTGGGAGCCATCAGCCCATAGGTGGAATTCAAAGTCTGACCATGTCATGGAATTTCTCAGGGTAAACAGAGCAGAGGACCAGGAACCAAGACAGAGCCCTGTAATTATTCTTGCTGATGCCAATAGCTGCCTTCAGTGAGCTCTAAGTAATGTTAGAGAGGGGAGAATAAGCATTGTCTAACATATAATTCAGTCTGAAGATTTGACAGATTTGCTTTCAACAAAATATTGAAATATTTTGATTTCAATAAAATTGAAAAATTTTAGTGGAATATATTTTTCATGAAAAATGAAAAAATGAAAAAATATTTTTCTGCGTTCTGCAGCCTTTCATACAAGGAGATTCTGACGATGAGTTTTGGTCAAATCGGTCATCCTTTTGGGATCCCAGTGGGCCCTGGCCCATCGAACACAGACCTCTAGATGATCTCGCAGGGGCTTTTCCTTATTTCCAAAAGCTTGATTGAAAATTGTATGTTTGCCTTCCATAAAGATCTGCAAGCTAACTGCGACTTCAGATGTTTCTGCCTTGACTAGAATTGTATGGACCGGCAGCGCTGGAGATTTTGAGATGATCGGTTTTGTTAGACAGCAGCACATCTTCAGTTTTGTTCTCTTTTTTAACTGAGCAAATGTGCAAGTGCCTAATCAGTGCACTTCTGAAGGAAGACCATGATTTCGAAGACTCGGTTTATTTAATCCGTAGAAATGAGAATAATGACGGTTCCTGTCTCTTTGGGTTATTCAATAAAATTAAATGAGATTATGTACTTGAAGGGCACACCGTAAGTGCTCAGTACAAAGGAGTGGTGATTATTAGTAATGTGAATTTCTCGATGTGGCACAGACTCTAAAGCAGACAGATAATAAAAGCTGTCCTCTGCGTGAAAAATGTGGGGGGGCCACACTCTCATTCTGTTCTCTGACACATCCTTTCATGCCCATCATAATAATGCATTGCATGGACTTATGGGCACTTGTCACGAGGGTACTGGTTCCTCTTCATGTCTGATGGCATGGCCCCATCTCGACTCAAAGCATTTTCCTTCCAGAAGACTGGCCAGTTAGCATGACCAGCTCTCAGCTTGGCCCCCAACTGTAGGAGCAAATCAGTAGCCATAATAAGGAAAAAGATGATCCAATCCTTCCCCAGCTGGCTCAGATAGTTAGTCAGAGACAGCGGTAAGCCACAGTCATCTGGCCTTTGGAAGTAATTTCAGCCGATGGGTTATTTTGTTTGCCAATACTGTTGCTTTCGATACTCAGAAATAACAACACTAATAAGAATATAAGACAAGGCGTTTCTACTTGTGTTGTCAGGGCCATGCATCAGACTCTCTGCCTAGATAGAAACATCACCCACGAGGTCTGAAAAATGGTGTGGTAGGGCTTAATGATGCAGCAATAAGAAGGGAGGCGGGTGTGTCCAGCCCCAAGGTGACAGGAGTGGCATTTTAACAAGAACGTCTAATGAATGCTCTAAAGTGTTTGAGGCACTTTCCCATAAATCATCCCATTCGAGCTTCAAAATGGCCTTGCCAGGCTGGTAGTAGTGCACTCATTTCAGAGATAAGGATTCTGATTCTCAGAGAAATGAAGAACCTTGTCCAGATGCTGGAGGCACGACTCAGACCTCTATTCCCAACCACTGCCCTCCACGGAAGCTCTCCTCGATGACCCAGCGGCCTGTGGATCTGCCTGGCTCCCCACGGCCCTCAGCAGCCCCTGTTGATCACCGAAGGCATGCTTTTGATGTTTTTAAGGACTTGGATGAATGAAAACATCGAGTCAGACCCTTGGTTGTGTTACTCTTAACTGAAGTCAGCTACCTGGATACCTTTAAAAAGTATTTATGTAGCCACCTCTGTTTTTGTTCTGTTTTCTTCCAAATATTTTGGTGTTTAGAACCGGAATAATTCCCTGTCTCGTTGCTATTCTGGCAAAAGTGTAAGTGGAAAACTATGTCTGTTCACAGAGTTGGATTTGAACTGTTGAATGGCCGTGGGAGCCGCGGCAATTCACCTAACTCCCTAGACCATCGTGGCCCAGCAGAATCTTTGGAAATGCTCTGGATCCTCACTGTCCAATGTGGTAGTCAGTTAGTCATGAGTCTCTTGACAAATTGAAATGTGACTCCTACAACTCAGAAACTGACTTTTTAGTCTTCATTAATTTAAATTGAAATGGCCACATATGGCTGGTGGCTATCGCATTGCGTAGAGCAATTCTAGGCTTATAACCTCGCCTCTAAAATGGCAGTTTTTGTGCTAGAATCAATCCCACGAAGATTCCTACCACAACCCTAGCACAGTGTCACGTAAGAGACACTCAAGAAATATTTCTGGAACAAATATTTGTAGAACAAAAGAATGGCCACATGAACAATTACGTGACTGAATCTTCAGGGAACATCATAAATGGAATTACTTTGGGGTGCCTTCCTGGAACATCTGGAGTTTGGAGGGGTGAGGAGAAGCACCGGCATTGGCTGCAGCTGGGTGGGAAGTCTTGGCAGCTGTTCCCATGGGAGCAGAAGCAGGTCCGATCCTCGTCACATTTGCCTTTCGGCTTCCTCCATACCTGGAAAAGCAGCTTCCTCCTTGGGAGTATTTTCATAGCCTTAGTCTCCTGGTGAGATGGGGTCTCCGTGCTGGAACTACGGGCTTGGAAGAATGTCAGGAAAGAGGGGACAGCTGTCAGGAAACCCCAGGGATAGCTGCCAAGACTTCCCTTCCAACCCATGGGAAAGACTTCCTTCAGACCCAGCTTAAAATAGCCCCTGCCCCCGAGTGCTGGTCCGAATGAGTGGGTGAGTCCCAAGTATCCTTCTTGGCTTTGATGCTCCCCTCCCCATTTCTGCTCTGAGGAGTTTCTCCCCGCTCTCAGGCACACTTCCTCTTCTCAACATGGATTATGGCCAGTGCCTGGACAGTTTCCAGGGGGTTGCATGTTCCACGTTGCAGGGAGACCTAGACTCCCCTCCAGAACATGAGTGGGACGTGGGGTGAGGGCAAGGACACCGCATGACACCCCACCTCCTCCATGAAGGGCGCTGCTCCTGCTTCTCTCCCCGAGCTCCACTCTGAGCCAGCGCTTGCCCCCTTGGCCGGGATCGTCCTTTCTCTTCCTTTTGGCTAACTGCATGTTTCTTTGGTTTATAAACTTTTTTTCCTTTCATTTTGGGGGAGACTTTTTTTTTTAATAAATCTAACTTTCTTTTTTAAGATTTTATTTATTTATTTGAGAATGAGAGAGAGAGCATGAGAGGGGGAAGGTCAGAGGGAGAAGCAGACTCCCCGCTGAGCAGGGAGCCCGATGCGGGACTCAATCCCGGGACTCCAGGATCATAACCTGAGCCGAAGGCAGTCACTCAACCAACTGAGCCACCCAGGCGCCCAAAGTCCTTTTTTTTTTTTTTTTCCAAGATTTTATTTATTTGTTTGACAGAGAAAGAGACAGAGAGAGGAAGCAGGCAGAGGGAGAGGGAGAAGCATGCTCCCCTCTGAGCAGAGAGCCCGATGCGGGGTTCCATCCCAGGACCCTGAGATCATGACCTGAGCCAAAGGCAGACACTTAACAACTGAGCCACCCAGATGCCCCGGAGGGAGACATTTTTTATTGTAGCAAAATATATACAAGACTTAGGTTTTAAGAATTTTTGGGTGCCTGGGTGGCTCAGTCGGTTAAGCATCTGCCTTCAGCTCAGGTCATGATCCTAGAATCCCAGGATCGAGTCCCACATCGGGCTCTCTGCTCAGCAGGGTGTCTGCTTCTCTCTCTGCCCTTCACCCTGCTTGTGCTCTCCCTCTCCCTCTCTCTCTCTCAAATACGTAAATAAAATCTTAAAAAAAAATTATCTGGCTACTTTAAAAAAATAATAATAATTTTTAAGCGTACCATTCAGTGGTGTTAAGTACAACATTCACATTATTGTGCGACCCTCACTGCTGTCCAACTCAAAAACTTTTTTTAATCATTCCAAACCAAAACTCTACCATTAGACAGCACCCCATAGCCTTTCCCTCCAGCCCCTGGAATGACCATTCGGCTTTCGTCTCCATGTATTTAACTACCCTGAGTATCTCCTATAACCGGAGTCTTACGGTCTGTCCTGTGGTGACTGGCTTATTTCACTCAGCATAATGTCTTCAAGGTTCATCCATGTTGGGGCACCTGGGCGGCTCGGTTAGTTAAGCGGCTGCCTTCGGCGCCGGTCACGATCTCAGGGTCCTGAGATTGAGCCCCGCATCGGGCTCCCTGCTCGGTGGGAAACCTGCTTCTCTCTCTCCCACTCCCCCTGCTTGTGTTCCCTCTCTCGCTGTGTCTCTCTCTCTGTCAAATGAATAAAATCTTGAAAAAAAAAATGGTTCATCCATATGGTAGCATGTGTCTGAATTTCCTTTCTCTTTAAGGCTCAATAGTATTCCATTGTATGCACATACCACATTTTGTTTATCCACAGTTGCGTTGTTTCCGTTCGGGGGCTGTTGTGAACGTGTGTGTACAGATACCTGTTCGTGACCTTGCTTTTTGTAATTTCGGGTCTGTGCCTGCAAGTGGACTTGCTGGATCATACGGCACTTCTATGTTTAACCCTTTGGGAGGCTGCTTTCATTTTTAAACCATCCCAAAGTCTCTTTCTCTTTTCCCTTTTAGCTCTTGAATTTTATTTCTAATCGGCAAGTCTCATCTGTGTGTGTTTCCGGCTTTTCATATCCTGAGTTTTTAGCTTCTCATTTGAAATCTTAATCTCTTATTTCTTTTTACTTTTGAAGAATCTTAGCTTCGAGTCTTTT
>CM052798.1:83796578-83890673 GCA_028533885.1 Nasua narica | reverse complement strand
GGGCCCTTGTGCACTCGGTGAGACAAGCTTCAGCCACGGGGAACTGAAGCTGCAGCACATGGAGGGCAGAAAGACAATTCTAACATCTAGGAATCCACGAAGCCTCGAGTGTCTGAGGCGATGGAAGCAAACCCTGTCCCAGTGGGTTTATCAATGAGATAAATGAACCCATTAGGCCTCTAAGACAACCAACCCACCAAGCAGTGGATTTGCTCCTGAACCTAAACTCCAGAGAATGAATATATATATATATATATGTATATATAAGTGTGTGCATGTGCACGCACATACACACACATAATGTATGCATGTATATAATACATATACACACATGTATGTATGTAATACATACACATACACACGCTAGTGCACATAGTCAAACATGCGTAAGTTGCCCTGTGTCAGAAATATTGCATAAGCTCATACAAGGTTCAAATGCAATCTCTTCTATAGCCAGCTAGGTAGAGGAACTCGTGAGAGAGATTCTCCACACATGTTTATATACGCCAGGTCTGCGAGTCCGCCTGTCCTCGGGCCCAGGTGCCCGGGTTAGCTAGAGAGACATCCCCACGACTACGTCCAGTCGTCAGGTGCGGCGACGTGAGGTGTCGGGCTTCCCCTGCTCCCCCTTCCGGCCTTTGCAAAGGTCCGAGCCTCCCCGTGGAAGAACTCAGGGATGGGGTGGGCTAGGGAGCCGGAAGTTGGGGTTCCCCATTCCAAATAGTCTCTTTTTTTATTCTGTAGACTGAGGGCTTTTTATCCTCTGATGGGGTGGGGGGGGGGGGGGGGGGAAGAAAACCAAAACCAACCAAAACACCCCCTAGCTCAGTGCCACTCCGGGGCTCTTAATACTCTAAATATGAATACTGTGTAGGCTACTAAGAAAATAGGTTATCTCCTGTGGTTTAAATATCGAGATTCATGCAACAAATGCCCATGCAGCTCTAGCTCATTACTGGTAATCGCCCTGCGGGGGTCAGGGCCGCGGGCACGGCGCTAGGAAAGCAGATGTCTGCCAACTCCAGCGGGAGTCAGACGTGTTTTGTGACCCTGAAGCCTGCGAAAATGGTGACATCGGAAGCTGAGAGGTCCCTTGGTTGGTTAGCTTCTCCCCGGCGGCCTGAGAGCCAACGCACGCAACTCCACAACTCGCCTTCGGTCATCCCGACTGTCCCTCCCCCTGGGGTTCCCTCACAGCCACACTGCAGAGGAAGAACCAAATGCAGCATTTCCCGTTATGAAACACAAGCCTCCAGGGCATCTACTTGGCAACTGCAATTCGCAAACCCCAGCCCGTGACATAGAAAGTCTAATTCCGATACGGCAGGCCTGCGTGTTCTTCTCAATGCAAAAATGGGAAATAACCTTTGGAATAATTCCCCGTGCTTTCAAGCTAAGCCACCATGGTTTTCCTCTATGAAGGGAGAGGTGGGCCTCCTATGGGCCCAGGGAGTTTCGGGGCCCTGGAGGCTGGGGAGGGGATGGGGTGCATCTCCCCAGTCCGGGGTGGGGGTGGGCTGTGCGCTTTTAATTCGGAAGGGAAGGCGGCACAGATGGGGCGGGTCTTGTGTCCGCTATGAGGTGGCCCCAATGGGTCTTTCTGAAATTCTGGCTCCATAGAGGACTCCCCTGGTTGGAAACCCCTAGGCCAGTGATGAAGGTTTGCATGAAAGCCAGGGATAGATATTCTGTGTTCTAAATCAAAAATCAAAAGATCGAAAGTCACTTGCACGACTATTGCTTCCCATGCAGAACCAGATACACACTGTAGAACACACTGACTACAATGCAGGCTATTTATGCTGTGTCTGCAGGAGTTCCATGGAGCTGCGGGTGTGTTAATAGGTTTCGATCAGACATCAGTTAACATTTTGGTAATATTCACATAGTTTGTATTAGCCAAAGTGCAGTTGGCTGTTTTCAAGTTTTCCTCTCTAAAGTCCTCGTTACTGTTGTTGACCCCCTCCTGGATCTCCATGTAATCAGACTTACTAATGGTAGAGGCACTTCTACTTTTCTTCAGGTCAGGGGAGGACGGGATCTTTGGACAGCTTGTCACTTGCAGGTACTGAGCCTGCTCCTCTCCCTCTGTCTCCCGGTGGTAGAAGTAGTTGAAGTTGGACACTATGACGGGCACCGGTAAGGCAATGGTTAACACGCCCGCGATTGCACACAGGGACCCCACGATCTTTCCCCCAATGGTAGTTGGGACCATGTCTCCATAGCCTACAGTTGTCATGGAGACGACTGCCCACCAGAAGGCATCTGGGATGCTGGGGAACTGGGACTCTCGCTCATCAGCCTCTGCGAAATAGACAGCACTAGAGAAAAGGATGACCCCGATGAAGAGGAAAAATATCAGGAGGCCCAATTCTCTCATGCTGGCTTTGAGGGTCTGCCCTAGAATCTGGAGACCTTTGGAGTGTCGAGACAACTTGAAAATCCTAAAGACTCTTACCAACCGGATGACACGGAGGATGGCCAGCGACATGGCCTGCTGGCCTTGCTGGGCATCCTCGGGCTTCTCGGCCAGCTCCGTCCCCAGGGTGATGAAGTAGGGGATGATGGCCACGATGTCAATGATGTTCATGATGTTGGTGAAGAAGCCGGCTTTGCTGGGGCAGGCAAAGAACCTCACCAAGAATTCGAACGAGAACCAGATGATGCAAAGAGTCTCGACGATGAAGAAGGGGTCGGTGAAGGAGGTCGACTGCTGGTAGCCGATGGTGCTATTGGAGTAGGTGTGGAAGGTCATCCCGCCCCCGTGGATGTCCTCGTTCTCATCCCGGAAGATGGGCAGGGTCTCCAGGCAGAAGCTGACGATGGAGATGAGAATGACCATGACGGACACGATGGCTATAATCCTAGCAGGCCCGGAGCTCTCTGGGTATTCGAAGAGAAGCCACACCTGCCTCTGAAACTCGTTTTCGGGCAGAGGACGCTCCTCCTCCTTGATGTAGCCTTCGTCTTCCCGAAACATCTCCATCGCTTCTTCCCCCAGCTCATAAAACCGAATTTCTTCAGAGAAGATGTCCAAGGGCACGTTCACGGGCCGCCTCAAGCGGCCGCCCGATTGGTAATAGTACAAGATGGCGTCAAAGCTGGGCCGGTTCCGATCGAAAAAGTACTCATTTCGGAGGGGGTCAAAGTACCTCATCCGCTTCTTTGGGTCCCCTAAGAGGGTCTCCGGAAACTGGGCTAGGGTCTTGAGCTGGGTCTCAAAGCGCAGCCCCGAGATGTTGATGACCACCCTCTCACAGCACTCGTGGTCGGCCTCGGGGTCGTAGGTGTCCTGAGGGTGGCCGGGGAGGGCGGCGGCCTCGTCCGCTGGCTCTCCGGTGGCCACTGTCATAATGGGGGCTGAGAGAAGGGCCTCACACTACGCCTTCCAGCTGCCCGGCGGCAGGGAGCTCAGGGTGCTGCTTGTGGCCCCAGGAAACACAGAAGCATTGGCCTGGGTTCCTGCAGGACAACCCCAAGGGCTCTCTGAGGACCAGAGAGACAGCCTCCCTTGGCTGAAAGACAGAGGCAGTTAAGGACGTGAGACCCCTCAGCACGGGCAGCCCGACCTGGGCTGCTGCTCCTTGTCTCCTATCTTTGAGCCAAGAGCTCGGAAACATCACCACCACCGCCGCCACCACCACCAAAAAGCCAAACTTACTTTCACCTTGTAACCTGGCTGGGGGTCAGAGGCAAGCAGGTGGTGGTCTCTCAAGAAAGTTCCAGATGGCCCTGCCCTGGGGGAAGGGGGCTGGCATGGGCCCCCTCTGCAGGGCACAGGCTTCAAGGAACACAACCCCATACTAGAGGCTGAAAGCGAGTCCTCTCCTCGGCCCTGCACGGATGTCTCGCGAATCCCTTCCCCCAGGGAGGTGTTCACAGGGGTGCATCTTGGGCTTGGGTCTCCCTCACTGCCCCCACTCCAGTGACTACACATGGCTGTTATTAAAAATAGATTGATTTACCTGGCAAGGCAGGAACCGGAAGCTCTCTTCCTCAAGATGCTGATCAGATACCGTGGGAATCCTCGATACACAAATCAGCAGCCCCACTGCCCATCACGTCTTCTCACTTGAGCGAGAAATAATGGTGAGTCATTCTGGGCAGGAGGGCGGGCTCCAGGTCCTGGAGGTTAGCTCCAGAATGGGGCTGGCCTGGAGGGGCAGTGGAGCGTCCGGCCAGGGGCATGCAGGACTCGAGGACGTGGACCTTGGGTCTGGAGCCTTTGGAAGCAAGGAGGCAAGATGCGAAGCTCAGCAAAAGCTGGAGTCCTCCTGGCTGTCCTCAGGAGGTGTGACGTTGCCTGGAAAACACAGCAGCAAGGTGGAACCAGGGTTTTCGGGTGGCAGGTGCCAAGATTAAGGAGGGCTCTGGCGGCTTTCTTTCCATGCTGGTGTCATGCCTGAGAACTACCCCCCGGCCTCCGTGCCTCCTCCAGGCAGGCTTCCATCAGCTGGAAGCATTTTCTCCCAGGCAAGGAGCCTTCAGGCTGGGCTGGGCCTGCCGCCTCCTGGGGCCGCCCAGGGCTGAGCCAGGTCTCCCTCTGTCCCCAGCAGCAGGGACTCTGGGCAAAGCCCTCCAGCCCCCAGGTCAGGACGCAGCAACTCCCAAGGAGAGGGCCTCCTCCCCTGCAGCCCACTAGAAGCTCTGACCCTAGGCAGGGTCCTGGAGGAGGAAGACCCCCTCCCCCGCGACCTCCCGGACGCGCACTCCTTCCAAGGCCATCTAGGGAGACTCCTAACACGGAAAGGTCGACTCTACAGAAGCTGGCTGGCTTAGTCCCAAGACTTACTCTCCTCCGGGGATTCCTGGGGTGGAGGCTTCCCTCTGGGCAGGGTGGCATGTGATTTGGGCAGGCGCTCGACCACCGATTTTTCCCCCAAGAGAAAAGCCCTCACATCTTCTCGGCAGGCAGCGCAGAACGAACGCTCGGCCACCCTGGCTGCCAGGCGGCTCGGCAGCAGCGAGACGGGGAGCCTGGAGGAAGCCGGCTTCCGGGCTGGCCCCCTGCCGGCCCAATCCCGCCGGCCCCAGGGCGGGGAAGGGGTCCGGGCCCTCTCCCCATCGCCCCGACTCCGGCCGGGATTCCGCCCGGCGCGCTCCGCGCTCGGTTCCGCGCCGGCGGACCGGACCCATCAGCAGCTGGCTGCCGCGGGCGAGCGCCGCCTTAACCCCTTCCTGCCCGGCCGCCGCGGGCCCGAGCGCGGCCCGGCTTTCTCGACGCTGGGGTCCATCTCCCCGCCCCCTCCCCCACGAAAACCCGGGACCCCGAACTCTGGGGGTGGGGAGGAGGGTGCTGCCCCAGATCTTTGCTTCCTCCTAAGCGCGGGGGCTCCGCCGCAGCGCATGGCCCCGGGAAAGCGGAAAAGCCCTGCTCCGCCGCAAAGCCGTCTTGAATGGGAGCCGGAGGGGTGGGGGTGCAGGCCGGTGTCCCAAGTGGTTCGGGTCCTACCAACCGGCGGTATTCACCGGACCCGGTTCTGCCGTCACCTGCACTTCCCATCGCCCGCCAGCGCCTCGCTGCGCCCTCCGCCCGCGCGGTGCGCAGCCCAAGGGTCCCGAGCCCATTCCGTGCCCTCTCCTTCCGCAGGGCGCCAGCTCCCCTCGCCCGGCCCGGCCGGGACTCAGCCGCAGCCCGCCGCGCTGCAGACTGCGCTGCCCGGTGCCCTGCAGCCCCTCCGCGCGCTGCAGCCGGGGCAGGGGAAGCGGCACGCGCAGCCCCACGCCCCGACACCGATTTACCGTTCCCGCTGGGCACCCGGGGCCTCCATGTTCCTGGATGACTGCAATCGCCGGCGGAACGGCGGCAGCGGGTGGCGGGCGGCGGCGGTAAGGGTGCGGGCGGCCAGCCGAGAGCCGGCTCTGCAGTCCCGCGGGCGGCGCGTACGGAGAGCCGGGCCGCCGCCCGCAGCCGCACCGCGCCGCACCGCGCCACGCAGCGCCGCACCTGGCCCGGCTGCGAACTCCAATTAAAGGGGCCGGCGGGGACCAGAGCCGAGCAGGTGGCCGCTGAGTTGCCCCCCACCCCGGGCCTCGGCCCCCCGCCCTACGAAGAGAACACCCATGCTTTGGTAGAGCCCAGCTTACTAACCAGAACCTCGTGGAGAGCTTAGCTGGGTGCCGCCGGGGCCGGGGAACCGGGGACAGAAGTTGCGGGGCGGTCGTGAGAGGCTCCTGCCCACATAATGAAGTAGGCGAGGAGGAAACAATCGATAGCCGCTATCCCAGGCCCGAGGAGGGCTCCGGCCCCCGCGGGAGATGTGTTGCTATTATGACGAGGCTGCCAGACAGAATCTGCAGACCCCCTCTCGCGCAGGCTCGCCCTCTCCTCCAGCTCTGCCTCCCCAGCTCTCTCTTACCCAGCCGAAGCCCCGGCTTCGCAAGGGAATGCAGCAGGTACGGGCCGGCCGCAGTGTGGCTGAAACTCGAGGCTGGGTTTCCTGCCAAGGAACCGCAGAAAGGGGCCGAGCTGCAGAGCTGGCCCTCTCGGCTCCCTCCCCCCCCCCCAGGACCGGGCAGGGAGGGCTCCGGGCCCTGCAGCTGCCCTGGGGAAGAGCCGGTCCCCTCACAGACCTTAACAGAGCCAACCGGCCCACCGGACTCGGAAATAGGGAGTGCAGCTCCTGGTGCCCTGGCACCAGGGGGCGGGCAGAGGCGGATGTCCTTTGCTTTTGGAAGAAAGTGCCTGGGAAGCCCAACCGGCCCTCTGCTCAGAGGGTGGATCTGAGAGGGTCCAGGGGGTTCTTGGGAGCCCCATGACAGCCCCCTGCCCCTGGCAATTCTGGTCTCCAGATCTCTGTCCCAATCTCAATTCTAAATAGTGATTCCTTGAGCCCAGAGCGCCCCAGATGCAGAACCTAGATGCCCAGGGGCTCCAATCCCAGGGAGGCTCGTGCTGGGCCCTGCTGGCTGAGACCCTTCCTCTCTAGGCTCTCTGGCCTGGGAGAGCCTACAAGGTCCAGCTCTGGAATTCCTGCATTTCACCAGGGCAGTCTGCTAGGTATGGTTTAAGACTGGGGGCCTCGCCAGAGCAGCAGGGGGCAGTCCCTAGGGCAGTGACCTCAGTGAGCTCTGGGGATGCCAGATGACTATAAAGCAGGACTGGTTTGGTCTAGGGCTTCTAGAAGCTGGGCTCTCAGTGTCCCAGCCCAAGCGTGGCCTGGGTGTTTTGGAGCCAGTCAGGCTGGGACTTAAATCCCTGCCAGGAACTAGGTGAACTAATTCAGGTCTCTGGACCTCAGTGTCCTCGTCTACAAACTGAAGATACTTCATGGGCTGGCGTGAGGGCTAAGTTGCTCATGGGAAGTTTAAGGCCCGGCAGGCACTCACTCCACAGATGATGGTTTCTCCACTTGGCTTCCCTGTGAACGTCTGCGTGACTCCCAGCCTCGAACCTAGCTTCTGGCTGCTTCTCTATCCGTAGGTTGGGCTCACCCGTTCTCTCTGCCTCCTAGTGTACCGGACTCGTCATTTGACCTGAGGTTTCGGCCATTCCTACTGCCTTCGGCAAACTGTCCCCCCCGTCCCTGCTCCACGCTCCTTCCGGAAGCCTCTCCTGCCCAGTGCCGCAAGGCTCGGTTTCTCCTTCTGGCTACATTGGCGGATGTCCATTTGGTAACACCTCTAGTTCTCCCTGCCCTCCTTTGTTAAAATGAAAGCTACAGACAGAGAAAAGCTCTTGGGGGAGCATGAATAACCATGCTAATTGGTAACGTGTGCCTACCATGTCCTAAGCACCTCCAGCCGGGCGGGAGGCTGTGAGCTAGTCTCTACATCAGAACTGTTTTGGATGGGGGGGAAGGAAACTGAGGCAGAGACAGGGGAAACAACCTGCCCGAGGTCACGAAGCGGTGGCTCCAAACATGGAACAGGTGTCCGTGATTCCAGAACAGACACCCTTAGCCCCCACGCCACACTGCGCGGGTTCAGCGAGCGGCCCCCCAGTTTCATATCCGACTTGGGGAATCTTCCTCTGACCCCTGATCCCTGTCCCTTCTGATGGGCCTCAGGGGGGTGTCGTCCTACTTCCCCCGCCTTAAAGCCTGATCTAAGTGTGAACAATGACGGGAGAGAAATTAAGGAAAGAAGGAAAGAAAGAAAAGGAAACCTGACACCCGCTCCTCCAGGGCGCTGGGTGTGGGTCCCGCCCCGAGAGCTCTCTCCTGTGTGAGAAAAAGAGCATGGACCCAATTCCCACCTCTGACACTTGCTAGCTGTGTAAACTTGGCCGAGTTATTTAAACCCTCTGAGCATCAGTCTCTAGTTTGGTGTGTGGGACGGCGGAACTACTCACAGGGCGGTCAGGACTAAATAAGTTATAGTGGGCAGCCAGCTAGCTTAACCTAGTTGTTTCTAGCTGTTTCGGCACTGCTAGCGCTCTCCAGCCCTAAAAGGGTCACCATTTCTTATCTTTGGCCACAAAAGAACAGCTGGACCGTCCCCTTGATCCCTCCCTGGGGGCGCATCAAACCCCTAAAGACCACTCCTTTGCCCTTCAGTCCTGTTCCCTGCTTGGGGGCCCTGCCTTGCCTTCCTCGGAGTGACCCAAAGTTGTCGCTTCCTGTGCTCTGTGACGACGGTCCCTGAAAGGGGGAGTTTACGACTGTGTGTCTGTGCCCGCCCCCCAGCCCCCGCCCCCCAGCCCCCAACACACACTCCGAGGTGCTGCAGGTACTGGGGGGGGGGGTGTGGGCGCGGTGTCTCTGGGCTCCCGGAGCACTGGCTCTCCTTCCTTGCGGGACTGTCATCTCTGGTGATGCTTGGCCCCCCACCAACCCGCTGGCGCCCTGGTCCCCAGGAAGCAGGTCTGGGAGGCATGGAATGTGGGTCCAAGCTCCGGGCTGACAGCTGTCCATAAGTCATTTGATTGAATCCCTGGCACCACATCGGGGGAAAGATGCCATGGTCTCTATTTTATAGATGAAGAGACAGAGAGGACAAGTCCTGTCCAGGGTAATTTAGCGGGTAATTGGTGAGGCTGGGATGGAACTCAAGAGGTCTGACTCTACAAATCACTGTTCCATTCGGCTGCCCACTTCGACCGGTAGTGGGCGCCAGCCTCTGGGCTCGCTTCCTGGTCTTATGGTTAATGGCTTCGGTCCAGGGGCCCTTCCAGACCTGTAGGGCGTGCTGCGGAGGTGGCCCAACATGATGGGAGGTCTTATTTTAGAAGCTGAGTGGTGGTGGAGTCAAGACTCGGGAGCTAGAAGTCTCCACTCTATGCCCTTGCCTGGAACAGCTCTATTGACGCTTGTCACATCTGCAGGGCCCTGGGGCTGAGCATCCCTCACCCTGGGGCTTTCCATCTTAGCGTGTAGAGCTGTGTGACCCAAAGTCACTTGCTTGACCTCTCTGTGCCTCAATCTACTCGTAAGCTGGGAAGGAAAACCTTTGTTCCCTGGTTCCCCTTGCTTCACAGGGTTTAAAGAGAGAGTTTAAAGGAAGGAAGGGAAGAAGGAAGGAAACTAACATTCGTCGTTAGTGTGTATTAAAATCTCATCTGCTAGCATTGAAGAGGAGAATTCATGTGAATGCGCTTGGGAAAGCAGGAAGCTTGGTCAGTGAGGGAGAGTCCCCTGGTCTGTGACCGCTGTCGCCTCTTAACTCCTCGTTGGCTCCCTATTGGTGTGACCCAGGCCACATGTAAAACAGGGCCCTTGATGATCTGTATTCCCCCTCCTCCTTCCCCCATGCTCCCCATCTTTCAAGTCTATACTGGCATCAAACTAAACTGCTATGATGGCTCTTCCTGACTCCAAACAGACATATGAAACGAGTCCTAAAGTCAGACAGACCTGGGGTGAGGCCTGGCTCTGCTCCTGGCCACTCACGTGACCCCAAGGTGGGGTATTTTTCCTCTCTGAGCTCCAATCTGTAAAATGGGACTAATGCCTAACGCTTGTTCTGAGGGCCAAATGAGATTGTGTGTACAGTGTTTATCTCAGTGTCTCACCTGCAGGATGGTGGGCTCAAGAAATAAGAGCTTCCAGATGGTTCCAGGTCTTCCTGATTTGGCTAGCAGCCTCTGACCCGGAACACACTGGTTCTCCAACCCACATCATCCCAATGACTACTTTTCTTTCTTTCTTCCTCCCTTTCTTTCTCCTTCCCTCCCTCCTTTCCTTCCTTCCTTCCTCTCTGTCTTTCTTTCTTCTTCCTTTCCTTTCTGTCTGCTTTGCCTGCCTGCCTTCTTCTTTCCTTCTTCTCTTTCTTCTTCCCTTCCTTCCTGCATGCTTTGCTTTGCTCTTTTCCTTCCTTCTTTCCTTCCTTCCTTCCTTCCTTTTTCTTTCTTTCTTTTTGAGATTTATTTATTTATTTGAGAGAGAGAGCGAGCGAGCACAGCGTTGGGTGTTGGGGAGGAGAGGGAGGAAAAGAGCATCCTCAGGCAGACTCCCTTCTGAGTGTGGAGCTCAATCTCAGGACCCTGAGATCATGACCTGAGCCAAAATCAAGTCAGCCCCCCAATCAACTGAGCCACCCAGGTGCCCCCCAATGACTCCTTTTCTAATATTTAACTCATGTCACATCCTCTGGGATGCCTTTCTGGACCCATTCCCTGGTCTCCACCCATCAGTGCGATGCCTGCTGGCTGCCCGGGGCACAGACCCATCAATCACATCGCGTTCTGAGGCCCGTGTCCATCCCCACGCTATCTCCCACCGGGCGGGGAGCATCTTGAGGGCAGGCGCGTGTGTCTTCTGCCTGCTTCCGTGTGTCTGGTCCAGGCCGGGCGCAGAGCCATCGCCCGGCAGTGTCTGTGAGCCAGCCAGACTCTGCGGCACCCCACGGCTGAACCAGCCCCTCTGCCTGGCCCCCCGACTGGCATCTCCGGAAGGCCCCTGCTTCTGAGGAACCCTCAGGCGCCACAGGGCCAGTCCTGACTCTGGCCTCGTCCACGGAGAGGGGTCAAGAAGAGGGCTGGCCTTATAGTGCCCACCCCAGGGGGACACAACTGGGCAGCCCCTGCGTCCGAGGAAGGCCGAGGGGGCACAGCGGTTCCCCACAGGGGGGCGGCTGCCCGTCTGTCTCACAGAGAGGGTAGGCAACTAGCTCAGGTCACACAGCTAGCCCAGGTAAGAGCCCGGGTTTGAACTCAGGCTCCAGGATTCCTGCTCTTAGCCATGCTGCTCTGCTTTTTCAGGCACCCGAAGATTCCGGCGTCCTGAGGGCCACCCTGGATCTGTCCGCCTGCCGCTCTGTGCTAGAAGCTCGGCAAGGATTCCTAAGGACCCTGTGACTCACGCTTCTCCACCTTCTGGCTGTGACATGCCTTCAGGGACCAGCGCTTCTGGCCTCCCACTGTGTGGGAGGGGCCTTGTGTGGACCTGGAATCTTCCCCCTGCCTGAAGCCTTTACTCAGGGGTCTTCATTCCACCTGTGGCTAAAAGGCAAGGCTCCCCCCTTCCCGCCCCCCGCCCAGCACACATCAGCACTCCCGCTGTTGAAGAGAGTGGGCAGGCATCCTGCAGCTTCTCTTCTTCGAAGCCATCACCCCCAGGCCCCCCAGTGCCCTTAACACCCCACGGCTTGGGGCTCTGCATCTCTGCAAATGCTGGGGCTGTTCTCCCCAGCCTTGCCGGTCTCTGAAAACTACTCTACCCTTCAAGTGCGCCTCATCCTGAGGTCCTCGGGGAAGAGCCCTTTGACCCAGGTATGGCCCAATCAGCCTGGGGCAGGGGGAAGGGGGGGGCGGGGGAAGAGTTGAGGGGCAGCTAGCACCCCTTTTGCCGCACGAATGCAGCCTGGCCCGCACTGACTCCTTGGTGTCCACGTCCGTGCCTGAGTCATCTGGGCCTGACTGTTACTCTGACCCCTATGTCCTTGCCACCTCTGTATGGCCTTCGTCCACGGACCGGGGGAATAGAGCAGACCAAGCGAGAAGCAACTTAATAGGGAAAATCCACCAGCCTGGCAGTTGTAGCCCCAGGTCTGCCATTGCCTGGGTGACCTTGGGTTTTTGACCTTGGGTAAGTCGTGTCCCTCCTTTGGGCCTCCACCTCCTCATCTGTAAAATGGGAAATCTGGGCAGCATGATATATATGACCCCCTTCTGTGCTAGGACTAGTTCTTCGACCTCATCCCAGCTAAGGAAATGGAGCCCCGTGCAAACAAATGGAGCCGTCTCAGGAACTGGGGTCGTAAGTGCTCCTACGATAACTCTTTTGCCAAGAGGACACTGAGGCTTGAAAGGCATGCGACCTGCTCAAGGTCACAAGGCTCACTCTAGATAGGCTTCATGCCCAGGCCCCTCTGACCCCCAGGTCAGCAGCCCGCATCACATCTCACTGCCTGCTTAAAAAGGGAGGAAGGAATTGTGGAGATGCTATATCACTTTGAAATGAGTCCCGAAAAAATTCAAAACAGTGCAAACCTGATGCTCAGCGCATCTTAATGATGTTCTCTGAATTCGAGAAGGGTCATTACAAGGGGAACTCAGGGATCCTTCAGTTGGGAGGCCCTACGGAGAGAAAATGGGGACGACCCTGCAGCAAGAGAGATCGGGGAGACGAGGGATAGAGACAGGACCTATGGGACGTTTGACGTACCACAGGACCCAGGGAAATCATAAAGAACAAGGCAGGGGTCTGACTGCCACAGTCAGATGTGGCCTTCCCCCTAATGCTAAGGAGGTAGGATCAGGGGAGTAAAAGATTGGATAGGAGAGTATCAGGTGGCAAATGCGTTTGTTGAATGGAATGAGCTCCGGTCTGGAGAGGCAGCGGGGCCTTGTCCAGGGAGCTCAGAGCTGGGTTCTGGATGACTCAGCCTCCCTGACCCAGCTTTGAATTAGGGAAAAGGGAGGACGGAGAACGGAGGTGATGGAGCCATCTCGGCAACTTTCCTGGTATTGCAGAGCCAAGATGCACGCAGAAAAATGCAGGGAAGTGGACAAAGGCCTAGGGAGGTGAGGGATGGCTAGACAGAGGGACAGGGTGTTGGAAGAGCTGTTTTTCCCTGCCCCTGCAAACTCCCAGCCCAGGTTTGGCTTGCCTTCTGGGCTCCGGAAATTCCGGGATCATCCAATAGTGCCACCCAGTGGCCGCATGGGAGAGGTGCAGAGAGATGCCCAGCAAAGCCAAAATTAGACGGGAGAAAGGAAAAGTACCAGGCTCCCAGAAAAATAGAAAGTTCTGTGTTTCTTCCTCCCTTGAGGATGTGGTGCAGGACTCCCCACAAGCCTCTGGCTCTAGGAACACACCCCGAAGGACTTCCTCTCTTCTCTCAACTCTGGAACTTAGAAGCTGCGGGGTTAAGCCAGTGCTCCCCTAATCCAGAGGTCCTCAGGCCCCGCTGGGCACGGACCCAAAGAGACAGGGGTGTCTACAGCCCCTCCCCCAGGCCTCCCCTTTCTCCAGTGATGAGGGGATGAGAATGGAGCTGCCAGCCGGCCCTCCCCTTGGGTCGATCTGGTCACGGTCAAGGTCGTGATTGTAGGGAGGTTAGCACAGTGGGGTCTCTGGGGCAGCAGTGGAGGGGTCTGAAAGGCACTTCACAATGGACTGCATACCATTTCTCTTCTATCTGCACCTTTTCTGAGGCTCGTGAGCTTTTAGGAAAGACGTAGAGCTCTTCCTCTAAGAAAGGTGGGACCCTAGAGTTCGATCTTAAAGAAGGTGGCATAGTTCCTAAGAAAAACACAATAGAACCTGGGAGTAAAGGTCTCATAGAAACCCTTCTGCCCAGGATAATGTTAAGGATAATACCTAACAGAGGTGGGTCCTATATTCGTTCCTATTCTACAAATACAGAAACCGAAGCTTAGTGAGTTTGCATGACTTGCCGGCGGCCACACAACCGGTAAGCAGGTGTGAGACCCAGGAGATGGGCTGTGGTCTGTCTGACTCGCCAGCTCCAGCTCTAAACCAGGCACGAGCCCCAGCACCACGGGGGAACGCTCAGGGCTTGACCTGTAGGAGGTGCTCAGCAAACGTTAGCAGAAGTAGATCCTTCCCTAGAGCTGGAGAGGGAAGCACATTGTCAGCAACGGACTCTGACTCAGGGCAGAATAAATTGGCTTCAGTTGAAGAGTAAAGTACGAAAGTGCATAAGACCAGGAAAGCCTTCGTAAAAGATTGGTGTTCAAGAGCTATCATCAAGGTCCAAAGGCCTTGAAGGGGGTGTTGAGGGGAGGGGTGGGGCTTTCTGCATGGGGATGCCTGCACACCTCACCCCTGCATTCACTCCCTGCAGAAATGCTCTCCGGGCCAGCCTGTCTCAACCAGCTGCCCCCTGCCCTGCTCCTTATCAGGCTGTATCTCTCCCCATAGCATTTATCTCTACCTGTTGATTAGCTATTTACGCATCCGTTTATTGTCTTATTCCCTGCTGCTAGAATACAAATTCTATGAGGAGGGATTTTGAGGGTTTGCTCTTTATTGTATCCCCGGTGCCTGGGATGCTGAAGCACATAGATACATCTTTGTGAAATAAATGCCTACATGGATGAGCAGATTCCAGGATAAGGCGACAAGAGGGACAGAGTTTAAGCAATGTCGCTTGTCCCAGGAATACCAAGTCATAGTAGAATCAGAGCAGGCAGCAAGGAAGGACATGGTGAGACTGGAAAGGTCGTTCAGAAAGGCTGGAGAAGGCCTTGAATGCCACGCTGAGGAGTTTGATTTATCTGGTCCTATGGATGAGAGTGAACGTTTGAGGGTTTTGTGGAGAGTGACAGGATCCAGCTAGATTTTAGGAAGATCGCTTAGGGATGTAATAGAATTCGTAATCAGATTTGTCATCAAGGGGCGCCTGGGTGGCTCAGTGGGTTGGGGCCTCTGCCTTGGGCTCAGGTCATGATCTCAGGGTCCTGGGATCGAGCCCCGCATCGGGCTCTCTGCTCAGTGGGGAGCCTGCTTCCCTCTCTCTCTCTGCCTGCCTCTCTGCCTACTTGCGATCTCTCTCTCTGTTAAATAAATAAATAAAATCTTTAAAAAAAATGGTCATGAAGAAGTCGTGTGGGGGGCTCATCTGAGAGCAAAATCAGGAACCTGGTGAGGAGGGGGGCGCTCCTGCTGGTGAGAGGCGACAGGGAGGAAGGGACTGAGCGGTGGTCAGGGGAGTAAAGAGAAAAGATCGATGGGGAGCCACTACAGGGGAGTCAATAAGCCGTGGGGTGGAGGGGGTCAGTGAGATGGGAGAGGGGGAGGGAGGGCGGCGGGGCCTTTGGCCAAGCGAGGGCCTACGGTGGCATGGTGGCACATGTGTGTGCCCCGGCTTGTGTGAGCTCATGTGGGTGTTGGGGCAGGGGGCACACGGCCGGGACAGTCTGGCAGACGTGGGGGTTGTGGCCAGAGGGGGAGGGGGAGGGCCTCCCTGACACTCTCACCTCCCCCACAGACATGACAGCCACGGCTTCTGAGCCCCATGGCTCGCTCCCTCGCTCCCACACAGGGCATCGCAGGGTCTGACACCGCTGGGTCCCTACTTCGGGTCCATGTTTGTGACACGTTGGGGCCCACACTTCTACTTCAGGAGGAAGAAATCATTTATTAGCGGCATCTGTGGAGCTAAACCTAATGCATGTTAAAAAAAAAAAAAAAACTGGCAAAAATCTCATTAGGGTTTCTCCAAAGTAGCCCTATCCTTCCCATTCATCCATTTGGAAGAGCGGACTGCAGTCTAGAGATGGGACCCAGTGTCCAGATGTTGGTTTGGGACAAGGGAGGCCCAGAGGAGTTTTGAACAGGGTTTGTGACCTGGAAATACCTGGGCTTATAGAGGATGGGGGGAGGGCGGGCCGTGCTGAGCACTGCGCCTTCAAGGAGACGTGGTGGCCGCCTCCTTCACGTGGCTTGCCGACTAGCAGGGGAGACCGAGTTGTAGAGACCAGGTGATGGGTGCAAATCTTTGCAAGAGGTGGTTGGAAACCATGGGAGCTCAACTCGCTCTGCCGTGTGGCTGTGGGGGTGGAGACACAGAGAGGATTTGGGACTTGACCTTGGAACGTAGGGTCCCACCTGCTCCCCGCTGAGGTCCACGGGTCCACCCTCCGATGGCAGGATGGGCTCAGTCACAGAAAGACAGACCTGCCAGCTTGGGATAGAAGGATTTGCTCCTCTTCTAATCCTTTTGTGGAGGGTCCGAGGAGCCCAGAATCTCCAGGTTTACTCTGACTTTGCCATTTAGTTGAGGCGTGGCCCCTGAAGGTCCGTGATGCCCTCTGCTCTTTCTATTTAGAATAACCGCTCTGGGTGGACTTTCCTTCTGGGAGGTGGGACGGAGGAGGTGTGGCCCCCCAACGGGAAAGAGACATAACGAGGGGAGGAAAAGGATACAGAGCCCTGCTCAGATATACTTGATGTCACGACCTACACTTTCAATAGGCAACTCAAACTCGGCACGTCCCAAACAGAATTCTCTTTTCTGCTCCCTCGCCCCTAAAGCTGACCACCTGCCCCCCATGTCATTACCATTGCCCAGTCAGTTGTTCAGGCCCAAACCCTGGAGATAGCCTTTCACTGAGCCATCGGCGAATCCTATTGTCTCTACCTTCAAAATATACTCGGACTCTGATGTCTCCGCTCCTCCAAGGAGGGAGGCGGGTACCAGACACTCCTATCTCTCACCTGGGCTCCCAACGGGTCTCTTGGCTTCCATTCCTGCTTGCAAAGAAGCCAGAGTGAATTTTTTTAAAACGTAAATCAGATTGTGTCATGCCTTTGTTCAAACTCCCTTGGTTGTTTACTGGCCTGAGAACTAAACCTACAGCTCTTCTGTGGCCTAGAAGGCTCTGCACCATCTGTGCCCTGGATACCTTTCCGACCTCATTTCCAACCACCTCCTGTGTTCGCTCGGCTGGGCCAGCTGCCTCCTCGCCTATCCCCCAACCCCAGCGAGCATATCCCCGCCACGGGGCCTGTGCATTGGCTTGTCCCTGCTCCTTGGAAGACTTTTACCCCAACGTTCTCAGGGTTTTTTTTCCTTTATGGGATCTCTGCTCACATGTGATTTCCTCTAAGTGCCTGGCACATATTGAAGGTATAAATGAATGAATGATTGATTGATAATATCTGTATTATTCCTGTGCCTGGCACATAGGAAGGGCTTAATAACCGGCATGGAATAATAGCCTGGCCTAAGCTCTCGTCTTAGCTACGTAATCCTCTCCCAACCCCGGTGGTTCCACTGAACCTACCTACATACAGAGGTGGAAATCAGCTCTGCGGGAGGACCAGATGCATGTACTGTAAATGGCCACCAGAGGGCGCCATATGCAGCGGCAACCGCACACTGCGGCACCGGCTGTGTCTGCAGCAGCCCGGGGACATTAGAACACCCCGGCCCTGCCGCCCCAGCCGCCGCAGCCCCCTCCTGGGAAGTAGACATTCTGAACCAGCACCCGCTCCCTGCATACCTGCTAACCGAGGGCTTCTTGAAAAGAGGCAGGTGAGATTTTGGAGGTTCAAAATGTTTTTTTCCCCCACTCATTTATTTTATTTTATTTATTTTGAATCAAGATTTCCTTTATTGGCAAGTGGCTGACCATGGTTACCTTTAGGGGTGAGGTTTATGCTGGGAAGGAGCCCCAAACGGACTTTCGGCTTTTCCTCCCCTTATTTGCCAAACCCCAAACCCAGGCATGTTACCCGAGGTCGTGTTACTGACAGCAGTGCCCCCCACTTCCCACTCTGCAACAATGTCCAGAAACCGGAGCCTTAGTGTAGTTAAGGAACACAAGCCCCTCCTCCCCCCAACAAATCCATTTAAGCCTCCACCCCTCTGGGAGCAGCATTCCCAGCCTCTCCAGGCTGACTTGGGTCTAACTTCCTAGGAGGCCACTGTTCCAGGATAGCAAGTAATTGTGTGACTTTCCCGAGAGGGAGGGGGGGCTGATAGAGAGACAAGAAGGAGAGAGACAGAGAGAGGGGGAAAGCGCTCACATGGTGAGTTACCCCGGGCCAGGAGGCTCTTGGATTTCTTGGCCCGCACACCGAATATGCCATCTCTAGCATCCAGACCCACGCCCTGTCCTCACACTCACTGTCTCTCCCCTGACCCCTCTCGTCCCCTCTGGACGAATCCTGTGCGGACAGCTGAGCCCTCCGCACAGCAGTGTTTTAGAGATTCCTCACCGCTTCTTGGGCACCTCCAGCACGCTGGAGACCCCCAGCTCGCTACCCCCAACCCCGTCCCAGGTCCTCAGGTGGGGTCTGGCTCGCTGGCATGGGTGGGACGTCCTCCTGATGGAAAGCACACTCTGTCCCCCGGCCCAGCTGCCCAAGATCGCGCCTGTCCCGCGGCTCCTTCTCAGGGGCTGTGCCCCTGAGACTGGGGTCTTCACTTAGCAGGGGCCGGAGGCTGGGAGTGGGCAGGCGGGCCAGGCCAGGGAGTCAGGCGGTGAACTGTGGGACTCGCCAGACAACGTCCCGAGGTGCGGATGTGGGCAGGAGTTGAATACGGGCTCGGGGCCAAGCAGCACTTGAAGTGGGCTTCGTCAGGCTCCCGGGTGCCTCCTAGACCCTTCATAGCTCTGCTTTTTGGTCATTCCCACTGAGAACTCCTTTCAAAATATCTTCCCCACCCACCCTCAGGAACCCCGTGTGTGGGATCGTTTTGCCTGCAAAACAAACTGCTGGTGTTATGTAACGATGAGTGTGTCTATCCACCGTAAGTACTGTGAACGTGTCTAACGACCAACATAGCTTCTGGCCAGCAGGAGAGGCTGCTGGCTGCCTCGCTCCGGTGTGAGAATTCAGCCCAAAGTGAAGCCACTTGACATGCTGCTTTGCCGGGGCAGCCTTGTTACAAGTGAGGGTGTGACTTTCCCTCTCTCTGAAATAACTAACTAACCAAGTCTCTAGGGACTCCTGAGCTTTGGCATCTGACGTGGTTTGTCCTTCAAAGTCCCACTCCTTAGAATGCCGCTCTTCCATGGACGAATAAGGGTACGGGAGCTAATTTTTCACAAGCTTCCAGAAAAAAGTGGATGAGTAGGCTAATTTTAACTCTGGCCCTCCCAGGGAGCATAATGCCTTAGCTCAGTAAAATGCGAGGGTCTCAGGAACATAAAAGTAGAACTCCATTAAAAACAACAACTGGGGGGCGCCTGGGTGGCTCAGTGGGTTAAGCCTCTGCCTTCAGCTCAGGTCATGATCTCAGGGTCCTGGGATGGAGCCCCGCATCGGGTTCTCTGCTCAGCAGGGAGCCTGCTTTCTTCTCTCTCTCTGCCTACTTGTGATCTCTCTCTGTGTGTCAAATAAATAAATAAAATCTTAAAACAACAACCGGTAAGATTTCCGGCTATGGCAGACTGAAAAGGTTGGCAAATTCTCTCCTCCAAAAATTAACGTTAAACTGGACAAAATTGTCAAAAACAATCATTTGGGGGCTCTGAAAATTGATCAAATACAAAATAACACCTTGAAAATTGTTTATTTACACAAAAAAGTTGTTGAGCGCCTCGTCAGAACCATGAGAGGCTGTGATGTTCTTGCTCGGATTTGGCCTCCTACCCCCGAGCTTGGGAGAGAGAGAGCCACCAGCGTGTGGCTGGCTGTGAAAACCACCATCGTGAGCGCTGGAGGGGGCTCTCTTGATTTGGAGAGGAGGCCAGAAGTCCCATGTTCAGCAGAGTTTTCAGTAGAAGTAGCAAATGTGGAATGAAACAAATGGGAAAGCCCACAGCCCCGCTTGCTTGAAGCTTCATGCTGCTTGAGGTGGGCAGCAGACTGGTAGAGTACTCTGAAATTTAACAGGAAAAATCTGGAAATAAGAGAGTCACTGAAGGACTAGATAAACACCACACGGCTCTGACTAGGAGGCTGTGCTCATGCACAGAAAAGTTCTGGGAGGACCCAATGGAAAATAAAAGCTGACTTAAGAATTCAAAGCTTGAGGGCACCTGGGTGGCTCAGTTGGTTAAGCAACTGCCTTCAGCTCAGGTCATGGTCCCAGGGTCCTGGGATCAAGTCCAGCATCAGGCTCCCTGCTCAGCTGGGAGCCTGCTTCTCCTTCTCCCTCTGCCTGCTACTCCGCCTGTTTGTGCTCTCTATGTCAAATAGATAAATAAAATCTTTAAAAAAAAAAAAGAATTCAAACCTCGGGCTTTGAATTTCTCAAAGCATGCCTCAGCTCTCCTCAGCCCACACTCAGATCCATAGGTAAGGGGCAGAAGTTTTACTGGCTCAGGGGCTGATCGTTAAGCTATGCAGACCAAGGGTAGCCCTCCTAACGAGAAGCTGAAAAAATAAGAATAAGGGGGGAAAAAAAGAAAAAAAAAAGTAACAACTGAGCAAACCCATTGGTGAGGCCCTTTGTAGAGAGACAAATAACCACCTGTTAAAACCCAGGCAAGTTACTCAAAAGACCAAACCAAACCAAACCAAAACAGTAAAAATTCTCAGAGGAAAAAAATCAGAACCCAGAGTTGCTACAAAATATTTTCTAAGAATTTCCAGTTTTCAACAAATTACAAGACATTCAAAGACATAGGAAAATGTGTTCCATACTCAGGAAAAAAAAGCAGTGAAAAGGGTCCTCAGTGGGCCCAGATTTTGGATTTAGCAGAAAAAGATTTCGAAGTAGCTATTATAAATGTTTAAAGAATTAAGCATGTTTGAAAAAAACAGAATTAAGTATGTTTAAAGAATTAAAGGAAAATATTATAAAAACGGTTCAACAAGTAAGGAATCTAAATAAATAAATAAAAATTCTAAAAAAGGATGACATGTTTCGATAAATAGGCTTAAGAGCATATTTGAGATGTCTGAAAAATGGTTAACATAAACGAAAATCAGTAGAAATCATCCACTGTAAGGAAGAAAGGCAAAAAGAAAATGGAAGAAAAGTGAACAGAGAACTATGATATCTTTGGGGACAATAGCAAATGTGCCCCCAAAATGTGTAATGAGACTCTCAGAAGGAAAGAAAAGAGAGAAAAGAGCAGGGAAAAAAATGTGTGAACAAAAAGTGGCTGAAAACATCTCAAATTTGATAAGAAACATTCATCTACAGATTTGACAAGCTTAACAAACCTCAAACAGGGTAAACACGAAGAGATCCACACCTAGACACGTGATAGTCAAATTTTTGACAGCTAAAATGAAGAGAAAATTTTGAAAGCAGCAGGAGAAAAACACTTCACGTTCAGGGGAGCAAGCACGTGGTCAAGAACCCACTTCTCCTGAGAAGCAATGGAATGAGATGTGCAAAGTACAGAGCAAGGGAGTTAAATGGGAATTCGACATCCACTCACATGTCCTTCAACAATGGAGTCGAAGGTAACTAAGAATATTATTTTAAAAGAATAATACAAAAAGACAAATTAAAAAAGAAAAGCCTAATGCGTCCAAATTTGTGGGATGCTGTAAAAGCAGTAATTAGGGGAAATTAATGGCATTATATGCCAATATTGGAAAAGACCTCAAATCATTGACCTGGGCTTCTACCTTAAGAAACTAGAGAAAAGGGAACAAATGAAGCCCAAAATAGGCAAAAGGAAGGGAAGAAAAGAGTAGCATGGAAACGAATACGATAGAAAATAGTAAATGGTAGTGAAAGGATATACCTTCTCACTCATAATTAAGATGAATTGCATAGTAATAATACACTGAGATATCGTCTTTTTTTTTTTTTTCACATCAATTTGGCTGGAATTCAAGTTTAACTGTGCACTTTGCTTTCCGGGCTCTGAAGGAATAGGGGCTCTTATCAGTAGGTTGTTGATAGTAGTGTTAATTGGTTCGACCACCCATGGAGGGCAATTTGGCAATAGTTTTTAAAATTACACTTGCAGGAGCACCTGGGGGGCTCATTTATTGGGTGTGTGCCTTCGGCTCAGGTCATGATCCCAGGGTCCTGGGATCGAGCCCCGCATTGGGCTCTCTGCTCAGGGGGAAGCCTGCTTCACCCTCTCCCACTCCCCCTGCTGGTGTTCCCTCTCTCTCTGTCTCTCTCTGTCAAATAAAATAAATAAAATCTTTCAAAAAAAATAAAAATAAAATAAAATTACAAATGCATGTACTCTTCAAGCCAGCAATCCCATCCTAGGAATTTATCCTACAAGTATACTTGCGTATATCATCAGAATGTCACATAAAGTGAAAAAAAAGGCAAGGATATTCAGTATGCTACCATTTGAATACAAAAGTGTAGGGAATAAAAATATACACCTGTATTTGTTCCTATCGGCACAAAGAAGTACTGGAAGGCTGTAAACATAAACGAAGTGGGTACGCCTAGGGGTTATAAAATGGGGAGGTCAGGGCAGAGTGAGAATGAGACTTATCAATGTGTATCTCCATTACTTTGATTTTGATCTACATGAAAGGTTACCCTTCAAAACGACAACAACAACAAACCCTATTCTTTTTTTTTCCCCCATATATGTTTATTTTATTTTTTCAGTGTTACAAGATTGATCGTTCATGCACCACACCCAGTGCTCCATGCAATACGTGCCCTTCTCAATACCCACCACCAGGCTCATCCCCCCACCCCCTCCCCTCCAAAACCCTCAGTTTGTTGCTCAGAGTCCACGGTCTCTCCTGGTTCATCGGCCCCTCCGATTTCCCCCCATTCATCCTTCCCTTCCTTCTCACAATGCCTTCTTTGTTTTTTTTATTCTTAAAGGTCACCATTAGTAGATGTTAAAAAACACATACACACAAGTGCTTTGAGACGCCATAGTCCACAGGATCATGTAGGAATTCCTAAACTTGCACTCCAGAGTCTCTGTTTCCCAGCTTCCTCTCTGCCTCAGCCTTGCCGGGACCTCAGGGTCCAGCCAAACTAGATCAGTCCTGAATCCCTGAGGACACCACGTGCTCTGGGGCCTGAACCTTGTGCCTTCGACCTCCCCGCGTGGAGCGCCATTCCCTTCCTCTTAAGCAATAACGTCTTGGGCCCTCTTCCTGCTTCCCTGGGAGGCTTTATTAATACAAAGAATGATGATGATGATGGCGGCAATTGTAACCACTATTTACCAGGAGCCTTCTGTGTGGACACTGTGGTAGGTGTCCTTTTGCACCTCTTTTTTTTTTAAGATTTTATTTATTTATTTGACACAGAGAGAGAGACAGTGAAAGCAGGAACACAAGCAGGAGGAGAGGGAGAGGGAGAAGCAGACTCCCCGCCGAGCGGGGAGCCCTATGCGGGGCTCGATCCCAGGACCCTGGGATCATGACCTGAGCCGAAAGCAGCCGCTTAACGGCTGAGCCAGCCAGGCGCCCTTCTTTTGCACCTCTTTTAATCTTCCCACCAAAGGAGGGGGCGTTGTTACGTCACACACAGGAAACTCGAGCCAGAGATGGCTCTGCACGGTGACCCGATCTTAATCGTAACGTCCAGGGTCACATGGGCCCGGGCTACTGTCCAAGCTCAGCTCCTTCCTGGCTCTGTGATTTTTGGAAAGCGGCATCACCTACCGAAGCTTTAATTTAGTCAACAGTAAAATGGGCATAATAAAAAGTTCCTACTTGAAGAAGTTGTTAAGGGATTAGATGAGACACCGGGAAGAAAACATTCCACACATTGCTTGGCCCAGAGTTAAGTGTTTGGTTAATGTCAAGTCACGAAGTGTGTGTAGTTCCAGACTCCAGTTGCTGCCCCGTGGAGAAGCCTCCCTCCCTTGAAATGTGAAGTCCTAACCACCTGAGCCTCCTCGTATCACCAACAACGCCGTGCCAGCTAATGCCCTGCTATCTCTGCGCCCTTCCGTGTGTCCTTATCAGCTGGTTGTAAGGGTTCAGGACCAAGACTAGCTCTGCATTTTTCTGTTACTCCACGATCAGACCCGGCACTAAATAGATGTTCGTTGAAAATTTGACGATTAATTCAATCTGAAGAAAGACAATAGGAAGGGGAGAAAAGGGAGGAGAAGAAAACTAAAATAAAACTAGACATATCTTCAAGACTAGTTTAGTTATAGAAATCGTTGGTTCCAGATTTTGTTTCGGGAGGAAGTGAGAGAGGCAGGAACCCTACGAGGTGGACAGGAAGTGAAACAGCAAGGACAGGACTGGGGAAAAGAGGTATCGAAAGCAGTGCCGTGCATTGAGGAAACATTTATATTTAGAGGGACTTCTCCTGGGCAGTGTTGAATTTCCCCTTTTCTTGAATTCAATATGATATGGATGATTGAAATGAGATTCAAAAGCCACCGCTAGTTCCCAAGTGCCTTAGCCAACGAAGACTTCTTGTTTCCTGGCGATGGTGGTGGTTGATAGGGCTTTTCACCAGTCCCGGGCTGCTTGTGTGCCCTGATGGGCAGGAGAAGGCGATGTGCAGCGGGAATGTTAGTGGGCATGGGTCGTGCATGGCCAAGAAGCAATCCCCGACTCTGTCCTCCAACCTGGGCATGTCCCAAGTCTAGCAAAATAAGCGCAGAGGAGTGAAATGCTTTCCTCTTCTTCCATGTTCACCCTCAGGAATCCCACCCATCTTTTAAGGTTTGCTGCAAAGGATCCTTCTAGATGTCAGAGCCTCCGGAGCTTCTAGATGTCAGAGCTGACCCGGCCATCCTCCATGTTTCACAGCACGTTTTTCTACTCTGTACGAGGTTCACCCCAAACTGTTTCCGGTGAGAGGAATGAGAGAGAAGGACTCTTCTCCCTAGTGTGTGAACACCTTGAGGGCAGGAATCTATCTTCTTCATCCTTGTACTGCCTCAGGGACCTTATCCCCTGGTGATCCCCTCATCACCTGGTGCCCGACCTATACCAGACACCCTCTACATTTGTATGGGTCAAGTTCCCTCTGTCGAGGGCTGGAAAAGAGCAGATGATGTAAAGGGCTGGGAGCCCAGATTAGATGGCCCACCCTCGTGTCCCTGGGGCACCCTAGGCATCCCGTATCTTTTCAGCAATCATACAAGATTCTCTTGTATGTTTTAGACCCTTGTCCCCACACCAGATCCCTGAGAGCAGAGATGGACTGACTTGGGCTCAAAGCAGGCACAAAGTGAGTGCAGACGGATTGTTCAATGGCGGACCCAACTTCACAATGTCATCCATTGACTTAGAGCCCAGCAGAGCCATTTCCTCTGGGAGTCAGGGTCTTGCCCTTCAAACCCAGGAGCGAGTCCCCTGGCGGCAGGACCTCCCCTGCTCTCCTCAAACTCCCATCTCATTTCATTCATCTTCCAGACCAGATCCATGAACACCTGCAAGAGTGGTTCCCAAATTTGCGCCCTGGAATCTCCCAGGGGAGTTTTTAAACTTCCTGGTATCCCAGCCGCATTGCAGATCAACTAAATCAGAATGTTTGGGATGGGTAAGAGCCTGGGATCAGTGATTTTTAAAGATTCCCAGGTGATCCCAAGGGCCTCTAAATTTTGGAAGCACTTGTTTGGGAGATATGCCAGTAAAGTGGAAAGTTAAATGAAGAAGGACACCCACACCTCTGACACAACACAAATGGGGTAGCCATCCTAGGCCATGATCAAAGAACAAAGGAGCTGCCGTGACAGCCAGAATTTACAGGTCGCTGGAGAAGTAGGCTCAGGCACCTCAGCATGGTTGCTCTCTTCTTCCTGTGCGCTTATTAAGTCTTGCGATTGTTTCTTGCCATGTTTTTGCCCTCACTCGATCGTGAGCAACTCAAGGGCAGGACCCATGCCTTCATAAGACACCGAGTGCCTGACCCGTGTTGGATGAGCAAAACGTGTTTGTGCAATAATCATGTCCGTGAGTTCATTCATTAATTCGTCGACTAATTCATCCATTTATGCAGGCGCGCAGTCACCAAATGATAATAATGGCAGACGGAAGATGGGCAGGGAAGAAGATTTCATTAGAAAGAGAGAGAAAGAGAAAATATAGATTCCATGAGGAGATAGAATCCAGAGTAGGAGAGTAAAAGCCAAAGAAGAAGAGAGAAAAGAGCGTTCATTCATGTGATGCAGCTGTATGCAAGTCAAGCTGGAGGAAGCTTACATTTTTTAATCAAATGGACCCGAAAGTTAGTTACCATCTGTAAGAACTCTGTACTTTTTCTCCTTTTTAGTCTATTAATCACAATAAAATCAATTAATTACTATGGTGCTATTTGCATGATGTCTTTTTCCTCCTCCAGGCTGTTAACTCTAGGAAGGCCGACCTTACACATAGGACTCACCCCATGTCCCCAGTGCCTAGCCCAGTATGACATACAACGGTGCTCAGTAAGTATTTACCAAGTGACTCAGCAGATTGCTCACAGCTTCCGTTCTTTCTTCTATTAAAAAAATCTGTAATATACTCATCTCAGGGTTGTTATACAGAATAACTAAGATAATACTATATCTATGTACCTGTGCATGGTAGGCAGTCCACAACTGTTAATCATTAGTATTAGTAGGAAATAAAAAATGCCTACTCTGGGCCAGCCTCTGTGCTAAATAATGGCCAGAAAGAAGAGACAACTCGAAGAGCAAAGGAAATGCACCTTTTAGAAAGAGTAAGGATTCGAGGACCCCAATGTCACCACCTTCACAGCTCAAAGAACCTCAGCAAACTCCCAGCATCCTCTCACAGCACCCTCCCTGCCCCCCCGCCCCCCCCCCAGTGACTCCAGGAACCGAGAACATTGTTCTTCTACTCCACGACCACCAGATGGCAGCACAAAGCCCACTGACTACTGGGCCCAAAGCAGGCCAGGGATGGGTTCCCTCCCTGCACAGGGTCTCCCTCTGAAACACTGGAGGAGGGGACTAATCCGTGCCCCTCTGTTCTTGATGTGCTTTTTGGAAGTTACCGTTACAATCGGTGCTGTGGTATTGGCCTCTTCCTTTCAATTTTCAATCCCCAGACTCCAGCCTCTTGCCCTGGGGTCACTTTACACCTGGAGGATCTTTATTCAGAATTCTTCCCAAGGTGAATTCTTTCACCTTCATTCCAATACAGACCCCCATAATGCTTTTTGTGAAGGCTCAGAAAGCCCTGTTTGGCCCTTAAGATGTGTCGGCATCGAAGTTCACCATCTCAGGCCTGTCGCTCCTCAATATGGCTCATGAGGCCTGTCCCATCCTCTCTCTACCGTTGCTCACATCATTCCTTGTCTGTTAATACCCACCCTTCATGCTCATATTTGCTGGCCCTCTTTCTCTCTTACCTCCTTGAAGACCCAGCCAAAAGCTCGCCTCTAGGACATCTTCGAGTTTGACACCAGATGAAGGCTCACTCTGTTGAGTGCCCCATCAGCATTTCCTTTCTTGGTAAGTGCTCTCGGTTTCAGGTTTGGTGGTTTGATCCATTTGCATGATACTTTACCAACAATCTCCAGGTGTTTCCTGTCACCCCAGTAGGGGAGGGCAAGAATAAGTCTTTCTCCTCGAAGGAAAACAAGTCCTTTTCCCCTCCTCTGGCCTGTGCCTTGCATTCATCAAGCCCTTAATCATCACGGATGAGCCGAAGAGAGAAAGAAGGAGGTCTGTGAATGGTGTGGGGGGATGGGAGCAGAGGGCACCCTGGAAAGAAGCTTTGGGGAAACCAACCAGATCCCCTGTGAGCCCAAGGCTCCTTGGTGAACAGGATGGGAAGGACCCTATAGAAGCCAAAAGGCCCAGGGAAACTGGATTTTTATTCTTCTTGGAAATCTAGTGCCTTCTGAGGCTCACTGAGAAAACGCAATATCCTTGTTCATTCATTCATTCATTCATTCATTCATTCATGCACAACAACCTATTGTGCACTGACTGGCTGGTAGGTACTAGGAACATAAAGATAAGACCCGATGCCTGTCCTCAAAACCCTCAAAGCCTAATGGGGACACAGGCTGGTGAACAGCCAATTACTGTGGAGCAGGAGAAGTGCAATGAGGGAAGAAAGCACAGGGTGCTGGGGGAAGCACAGAAAAGAAGGGGCTGGGTGAGGCCATGGAACTTTCTGGAATTAGCGACTAGGAGTTTATTTTAGTATACGTGCTGCCGAAGCGAGCACCAGCGACTAGGAGTTGAGCACCAAAGGACCAGTAGGAGCTAGTTAGCCATGGGAAGAATCAGGAAGAGGAATCAGCACTTGGGAAACCACGAGGGGAGACAATTCCTGGGAAGGCCCGGGAATCTATAAGCAATTCATTATGACCAGAGCATCCCGTGCAAGAAATTACAGAGAGGCGCGTGGAAAGGGTAGCCGGAGCCAGATCTCACGGCGTCGGTCTGGAAGGCTCTGCAAAGGCTCTTTGGACCTTTTGTTGGAGGTAGAGAGCCTGGAGGGATTTTAAGCAGAGAGGGCAACATGATTGGATTTTCCTGTTAAGGACATTCCTTCTGGCGGCAGAGAGACAGCCGGAATGAGTGGTGCAGGATGGGGGGAGGTCAGTGGGGAAGCCGCTGCTTGTCCCCGCGGACACCGTGTGGCATGGACTGGGAAGAGACACTGCAGCGGTGGGGTCACGGGCTCAGTGACCTGGGTGGACCTTGCAGAGTCTTAGGGGTCCGTGGCCGGCCTGAGTGGGGAATGCCTGGAGCCCCGGATCCCCAGGGAGACCCCGAGTCTGCACAAATGAGGCCTCCGACATGGATGAGGTGCCACTGGGGGCAGGGTTGCCGAAGATAGGGGAGCAGGGACGTTTAGAGACCTGGAGGCAAAGGAGTTGCTGCCAGGGGAATGGAGAAGGCAGGTCCGGAGATTCAGAAGGTAGGTTGGGGGCAGTGATGATGCAGAAGCCCCAGTAGAGGCAGGCGGCCAAGTCAAGAGCTGCTGAGCTCCGGCGTTTGGATTCAGCAAGACAGAGGGGGTTTCCGTGGGACCGTGTGGGGCAGAGGCCTCGGCCGTGGGCCGGGGCGAGTGGGCTACGAGGGGGCAGGGAAGAGGACCCAGAGCTACCCTTGTCAGAAATCTGAATATGAAAGAAAAAATCTAAATGGCAGTGGTAGAAGGGGACTCCAGAGTCAAGAAGAGTCTTGTTTGTTTGAGGCCTTTGGGTTTGGGATGGAAGAAATGTATGAGGGAAATGGCTACAGAATGAGCAGTTAGGGACACAGGAGAAATAAGGAGGATTCTCAGAGGGAGGACTACGGTGCACAAAGGGTGGGAGAGCCATCAGGCGAGGCCTGGGGCACGTGTTTGATGAGAGAGAGAGAGCGGTGGGCTTTGCTGAGAACCAGGCCAGGTAGAGTCGGGGTCTGGAGCCTGGAGCAGAGAGCTGTTCACCAAGGCCGACTGAGCTCTGTCCGGAGCGCAGGGGGAGGGAAGGACGGAGCAGCCCTCTACCCTCACGGCTCCGCCACCTTTTAGTCTGGGGAAAGGAGTCAGGAAGCCACCATAGCCTCTTTTTCAGTTCCAGGGTGTGATTTCCTGGGGAGGGAGGGTGACAGCAGTACAATGAGGTTCTTAGAGTTGAAAATTCAGCAAGAAATTACTTAAAGCAATGATTGAGGGCTCTGGGCCACCTATTGGTGGGCATGAAGACAGGAGGAGGTGGATGGGCTGGGGGAAAAGAGACTCATCAAAGGTGGGGGGTGTGAATAAGGTGTCCAAGCCAAGCAGAGGGAGGTGGGAGAGCTTGAGGGCTGAGTGAGATGGGGTGTGGGAGTTTAAAATTCCCGAGAAGCAGCATGTCTCATCAAAGTCCTGAATGTGGCCCTGGGTGGGGAGCCCAAGTGGAATCAGGATGCGGGATCTTGGAGAGGAAGAGGGAGAGGTGCTGGGTGGACAGAGCACAGGAGCCTGATGTCAAGGGGATGCCTGGACTTGGCCAAGGCCAGGGGCCAAGGCTTTCCAAGCCTGGAGAGGGACTGGGTTGTTGACAGACACCAATGAGGAGGGGAAGCTGGGGCTGCAGCCAGTCCTTGGAGCTTCACTAGAGCAGGGGTTTTTATAGAAGGGCAGGGTGTAGTGGCTTTGACAAGAGGGACATGGGGGACAATGAACCATCACTACCTGAAAGGGCTGTAGACTACATGGCCGCCTGGGGAGAGTGAGGTTTCCTTCAGGAGGAGTGCAGGCAGGGCTGGATCTAGCCCCAGCCCCAAGCCCACTCATGCAGTGGCTTGCCTGAGTACGGGCAGCTAGAAAGTGGCTGAGATAAAATGAAAATGAACCTAATGTTCACTTACTTTTGCTAAATGCACGAGCTGTCCATTTGCACAGCTGCTTTGATTCACTGAAAGCGTGGTCTCCAGGTCCTTTAATTCTGGCTGAATTTGTAACACAGATTTACCACGTGACCTTGGGAAATGCATGACATGCTCTGCGGACCTCTGTACGATGAGGGGTGGAACCACAGGTTCTCAGCTATGTCATGTGGAGCCCCAGCGACTCAGTGGAGGAGGCTAAGGGGCCCCCGGGGACAGGATTGCAGGGAGTCTGGGTGGGGATGGGCTCTACCCTGGTGTCCGCCCACGCAGTTCCCCTTGGATCTGCCTGAATACGGTGGTTCTGCGTGAGATTTTGTTCGGAGCGAGGATTCAGCCGTCCAAAATCATGTTGAAATCCGCGGTCTCACTTGGCCCTTACCCTGCAGGAGCCTTCCGCTGTTGGGTGCCGTAGGGCATGTCCTTGGTCACATGCCCTTATCTTGGGGCCATTGTCAGTTTCGGTGGTGGCCAACCGGGCGGCTCCCAGACCTCTCTGCACCGAGCTCACTGTAAAGCCTTCTTCTGCGGTGGTCGTGATGCCCTTCCAGAAATCTGGTTTCACTAAAGCAGTTGTGATGGGCGGAGGGCTTGGGAGCTGCACAGTAACCTCGATGATGAATTACATCCTGAGTCTAGCAAGTGGGACAGACAGGTCCTGGAGCCAAGGCACAAAGCCTGGACCTGTTCTTCATCACCCAGCACCAGCTGGAATCCCTTGTCGCCAAGCTGGCAGCTGCGAGGGATCACTTGGCCACCAGGAAACCTTCCCAGCTGGGACCTTTGTGAGAGTCTGTGCCAGAGAAACGACATCTGTGTCACCGCTGGGGGAGGGGAGGACCCCAGCTGTTCCACTCAGTCCCGGCCCCAGTGGCCACGGGGAAGGGCCAGCAGGCAGCCCAAGGGTAGAAGACGAGCCACTTTGCTTCCCTCCGTTTTCACAGCAGCTTGCCAGATTTGCATTTCCCGATTTCAGAAGGGAAGTTGGGAGGTGGGACTAGAAGCAGAGAGGCCCCCACCGTGCGGCCGACGGGAAAGCCCACAGCTAGTGAGGGAGGAGGGTTTGGACCGAGCCACTGGACTTATTCCTCGGACCCAGTGGCCTCTCGCCGTGGACCCACCCGCTTTGTTTCTGACCACAGGTGGTGGCAACCAGGCTTTTAGACTGTATGTAGTGGGCCGTGGACAGTGGGTGTCAGGAAAGGGGGGTGAAGCTTAGGGTGGGCATGCTGAGTCACGGAGGAGTCCCCACAGATACCCGGAGGGAGGGACTGGGAAGGAGGGGGACATCTGCGTCACAACACAGAGGGATGGACTCTTGGTGCCTCGCGCAGCCTTCTGGAGAGGAAGCTCAGCCAGGTGTGGGCTAACAGCCACAGGTGTTAGCTTGCTAACCCTGCAAAGACTCGGGTCTTGTTTAGGACCCTGGTGGGAAGCACTGGCGACTGGGGGATGTCCCTCCCCACGACAGTGACAATCCCCTCGGGACCGAGAAGCCCTTCGCTGGCAGGAGGGACCAGTCTCTTCCCTTAACTTGAGGCAAATCCGTAGCTCCCAACAACCCAAGGTGCCTTGGGTTCCGTTCTTGGGCAAGTCTTCGTGGGGTAGGGAGCCTGCCTTGCTCTACACGGCACATGTAGACCCTAAACACAGGGCTCCATTCCGAGCCGTGCCTCTGGGGAGTTGTGTGAGCCCGGGAGTGGGCCTGGGGCGCACCTGGAGGAGCGGCCAATGTGGCAAAAATCCTGCCAACCGACCGGGAGGGGAATCCTTGAAGCTGTTGGGGATATTTAGTCTAGAGAAGAGGACAGGAGAGGAGCGTTTTGGAACCCCGGTTGCTTCAGATGGCAGAACCAAGGCCAGCAGTTGGAAATAACAGGAAGAAAAGTGCAAATCACCAGAAACAGACCTATTTAATCATTTTAACACAGTAAAGCCCAGTGGTTAAGACCCTGGGCTCAATGGGCATGGTCACGAACCTGCTCACAGATGTGGTTACGGGATCCATTCAGTGTTAAGCTGCACCGTGATTTTTTTAAAAATTGCATTGGTAACCGATACGGAGTGGGAACTTATGCTCATAAATCCACATTTATAACCTCCCTTGAAAAACCTGAAGTGCTGATCCCCCAGGTGCATATTTTGTCACGGAACCATAAACCTGAATGAGGCCTTTGCACCCCGGTTCGTCACAGAGGCCACCTCCTTCCACCTTTCACTGGCCCACAGGGGCCCAGCCCCTTGGAGGGACTGCAGTTTGCAACCCTGCTCTAGTTAAGAGCTCAGGGTTGGGATCCTGCCTTTGCCACTTTCAGGCATTCGTGGTCTTAGACAAGGGAGTCCACCTCTCCAGGCCACCATTTCCTTTTCTGGATATGGGAGTCATAGCGATACTGACCCGGCGGAGTTCAGGACATGGAGAGTGGCTAACACAGTGGGGCCCTTGGTGAGAGCTCGCCAACCCTTGGCTGCTTGGGAGCCCTCTCCGCAGGCTCACAAAGCCTTGGGTCTCCATCCCCAACACCAGGCCTGCAGAAGCCAAGGACTGCGGAAGGGGAAAGCCACCAAGGATCTCTGAAATGCGTGGGTCGCGCGCCAGTTCTTCTTGGGAACCTCCCCAATGACCGAGGCATAGGTATTGCTTTAGGGCTGCCCTTGATGCTCAATAAAATCAGATTTTGTCTGAAAGGAACTTTGAGGAGCAGGAAAGAATGTTATCTTGGGGCGCCTGGGTGGCTCAGTCCATCAAGCATCTGTCTTTGGCTCAGGTCAGGATCTCAAGGTCCTGGGATCGGGGTGTGGGGGGGTCCTTGCTCAGCGGGGAGCCTGCTTCTCCCTCTGCCTGCAGCTCCCCCTGCTCTTTCTCTCTCTCTCTCTCTGACAAATAAATAAATAAACTCTAAAAAAAAAAAAAAAGAACGTGTTACCTCGAGTGACTTGCACCTGCTTGGGCGGCTGTTGAATGCTCAGAGTGAGGTGGGGTTCTGGGGCCCCAGCTGCCACTTCCTTTCCTGCCGCAGAATTACTTTGTGCTCACAGGCAGCATTTCCTCCCTCGGTAGCTGGCACAGGCCCCGCAGTCAGTTCTGCACACTGAGCAGCCTTACGGCAAATCCATCCATACCCCCAACTCTGGGATAGAGCCTTCCGGACATCGGGACCTGCATGGGACCTGGGTCTCCCCCTGGCTGGGGCCTAGACACGATGGGTGCCCTTCGGGAGGTCTGATGAGAGAGACTGGTGGCTGGTTCCCATCGGGCCCTGAGAAGTCCCCTGCTGAAACAATGCAGGGTGACTGAAAGGTCTGGATGTGTCCTAAGCTTTCGTGCATGTCCCGACTCTAGGAGCTGAGCCCTCTTTCTATACGTGGGATGCTGAGCTACGAGCAGACACATCCTTTCTCAGGGAGCCCTCGGAGGGGAAGAGAGTGGATCTATAGTTCAGGAGCACAGATATACAAGGGAGACAGCCCACGTGTCCCCCACGTGCCTGGGCAGAAGCTTGGGAGAGATGGGGAGGGACCTCTGGGTCTGGGGGCCACAGGAATCAGCCTGTTGGGATCAGAGGACGGGGGCTACAGGCACGGGGGCTGAGGGTGGCAGGTGAGACGGGCTGAGTTGAATGAGCGGGGCATTCAGTCTCTGAATCTCTCCCTCGTTGCTTCTCCACTCCTCCGTTCTTCCCCTCTCCTCCTTGGCATTCACGGTGGCCCCAAAGCCAGAGAGCAGCTGTCAGGAACCTGCCAACTTGCCTCAGCCCTAGGTGGCGTTTCTGGAGCTTGGATCTCCCATCTGGCCGGCCCGAAGGGCACGGAGCAGCAGGAGGTAATGCTGGTCCAGAACCTGGCCGCCTATAGAATCTTTAAGCCGAGCCCTGACCTGCAGCCCAACTTACCCCGATGTCAGGGCTCTGCTTCCTGTGCTTGAGCTCATCAGTCTGTTCGGAGAAGTATTTCAGCCTCTGCCCTCTGGGCCCCAGTTCCCGGGAAGCTGCCCCTCATCCCGCCTTGGCCTTTGCAATGGGGCCTCCGTAGCTGCTGAGTTATCATTCTAAGCCACGCCTGCCGGCCTCTGGCTTGAATCTGGAAAGCCAAACATTTGTTCAGACAGTAGAGTCTCAATTAAATGTTAGATCTGAGAGGGTTTCACGTACTTCACAGCATGACCTCACCGGGATATTTATTTGCTGTTCTCCCGGTTCTCCCAAATTAATAATTGAGTAAAATCTTGTTTGGACATTCAGATCTGATCTGCTTACGTTCCGCGGAACGGCACCTGCCCCGTGAGGGAGACGGGGTGCGTCAGAGGCTAGGAGAAAGTAGCTTTGAGGAAGATGCAGGGCTTGAGCCCCTTATACCTAAAGACACAATTTGGCGCTAAAATTGTGGGTCGCCTACTCTCTGACAAGCCCTGGATTCGACTCCCGTGGCAGAATAAAGTCACGGATGGGACCGTCTTCTCTTAGGAAGTTTGCGTTGGGGAAGTAATGGCAAATACACAAGCACCCGCTGAAAGCAGAAGAAAAGCCCAGACCTAGCCCTCCTTCCATTAACGGCACCTACACTCACAATCAGCTACGCACGTCTGTGCGTATCAGGCCACCCATGGGAAGAACCCCCCCCCCCAGGCTGTGGGTTTTGAGATTTTGACCATCAAAACCTACAGGCAAAATCTCCCCTTTTTGAATGTGCATTTCATTATAGCGTTGCGGTCCGAGATGGGCTCTGGAGCCAGAGGGTCTGGGTGAGAATCTGGATCCCTCCACACTGGCTGTTTGGATTTAGACACACCACATAGCCACTCTGTGCTTCGGTTTCCTTATCTGTGAAACAGAGATTAGAGCGTCTACGTCACAGAGGTTTAAAGAAGGGAAAACAGGCACATGCTTACGAAAGCACGAGACACAGGGGGAAATGGAGGCTCGCTTCTAGGCTGGGGACAATGAAGAGAATATTTGCCTGGCTTTAGGAGAGGCGAGGGTCCTGGCAAGTTGGTGCTTTCCGCATAGCCACTGAGTCCCAACTCAGTTCCAGTCCTCAAACCTACGTGGGAATCTCCCATGCGTACGTTACGTAGGGTTGTGGGAAAACAGAGATACTTGCGGTGTGGAATCCACACTCTACTTTAGGAGGTGAAACAAACAGATAGATAAAAACAAAGAGTAGACCATGAAAAATACCGCAAAAACTTAGGAAGACTCCTTAAGTTGTGGGTAGGGCGGTCAGGAAGGACTTACGTGTATTGGAGGGAAGATGTTGCAGGTATTAAGAACAGAAGGGATCAGAGGAGGCAGGATATTTTGGCATGTATCTGAGAAGAGCGCAGAATCGAATCTGGTTGAGGCAAACCGGAATAAGAAGGGTTGGTTTGGGCTACCCGTGGAGGAGAGAGGAAAGGCAAAGCCAGGGTTGAGACTCGGCACTTTGTCGAGGGCCATTCGATGGGGTAGTAATAAGAGATGTTGGAGGTCGAGTCTTTTTAGATTTTAAAACTAATAGAAGATAATGAGTGAGGAAGATGAGAGAATCAAAGATGACAACATAATTTTCTCCCCGGGAGCCTGAGGGCACGGTGATACTTGCTAGAAATGCGGAAGTCAGAAGGAGGTGCTGGTTCCGTAAAAGGCAGAACCGACTCTGGGCAGTTTGGTTTGGAAATGCTGGTGAGTCATCCCAGTGGCGGTGACCTGCAGACTGCTGGAAACAGAGGCCCCGGAGAGAGAGCCTGAGGGGAGGGAGATGGATTTGGGAGCTAGCTCCAAAGAGAGTCACACCATGGGAATGAAGCATGGCCCAGGAAGGGACTATAGGACAAGGAAAGAGGACTAAGGCTGGACCACTGATGGGACAGGCGGATGAAGAGGGACCATGAGGAAGACTAAAGAGGAATAATACCAATGGGGAGAAGTAAGGCAGTTCAGTGTCATGGAAGCCAAAAAAAGAAGAAGAAGAAGAAGAAGAAGAAGAAGAAGAAGAAGAAGAAGAAGAAGAAGAAGAAGAAGAAGAAGAAGAAGAAGAAGAAGAAGAAGAAGTCAAGGGAGTAAGACCTGAGAAAAGGCTCATTGGAGGCCACTGGTGATCTCCGAGAGCCATCGACAAGATCAGAATAACTGTTGGGTATTGAAAAAGAACAGACTCTGTGAGGACTGAACATTTAAGAATAAGGGAAAGTGGGGGCTCCTGGGTGGCTCAGCGGGTTAAGCCTCTGCCTTCGGCTCAGGTCATGATCCCGGGGTCCTGGGATCGAGCTCCGCATCGGGCTCTCTGCTCAGCATGGAGCCTGCTTTCCTGTCTCTCTCTGCCTGCCTCTCTGCTTACTTGTGATCTCTCTCTCTCTCTGTCAAATAAATAAATAAAATCTTTAAAAAAAAGAATAAGGGAAAGTAAGGAGTGAGAGAGTACGGTAGTGCAAGGAAGAAGCAGTTCAAAGGGTTACGGGCAACCTGAGAGGCTTTGTAGGCTAAAGGAAGAGACGCATCACTGAGCTCACCTTGTCCTGCCTGCCTTTCTAATGCAGGAAATTAAGATCAGAAAAGAGAACACGAGAAGACGGCCCGACACCAGAATATGAAGAAATTCACGTGCGTGGCAGAAGTGGGGAGCGGGAGACGGCGTTAATAAACTCATCACTGCGAAAACAGAGATTAATTACAAAGTAGGATTGCCCGGTTATGAACTGAGTACTGGATCAGTTAAAATATTTTAATATAAGCATGTATTCTTAAGGAACACAACTTAGACGCTATCAAATCTACTTAGAGTGCTGGGCAGGCAAAGGGGAAGCAGTTCGTATTTCTCCCACCCCGCCCTTGACCAGCGCTGTGACTTTCTGAGAGTTACTGACCCCTCTCTGTCTCAGATTTTCATCCGCGTAATAGGGATGCTAACACTTCCCCAGGTCCTTGCATTGTCGTAAGGACTGGATGAGCTATTCGGGAATTGGAATGCGTGAGAGCCACTACCCCAGTGCTTTCCACGTCTTGCGCAGGTGCTCTGGAAATACTGGTTATTAGTTACTGTAAGCTTTTCCTGGCTGTCTATCAGTGCAGTCTTGGAGGGAATAATTGAGCAGTCAGGGCCCTGGGGTTTAGCTGGACAGATGCTAACACTTGCCCTGGATAGATAAATGCAGCTGATGGAGAGGGGAAATATTGCGGTGACTTCACAAGAGAGAAAAGGGAAGAGAAGGTTAGGGAAATAACAGAAGTGTGTGTGTGCGTGTGTGTGTGTGTGTGTGTGTGTGTGTGTGTGTAGGGAGAGATGACAAAACTAGGGAAAGGCAGCATTGCATGACTGGTAGAAATGAATTCCACTGCACCACTGCACGGCGGACCTCAGCAGAGGAAACTCAACAAAGTTGTGGCTTCCCAGTTTGCACTTGTGAATATCGGTGCCCCTTTTCAACTCCCCCGCCAAGCCTGCAAATATCTGGTCCAGAGCCACAGGGTTCTCTCATTTTGACTTTGTAGCAATGCCGTTCTAATCAATGACTATCTAGTCCCCTCCTCCCCAGCCCCTACCTCAAGAAATGAGAGGGATACTGAAAGCATCAGACCCAAAGATTTGGATCTCCTCTCTGATGATGACCTGCTATGCACCATTTTGAATGTCTATGGACTTAACTACACTTACCTCTCCAAATTTGTGGCTCAGGTGGGTACTCTTCCAGGATATGGTGCTCAAGTGTGCATTGATGTCACCCAGAACTTCTGCTCTCGTGCATCATCTTTTTCCAGTCTGAGGATCCCTTACTCTGCCTGGGAAGACAGCTTTACTGTCTGGCAACATTCCTCCCTTTCGTCACAATATTGGCGTTCCTGAGCCCTGCCCCATGTGTGCGAGGGCTGACCAGTGAGAAGGCAGTAGAGTGAATACTGCACCCCAGCGGTATGTGGCATGGCTCGCTGCTCTGTAAGGCGATCTGTGGGGTATCCGGGCCCAGCTTTTAATCCTAGACTACTTGCCCCTTAACCAGCTTCCCCTTGCTATCTCTTTCAGAGTGCCTGGGGGCGGGGGGATGCAATCTCACTTAAAAATTAACTCGAACATCTGCTGGTAGCCTCCACTGCAGTATATTTCAAGCATTTCGAAGTCTTAAAAATGACTTTTGGACAATCTTCTGTTTATCTCCAGCATTGCTCCCCTCCAGGAGCAGAAGAGATGTAGAGGTGCTTGTGTGTATCTACACGGACCTCTCTCTCTCTCTCTCTCTTCTGTGACCCTTTCCAGCCCCAACCCCACCATCCCCCAAAGCAGAAGTGTTCGTGAGTGGGGATAGCGCATTGTTCAAGCTGTCACAGTGCGTCATGAAGACAGACAGGAGATGATGCAAGCCATCAGCATGAATCCCATTCTCCACGAGAGATGGGTAATAAAGTGTAATCACTTTATTTCAGCCTGTGCTGTACATCGAATTCCATGGGCCACTGTAGGTTTGAGTAATCCCAGATTGCTGGGGCTCCTCTCCCTTGCATCCAGGGAATGTGAGAGTACTTGGTAACCTGTAAAGTGCTGAATCAAAGTCACCCTTTTATTCTAGGTTCCCACAATAATATATTTTGGATTCGTTATAAGGGGATTTATCTAATGTCTTATGAATGAGTGGAGTTCTGGACAGTCTTGATCTGCCCAGAGTCAGTCAAAGATCCAGGAGTAAGGGGTGGGGATGAGCTATGGCAGTTCCAGAGCCAGTATCTAAAATTATGCAGAGTTCATGGGGGATAGTTCTCTGGAGGATGGCAGGAGAATTCCTGCTTCCTTGGGAGATCTATTCGTTTATCCGTAAATCATCTGTCCAGGGCTGCGTTGCTTGCTGACCCGTGTGGCTGAGCCATATGGTAAAGCTGATAACAAAAATTTACCTCGGCCAGGCTCCTTGTACTTTGAGGAAGGGCCTCCCCTTGGGAGGCCCACCCTCTGCTTCCCGGCTCATAACTCAGTCTGAAATTCGTCCCTGTCTCTCTCGATCTGTCTCGTTCCATTTGTGATCACATGTCCCCCGGACTTCCTCTAGTTCCTTTTCTCTATTTACTATTCCTTAGTCTTCCCCGCTCTTTGAAAACTCAGGGAGGGTTGAGTTGCCGTGGCAACCCCTCACCCCCACCTCTTTTCTGTTTCTCAGCCATTTTTCTACATTTTAATAAAATCGCTATTTATAGTGCACAAAGCTTCATTCCCCTCCCCCGCAGCTCTGCAAGGGAGATTTCCTGTCTGACCAGAATACTAATGACTAAAACATGGCCCTCCAGGGAGGCAGCGAGGGGGCCCTCCAGGGTGGCAGCGAGGGGGCCCTCCAGGGTGGCAGCGAGGGGGCCCTCCAGGGCAAGTATTTGGGTAGACATGAGCGTTCCAGACCAGTGTTTGACCTGTATCCAGGAAGAATCGCCGTGGACAGGGCTGAACACCCAGCCTTGTCAAATATACCATGCTAGGTACTTATCAAATATGCACGTTGAATGTGGCTTGAGGAGAGGAGGCATGAGCTAAGGTGTGGAACTCAAGTCCTGGGCTTCGATTGCACCAAGCCGAGAGAGAGCCAGCCTGTTAGGAATAGTTGGGATTTGCAGAATGAAAGGTAGCTCAAAGCTAGCGTGGAAACAGGGGGGACGGGGGAGGGGGGACACAGAGGCTTCATCATTTGCTAGCTCTAAAACCTCCGTGTTCTCAACTGCATACTATCTACCTTATAGGACGGCTATGAGGGGCAGAGATATCGTACCCCAGGCATTTGGTGATAACATGGCTTTGTGGCTAAGCATCTAGACCCTGGAGTAGCCTTCAGCTTCCGGCTCTGCCCACCTCTAGCTTTATGACTTGAGGCAAGTTACTTACCCTGTCCATCGATCAGCTTCCTCATCTCTAACATGGGACGGTCATCACAGACTGTCTTTTAGGGTTGTTTTTGAGAATTCACTAAGGTAATATGGTAAAGACTCGGGATAGTGCCCGGTAAAGTGTCTACTGTTGATTATTGGCATCTGACACACGAGAACTACTATTCGACCAGTTTATCAACACTCACGAAGACTAGTTCAAACCTGGGGCTTTACCGAGGGTTTATAGCTGTTGAGGGATAGGTTTGGCAGAGGGCCATTTCGTTATGGAACGAGACATGTCGATGCGTTGAGAAATAGAATCTGATCGTAAATGGGAAAATAGGGTAGCTTTTCTACTCTTAGTGCTCACAAATGAAAATATTCATTCTTCGTCCTGGTGTTTTCGGACTTGATAAAAACAAATTTATATAGAAGCAAGGTGGATTATTTTAGCTTAAATCTGATTTGAATTTGGAATACTGTTCAGCCACTCTGATGGCTCACGGGTGGAAAGTCTCCGAGCGAGGTGGTGTAGAAGCCCTCCGAGAGCAGTGCTGCTTAAACTCTCAGGCGCCTATGATTTTATTAAAATTCAGATTCTAAATCGGTGGGTTTGGGGTGGAGTCTGAGATTCTGCATTTCTAACAAGCTCTTCGGTGACGCCGATGCCACCGGTCCTCGGGGACCATTTAGTAGTGAGATGATGAGGTTTTTGAGTCCAGCTCTTTCCAAAGATGACTAAACAGAGGTGTAGGTTTAGAGGAAGGGATTCCTCCCATTTCTTATCCACATACAAAGCTGGAATCACCCAATATTAATAGGGCCGGGTCCTCATGAAGGAATGAGATTAAGAATAACCAGTAGATGCTAGAAGTCTCTTTTTTAACAGAGATCTTTTTGACAAAGGAAGTCAAGTAAAGCTGTATGCAGTTATCTGGTTTTTTGGTCAGAAAGCTCAGAGGTGCCCCAGACTGCATTCTTTAAGTCCTTTCCTCTTGCTTTACAAGTGTGATGGCTCCCTTTGTTTTGTTCATGAAATGTTTCCAGAATCCAATAAAGCCCATCATTTTTAGGGTGGCATTTCAGGATGGAGGGGGCATTGTTTGATTTATTCACAATATTTTGAAGAGACGATTGTTGGACTGAAACCCAAGTGAAATTGAGCCAAATAAAGACATAATTATTAAAACATTAGCTTGAAATTTCGACTCTTGCTTAAAAGCACGGCTTTCCTACTATAAATCTCTGGCAATCTGTTATTTCAGTTTAAGCTTTGTTTAAAAAAAAAACAACGACCAAACCTCAAAACAAAACTCTTGACATGCTTGTAACAACTAACAATAATGGTGATATCTAACAGCTGCAAGCTCACTTCTGAATTACCAGTGGAGGAATTAAAGGTCCGTGTTATAAGATGAGAGGTTTAGCTACTTTATAAGATGAATCAGCCAGTGACTCACAATTACCAGTTGTGTGATTTAAAAATCCCAGTAGCTATGAGCTTCACTTTGGAGGTGGGCAATCTTTGAAGAAATATGTGACATTAGAGAAAGAAATGTGAAGTATACTTTAAATTCGAGATTGACCATAATTCAAAAGAGCATGGTAAGGCTACATATACTCCTTTCATCAAACGGATCATCTCAACTGGATTTAGGCTTTTAGCCATGTGATCTACCCCCACTAGGTTATTAAGCAAGATCTGCATCATCTCTCCAAAAAGCCCTCAGATTGGGGCACGTGGATGATAGATACAGTTGCTTGAGCGTCAGACTCTTGGTTTTGGCTCAGGTCATGACCTCAGGGTGGTGAGATCGACCCTTGCGTCAGGCTCTGCATTCAGCAGGGAGTCTGCTTGAGTTTCTCTCTCCCTCTTCCTCTGCCTCTCCCCACTGAACTCTCTCTCTCTAAAACAAATAAATAAATCTTTAAAAAAAAAAAAGGCCCACAGATCAAGAGATGTTGATGCCATGATGCCAGCTAAGGGAGAATTGCTCCTTTAATGTCCGATGTAACCCTTGCAGGTACCAACCTGGTCAGGAGATGGGCAAATATGGCAGAGATGGGACAATAATATATATTTCAAAATACAAAGGTGTTTTTTTTTTCAGCATTAGTTGTTAAAAGTCTTTTCAAATGGAAACAACACAAATAGGGATTCCAAATTAAAGTCTCTTCAGTTGGCATATAACCATTGGGAAAAATGAAATGAGATTTATCTGAGAATTGCTATTATGACCCATTTTTAAAACAGAAGAGCTTTGTTCCTTCTGAGCTAGTGGGAACCTGTTACTGTAGCAGCCTTATAATTTGTCACTGAATAAATCACCAACACCAAGTTACATTAATTATATCTTACTCTTTGGTTCCCTAAATTCCTCTGTAATAGGCCTGAAGGAGTTGCAATGAATAATATGGATTGTGACCCATGTGCAACCTTTAAAGTTAGTTTTTCCTTTCCAGTAAATCTATATTCTTTCTCTTTTACCACAAGCAGGAAAATCTAGATTTAAAATTTTGTCAAGAAGTTTGCTTGGAATTATCAGTAGCTAAACTCTTGCTTTAAGTGAATGGTGCTTAGTGATTGTAATGATCTCAAGTTTGGTGCCTTCTGTAGGCTTGCTTCCAGCAGATTCCACACGAATAAGAGAACGTGTATATATTTTTGAACTGGGAATCATTTTGACTGAGGGTTTAGAGAGATATCCACAGGCAAATTTTGTATAGTTTAAACACAAGAGCTCTTGTCCAAGTGGGATACTTCAAAGGCTCAGAGATTGAAGTAGCCCTCTGATGAAGTCTGGAAACTACTGGAAATGTTTAAGCACTGAGGTTAAAATTACCCTAGAGATAAAATCTGATTTCCTGTTTCTAAGTTGAAAAGCTTACAAAAAAAAAAAAAAAAAGCTTACAATAAGGACCTTGAAGGTTCCTGGAATAACAAACAGATCTTCTAAGACAGCAATGGGATGAGGTAAGTGTGACTGACTTGAAAGTACAGATTAAGTTCCTCAACACGACTCATGCGTTTCAAAATTAAGAGGGAAAATTTCCAAGAGAGAGACGTATTTGGAGTTTTATTGAATCCAAAAATATTTGTAAGTACTGCAGAAGTTTGACATGTTTTTTAAGGTTTTTTCACCGCTAAGACAACGATCTTGTTTCCTCATCGGGCGTTTGACTTACGAATCTGGAGTTGAGAGCCTCTCAACATCGGTCTATCGGTGTGTAGCAGCTTTTGCAATACGTGCAGGACGAGTAGCCTGGCCCGGGCTGCAAGGAGCTGAACGCCCTTCCCCCTCTTCATTTGCCTCACTCAATTCTTTCTACTTACTGATCAAGCCTGAACTTCTGTTTTCCAGAAAGCCCGGGAGCTGAGCTAATTGTCCTTTTCTTCTTTCTCCCAGTACCCGGAACCTACCTGGTATAGAACTTGTCACCATGCCTTCATCATAGGCTTTCTCATTTCCCGCTAATTCTGTGATGTCTTTGAGGACCAAAAATTCCATCTTCTCAGGGTCCTATCTGTTCACCAGATGTTTATTAAGCAGTCACTGGATAGCAGGCCCCGTGCCTAGGACACGGAGTCAGCTTTCCAGCTGCTTGCAGTTTTGAGAAGGGGACGGGAGAGTGGACAGTCACAGTTTGTGTCAGGCTCTTTGACAGAGGTCCGTCGAAGGTACATCGGAAGGACACTTGCCCGAGGTCTTTCAGAGGAGATATCAACTAAAGTCAGTCTGGAAAGATAAGTAGCATTTGCCCAGCTGAGGAAAACAGCACGGACGGGTGGCGTGGGGCAGAAAAACATGTGGGCAGAGGGAGCAGCAGATATGAAGGTCTATAGATGAGAGCGCATATTGCCTACAAAGAATTCGCAGTAACTCAGGGTGATCGAAGCAGAGAGCACTTGTTACAGAGAGAGAAGGGGGAGGTGAGGAAGGTCAACAGGAGCTAAATGATGAAGGGCCTTGGACGTCATGCTGAACAGTTTGGGCTTTCTCCTAAAAGAATAAGTCACTGAAGTATTTTTGCCAGGAGAGTCATCAGCATATTTTTGGCTTCCGGAGATCATTTTGGCTGTAGCGGGAAAAATTTACAAGGCTACGGCAGCAAAATAGGAAAGAAATTACAAGAAACAGAAGCAACTCAGAGACGGAGGGGGTGGAGAAAGTTGCAGCAAGAGTTGAGTAGCTGTAAAGAGGGAGTGAGAAGGAGAAGTCTGAGATTAGAGGACCTTCAGACTTCTAAATAATAGCATTAAGGAGAAGTGGTTCCATTCCCCAGATTAAGGAATATGATTAGGGGACAGAGCGGTGCTGAGTGTGGGAAGTGAGTCACTCTGGGCGGACATGTTGACAGGGAAGTACCCCGGGTAGCCTGGAGACCACCCAACAAGATATTTCTAGCAAAGAGATGGTATACAAAGATAAATTGTGTGGGTCAGAAAACCCCAGAAGGCTGGCATACAAAATCCTATCTGTGGGAAGGTTGTAGAAGAATCTCATTGAACTCAGCGGCAGTGGGTAGAGTTGGGGCTCCCACAGACTGGAAATTTGTCTGTAGCTACTATCTATCTTTCGCCGAGGCACTCCCATCGTTCTGCTTTATCTCCGTTTCATTCTCTTTGCTTCTCTACTAGGCTCAGTACTGCTTCCCTAGACCATGGATTACGTGGATGTAGGGTTGTGAAGAGACTGACCTTGGCTTGACTTCACAAGACCTAGATCTCTGCTTAATTGCTTTGGTCTAAGTCTTCAAGTCTCAATTACAAATTCCGAGGAGAGACCATCTCCTGGCTCAGTGTGGGTTAGGCGACCACTGGCGGAAAGAGAATGGGTTTATGTGGGTTCCAGCGCTGTTCCTTCTAGACTGTGGGTGGCGGGTTCTCAAAGAAGGGAAGGTGGACGGGGAGGAAATGACTGGCTGAGAAAGCAACTGATACTCGGATGCAGTAAGGATGGGGCTCGGGAGCTAGATCTGGGCTGAAGGGAAGGATTTGGGGAAGCAATTACAACTAAGGTATTGGTTGAGATATCCTGGGGGAGAGTTTAGACTCTGAGAGGTCAGGGCTGAGATCAGAACTTTGGTGAGTGGCAGGATTTAAGAAGTGACAAGAGGAAGACAGGTCAGTGAGCATGACTAGGAAGAGATGGAAAGAGAGGTAGGAAGAAGGACAGTGTCACAAAACTGAAGGAGGGAGGGATCAACGGCGGCAAATTCTACAGTTGGGTAGGGTGAGAACCGAAGGCTGACAAACCAGGAGTGAGGGTGTGGAGACACAAGCCAGATGACAGGGGAGGAGACGATAGTAGAATGTCAAATAAATGAGGGGCGGGGAGCAGAGGCAAGTTCTGTCTGAAAAGATTGGCTTTGAATGGAAGCGGGGTGCAAATGGAGCTGAAGACGGACACATGGCGGAGGAAGCATTTTGGCGGCAATCCAACATCCGAGCTTGCGGAGGTACGGAGTCCGCCGCCCAGACAGACGGTATTTGACACAGTCAAGTTTGGGAGAAGGTTGAACGGGATGAACCAGAGCTCCAGAGGCGGGGACGCCGTTTTCACGGAAGTGAAAAGTGGCACAGAAGAGGCACCGAAAAAGCATTTTCTGAATCGTAAATGAGCAGACTCGTGGAGTGGCGGTCGAGCCAGTTCGCAGAGCTTAGGTTTCTATTTCCCTCGGGGTCTCACTTTCAGGCAAGAGGATTGGGTCTCGAGAGCACGCTGGGCAGGACGAGGCTCGCCAGGGGGAACGCGCGTAGGACAAACAGAGCGGAAAGCCTTCCTTCCGCTCGTCTTCAGGTACCCTGACGACGACTCCCTCAGCCGCCTCACTGTGAGGGCAGCCAGAACCTGGAGCGCAGGGGTGGCGAGGGATGGCGAATGTGGCTGTGCACGAAAACCCCTTGGATCAGGAGTCGGGAAACTTGGGATTCTAGTCGCTTTCTGAAATGTCCTGATCACACGACCTTAGACAAATGGTGCAACTATGCATCCAGTTTCTTCATTTGTAAAAAGTGCGATAATACCTTCTCTGCCTATTTTACGGATTATGGACTTTATAGATAGCTTTTAAACATCGATCGACCTCTATTGTGAATACTGTAAAGCCCAGGACAGCAGGAAGGCCCCATTACTTTATACTCCAGGCACGCAGATGTGGGCTGCCCCAGCGGCGAGCCCCGGGAGCCGTCTAACGCGGTCTCACTAACATACATGTGGAGCACAGCCTCGCAGGACAATCTGCCAGGTTCCTTCCCGGCAACTACACGTGTTGAGAGCTCGGCCAGAGTGCAGCGCCTTCCTACTGGTGTAGAGAGGGCCTGGAGGGAGAAGCATATTAAAATCAGAAACTCATTACTTTCTCAAGACCAGACATACAAAGTTCAAACCGCTTTATAAATTGCCTCCAGAGATTCTAAGGCAAAAATTAACTCTGCCTCAAAAATTTGCATCTGTGCTATGAATGCCACTTTCTTCTCTCTCCTAATGATTTCCATCGCCATCACCAGAAACCAAAAGGCAGTACAAGCAATGTCCTCTGCAGAGTTAGGTCCTCAGCATCTCTGGAGAGACAAATGAAAACTAAAGACATCGGGTGTGCTTATCATCATTGAGCCTGGCTTCCAGATTCCTATTTGGCCCTCAGATTAATTTCCCTCTCACAGTCCCTGATTGCTTTTAGATTCAGGTCATGTGGAAATGATTGTTTTTGTAGCAGGCATAACAGGTATAAATTAAGCCAGTAATACCTGGCATCTACTTCTCACCAACATTGTAAAGGTTAATGAGATGATGTGCCTATGAATCAACTCGGATTCTTCATCTTCATCGAAAAGCATTTATTTTGCCAAATTGGACCAGACGCGGGTGAGGGACTATCTACATACACTCATTTCCTTGTCAGTGGTATGCTTTGAAATCAGATTTCTGGGTTATTTGCCTTGTTTCTCCTCTTGTAGCTTCACTTCCAAAACAGTGATTTCACTGACCTTAAATTTTCAAAGACAGTGTCGTCCCCAGAGGGTTTAGTTCTTCATTTGGCTTTTTCTCCTCTGCCATGACTCAAGTCATCAGGTACCATTTAGAGAGAATGAAGAAGGATTAGACAAAATAATGTGACCCATTTGGCTGTGATGAATGAACTTATAAATACCTGATAAATGGGCTAAAGGAGAGAAAGGCACAATATTGATAAAGGTTATAATACAAAAGAAAGTACAGGGAACTGAACTGAAGATTGAGTGGGCCCTAACCCACAGAAGGTGTGCAGCAATAATAATTATGTACTAATTTGCTCCTGCTAAGTCCAATAGAAAAGTGAGAATTCTCTTGGATGAAGGCATAGTTCAAAGAGGATATTTGTAATCCTGCATCTCTTAATTCACTCTAAATGTTCGCGAAGGATTTAAAGATTTAGTTCCTTAACATGAAATACAAATTATGGCTCACGGAGCCCACCACCAAAACTGCACAACCAGAAAGCTTAAAAACAGTTCTTTCTTCTATTAACCAGAGGCTTAGAAAAATACGTTTTGCTCTTTAATAGCTAATTACTACATGTGTAAGGCAGCCTAAATCTGCACTTTTTTTTTTTTTTTTTTTTAAGACAAAGTAAGACTCCAGATGGAAACAAGAGGGCCTCTGTTTTGGTGATGTAGCATGTGTTGACATTCCGAAAGCACAAACACGTTTGAATAACTAGCTGCTATTAGAAAGAGAATTAAGATCAACATTGCTAAGCACAAAATAAGAACAATGGGTATGCACAGGCTGATTAGTAGAAACTATAGTCTGTCACGGTGCAGAAAAATACTGGACATAATAGTGAATACACATCGCGAATACGTCCTCACTTAGCACTTGACTGTCCAGATCTAAGGATGCGAATCCTAACCTACAAGCTTAGATATATGTCTGTACGTCACCTACTAGACTCTACGTGGTCTGACAGCAGGGACACTGCGGTGGCCACCTTCATACATTTGCTTTGCTTCAATTTGCTCATATAAGAACACAAAGTGGGAAGGTACAGGCTTATCACAAATACTTTTCTTCTTCCCTGAGATGCTTCTGGGCCTGCCACAACGTATGACAGGGAGCAAGGGAAGAAACCCAGGCAATGGTGGCATCCACAAGACTTGCTAAGTGTAATGCCCCGAAGTCCTCCCAAGACTCACGTGGGAAGACACAGAACAGTCTGCAAAGATTGATATTGTCTACGCTGCTGACGATAGTCCCAGTTTTGATGTTTCCTCTTTTGCAAAAGTAAAACAGGAAAAGGCAGATAGGCAGACAGAGAGAGAAAAGAAGGAATTTAGAACTAATTCAAATGAGTGATGGGATTTTTTTTTTTGTATTTTATTGAGTTCTGCACATAACATTTGCAATGAAAACACTTTAAAGCCAATGACAAGTTTTTAAAAATGGATCAGTTAAAAATGTCACATAATCAACTCACAGATATTTACTGTATTTACTTAACAGAAGGCTCCAATTTATTCTGACAAGAACATTAGAGAACACGGCATAAGAACTTACTGAAACTTCACATTAATAAGTGATAAACTAACGTAATTCAATATCGAAAGATGACTATAGAAAAGTGTTCGATTTTACATTTTATTCAGAACTCCATTATTTATTATGCCATTATTTGAGAATGATGATTATTTCATTCCATACAAAGTAGTACTTGTTTGACTTAGCTGTTTGATAAAGAGAACTAAATTTAAGGTGAGAAAATTGTAAATTCCGCTATCATATAGCATATGCTCCGCTTAATTATGCACAATAACACTGCATTGCTAATCAGTAAGAGTACAGAATGTATCACAGACTGTTGATTTACAAGGGAAAGCAGTTAACAGTGCCTGTTGTTTAAAAAAAAGAATAAAAATGTACCCTGTCACGACTTAACCCATGAACCTTCTCCACGTTCAAACTGAGCAGTGGTCAGATTTTAATTTTATCCGGGAAATTACCTGATTTTTAAATATGTGGATGAACTTTACCGCATATTTGAACTATGGCTAAATGGTAATAACCGCTAACCTAATATTTGATAACCAATTCTTTTTGAACAGCTCTAAGAAATAAGGAGTTTGCTTAAAATGAGGACAGTTTTTCTGCCCGCTCCCCCTTCCCTGTCCTGGGATCATCACGGAACACATGGGTTGGGTAACAATGTGCTGAGAGTTGGGAGATGCCGGTCGGTCTGACAGTAGGTTTTCCCTGAATCAGAATGTCTGCTGTTTCTTGGGTTATTGCTTCTTTCGACTGTTCCGGTCATTAGAGTAGGTTTTGTAAGATGGAAATTACGTCAGTGAAGAAGATAGCTTTCCAGTCTAGCGTTCTGACATCTCATGGATTTGGTCTGTGGTCAGGGTTGGCGGACTTAGTATGTTCTAGATGGAAAATGTCTGGCTCTCACCCTGTGGGAGGACTATCTTCTGGAAGTAGCTAAGAAGGTCTGATAGAAGCAAAAAATACCTTGTCCTCCAACCCTGAAATTTCGCAACGTTTATCATTTAGAATAGATTTTAGTTAAAGTTTTAAAGATAATGGCAGTTATAGGGGCAAAAGAACATGACAGGAGGAGAACAGGGTAAAGAAAATGAGATTTGGAGCCATTTGTTGGCCATAAGATCTTGGGCAAGTCACTTGATCTTTCTATCTGTTGTTTAGTCCCTATACTTCAGATGGTATTATTACTTTATATGGATATTTTAAAGATTAAATAAGACGCAAAGGATCTTTGCAAAGTATGACGTAATAATCAAATGTCAGACGTCGCTATGAAAAAAACCGTATTTGGATATCTGCATATTTACTATCTAAGATTTCAAAAATGGATTACTGTTATTATTACATTTCACACACGACGTAGAAACACTACACACACTGTTTGCTTTCCCTTGTAGGAACTTAGAACTGAAATTATACCATATTATGGGGTAGTTCCAAAAATGGCCTATACTGAAGAAAAAAGAAGAGTATACTATTATTTGGTTTATAATCATACAATTCTATGGCATACAGGCAAAACACGTTGACAATTAGTTTTAAATAAACTAAATACTTAACCACCCCACCTCAAACCCAGTATTAAGAGATCACATCATGGATACAATTTACCGGAAGAGATACTACTGTGGTTTGTTTCTGTATGGTCGGTTCACAAACTGTTGCAAGATACAATATTAACACAATTTGCTAGAATCACCATTGAGCGAATTTCATCAACTTTGAAAAAAATGGATAAAATTACTTTTCACAAATATCACTAACACGAATATCTAAGAGACTCAATTACACCTAAAGTGAATTCACGAAACCCCGAATCATCAGATTAAATGTTTTAATGAACTGCTCGGCTAGCTAAAATATACATTTCCTGTTATGATAGAGGCCTTTAAAAACTGCCCCCTTTTCTGAATGGAAGGATATAAGACTAAAAGCTCTGGACAAATAATCTCATTATGACAAAATATTTCTGTATTACTCAAATGGTATCATTTTAACAACTTCCCTGGTGTCCATATTTTAGCATCTTTCTAACCTTATCTCTTTCTACCATAAGACCAGCAACCACAATATACTCTTGTTTTTCAATGGGTATAATTATCTCTTATCTATGTTGTACAAAAGCTATAACCGTTCTTTTTCCAACTGTCGACAAAAGTCAAACAGAAGCGTTTGGGTTATCCCTGAATTTTGTTTCTCACTCCTGAGCAAAATTGATTACAATATGGCTGTATCGGGCCTCTTTTGTATTCATGAAAACTTACGAAATTTTGTGAATGTTATTTCAAATTATAGCCATTAGTTCTGGGACTAAAAGAGCATTACCTTCTTAATGTGACAAAAACGCACCTTGCGATCGGCTATAGTTCATTGGCAAGCATAATATACTTAATTCTGGTTTGCTAAGTATTAATTAAATTACAAAAATTTAAACAGAAGGGGGTGCCTGGGTGGCTCAGTTGGTTAAGCAACTGCCTTTGGCTCAGGTCATGATCCTGGAGTCCCGGGATCGAGTCCCATATTGGACTCCCAGCTCTGCGGGAAGTCTGCTTCTCCCTCTGACCTTCTCCCCTCTCATTCTCAGTCTCTGTCTCTAATAAATAAATAAAAAAATATTTAAAAAAAAAATTTAAACAGAAGGTTCCCTGGAACAGAAATTTTGTTTCGATTAACTCAACATTCAAAGATGAAATGGTAAGTCATAAGAGGTAAGCCCTCCGGTCAAAATTTGAAGTAAAAGTTCCTTTTTTTTAATGTCTTGCTGAGGGTCTGTTAGAAATAGGAACAGCTGGATTTGCAGTCTGTTCAGTCATGTGAGAGAGACCTGCGGCGTCTTAGTGCTTGGAGAGGAGCAACATGTACACGTGCATGTGTATTGGGACATTCTGAAAATGTTATAGAACTTTCAAAGATGTAGAGAAACAGACAAATTACTAAATTTCAAGTCTTCGTTGTACACATAAAGAAACTGGGGCTCAGAGAGGTCAAAGGGACTTTCCGAGGGCACCTGAGTTATCAGTAGAGCGAGCACGAAACCACAGGCACCCGCTTAAATGCTACCAAAATCTGCCTCTCATGAAAAAAAAAATCAAGAGATCATAAGGTAAACACTCCCCTCCTTCCAACCCTTCCCCACTTTCTACTCTGCGGTTATAATGTTGAGTGTACAGTAAGGCTCTGGCACTGTTTTTAGCATTTCATATACAATTTCGAACCACATTAACATCTAATTAAATTCAACAAATAACCTCCCCACCTTTCGAGCCATTTCATTAATCTGTTTCCATTCTGCAGAGTGGTTTTTCTACTTTTTCATGATCCCATTACAGGCCAGGGACAATTCTTGGAGGAGAAAAAAAAAAATCCTATTTCCTATTCTCACACTCAATTTGAAGAATGGCGTATTTATGACACTTTCAAGGTTTAAATCTGATTTCAATTTAGTCTTTCCTTCCGAGATGCATAAGAAAATCTGAGTGTAAGTATTCTTCGAAGCCTTTTCAAATGTATAAATGAGGATTTGGAGGCTGGGAAAGGGCTTTGGGGATTATTTAACCCAGTACATCCACCTTACAATTCAGGAAACTGTAGCCGAGCAAAGGTAGGTGACTTATCTAGCGTCCCACAGGTAGAAAGTGTGTAAGCACTCTGGTCTCATGATATCTAGACCAATGCTAAATTTTTGCTACATATTCCGTGAGCCGTATTGGATATGACAGTTTACTCATCTGGTGCCATTCTCTGCTTTTATTGCAAAGTCCAGGTTTTGTCTTTGTTTGAAACTGTGGCCTGTAATAATAATGCAGACATGACACCAAGTATACATAATGCTTAAAGTTGTGTCACTGGTGTTTCCTGAAGGTAGTACTTACGTCTATGTTTGTAATGCCTACCGATCCTTACTGAAACATCTGAATGTCAAAGACCTCTTATAGGACAGTTACTTGGTTCGTTTCAATTATCCCAATTGCTGATGTGAATTACTTTACTGTTGACCCGTCTGTGATCATCAGTTATGAATATTAGGTGGCTAGAATGGATTGACAATTCCCTGGGCCAGTGTCCTTCCTGTGTGGGCTAACACAGAATAAAAACATGGTGGTGGCTTCGGCTATGTTTTCATTTGAATTTCATTTGAATTACAAACCATCCAGATGGGAGTTTCACATAGCTCAAATCTGAGATACTTATCACTCTTTTACTTCACTTTTTCCTAGAGAGATCTGGTCTCAAAATTTTGACCACACAAAAAAATACCAGCAGATTGCACAGAAGTCATTGTAGACATTGCCTCAAAGAAAGTTACCTGGATTATATCTCCTACCCATCTGTTGCTGCTAATAATAGCTAGACGACTGTTTCAGTTACTTATTCTTACATATTAACAATGAAATTCATCACCTGTATTTCTTTCTACATGGCATCAGAAAGTATTATAATCTTGGCTTTGCTACTGAAATAATTTGATAGTAGTTAAAATTCTATAAGCCCTCTTATTATAACTTAGCATCGTTATGCACTTGAATAACAGGAAATTGGTTATTTATGCATTTGTTCAGGTATGTTTCAAAAATAAAATACGAAAATGAAAAAAAGTCTTCAGTATACCAAATGTTCACAGTTTGACTTTCCATAAGGCTTATTAAATAATATACAAATAGCTACCATTCTGCTGAAATGTCACAGTAAATACATTAATAATGGCACAGAAGTGAAATGTCCCCAAATGGGAAATCATCTTCATGACCTCCAAAATCGCTTTCCCAACTAAAACTTTGCTTTTTTTATTGAAAAAGTTCCATTTCTAAAGGAATAATATACAAAAATAGAAAATGAGTCAAGAAACCTTTTACGGATATAATTTGAAGGAAATTCTATAAACATTAGATGAAATATTCTATCTTTAAGAATGTGCTTTGTCTCACCACATCAAACATGAAAACTAACTTGGATGAGTATATTACATATGAACTGCTGAAAACTGTAACTAAACATTAAAATTTCAGTTAAAATAGATAACTTAAACATGTAAGTACTAATATATTTTTAAATTGACGCTCAGCTAAAACCTACCTATGAGACTAATTGCAAATCTATCATTTTGAATCAAAAAATAAAAGGATGTTTAATCAAGCAAGGCACATTTCTTTTAGGCCAGTCTGTTCAATACCATTCATCTGGGCACAGTGTAGACTTCCCCTGTTTATGCGTAAAATGGGCCAATCTATGTAGGAGAGGCTTTGGTACAGAACACACCTTCACAAATAAGGTTGCACATAACCCAGAACACAGAAGGTAACATTACTATCTCAGGATTCAACACAGTCCAGTGATTAACTGAAGGAAGAAAACCGTACCGGTTGGCTTGTTACAAACCGACGTTTAGGTTTTCTTGATCAGCAGTCCCGATTAGTTTTTGAGTGATCTGGTTGCATCAAAATGTCAAAAGGTTGAAATGATCCCTTAATAATTTTTGATGTTCTTCTTTATCTCTTTATCACTATCTTTCATATTGCACACGAGTTGAAGAGACTCCTCCAGCTCTAGAGCTGTTTCCTTTACATAAAGCATTTATCAGACACAGGTTATTTCATGTCAGCTAGGACAAAACATGGCTGCCAGACAGATCACCGCTCAGCAGCAGCAGAACCAACATTGCATTCTTGATGGAGGCAATTTAAAAATAAGTGTCCTAATGGTCAGTGCAGCTCTCCAGTTCTCTATGTGGGACTCTTCAGGTATCTGTTGGGCAAAGTAAGCACAGTAATTTACTGTATATTTAGCATTTTAAAACATTATAGACTTCACGTCAATATAAAATACTCTATTCACTATACTTTTCAAAACTTCCGTTTTTTTCTTTTTTTTTGCTGGTACCTTAAAAGTTCAACCAATTTAATTTCCTAAGCTTATCAACCACGTATCAAAGCTTTTGGTTTATAAATTAGAAAAATTTTCAGAGTATGCTGAAATTGTGAACTTTTTTTTTTTAAAGATTTTATTTATTTATTTGACAGAGAGAGAGATCACAAGTAGGCAGACAGGCAGGCAGAGAGAGAGGGGAAGCAGGCTCCCTGCTGAGCAGAGAGCCCGATGCGGGGCTCGATTCCAGGACCCTGAGATCATGACCTGAGCCGAAGGCAGAGGCTTTAACCCACTCAGCCGCCCAGGCACCCGAAATTATGAACTTTTTGTCCTTATTAATATCCACTTCCAAATGTAGTCCGAGCCAATGTGATTATTTGCTTTTTGAACATAAAACTTTATCTTCACTTTTAGAACCATCTGAAATGTTACAAGTGTGTACTGTTTTTTAGAAAAATATGTATATTAATTTTTTCAATGTATTTCCAAGGGTTAGTTTCTTTCCTGGCAGTGCATCCCACTATGGTGACTTAAGATGAAAACTCTTTTGAAGTGAATAGCAATCCCATGCTCAGATTAGTATTATGGAGAAGTGGGGAGACTGGAGTGGGGGAGGCGGGGCAGGGAGAGTGAAGGAGAGGGGCAAAGAGAGAGAGACCGAGAGAGAGAGGGAGAAACAGTCTCAAAATGAATATGGTGAAAACTGTGTTCTAGTTATCATGACTGTACTTTAGTCATTACACAAATAACTTTCAAATCTGTTGGTCCTTTAAAATATAAACTCTACAAAATTATGTACCACTTCAAGAAATCACAAATTAAGGGGTTCCTGGGTGGCTCAGTGGGTTAAGTCTCTGCCTGCAGCTCAGGTCTTGATTTCAGTCAGGGTCCTGGGATCAAGCCCCGAATCCACATAGGCATCCCGCTCTCTGCTCAGCAGGGAGCCTGCTTCCCCCACTCACTCCCTCTCGGCCTACTTGTGATCTCTTTCTCTCTGTCAAATAAATAAAGTCTTAAAAAAAAATCACAAATTAAGACAGTAACTGCTTAGTAGGGTCTGTGGAGAACCAAGAAAAAAAGTTCAAGGTTTGGTGTTCTCCTCTAGCAACTACAGAAAAAATTGTTAGAAATGCTGACAGTAAAGTGTTCCTTAAAAATTGCATGGGGCAGTATGACTATCTTGCTCACTGCTATGTGTAGAATCTAGAATGGTGTCTGGACATAGTAGACAATTTGTATGTGGAATGAACGAATAAATCCCTGTCACTCTGCATCGTGTCTGACACATAGCAAGTACTCGGTAAATATTCATTGAGTGGTAAGTGGCTATGTATAGATGAATCTAGATTCTAGAATACATGAATCTAATTTCTAATCTAAAAATTAGATTCATGTATTCTAGAGATTTACTAACTGTAGTAGAAAGGAGACTTATAAATACACAAATAGAAAATGCTAAACTCAGTTCCAGGTTTCAATATGTGAATATTATCCATCATAATACATAGAGAAGACCGTTTCCCACATATACTTCTGGTTTTAGCAGGTATCTGAAAATCAGTGGTAAACGCCTACCGGTGGTGATCTGGAACTTGAAGGTGCTTTTTGTAGAAGCTGCATCCACTTACTAAACCTGACGTTGTATGCCTACTGGGTGCTGGGCAATCATCTGGTAAAAAGTTTTCCTTATTGGCCTGGGTGATACTTGATCAACCTTCATGAAAGATACAACTTCTTAGCACTAATACAGCAGGGGTATACTTTTGCATCACAGTATTCTTAATTTTCATTATGAGAATTTGAAAGTTACAATGGTCGAGGAGCTAGTAATGACTATTACTTATAAGAAATTACAAGTGACATGATCTGGCAACCACTTCATTTCCTAAGTGCCCAGCTTCTGCTCAATGCTACTGTAGCTTTGGTTATCTTGAGATGGTTTTATTAAGCTGTCCTTCTCTTGCTACTATTACATCCTTCTTCTGCAAGAAGTTGAGACTTTTTTTAAACCTTCTGTGTTAGTCCCTGCCTCAAGGCTCTTGGGACGATTAAAAAACTAGATTAAATAACTATGGTATAGCTCGGGCATCCTAATGGACTGTGAGTGTGGAGGGAGTTGCAGTTTAACAAAACAAGAAATCAAAATGACATCTGAATGGTAATCATAATGGTGATTCCCAACCATTAGTGGTTAGGAAACAACCTGAAGGCCTTAGAAGAATGGACATTGACGTAAGTATCGAAATCAACTCTACAAAAACAGAGAGGGGAAGTGTAATAGAAAATGGTGAGACCTATAATTGAAGATATTTGGCCGAATAAATGTTCTAACATATGAAGCAAGAGAAGAGCACAAGAACGGTCAAATTTCTATAATTACGAAGCTTACGAAGAAGTAACACCTCTACCAAGGCCTAAACAAAGGAGGTACAGACACCCAGGTTACTTAACTTTGTATTTGGTGATGGAAGGGGTTACACTCATTCCACAACGAGGAATTTTATGGGGACTTTGTTTTGACGTGTCTATACTTCGACATCTATTCAATTTTACAGTTGGCTGCACACCAACAACCTCTATCATTTCTGCCAACGAAATGGTAATGCGTTAGCCCAAGGACTAGAAAAAGTTCTCATTCAATTATGTATAATTCTCTGATTGGCCTCTTGGAAATTAGGTACTCTTGGCAAGAAAAAAAAAGTTTAAATTCACTCAGTAATTAAGGTTGGTAACGTGCTAAGATATGAGCTTTGTCAAAAATCTACAAAGTCATGGGAAAGTGAGCTTGAGGTGTAATCACTCTACTATGAGCTGTATTTAGGTCTATTAATAATAAATATCCTTTATTCACACTGTGGTCTGGTAAAATAAATTGATTTTTTGAAATCAGTTAAAATGGTTGCAGGTAAAAGATTTATAGAATATAGGTATAAGGCAATTCAAACACGGGTCTTACCTAGAGAAATTATTCTGTCTCTGGTTTTTAGTCACCCACTACATTTGAAATCCAGCATAGTCACTCTTGTTTAACATGCTTTCTATTATAATATCTTATAGAGGTAATCTATTGGTGAAAAACCGAAAATTTTTTGTCGTGTAGTCATACATGAGGTAAATATAAAATGTGATGGCATGTGAGGCTGCCTGTTATGATTTCTAATACCTTGACTATTCCAGTTTATAACAAGAAAATTGAGTAAAACCCGTATTGGATTAAATAATAAAAATAAACAATGTAATGATCCTTCATTCCAAACCAGAAAAATAAAACAAAACATGAAAAAATAAGAAGGAAAAATTATTCATTTCAATTCTCTATTTTGTGACATTCCTTTAAAAAGTCCTGACAGTGGCGCCTGGGTGGCTCAGCGGGTTAAAGCCTCTGCCTTCAGCTCAGGTCATGATCTCAGGGTCCTGGGATCGAGTCCTGCATCGGGCTCTCTGCTCGGCGGGGAGTCTGCTTCCTTCCCCCTCTCTGCCTGCCTCTCTGCCTACTTGTGATCTCTCTCTCTCTGTCAAATAAATAAATAAAATCTTTAAAAATAAATAAATAAAAATAAAAAGTCCTGACAATGTGTCCTCGGAAGTGATCTGTCTTGTGTGGGCTTAACCGTATGAAGTGATGGAAGGCAAAAAGTTTCTAAATTCTATTGGCCTATATATGTAATCTCAAGCATAAACTTTAGTTTTTTTAATTTGGTGGCATGTTTAGTAAGCAAATTGTTCCACTTAGATGTACAGAGCTAACACCTGGCCTAGGTCTGGCCTGGTGTGCCCGAGAAACCCAGGGAAAGGAGAACATTCAGAAGGGGTGTGGAAAAGGTTCCTTTCTGTTCATATGCGGAGAACCTGCATTTCCTGCTGCACAGGGAAGTGTATCCGTTACGATAGTACCTAAAATCACAGAAGTATCTGCAGTCTTCCTTTATATCAATGCTTTAATTTAGTCTCAGTAGTTCCCATACTACACATGTTGGTTTTTCAAAGCTTCTGGGAATTTCCCTGTACCAACATATGTTATTGGTGCCTCTCACCTATTTTATTTAGAAGTGACCTAAGTTTTGCCATTGTAAAAGTCATTCTGAGAATCTGCTTTTACTGCTCATGGGTTCAATGTCCCCCTCTTCTTTCATATATGAAAAAGCCACTGTGCTATGGTGAGTGCTGTAAAATGTGTAAGCCTGATGATTCACCGACCTGTACCCCGGGGCAAATAATACAATATATGTTAATAAAAATTTTTTTTTAAAGATTTTATTTATTTATTTATTAGGAAAGAGAGAGAGTGAGACAGAGCATGAGAAGGGAGAAGGGAGAAGGGAGAAGGTCAGAGTGAGAAGCGGACTCCCCATGGAGATGGGAGCCTGATGTGGGACTCGATCCCGGGACTCCGGGATCATGACCTGAGCCAAGAGCAGTTGCTTAACCAATTGCGCCCAATAAAAAATTTTTTTTAAAGTAACCAATTTTTGTGATCCTCCCACATGTCTTGACGATTACATAAAAAATTAAGTTATTTTAGGGGGTGCCTGGGCAGCTCAGTTACTTAAGCAGCTGCCTTCAGCTCAGGTTGTGATCTCAGTGTCCTGGGATCGAGCCCTGCGTCGGGTTCCCTGCTCAGCGGGAGTCCGCTTCTCCCCCTCCCTCTGCCCTTCCACCCTGCTCAGGCAGGGTGAGAGAGAGAGAGAGCTCTCTCTGAGAGAGCTCAGGCTCGCTCTCTCTCTCAAATGAATAAAATCTTTAAAAAAAAAATTAAGTTATTTTGTAAAAGAAATCATTTTATTGGGTAAGGCCTTATCTATAGTAATGTAATTCTTTAAGGTGATTCACCAATGAAATATCTAATGCCTTACCCAATGCCAATCGAATCTAATCAATCTAATCTAATCTAATGCCAATCAGCATCCATAGGAATGAAAACCCCGTGGATATTTTAGGACTCACCGTTAACTAAAACCAAGACTGCACTTACAGCAAAGTTTCTTAGAATGTCTGCTAGATAGGTACATTCCTGGAGATGTCACTCATTTGTTGTGATTTTTGCCATGCTGTGTAAGCCAGTCAACAAGTGTATATTGAGTATCATTTACAAATAGTGCTTTATTAGCTGCTAGGTAGGAAACAGTCTCTGTGAAGCATCCCAACTCCAGGTGGCCATGGTGATTAGGGCTGATACATAATGTTATTTTTAAATTATTTATGTTAAGGAATTCCACCCCCATAATTGGATGGCACTTTGTGGGGGGAAAACCTGCTGGAGTGTGTTTTACCAAATGGAAGGCTTCTCCAGTGAACCGGGTACAAATTTTATCCCTAACAGCATGATGAGGGGTCTAAGCCTCACAGTGATAGAATGAAGCACAGATACGTGACATGCAAATTTTGCTTATAGTTTAAAAACACTCAAATCGGAATTTCCTTTCTCTCCTCCCTTCCTCGAACAAATACTTATGAAGCACCAACTTTATTCCAGGTCTTGAGGGATGTAATAGCCATGAAGAGACAAAAATTCTTTATTCTCACGGAAGGGAAGGGAAGATGGACAATCAACAAAGGAAGTAAAATATCTCATGTTTGAGGAGAAAACAAAGCAGCGACAGGGTAAAGGAGAGTGCTGTGGGTGCTGCACGTTTAAACAGAGTGGCCAGGGAAGGCTTCACTGGGTTGGTGACACCTAAGGGGGCGGTGGGGCAAGCCGTGAAGACAGCAGATGTTAGAGCATTCCAGGCAGGTGAAATAGCATTGGTCTCTTTGAGGGAGAGCAAGGAAGCTGGCACAGCGGCTGCACAGGGTCAAACAGGAGAGGAATCAGGAAGGAGGTCAGAAGGGTAAGGTGAGGTCGAATAGGTAGGGCCTCGCGGGCCGTGTGAGGCCTTTAGTGCGTAGCCTGTGTGAAACGGAGAGCCAAACGGGTTTGGCAGCAAGGAAGCGACATGGCCCGACCTGTACTTTAAAGGGTTTTCTCTGGCTCCTAGATGGAGAATAGACTCGAGCAATAGAAGGGATAGAAGCTGGTGGACCAGTCAGGAGCGTCCTCTAAAAATCTAGGTGAGAGATAATGATGGCTTCTAACAGATATTCGCAGAAGTCAGTCTGGAACCACTTTAAGAGGGGAGCCAGGATTTGCCAATAGCCTGGAGAAGGGGTATGACAGGAAGAGAGGAATCTAGGATAATTCCAAGGATTTAGCTAGAGCAACCGGAAAATTGAAGTTACAGTGATAGAAAGCAGGAAAAGGGCAAGAGACATGGGTTTGGTGGCAAGGGTTGGGGAGGGGAGGGGAGCTCAGTGTGGGACGTATTAAGTTCGAGATATCCATCTGATATCCACGTAGAGATGTCAAGTAGCTGGATGGAAATTCAACCTTCAGTTCAGGGGAGAGGTCCAGGGAGGAGAGAGAAATTTACATATAGACAGTCTAAAGCTATGAGAATAAGACCTACTGCGGAAAGAAAAGAGGCCTAAGGACTAAGCTGTGGCCTGTGGAGCTCTCGAACATTAAGACTCAGGGGAGATGAGAAAGACCCAGTAAAAGAGATTGAGGAGAGGCCAGGGAGGTAGTAAGAAAATACAGAGTGCCATGTCAAAGGAAGAACTTCTTCCAGGAGGACAGGAAGTATGCCACAGCACCAAATGCTTCTGATGGGTCAAATGGAATGAACACTGAGAAAGGACCACTGGGGTTAGCTATAGGAGGTCATCAGTGACCTCGAAAAGTACACTTTTAGTGAAGTGACAGGGGTGAAAGTCTGGAGCAGATTTGGGAGAAAATGGGAAGGGATTCAGTGATGAACGAAGAGTGAGAGTCCCTACTCTCATAGAAGAGACAGACATTAATCATATAACCCAAGTAAATATAAAATGACAGCGATGTCAAGAGTACACACTATATTCAGTTCATTCTAAGACATACTTTTTCAGATTTAAGCATTTACGAAATTGGGATGTACCTTAAAATCCCTGGTACTTTCCCTTAAAATTGGCAGCTTTTCTTTTTTCAGTGGCACATAAAATAATGGTGTTGCTTATAATGGAAGGCTCCTTAAAAGTGATGAAATGTACCATAACAGCAGAACTGATAAAACCAAAGTCATGAGAGATATCTTGGAGGGAATACTGAAGTCAAAGTATAAGGTAATGAAGTGAAGAGAGGGCTGGCAGTGGGAACATCTACAAGGATCCCCCACAGATTAAGAGTGAAGGGTAGCTTAACCCCTAACTAGAAGATCAGGGCTGAGAGAGACTATGTAGGGCCATGAAGGCTGTGTTAAGTACTTGCGTCTCTATTCAAAAAACAAGGAAAAGATCTTAAAAGAATTTTAAGCAGAAGCAGGTGACATAATTCGATCTGAGTCTCAAAATGATGCTTTTGGTTATCAGGTAGAGAATGGGTCAGATCGGCCATAGGAAATGTAGCAGGGCCATTTAAGAGACCTTCACGCCTATTTTGGGTAGAGAGGAGAACAGTGTAGATTGAAGTGGGGATGGCAGTGATGCTGAAAAGTAGATTATTTTTAGGTATATTTAGGAGGTGAAATGACTAAGCTCAGTGATAGACTGGATGTATTTACTACTTTATAAATCTACTATTACATTAATAAATATATTGATAACACTAGGCAATAAATGTGCCTTTTAAGCCAGGCTATGAAAAAATAAAAATGCTTTGTAAATGTCTATGCACCACATATGAATGAAAACACATACTTTGGAAATTCACCAATTTTAGACTGTTTAGATCTGTAGACAGAAAGTAAATATATCTTAGGATAGAAAATAACAGGTGAGGAGTGTGTGTGTGTTTGTGTTTGTGTGTGTGTGTGGGGGGGGGTGTAACAAATTACCCTCACTGGCTTCTCTTCCAAATTAAATCATATGTTTTAAGGAACATGTTTAAATGTATAAAAATAAGAACCTTAGGATTCATAGAGAATTTCCATAAAGAACAGGAGTTTAAAATACACTTTAACAAAAAAACCAGTGAAATAGAAGTGATGATTGACATATAACACGCAAGTGCAACGTTAGCTTTCATTCTGAAAAGTTAGTGGGAACCTCAATAAAGATTCCCAAGAGCCTTTGTGCTTTGATGAAAGGGATAGGGGTGATGTCAGGGGCTCACTGGAAAAGAAAAAACTTCTCTCACTCTTTACTATCAGGCTGGGGGTATGATCCCAGTATCTGCAAAGTCAGAGCCCTACATGCACAAATTTATTCTTAACATTCTTCAGATACAACAAAACATCATTTTTTGCTCATCTAATGCTACCTCACTAACAACCAGAATCCCAGGATTTACTTTTCAGGCTAGAGCTCCTATTCTGCACTATTTAGATTCCAGCAATAATAAAATGGCTTCCAAGAAAATGATGGAGCTGCTTTTTCAGATCTTCTCTTTCATGTTTTTGTTGGTTAATGGTGCAACATTTGACATGTAAGGAAAAACACATTCAGTACAAAAAGGCGGGGGGAGAAAAATCAAGAAAATGTTTCTTTGTAAAATGTTTTTTTTCTTTATAATTCCAAAGACAAAATTAGCTTACAGAATCACTGAAGACGAAGACGAATATTTGAAAACTTTCTAACCTGTCTGAATCAGTGAAATTATATTTGCAAGGTGAATGTGAGCATATAAAGAATATTCTTATCATATACTCTATAGCAATGGCCATTTTCTGGCAGGAGGTTAGGAGCTGAGTCATGATAGCACACGGTTTGGGTTCTGCATGACTTCCCTCCTTTCTTCCTGCCTCCCCTGATTTGCCCTCCTTCAAAGGTTTTCAACCATTCCCTGCAGGTTGTAGAAAACAAATGACTATTAATATATAAAACTGTCAAACAAAATACAGAAAATTAGTAGCATGGAAATAATAGTCTTATTCTCTGTTTAAAAGGTAAAATCTTAGAACACTGAAAAAATAAAATTAAATTAAAAAAAAAGGTAAAATAAAAAACAGAAGGAAAAGCCCCACCCTAAAACAAGCCCTAAATATCTTCTGCCCCATTCTTACGTTCCTCACCTCTATCTCACAGTGTCTCCATAAGTCTTCAGACTGAGGGGAGGGGGGCACTTGTGCTTCTCTGCATTTCTTAGTGGGAGGGGTTATCACTTCTATTCACAGCTGAGAGGTGGGAAGGACTTGGAACTGCTAGAGAAAATGTTGAAATTTTAAATGTATGGAAGTCATTAAATTATAGTTATGGTTCTTAAAGGAAAAAACTATTGGTATTATATATATTGAATTTATATACTATCACCAGAGCAGTTGCTTGAGTGTGTTTTATGCCAAAGAGGTTAAATAACAAATTTTAAAATTTCAATCCAGAAATTTTGCTTCAAAATTTAGAAATCACTGACATAGTGCTGACTCATGAGTAGCTGCTTGTGATTAGGTCACCATAGTTGGTGGGTACTAAAATTTGGTATACCAGTCTAAAGCACCATGAAAGAAATAAATAACAATGTTATTTTCATCTCTGGATTCTCCAGCTCTAGGGTATATACATTTTCCCTAAGGTTTTGATAGATGTGCACTGTACCCGTCACAACTCTTTCCATGAATCTTTTGTACACACAGACATTATATATACCTTTCAACATCTAAGATGTGCAGTTGAGCTCAACAGTGAAGTCTTTGTTTTGGCAAAGCTAAATGATATGTTTAAACTTAGACTCATTTGCATTTTGCTGTAAGCCCAAATCACTATCCATTTTAGTTTTCTGAATGATTTAGGACCTTAGAGAAGGGGTTACAGCTAATTATAAGGGCTGAAATTATATTCTCATGTGTTTTTGAGCACAGATGCTCTTCAAGATTCATGGAGTGATTGGGTAAGGCAATAATGTCACAAATTTCAATGAGCTGGCAATCTCCTTCTGCTTTCAATCCTTTTGTTCTGAGTAATTTCTCCTTTCTTAATAAAGGAGAGTCAAAATATTTACACTACTTGCTGGCATGGTTCTTCGGTAACCTAAACAAAGTATAAGGAGATGAAAAAAGAACAATTTGCATAATACTATCACCTACTGTAGATTAAACACATGTAAATAGGAAATCAATCTTAAAACTGAAAAATATCTATTGTCCTAGCGGGTATCACTACTATGACCAATTATGCTTTCTGAGTATGATATTAAATGCAGACAAAGCAATCAGATAGGAAAATAACCTTTTATTACTAGAAAAGTTGATCTCTTCATTCAATTTAAATATCTTCTATTTAATCCCTATGGTTAAAAATATCTGATGATTAAGAAAGGGTTAATTTTTAATATACCGCATAAAATAGGTTTCTGGAAATATAGTCATTACAGAAATTCATTATTTAGTAATATGGGCTGAAGTCAAACCTTAAAGCAAAAGAGATTTATTGTTTCAATCTCTTTCAAATCACGCAATTAAGGGCACATGGGTCTGGGGGCCAGAATGACCCGGCTTTAAATCAGAGCTGGGTTTCTTGCCAGCTACGAAGTCTCTGGGAAATCACTTAACCATAACCATCTTATTATTTACCCTCCTGAAGTGGGGTGAATATCACTTACCTTGCAGAGTTGAGAAGTGTCCAGGACACGGTAATTACATGGTAATTGTTAGAGTTACACAGACAGTGAATAGGAAGACACTGATTACTTATGTATTTCATATCATTCACAAAGCTCGGTGTTAATTACGCAATACTTCTAAGCAAGGATCATAGTAATAATGCAATCTCTTAGCAAAATCTCTGCTGCATAGCATGCAAGTATTTTTTCTAAGTATTATACCTGTTTCAACATTGAATATTCACCACAACTCTATGAGGTACTATTTATTAGCCTCATTTTACCAATAAGGAAACTGAGGCACAGAAAGGGTAAGTAATTTGCTCATGGAGCAGAGTCAGGATTCAAACCCTGGCAGTATGACTGCAGAGCTTAAAAACCTGAAAATAACATAAATGTAAGATTATAGCCATTCACTCATCAAGTATTACTGAATACATACAAAGTGCTACATTTTGTGCTAGGCGCAAGTGTCCAAAATCTGTATTTGTCAAAATACAGAACCTACAACCTAAAAGGAGCTTATAATTTGGCAACTAGGGGCAATTTTATTACTTCAAAGTGATAACTTATAAAGCTGTATTTCTCTGCATTGAAAAAAAAAGTTCTTCATATTACTATTAATAACCATACAATTCTAAAAATTATGGTACAACAATAATTTACTTATAGAACTAAGCAGGGTTTCTATGTTTTCTAAATAAAAATGTCACTGCACTTTGTTCATCTTCACATCAAGATCTTTTAAGAACAGATACAACAATTATTACTATAGTGTGTCTAACATATTACCACCAAAATGGGTCACAAAAAGATTGGTCATTAAGAATAACAAGAATTTGATCAAAAAGTAGATCAATGGTAAAAGTAACTCAAACAAGTAGCAAAAGATGCAGATAAAGGAGTCCTATTTTGATGCACATGGAGATAAAAGCAGGTACCTAATGACCAGGTATATAGATTTCCTGCCTCTATTACTTTTTTGTCTTTTCCTTCCTCTCCCCTCTCTAGATTCTTCAACATTCTCTTAAATTGTATTAACTACACAAATAATAAAGTAAGTAGGCTTCTGATTATCTGAAAAAACTTCATGAACTTTAGAATTAGGATTACTCTCACTTACTTTAGGATGGAATAGTTAGTTACACCCTATCAAAATCAAAAAACGACTGTACACAATGTATAACTGTGAAAAATATAATACCTATAATATATATAAAATAAAAATATTTCATTAAAATAGTGTTACTCTGTTGTAGGCTTAACCATTTTTGTTCAAAACCACTGTACTACTGCATACTACTAATTATGTGAATTAAAATTGGGCCAATAATCTAATAGCAGTAGGTTCTGCCTTTTAGCCCCTTTTTTTTTTTTAAAGGGGAAACAGGTTGTTCAGAAGCCAAGAGGGTTAGTAAAAGGAATGGAATCATTTTCAGTTCAGCTCCAGTGAAGGTTATTCTAAGGAGCAATGACTCCCCCCACGCACCCACCCTTTTGCCATAAACAATAGAAACCAAAGGTCAGTAAACAACATGGAAATCAAATGGAAAAGATGTTGTAAGTGATCTTTAAAAGGCACCTGCATGTAATTAATATGAAACTATTGGTTTTGCAAGTATCGCCAATCTAGACAGGAACAGCATTTCCCTAGTTCCCTGTCCAAAGAGGGAGAGCTCACCTGAGTCTGTCTTCTGGCAACCCCCGGGGATATGGCTGAAACTTGCAGGTATTTTCCCAAGATGTGGTTACTTCCCGTTCCTCCTTTTTATTGATTGTCTGCAATTCCCTCAGTTAAAAAACAAGCATCCTTTATATTTTTAAAGTTTATTTAGCTTTTCAAGTGCTGTTGTGGGATCTGGAACTTTTTAAAAGAGGGAGTCTGAAGGTTCCTTGTAGTAAGGTTTTGAGTACACCGATTGAATCTTTCATTTGCTTATGTACAGAACACTTTTACATTTGCTTTTAAATTTCACTTATTGGCTTGAAACTTCTTGGAGGAAGAAAACAGTATCCTTTTAAGTTATTGCCTAATTTTTGGCATTTAATTCAAATCATGCCTCACTGGAGTACATTTCTAACATTCCAAAGGCAGTATTTTCCTTCCCGATTCAGTCACTATGAGATGGTATCAATGATTTTCTATAATAAAAAAATATGCATTTTGTGATTCATTCACCACCTCAGATTCTCAGACATAACCTTATTTGTGCGGTTTATTCAAACAGTGGTTTTCCTTATGAAATCCTGTAAGGAGGAACCATCTGGAAAGGTTACTGTGGAAACAGCAGGGGCTAGGGGGTGGGGCTAGAGAGCAAGAGATGCCATGACAACCTTTTTCGGGTTTCCCAGGAAACATGGGTTGCTATGGGAACTGCATCAGTCAGGTCCGAATTAGTAACTTCCGCTGGAAGGAGTGTCTGCCACTTTAATCTTCTTGTGATACTGCAGAAGCTTATCTCGCAGACGCATTAGGAATTCTGTTTGTTTGTTTCTCTCAGCAGCACTGAAAACATCTGTTTCTACACTTTGATAGATGTTGCAGGGAACACACACACAGAACTTCAGAGGAATCTGCCTGTCTATCCCCACTTTTGAAATGCCTAACAAGCCCCAAAGAGTTCAACTGATTAGTCAGATCAGGATACCTCGGGCATTTCCCTTTGTTCAAAATGGTAGAAATGTTTAAAATTCAGGGAGGGGTTCCGAACAGAAATTCCCGTCAAAAAACCAAATAAACTTACAGCGGGTTTCCAAGTCATTGTTCTAATTAGACTTCTCATCCATGTATCCACAGCGAAGGCAACTGAACTAAATATTCAATAATGTTAAAAGGTCCAGCAAAGGGAAGCATCCTTTAAATATGTGTCTTCTTTACTTCGTAAAGAAACAATTGTCTTTTCAGTTCTGAGGTTAGGCAGTTATTCTAACTGTTCTTTAGTTTCATTTCCTCCCAGGATGTACTTGCTTTTTTTTTTTTTTTTAAGAGGGTGTGTACTAGAAATGAAGTTTAAAGTAAGTTTGTTCTTGGCAGTATTAGAGAAGGGGGAGAGAAAAAAATGGAGAGCTGAGAGAATGCAGCCCACTTGCAAAACTGACACCTGTTTCAGTATGAAGCAGTAGGGAGAGGGAAAATGAAGTGTGCTTTCCACTTCTTCATGTCCTTTCCTTGATGAATGGTCTGGAAATGTTTAAAATAAGGGCATACACAGACCATGGGGGCACGTTCCACACAATACTGAGCACAGCATGTCACTTGTAGCATATATTAAACGTCAGTAAATATCTTTTTGATGTTGACACAGGAGTTGGGATTATTGTTCGTGGTGCAGGTGGCCGTAGAATTGCCCGTTTTGAAAGGGGTCTGGGGGAACGCGCTGTGGTTCATGCCCCCCTCTTCGATCACCATATACTCCGACTTACTCAGAGTCGAGTTACTTCTTGCTTTTCGGAGCTCCTCGGCCGAAGAGGAGAGGTGCTGGCAACTTCCCACGTGCATGTATTGGGCTTGCTCTTCCCCTTCTGTCTCCCGGTGGTAGAAGTAATTGAAGTTGGAAACAATCACGGGGACTGGCAAAGCAATGGTCAAGACACCAGCGATGGCACAGAGCGACCCCACGATCTTGCCCCCTATGGTCACCGGGTGCATGTCCCCGTAACCTACTGTTGTCATGGTTACCACTGCCCACCAGAAGGCATCCGGGATACTGCTAAAACCCGAAGTGGGGTCGTCTGCCTCGGCGAAGTAGACCGCGCTGGAGAAGAGGATGACCCCAATGAAGAGGAAGAAGATGAGCAGCCCCAGCTCCCGCATGGAAGCCTTCAGCGTCTGGCCCAGGATCTGCAGCCCCTTGGAGTGCCGCGAGAGCTTGAAGATGCGGAAGACCCGCACCAGCCGGATGACCCTCAGGATGGCCAGGGACATGGCCTGCTGTCCATTGCCCTGTCGCTCGGCCAGCTCGGTGCCCAGGGTGATGAAATAAGGGATGATGGCTACGATGTCTATCAGGTTCATGATATTTCGCGAGAAGGTGGCTTTGCTGGGGCAAGCAAAGAACCGCACGAGCAGCTCAAAGGAGAACCAGATGATGCACAGGGTCTCCACCACGAAGAAGGGATCCGAGAAGCTGGAGGCTCCGGCGGGGGCCCCCGACGTGCTGTTGCTGCCCGCCTCGAACTGCTCCTGCGACGACGCGGCGGGGTAGTCCTTCTCGTCGCGGAACTCGGGCAGCGTCTCCAGGCAGAAGATGACAATGGAGATGAGGATGACGAGCACGGACACGATGGCGATGCCCCGCGCCGGCCCGGAGCTCTCCGGGTACTCGAAGAGCAGCCACACCTGGCGCTGGAAGTCGCGGCGGGGCAGGGGCCGCTCTTCCTCCCGCAGGAAGCCCTCGTCCTCGCGGAACTTCTCCATGGCCTCCTCGCCCAGCTGGTAGAAGCGGATCTCCTCGGAGAAGATGTCGATGGGCACGTTGACCGGCCGGCGGATGCGGCCGCCCGACTGGTAGTAGTAGAGGATGGCGTCGAAGCTGGGCCGGTTGCGGTCGAAGAAGTACTCGTTGCGGAGCGGGTCGAAGTACCTCATGCGCCGCTTGGGGTCGCCCAGCAGCGTCTCCGGGAACTGGCAGAGGGTCTTGAGCTGCGTCTCAAAGCGCAGCCCGGAGATGTTGATGACCACGCGCTCCCCGCAGCAGTCCTGCTCGCCGGCGGCCGGCAGCGCGGGCGGCAGCGGCTCGTAGCGGTCGCGGTCACAGCCGCCGCCGCCGCCGCCACAGCCGCCCTGGGGCGGGCCCCCGCCGCCGTCGGCCGCCTCCGGCTCCAGCAGGTGGTCCCCGGGCACCACGGTCATGTCGGGCAGCAGCGCGGGGCCTGCGGCGGGCTCCGCGTAGCCGGGGTTCACCAGGGTGTGGGCGCCGCCGCCGCTCGCGGGGCGCTGGGGAGGGTGGGCGCGGTGGCGGGCGGAGGGCGGCGGCGGCGAGCGCAGCAGGCTGAGGTGCTCGTCCATGCGGCGGGAAGCGGCGGCGGCGGCGCGGGCCGCGTCGCTCCTCCTCGCGCTCCCCGCCCCTCTGCCGCCTCCGCCCCCCGAGAGGGGCCCGCCGCCTGTTGCTGCCGCTGCCGCCGCCGCCGCCGCGAGGCTCCGAGTAGCTCTGGCGCGGGCCGCCCAGCTCCTCAGGGGAGACGCCTCCTCGCCCGCCTCCGCGCTCCCCGCCCCTCCCCCGCGGAGCGCGCGCCCGCCCGCCCCTCCGCGGCCCCTCCGGATGCCCGCCCACCGCGCGGGAGCGCGCCCCGCTCCGCAATCCCGCCGCTCCCGGGTGCCGCCGGGCCCCGGCCCTCGCCGCCCGCCGCCGCGCCCCTCTGGGCCGCCCAAGCGCCCTCGCTTTGCACTTCAGCGTCCCCCGCGAGTCCCCGCCCGGCCGAGGCGGCCCTCCGGGAATCCGGACCCCGGACCCCCCGCTGGCCGCTGGTCAGCGCCCCTCCCTCCCGGCCCGCGGGGCTTCGTCCCGGCCGCGGGGCTTCTGGCCGGGCCCGGGTCACCCCGCCGCCCAGCAAGAGGTGGCCACCTCGCCCGGCACGCGCCACCGGGGCCCGCCCGGGGAGGAGGGCTCCGCGGGGCCGGGGCGGGCGAGCAGAGAGGATGGGGATGCGCTCTGGGCAGGGAGCTTGGTCGAGGGAGGGAGCGACTGGCCAGGTGGCACCCTGAGCCCGCGGAGGCTGGGAGACCGCCCGGGCGGGAGCGCTCTAAACACTGCAGCTCCCGTGTGCTTGAAAAACCCAATGGAGTAATGGGTGCCGATGAGTTTCGCACCCGGGGTCTGAAGAAAATGGGTCATTAAAGGCATTCAGGGACTTGGCTTCTGTAGCGAATAGTTCTCACCAACATTCGTGGCGGAGATTTCAAGGGTGGGGGGAAGCATCAAGGACCGAGTTTCTGGTTGGGATTGGCGAGGGCAGCCTGGTCTTTTCGGAAGAGCGAGGTGTCCCGTCGGTGGGAACAGGAGAGGAAAATGAGAAGGGAAATGCACATCTTGTCCCAAGTCTGTCGTGGGGAAGGGACTGGAGAGAGACTGGCACCTAGACCTTTAACGTTCCGCTGCTGGCTTTGTGGTAGGGTTTGCCACGCCCCACTTGGGAAACTGGGAGAAGATTCAGACGGTAACGGGTGTCTCTCTTGCTGGATTTGGGCCTGGAGATAACTTTATCCCCTTGGAACCTAAACTGTTTCTTCACATTGGTGTGGTCATATTGAACACAATTTCTGTGTCTAGACATTTTAGCAACTCCAATTTAAAGCCAACCCTAGGCTTTATAATGCATTTCCTACTGTATCATTCAAAGAGGAACTGTTGTCTAGACCGCTCCCACACCCATCATCCCTCAGCTGACAAATCATCGGGCAAAGTAACTGTGATTCGTGATCTCTGCTTCCCCCCCAGCACTGGCAACCAAGGCTCTCTAGGGCAGAGGCCAGGTCTTACCTAATTTATATCCCTGGAAACTACCGAAGTGCCTGATAAGTAGTCGGAACTCAGTATGTTTGTCGAATTGAGTTCCCCAACAAGGGATTCTTTGTATCTATCTGCTCTGGGGTGTCAGGCACTTCTCCTTTCTGAATCCCGCACCCACTGGGATTCCCGGGATAAAGAGTGAGAGGAAGCGGCTCACAGTATGTACATTACTCAGTTATTGCACCTCGGCCTTTTCTGGGTACTTACGTTCTTTAACGTCCTTTTATCCTTTTATTTTTCACCTCTACGTCAGTGCCAGGCACTGCAGACGATAACATATGTTGTAAGATGGAAAAACTAGACAACAATGTAAAACTCTCTCGCAGAACTGAACACTGTTTTTGAGCTGGTGATTAGGGTAGCAGTATAATCCATCACTCATATAGTTTAAGCTAAGAATAAGACCGTTGGCTCGCTGCAAGGTCGGCGCATAGAAAGGCAAAGACCCTATTTTTAAAGACCAAATGTTTCGTGCACTTCTGTGGCTGACCTAGAAAGTGATTTATTTCTCCATTTGCAGGAATTAGTACTGGAATTAATATTAATCAATGGCAAGGAAGAGCAGAACAGAAGATGGTCCTTGATGGATGGTCCTGCGAAGTATATTTCCTTCAGAAATGACTCTTTCCATTCCTTTCAGGTATTTGCCTTGTCTGGAAGACTGATTATGAGCTTCTTAGAACAGCCTTCACTTTCGATTTGAGGCCCAAAGAAGTTTACCAGTTTGTTGAAGCCCACACAGCTGGTTAGTGGCAGAGCTGGGCCTAAAATCTTGGACCATTTCCAAATCCAGTGTTCACTCCACTGTATCACACTGTGAAACTCTTGTGTTGATCACTGTGAGTGCTTAATAAATATTAGATTTCTAACAGCAGCCCATTTGCTTCTGATTGCTGACTAGTTCCCTTCAATTCATATTTATTTTAACTGAAAATCATTGCCTTCTGACAGCTAGTCTATTGTTTATAAGAAATGAGTTGGTGGGCGAATTCCAGCCCTGTTGGACAGCAGAGCCCATCACAACAAATCAATGTCAAAAACGGTACTTCAGGAGGAACACATACCATTTATTCAGTACCCCCAGTGGAGTAGCTCAAAGTCATTTCAAAATGTCTCATTAATCCTCATGACACCCCTGTGGGATAATAATAATATTATTATAATGTTTAAGCATAGAACTGTGGCAAAGCCAACAGCTTCTCTGAGCATGTGCGGATTTTCTTCGTATTTCAAGCCTTCACTGTTAGAGCCTAAGTAAAACCATCAGGTTTGCCAACAGCGAGGGTAAATCTTGGTTTGGGGGTTCTGTGTTGGCTCTGGACGTTGCTTGAGTTTCTTACGGATCACAACAGCCCTAAAAGTAGCTCGCCAATGATTTGCCAGATGGTTTGCAGCTCCTGGAATAGGTCCAGAAGTGTTTGAGAATGGGACAAGGCAGGTCTAGAGGTTACCACTATTTATAACGATAGATAAGTGAGTGGAAAAAAAAACCCCACCAACTATGTGCAAGGTATTGTTCTAGGTACTGTGGGAGCATGGGGTCTGAATGTAGACCTTGCCCTCAATGGGGCTGGGACTTGCATGGGGTTGGGAAGATAGGACACAAGTCTGTGAACATCTTTAGCACACGTTAGCTAACAAATCAGGCAATAGGACCAGATATGTCACAAGATGCCCCGTGACTATTTGGTCTATTCTGGCCAAGCTGCTACCTGCTGTTTCTCAATCATACTAAACTGGTTCCTACCTCAGGGACTCTGTACTTGTTCTTTGCTCTGCCTGAAACATACTTTGTCCACAGTCTCACATGGTTTTCTCCATCACTTTAGGGCTCTGTTCTTTTTTTTTTTTTTTTTTTTAAAGATTTTATTTATTTATTTGACAGAGAAAGACACAGTGGGAGAGGGAACACAAGCAGGGGGAGTGGGAGAGGGAGAAGCAGGCTTCTCGCCGAGCAGGGAGCCTGATGTGGGGCTCCATCTCAGGACCCTGGGATCATGATCTGAGCCGAAGGCCGACGCTTAACGACTGAGCCACCCAGGTGCCCCTAGGTCTCTGTTTCAAATGTCCCATCATCAGAGATAACTTCCCAGACCCCAACCACCTGATTTCAAAGAATTCCCCTTTCTCCCCCACCCCACCCCTCGGTAACTTTCTAACCTCTGATCTCCTTTATTTTTCCTTCCTGTGTTTATTTCCTTGAAATTACATTTTACATTTATTTGGTTACTTGTTTACCATCTCCTGCATTAACGCATAAACTCCCTGATGGCAGGGTTTTCACTTTTTTTACTTGTGTGTCACCAAAATCCAGCACATAAGAGATGCTTAATCAGTATGTAGTGAACGGTGGAAAGAGAAGGTGCGGCATGAACGCACACAGCACATTAAGGTACGGTGAGTGAGCCAGTTTGCTGGTGTAAAGGGGTTATTTTGGAGAGGTCTCTGCCCAGTTCTGATTCTGTCTCCTAGAACCAGCTAGGCTGGGCAGAGACGCCTAAGTTGTTTTTTCAAGTGTCACTCCTCTTTCTCTACTTGCCCTTCCCTGCACCCTCCTGGATGGGTCTCTCCTACACTCCGGAATTTTACTCTAAACCGCCAACTTGGATATTCTCCCTCGAGAGACCCCAAACTTAATATTTATAGCACTGAACTCATTATCTTTCTCTCCAACGTTGCTTCTCTTCCTGTTTCTCATATTTCATGCTAGAATACGAAGTCATCCCTGAATCACTCCTCTGCCCCCCACATCCAGTCGGTCACCAAGCGCTTTCTGTTCTCCCTCCAAGTCCCTCTCGGTTCTGCCCTTACCGTTTCATTCTTGCTGCCACTGCCCCAGTTCAGGCTGTCATGACCATCTCATAACAGGCTCCCTGCTTTCAGTCTCTCTTTTATGTACTGCATCCTCCAGGAAGTAGCTGAGTTATTTCTGTAAAACACCGATGTGATCACATTGCTCTCTGGTGCTGCCATGATGGTCGAACCCTGGTACCGACCTGACCTTCTGGCAGGAGCTTCTGTGTTCTTTCCACGCCACTGACTGGTCCCTGGACATTCCATCCATTTGCCGACGGTTATGCCTCTGCTTGTGCTAGCCGCTCATTCTCTAGCTCACTGGATACCCCTTCTACCTTCTTCCCACTGGAGAATTCAATCTTCAAGGCCTAGCTTAGATGTCACCTCTTCTGAGACCCGGTGCCTCCCCATGACTGTCAGCCATGATTACCACTGCAAAGAAAACTCAGTAAAACTGATTATATTTGAATTCATGATTTTTTTTTCCACTGGACATCCTATAGCATTTTGTTCAGAGCTCCGTAAGAGGGCTTTACTGCACTATATTTAGTGTGAATGACACGATCTGTTTCCTGCTAACATAGTGAGCAGTGAACATGCTGTGCTAAGCCAGGACTGTGCTAAGCCCTTCGTATGCAGTAACCTCCAACCTGCCTACCACCCTCTAGGTAGGTAAGGTTACTACTATACTATTTCACACCTGGAGAAACACTGGAAGGTGGGGAAAGTCACTCCTGAAAGATCACACAGGATCAGGACATCGCAGAAGCAGGATTCCAGCCGCGGAGTCCGCATTGTCAAGTCCTTCCTTAGACCACCTTTGCGAGCGTCAGAGGGCTTGTCTCATTCATCTGTGTGTTTCCAGTCCCTGACAGCGTGTTGGTCCATGAGAAATGATTTTTGAAGAGTATAATTGAAGAAAACCAATTATGAAGCACGAATGCGTGGTTCACTAAAAACTGATGGATAGGGGCGCCTGGGTGGCTCAGTGGGTTAAAGCCTCTGCCTTCAGCTCGGGTCATGTTCTCAGGGTCCTGGGGTCGAGCCCCGTGTGGAGAGAGTTCTCTCTGCTCAGCGGGGAGCCTGCTTCCCCCTCACTCTGCCTGCCTCTCCTTCTACTTGTCATCTCTCTCTCTGTCAAATAAATAAATAAAATCTTTAAAGGAAAAAAACTGATGGATAGACCACAATGACGGTGTCAGTCCTGTACCCCAACACAAAGGTTATCCTTGGGCTTTCTTGAATTTCGAAATTTCCAAAATTCATTCTTGAATTTCTTCTTGAATTTCTTCCAGAAATAGATGCAGAGACAGGTCCTGCCTCGGGTTAAGATGGTTCTCAGAATGAACCAGTGGTCCAGTCTGATTTCAGAGAAATCCGAGAAATGGCAGGCTGATTTCAGAGAGGAAAAAAAAAAAAAAGTCTATTCAGAGAAGACTAGAATTCTGTCAGCAAGGATGGCAGCCAAAGAGATGAAAGTATTATGTTAGGTCAAGCATTTAAGTAAGTCCCGTGTTCCTTCTTGAGCTTCTGTGCAGGAGCGAGTACAGACACTGTGGAATACCTGTGTGGCCTTTCTGGTTCTGGTCAATTTATTGACAAATCAGGCACAATCACACCTCTCATCATGGATGAGATTTGCAGTTAATGACAAGACAAGCAGTGGAGCCCTCTGGTATGGGCTCCTTCTCAGTGGCACTCGGTAGCCACTCAAAAAATATTTAAGTCAACTTTTTAAAAAAGATGATCTAGCCGAACACATTCACTTTACAGACAGAGTGACGATGGCCTCGAGATACAAATAACTGTCATCTAAAGTCCAGCGTTTGGTTAGTGACAGAGTCAGAAGAGAATCCAATGTTACTGATTTCCAGCCAAGTGCAATGGACTTCTCTTGTTTTCAATTCGCTCATTCATCTTGTTCCTCTCTCCTTTCCTTTCCGTCATACCGATGCTTGCCACGCACCGGACAATGGACATGAACAGGTCACGTACATTGCCCCTCATCCTGCCTTACCTGACCTCTGTGGACTCACCCGTCCGGCCTGCCTGGACCCACTGCACCTGCGGGGCTCCTTTGTGTATTAGCTGACTTCTCTGCCTCGATTTCGGTATGTACCAATTATTTGTTTGCAGACAGGAATCTTAACCTTTGGAGAAACCATTGAATGGTTTTAGATCAACACTACCAACCACTTACTACAAGAAAAGTAACTTTCTTTTAGCAAGATGTACAGTATAAATAATACTTTCACCATGTTTTCCTTCTAAATTGATCGGATGAAGAATATTTTAAAATATCTAGAAAATTCCTTTCGTTTCCTCATGTTCTTTCTGTGGGGCACTTGTTGTGAGGCTATGAGTGAAGCACAATAAAATTACTTTTGAGAGATGAAAGAATTTATTTTAGTCATATGACTGCATTGAAATTAATACAAACTGTTGAACATAAATTAACATGAAACTGTAAAATCTTAGCAGACATCTGTGGGAATCTATTGAAATACTGTAAGGCCAAGGGTAAATTCCAATTGAGGTTTTTTGTATTGCCAATCTGGTGAAAGCCAAAACATATTTTATTAATCTACAGACAAAATGTTACAGTGTTATTACTTTGTCACTAGGTTTTGCAGTGATGTTGACACAGCAACTCAACATGTCTGTAGAACAACATTACAATTTTATTGGGTTTTCATTACAATGGTAAGAATGTTAATGAAAGTCTAAAAAGGCCCACAATGATCCAATTAATACCACGTAGTATAATGACAAAAGAATATGAATGCAATTCTTTGGGGATTTCACCATACCGAAGATAAAATGCAACAGATAACATTACTTGGGTTATAAAATGGATGCAAGTAAAACTAAACCATGTTGTGATGTGTCAGTCCCTTGCTGACCCAAACACAGCTGCAAGTACTGAAAATCTTTCTTTATAGTCTCCACTCAGGACAATACAGTTCTTGAGCCAATTCTAAGCAAACCTATTCAGTTATATTAGGAAATCTCATCCTTACCCTCACTCATTGTGGGGGTCCTGAATCCATCTTGTTGGCCTAAGCCCTGGGCACCTGGGAGGGGCCCCCCATTGCCTATAAAGCATCAGCCTCCTTCTGGACCCTTGCTATGTTTTGCATGACTATGGGAGCAAGCCTCTACCCTAGCTTGCTACTGTTCTCTCCAGTTTAAGACTGAAACCCTACCCTGAAACCCAACTGGCTTGTTTGAGATTCTCTTTCTCTTTTTAGCCCTTAGTAGGCTCTGCCAAGGCTGCAACCTGCCATAGGCTGGAGTTCTTGTTTATGCCTTACGGACCTCTTGGGGCTAAATAGCTTCTCCCACACCCACCTGATTACCAGGATCGCCATCACCCATCCTGTGTCCCTGCACCTTTCTCTAGTTTGGGCCCCATGTGTAATGAGGCCTTCCCAGCTTGCACGCGGACTTCATCCTTTCCCCTAGAACTTTATTATTGTAGAAGCTGACCACTTTTGGGACTTGTCCTAAAGCTGAATTTACTCCCCTAGCTTCAAATCTCATCATTTCCAGCTTCCCTCTATATCCTTACCAGCCTACTGAAGTCCTAGAATGCCTCAGGACTGAGTTACATAGGTTGACATGCACAGCTGGAAATGCTAAAATGCAAAACTGAAGTACATTGTCTATATAGTCCTTCTGATGAACTGATGTATAATCATATATAATATATGTCAGTTTACTTAAATATATAATAAATATATATCAGTTCTTGTAAATGTAAATTAGGGATAGAGGATAGAATAGGAAAGAACAGAATAGAAGTGAATACAATATAGAGAGATAAATTGCCCAATTTCCCACCCCATCATACTCCATTTGAATTTAGGAATCCACGTGTAAGATACCATCGTCAATATGCATGTCAACAGAAATTTCTGCCAAATGCTTTTATGTCAAAGATTTGCTTTCAGAAAAAGACCGCTATTTGAGCATGTTTATCAATTACATTATTCAGAACCAGCTAATATTTTTTTAAGATTTTATTTATTTGGGAGAGAGAGATAGCAAGAGAGAGCACAAGTGAGGAGGAGAGGAAGAATCAGGCTCCTTGCTCAGCAGGGAACCCCATATGGGGCTCGATCCCAGGACCCTGAGATCATGACCTGAGCCGGCCACCTAACCAACTGAGCCACTTAGGCCCCCATCAGAACCAGCTAATTTTAAGATGTGCTATACTGTAGCAGAAAGTGTTCTAGCCTGGGATTCAGACGATCTGGAGTTAAAACGCCCTTAATGAACCCACGTCACCTCCGTCTCAGTTTCTCACCTGGAAAATGTAGAAAATAGTATCTGAGCCACTTGCTAGGAGAGTTAAGTGAGATTCTGTACATGAAAAGTACTCAATTACTGATCTTGCATACAGTAGGAGCTCAGCTGTTCATTCACTCATACTTTGCACACCACACAAGGGGGGAGTGGGTGAGATGCTCTAAACCGTTCATACTTCTAATTGCAAAAAGTCACATGTGATACAAGTCTTTTATCTGTTGTATCCCAAAATAGGACAGGCCTCTCACTTCTGGCTTTAACTAAATGTGGTCCAAGAGCACCCGCTCTTAGAAGGTCTTACAAAACTAGTCAGAAAACAAAGGGTTTCCTTTAGAATCAGAACTCTGGTATTTCCCGGTTATTACTACTATCCTCTGTTTCTTCAAAACTCCGTGCATGGCACTCAGTAGCCACTCAAAAAATATTTAAGTAAAAAATATGTAAAAGTAAAAAGATGTAAAAGTAAAAAGTAAAAAGATGATCGGTTAGATCATCTTTTTAAAATAGATGATCTAGCCGAACACATTCACTTTACAGACAGAATGACGATGGCCTCGAGATACAAATAACTTTCATCTAAAGTCCAGCGTTTGATTAGTGACAGAGTCAGAAGAGAATCCAATGTTACTCATTTCCAGCCAAGTGCAATGGACTTCTCTTGTTTTCAATTCGCTCATTCATCTTGTTCCTCTCTCCTTTCCTTTCCGTCATACCGATGCTTGCCATGCACCAGACAATGGACATGAACAGGTCACGTACATTGCCCCTCATCCTGCCTTACCTGACCTCTGTGGACTCACCCCTCCATCCTGCCTGGACCCACTGCACCTGCGGGGCTCCTTTGTGTATTAGCTGACTGCTCTGCCTAGATTTCGGGTTCCCTTCCTTTCCCTTCAGCCTCTTCACTCCTACAAACTTTGTGCAGCTTCCTGACCTATCAGTCAGCCCATAAAGAAAAAGGGTTTTCTTTTTCTTTCTTTTGTTTTTATTTATTTATTTGACAGAGAGAGACACAGCGAGAGAGGGAACACAAGCAGGAGGAGTTGGAGAGGGAGAAGCAGGCTTCCCGCTGAGCAGGGAGCTTGATGTGGGGCTCGATCCCAGGACCCTGGGATCATGACCTGAGCCGAAGGCAGACACTTAATGCCTGAGCCACCACCCATGTGCCCCTCAAGCTGAATTTCCTACCTCGAACTCCTCTCCTTTGGACCCTAAGTCCTGGGGCAGGGAGAGGCCTAGATGGAGCTTGAGATGCTGCCCTTTTGGTGGCACCGCCCCCCTCGCCGGGGAGAACTTGCTAACCTCTGCTTTTAAGCACCACTGAAGAATCTACACTTGACAAAATAAAAGCTACACGATTCTTAAACTCATTCCCATTGGGGCAGCCACCTCAACAATACCAGTTTCGTGGGACCTGCAGTAGGGTCACAAAACCTAATTCTGATAGGCCGCTTGAGCCCTAAGTACCTGTGCGTCTTACCAAATTGTTGTCGGCCCCACCTCCTGTCCTACCCACCCAGTTCTTAAGACTGGAGTTCTCCCTCATTTTCCTTTTGCTACAACCGGACTACTTCCCTACCAGCTCCTACCAGGCTTCTCCTTGAGAGATCATCCCTGCCACCTGTGTCGCCAACTGCTGCCTGAATCCTGCTCTCCAAGGGCCCCCTTCCTCAAAGCCATGGCCCCATTGCCTAGCCAAAGTCAAGCTGCTTGGATTTCCACGGCTACGTCAGTGCCAGTGTGAATGTGACTGGACACAGCTCTTCATGCCACGGATGTGGCTGCTCCCCCTTCCTCTGAGACTGTGTTGAGGATGTGCCCTCAAAGGCCAGACCCTCGCAGAACCACAGGCTTCAGAGACGGGCCCAGGGAACGTTGCTCTCTTGCAAAAAGGAGACTAAAACTGCAAAATCTGAAAAGAGAGATTTAATTCCCAAATATCAATATCTGAGAGATGTAGGAAGCGGACGTGCTGTGGTAATACTTATTATTAATGGATATAAGTACCCCTGTGTGCCCAGAAAACTCTGACTACATAGATAATGCATGCTGAGTACTCCTGACACCCTACTGTAAGCTTGATTTCTAAACCAATGGGCTGAAACTCAATTGCCCCCTAATTCTGAAGCACAAGAGCTCTGGGCCCACCTCAGCATGAAGAATTGAATCAGAGGTGCCAACTAAAAAGAATATTCCAGATGCTCACATTCAACTATGTAATCTGAGAGCATTACAAGTGCGTCCAAGCACTTCAGTGCTTTGTGAACGGTCCAGCTACATTATCAACCCCAGATACTGAGAAACTAAATAGCTCTTACTTTTTCTAATGCTGTGTGCCTGAGTCCGAGGAAATGCTGAGGCCGATTAGAATACTGGAATATTCCTTTTTGGATCAGTCACTACTTTTAATACAGTTGTGACTGTATCCGGATAGACTTTGGAAGGTTTGTTTCTTTCTTTTTTTTTTTTTTTTAAATACTTAACTGTGTGTCATGCAAAATATATTATAAATGGGGTCTTTCGAGTTTCTTCAGATGACAGACATGGTCACAGAAAATTGATGGCAAGGCCAAGAAACGTTGTACATGCAGTATGCCAGGTTTCCTTAATTCACCTGATGAATAATTTCTTGGTTCAGTAAAGCAACATGTTTAGGAAACTCCAAAATAGATTGGTTTTATAGTCTCTCCATCTAGATAATAGGAGCAGAGGCCACATCCTCTTCATCATTACCCTTCTCAGTATCCAGAATAGTGCTTTCTACATAGTAGACCTCCACAGATATTCCTAGAATGTTTAATGAATTATTCCTTTCCTATATGGACCAAAGGGACTCACTGACAAATTTTAACATCATTTTTTTGCCGCCCTAGCTGCAGGCCCGGTCAGTCTGCAACCACTTATGTAATAATCTCCTCCCATTTTAACAGACTTACACTTTGTCCGGTCGCTAAGACAGACTGTGGTGTGCCAAGTTAATGCTTCTTTTACACCCACGTAGAACCCTCAGGAGAATAAGGTAACGGATTCGTACCTTTCAATATGACGATAATACAGAGACAAGCTGATATATATTTTTAATCATTTTCCCTCCAGCTTTATCTCCACCCACCCCTTCCCCAAGGCCTCATAGCAGCTTCGGGAAGATGTTTACTCATTCAGATGCACCTTATACACAGTATAGAATTTGCACTAATGCAACAAAACCCATAATACTCCTGGATCATACAGGACAGAGGGAAGCAGGGCCCTTCTGCTCCAGGGCTAAAATATAAAGCAGTTCCAGTTGCTAAGACAGATTAATTCTTTAGAGTCAGAAAACAGTGTTCAACCTCCATCAGCCTAGTTTCTGCCAAATGACCAGAAAGATAAACGCATCATTCTTTGAGGACAGAAGACGTGTTGGAAATCAGGTAACTTAATTTCAAATATGAGATATATCTAATTGATTTGCAATACCGTCCCTGGTGTGCTGCCCATTGAGGACGTAATATTCTGAGGTTTCTGGACCTATGGAGCTGGCTAGAATAAATGTCGGCTGCCACACCTGCTTAGGGGACAAGAAGACATAGAGGAAACAGGAAGGACGATGCTGCATGACCGCTAACTCCTGTCGGCTGCTGCCTTTTATCAACCAGAGACTAGCAGCACGCAAACGTATTATGCGGCCAATTTTGTACTCAGCTCCATCATCAACCAGTGTATGTGAGACTGCCTGGCTCTTAATGGGAGCCCTTCTATACGGTTGAGAACGAATTTAGATTAGGACGTGAGCAGGTCAAAGAGGCTGTCTCTGGCAGGAGATAAACGTGTCTTATAGCCTGTCCTTATCTGGCTTCTGAAATCATATTACCAAGTAGTGATTTCTCTTCTTTTTTGTGGTCTGACTTCAGTCATTTTTTTCCCCCCTAGAAACTGCATTAAGCTGAAGGAATGGAACTTCAATTAATATTATAATAATCCTCATTGCTGATAGTGCTTTCCAAGCTCATCGCCATTAAATTTCTGCATGATGTTGTAAAAGATGCTCAAGAGATTAAGAAATCCTGATTAAATATTTCCAGTTCTTACTAACATAAATCTGTACAGCTTAAATGTATTAACGTGATAAGTGCCAAGAATAGCTACATCACAATAAATATGTTGGATCACTGTAATTGCTCTATTTATCAGATTTATTCTACTAAATGTTGCCTCTGGCTCCGAAAACAAGACTATTGGAGAGTTCTGCCTGATATAAAGGCTGTCAGAAATAATTTTGGCTAGCTGCATGAGGACCAATTTATATATCCATTACACATCTGCCAAGTACTTAGCATAACAAATTCTATATAAAATAGAGTGTGAGAAGAGGTATAGTGTTACAAAAGGAAAAACTAAGATCATACTTAAAGTAAGGGTGGATTAAAATGCGATCTTTGTTCTGTTTCCCGAAAGTTGAAAAATCAGGACAAAGTGCTGATACATTTTAGCATTTACAGGGTGTTTTGTGTGTGTGTGTGTGTGTGTGTGTGGTTTTGTTCTTTTTTCATTTGAAAGCTGTGACGATGGCTTATATGGATATGTGCTTTTTGAGAAAGGTTGAAGTTCTATCCTATGAATGGAGAAACTGACCTACCTCTTTGAGCTCTCTTTGGAAGAGGTTGGTTTAATCAAAATCCTCAACTAGCTGTTTTAAAATGTAAAAGATGAGAGATAATATGCTTGAAGCATCAAAGCATTTCATACAATACAGACTTATATCTGAGTACCTATCTATCTACAGTATATATAGACACACACGTATATACTTATATATAATACATATGCGTGCCTATACATACTATATTCAAATATGTTTGTGTGTATAAATATATACACATCTATGCTCTTTTAAAAATATTATTGCTAATAATATTAATACTGTTTTCTGGAGCTCTTAAATCATTTTTTAAAGATTTTATTTATTTATTTGAGAAAGAGAGTGAGAGAGAGCATGAGAGGGGAGAAGGTCAGAGGGAGAAACAGACTCCCCATGGAGCTGGGAGCCCCACGTGGGACTCAATCCCGGGACCCCGGGATCATGACCTGAGCTGAAGGCAGCCACTTAACGACTGAGCCACCCAGGCACCCTCTTAAATCATTTTTACACATGGTTCCTGTTGGCCAAGTGTAATTATAGTGTTCGATTTGTGACACGAACCTTTCCTAAGGATATGATGAGTGTCTGATCTTCTAAACTGACCCCGGAGCTGTGCAGGGTCTCCGTCCCCAGGCATGGAACGGGGCACAGTAAGCCACCCCAGTTTTAGAGACAACGGGCTTCTCTTTGATGTTTCTAAGTTTCAGAGCACCATACTTATTTTTCTGCACATACGTTTGTGATATTTCTACTCTGGAAATAATCAACTCCATTCCGTTCAGACTGGACTTAGAAGCCCATTTGTATGCGTTCTGGTACATTTCCTCATGGCTAAGTTCTAAAATGTTCTCAGGCCCTCTTTCTACTCCAGCAGTATAAATCCATCCTCAAATACACACTGGGGATTACGTGCCAGGGATTATTTTAGCATCATCACTTCCAATTATATATTGTGTCTGTCGATTTTTTGGTTGTTTGGTTTGTTTTTGTTGTTGTTGTTACAAGCTCACACTCACTAGGCAATTTAAAAACTATCTTCTTTCACAAAATCTTTTTTAAAAATACTGAAAACTGTAAACAAAAGTATCTAAACCTTCATTGCCAATATCCATAACATACTCTCATTTTACTGTTGAAATAAATTGCTTAAAACAAAAATAGGATTTTATATTCTCAGCTTTGCCCACTATGATGGAATAAAGGTATGATACACTTCCCTTAGTTAATGCTTGTGTTCTTGCTGTTGGCTTGTTTACAGGTTATTTCACTAGGTTGCCCTCCAATTCCAAGCTTTTATAGTCTGAAGCCTACTCAGGGTACGTACAGGCAGAAGTCTGGAGGAGTTCTTGGACATTGGACAGTAGGAAGTGCTCGGGACTCTACGTCCAGAGGCAAGGGTTTGAATCTTAGGTCCTGGGAGTCCTGAAATCTCTCTGAGCCTTCAATTTCCTCATCTGCTATAAGAGGATGATAACCAGTTTATACGGTGATTATGAGGACTGAACGAAGTAAGATCTTTAAAGTACCTAGCACAATGCCGCTTATATATCTAATCTGACATGCTCTAATGGTGTATGCCCATTTTTGCTAGAAGTAAAATCACCTCTCACTAAAGAAAATGAACTGGCTGCTGGACAGAGATAGTGGTGTATCAACCATTCGGCCCTGGGTCAGTTTAATTCCATAGTAAGTGTCCACGCGGTACTTTGGGCATTACCCACACGTTTATACTGTCCTCACTTCCGTAGCAGCACCCCCGATTCCTGAGTCCCTGGATTTGCTGAGCTAGACAATTTCACCTATGCCCGATTCCGCTTGGGTTGAAGAGCGCCCCAATTGGCAGGAACTGATCGGGAAAACTTTTCATCCCGTCTGAGGTCACTTCCACACAGAGGTTGCTGGCTGCTGAGAAGGGTGCCAGCAGAAGAACGTGAAAAGTGATTTGACACTTAGGGCTTGTCTGGAGAGAGGAGGTTCACAGATTCCTCAGCAAACCAGGTAAGGAAAATCATGAAGCCCAGAAATAAGGTCGGAGCACCCTGGACGATGGCTCTCCACTGACCGCGCGCTTGAGCTAGTTAGTTACGATGGCTGATCCGTTCCAGGTCCTTCCCAAAGATGATGTGTCTCGCAGACTCCCTAGCTGGTTACTAAGAGCGATGTTTGCCCTGCCTGCCTTTTCCTTTGTCATCAGCGCTCATGGCCTCCTAAGAATGTAACACGCAGGGGAGAAGAGAGGTGAAGGAGAGATCGAAGAGGTCTCGGGAGGACAGCCGACGGGGGGCTGGGAGATGGGACCAATTCCAGCATCACGCCAGGTTGACTCATTGCCAAGGACGATCGTCAATCTCACAATTGACAAGTGTGAGATACCACGGAGGTGCTGAATGGCAATTGTTGCTGGTTTAGCAAAAGAGCAATGCTCTGGAAGCCAGATTTGGAGAGCAGATTTTGTGAAAAATCTCGGATTCTGCTGCCTCCCAGGACTTGGTTCTAATTTTGGTTTTGGGCTGTCCTCAATGCTCCCACCTCTCACACGTCTATTCTATTTGGGGGCTTACTGTGGAGGAAGCCAGCTAATGCTATGGCCAGGAAGAGAAAAAAAAAAAAAAGTCCAAATATATATATATTTTTCTTTTTGAAACAGAAAAACAAACTCCAAATTATCTGGGTTTTCTAAGTATGTTTGCAGCTGTCCTTAGTCACCAACAGAGCTCATGCATCTGCTTGGCTCTGCCTCCTGGGAGCGAAGATCTCACTGACAATTTTTTTTTCCCCTCACTTGCAAAAGAAAATCTCTCTATAGCCCGGCACTGGTTCCCCACCTTTCGCCCTCCTTGGACTCTGCTCTAATCCCCTGGCTTCCCAGGCTCCCTGGGGCTAATGTATGGACAAAGGAGGAATCCAGGAGGCTAACAAGAGGCAGCTTCTGATATCTGCAGATGTGCCTCAGTGGGAGGGATGGCAGTGGGGGCCTGGCAGAGAGGGGGAGCACCACTATGCTCCCTGCAGGCATGGCTCCTCCCCCGAGCTCAGCATGCATCCCCCGTGAGCCTGTGCTGGACCTTCCACGGGCCCATCCCTTATTCTCAGAACCTCCTCCATTGCTAGGACTCCTAAGACCCCTAGGAGTGAGGTCCGAGGCAAGGGTGAGCCTGAGACTCCCGATGACTGATCAGTTTCAGGTTCAATCTGGTCCTCGGGACAAGCCAGGTGTGCAAGACAATAGGTTGATTCCACGGGTCACCCCAAGTCTTCGGAGGCTCTGGCTCCTTCAGCATATGGATATGTGCTGGGTTAGGCTCCCGGGAATCCCGGCCTGCCCAATGGAATATGTTCCATCTTAAGGTCAAGGAAGGCCTTGCGAGGCCCCACACATGGCCTAATGGTGGCTGGCAGAATTGTCTGCAATGGCATTTTCCAGACCATGTGATGGCTCTGTGAATTAGAGTATCAAAGCGGATTAAAAATAGCTCTGCTCTATGGGTCTCAAGCGACGTACATGGCTTCTCTCCGCTTGCTGAATTGATGACTGACACCTCCTTTTCCCTCCGAACGCCTCCTCTTCTGAAGGATCCAGGGAGCCCTTTCCTGATCAGGACATCATCTAGGGATTCATTCTGGATTTCGCTCTGTCTTTATCTCTGGAGTCATGAGCATCTTGGCTTGGAGTTGGGAGTTGTGGCTGGGCACCGGGCCTTGACTGGGCTTTCCCCGTGCTCCGCAGCATACAGCTGGCCCTGGCTGGGTCTGGAGGTTCTCCAGCCAATTCCCATCCTCAGAGAAGGCGCCTTGGCTCCGGCCATTAGAGAAGCAATCGGGAACTACAGGAATAGCAGAGTTCTCAGCCTCCACAGGACACCGGGTTGGGGGCGGGCAAAACAGAGAGGAGAGGTCCTTGGATTGTCTCCTTTTCCACCAAGAGGTTCCATCGTCTAGACCACATTTTCCCCAATCTTGCTCTATGTCACGCAGCTGCTTTAGAGGCTCATGTCTGATTCTGACCCATTTGGAAAAATGGCCACTGGAATTTCTTACCACTGCATTCTCCTGATGTTGCTTCTATAGCCATTGAGAATGACATAGAGGGAAACAAAGGCCATCATCTGGAGAATGCCAGCTGGTTCTCAGCCAGCCCTTGGAAGATAGCCTTGACCCATGGTTCTCAACCTTTGGCTTCCATCAGAGTCAGCTGTGGACATAGCTTTAAGAAATAGAGATTCCTAGGACCTAACCTAGACCTCCCAAACCAAAGGCTCCAAAGATGGGTCTTAGAAACTCATATTTTAAAAGAAGATTTATTTATTTTATTTGAGAGAGAGAGAGCAGGCGTGCACACACACAGTGGGAGGAGGGGTAGGAGAAGGGGAGCGAGCCTCAAGCACACTCCAAGTTGGGCATGGAGCCCAACGAGGGGCTTGATCCCATGAGCCCAAAATCATGACCTGAGCCAAAACCAAGAGTCTGATGCTTAACTGATTACACCACCCAGGTGCCCCAGAAACTCATATTTTTAAAAAACATTTGCTCAGATGATATTGTTGGGCAGCAAATTTGGGAACCACAGTCTGGGGCTGATCTCTACTTTAGGTCTTAGATATAAAAAATACAATATAGTTGATAAGCTTTGCCCTTTTCTAATTAAAATCCAATCCAAATACCCATAGTTAGCAAGAGTTTAGAGAAACACAGTCTTCTACTTGGCTTGTTACCAGGAAATTATAATGATCTTTCTGGAGGACCTATTAGCACCAAGTGTTAAGTAGCTACAATGATGTTTCTTGGCACTATAAAAGATACTGAAAAATTGGAAGCAAACTTGGTGTCCAATAGAGGTAAATAAATTCACTGTTATAGATGCACACATATAATGAATGATACATAGTCATGGTTTAGAATAATATTTAAGTATGTGAAAAATATTCATAATATGTTAAGTGAAAAGGCAGGCTTATAAACAATAGGTATAAATTCTTGCATATGTGAAAGAAGATACACTAAAATGTTAACATCATTTTCTCAGGATGCTTGGATCATAAAATTTCTTTTACTTACCTACATATTTTTATTTTACATTTACTACATTTTACTATCTATATATTTTTTAATTTGTCATAAGAATATATATTGATTTTATTATAAGAAGAATTGAATAAACATTATTATAAAAGTCACAGTCCAGGTGAGTCTCTACGAGGTTGTACCTGGGACACCATAACTATATTACAGGTGGTCTTTGAATACAGACTTGGGGGTTGTGTCATTTCTATAAATGGTGACTATTATCCATTACTGCTTGATCTGCACTAATGCCATTCAAGGAGATAATCCTAATTTCAGTTTTGCTGTTTACAGCTGTCGACTCCTGCCCCTGTGTACACAATTAAGCCACTGTGATGAGAATATTCATCCAATAAACATTTAGTAAGGACTTTCTCTGGGCCAGACTTTGAGGATATGGACTTGAATAATATATAGTTACTGCCCAAAGAGTCGGTGGGGAGAGAAAGAAATGTCAAACGAATTATAAGTGATTTAATAGGGATGAGACTGTGAGAGCCCCAGAGGAGGGAACATCTCATTTTCACTGGGAACGTCAGGGAAGGCTTCATAGAGGAGGCAACTTTTCAGGTTGGTCTTTAAGAAAGAGTGGACATTTTCCAGGTGTAGAAGGGAAGAGAGGACATTTCCAGGCAGAGCAAGCAGCTGACACAGAGACACAAGGTTGAGAAAAGGCACAGTGGAGAATGTTGAGAAGTTTGGTCTGGCTAGGGCTTGGCGTTTTAGAGAGAAAGGAAGGGAAATGGGGCTGGAGTGTCAAATCCATATCTGATAGTAAAGAGTGCCAAGGACCATGGCGCGGAATTTTAATTTGACCTCTTGGGCAACGGAAATTGATAGAGAGGTTCGTAAGCAGGAAAGTGACATGATATTTTTCAGGACAAAACTCTGGGGACTATGTGGAAGATGGACTAGTGTGGGGGAGAGGCTGGTTGGGTCTCTGGTCTAAGGCAGTGGCTATGGGAATAAAGGGAAGGCTTGATTTAAGAGGTCTCTCGTGGGGCGCCTGGGTGACTCAGTCAGCTAAGCGGCTGCCTTTGACTCAGGTCATGATCCCAGGGTCCTGGGATCGAGTCCTGCATCGGGCTCCTTGTTCAGCGGGCAGCCTGCTTCTCCCTCTCCCTCTGCCTCCCACTCTGCCTGCTTATTTCTCTCTCTCTCTCTCTCTGTCTCTGTGTCAAATAAATAAAATCTTTTAAAAAGGGGGGGGCTGTCTCTGGCCAATAGGTAGAAAACTCCCCCATTCTCCTGTTGTATATTTTTCATGCATTCTAGAGATGTAAACCTCCACATTGAACATGATCCTGCCAACCCAGACTTGAATCAGTGGATAAGCACCTGTGTTTGACAAAGCTAAGTGGATACAAATCCAGTTTGCCTTGAGTGTTTCCCAAAAAATGAGTAACTGCTGCAGTTACAAAACAAAGCCTCCCCCAACTCACATGTGTTTCTGTGATTCCTTAAGATGCCGGAAGAAGATGAAAACAGTTACCAGCGTTGGTTTTTAAGAAAATGTCAGATCCAAAACATTCAACCATGCTCTCCCTCTGACTCAACATGCCTGTAGTTTTCAGTGAGGCACCTTCAAAAATGATATACTTCTTTTACTTGAGAGCTTGTTGACTCATGAAAAGAATACACACTTTGGATCCAGAGAGACCTGGATCTGTAATAATCGTGTGACCTTGGGTACATTACTTAATTTCTTCCTTTACTCATTTGTGAAATGGCAGTGGTTATACCTATTTTTCTGGGTTGTTGCGAGCATGACAGATAGTGTACCTAAAGCATCTTTCCCATTCTTGGTCCACAAAATAAAAAAATACTCAGGAAGCTGCTTTTTATTTAAGGCCAATTTACTCTTTCATAAGCCTATTCTAAGAACACTGAATCTGAAAGGTTATGTTAATTTCTGTTTTGGGCAGTTCAGGGAAGACAATGTGAGCTAGAATGCTTTTAGAGAAAGATGAGAATAGTGAAGAGTCTAGATGAGCTTTTTGTATGTTTTTCTCGTGCTGATATTGAGAATTATGCAAACTCATCCTATTTTCCTTTTTGTCTTGGCCACCAGGAAACTCAGAGCTGTGTTTGATATTCAAGTCCAGCAACTGTGTTAACCCTTTGGATTAGTGTACTTGCCTCATCTTTTGTCTGCCTCCCTCTTTTTGGGAAAGGGGTAGTGCATAAATAAATTCAGGAAATAAAGCAAAATGTGACATAAAGACTTAGGGAAGTCAAGTGGCTTTAACATGCAAAAGAGAAGTCTAAAAAGGGAGTCAATGATTGTCTTCAAGTATTTGAAAAACTGTCCTGCGGAAAAGAAGATAGACTTACTTGCACTGTTCGAAATATCAAACACCTAAACAGTAGATGGAAGAAGCGGGAGAATTATTTAAGTCAAATAAAAGAAGGACTTTTTTTTTTTTTAATAACTACACTAGTTGAATGGAATTTCTGTTGGGAAGATGAGTCCTCCATCACTGTAAGCACTAAATTTACCATATATATCCATGGACTTGGCCTCTCAAAATTTGACCTCAAATCCCGTGATGTTATTTCCAAACAGCTGCTTTCAGGGACTTTGTCAAATCACCCTCCATCGGTAGCCTGGGAAACTCCCCACCAGGACTCTTCTGAAGCTATTGACCAGCTTTGTGGCAACCGTCATAGAAAATCAATGTTAAGTCTAACATGCCTTAGGGGAGGAGATCCCATTTTTATCTCTGGCAGCCCCATTGATGACTTGGTAGATGTCTGTTGGGTCCCAAAACAGTCAGGCACCCTTTGGGAGCTGTGGGGTTCACCAAGGAAGAAGACTCCCTTGCAGCCCCATCATGTAGCCCTGGAGACTTCTCCACAGGGTGAGACCACCTTGCATTAAACAAGTGCCATTCGAATTGATGGGCTCCTGTACCCAGAAGAGGACAAAGTGACTTAGGGAAGGTTATTACGCAATACTTAAAATATAATACACGATACTCAAAAAGAACTTACTATTTTGAAGCAAGTTCAACTCTGCGATTTCACTTCGTCTTCTTTCGATGTGGTTTGGTGCTTTGGGGCTGGAAGAGAAAGCTGGGTCATAGAAAGACGGTCTAGTAATTACTACTGTTGGTGAGAACAGACCAACTGTAATATATCAGTGACATAACACAATAAAAGTTTATTTTTCATGTCACAGTTAGATGCGACTCAGCGGTCTTTCTCCACCTTGTAGTTATGCCATCTAGAACAGGAGGCCTCCAAGGTCATGGCAGGGAGAGACTGAGTCTGCACATTGGTTCTTAACCACCTCGGCCTGCAAGTGACATGGGCCACTTCTAGTCACTCTTCATTGGTGAATGCCAGTCACATGATACTAACCTGACTACGAGGGGGGCTGGGGAAGGTAGAGGAGCCCATGGTCTATGGTGAGCACTACTCTGACATGGTGACTAAGGCCACTCAGCTAGGTTATGGCTTAACCAGAACTAGAAATCAGATCTGCTGATTTCCAATCTTTCATTCTCTGCACTGAGCCCTACCGTCTGATCTTCCTGTTCAAAGGGTACACAGTGTTTAGGAATCAACCTAGAGTATCTTGGGGGCTGGAAATCTTGGAGCCGAATCTTTGAGCACAGAGTCTCGGAGCCATGCCGTGGCATCTTATGGAGTTTTCAGATGTGACTCATTATAGACTGACTAGATCAAGATTACCAAACCAGAAGGAGGGGATGCGCAGGCTCTTTGAACACCCAGAGCCACAAGGACCCACTGTGGTGGAAGGTGCTGAGTGGGAGGTGGGGAAAGATAATAAACCTAGAAGACTCCCTGCCTCGAGGCATGCATGGGGCCAACCAGACTGCAGGCTAATAATGTGGCTATTCTTCAAATCTACATCTGTTAAATATTTGCTAATCATTTATTTAGAGGAGAGGATGAACGCCCCAAGGAGTGAGGCGGAGAAAGAAAGTGTCTGGTGGTAGACAGCACATATTCTCAATCATCCCGAACAGTTTAGCTCTGGCCCAAATAGGCTTGTCCTTCTTGCAGAACAAAAGCCCTGCCACTAAATGGACTGCCACTTAGAAAGCAGTTAGCAAATGAGCATGACTCTTGAGACTCGCTCCCTCAACTCCGAGGGAATTTACAGAGTATTCAAATCCCAGAAATCCATCTTACTACCTTCCTACAGGTATTTTTGTGTCTATTATTGTTCGGTGCTCTAAGAATACTCTGTCTCTACGCCAGTTCAGGATCCCCAGAGGCATTAGGGGAAAAGTCTGGGAGTAGACACTCATTGCCTTCTTCCATTTGGGACACCTACGTCCGATCGCTCGGACGTGGTGAGTATCATCTACAGTGAGGGGCAGCTTTGACATTGCCTCAGTCAGTTAAATGTCTGACTCTTGGTTTCAGCTCAGGTCATGATCTCAGGGTCCTGGGATCCAGCGTCGCATCAGGCTCCACACTCAGTATGGAGTCTGCTAGAGACTCTGTGCCTCCCCTTTGCTCCTCACCCCCGCTCCTCCCCCTCTGCTCCTGCTCCCTCTAAAATAAATAAAGAAAATCTAAAATCTGCACACTCAAGTGGGCCCAACTACCATTTCTTCCATGTTTCAAGACACTCTGTTATCAACCAGAGACATCCAGGAAATGATATATGGGAAGCCGCAGTGATGAGGCTCAGAGTGGGAAATGTTTATGCAAAAAGAGAAGTTAATGTGGTTAAGAGAACTTCGATTTTTGCGATTCTTGACTTACTCAAAGAACCGTACTCAGCAATACATTGTCATAATTCTTGTATGGGAGTCATTTACTCATACACACATAGCTGTCTGTCTTGGTTACTGGGAGAGAAAGCAAGACAAAATACAGAATACTGTCTTTCACTTGTGTGTGTCAAAGAACCCTAAGCAAAAATATGTGCATTTAAGTGGGTTCTTTTCTGGTATAGGCTCTGCAATTGGAATTTGGTTTACTCAGGAAAAAATCAGCTACTTGTTTTTATCTCACACAGCTGTGAGAAAATGAGCCTACCAAACTATACAGAATGATTGAGAACATTTGTTTCTCAGCATTTCAGCCTGGCTGGTGGCAACGCAGAGTGAAATGGCCTTTAGACAGTACTTTTCCAAGCCTTCGTTTTCCTCAGGAGGCCCTGAGTAGATGGTGTAAATGTCTGAGATGCACTTACTTGATTTATTCATAGAGAAATGAATTTAGAGATGTCTCCAGGGGAAAAAATAGTAAAATATGCTGCTAGAGAACAGGGTACTCGCTCCAGCACAAGACAGAACAAATCCCCACAAATAGATGAGTTTTTAATGCCCTTATTAATTAAATTAATTCATTCATGAATGCCCCTTTCATTATTCAAACAGACTGAATTTCTACAATATGTTCTACCATTGCCTTGCTTTTTTATTCCTAATACCCAACGGTAAGATGTGGGGGAGAGGTCACTATTAAACAATATTCCCTCGCCTTTTTTCCTTCTCTGTCAGCATAGCCTCCCCACACTATCCACTGTAAAACCGGCAAGCAGTGGGTTCAAGAACACACCTGATCCTTACTGTGTGAATGCATGTGTGAGAGAGGGGGGCGAGGGGAAGGAAGGGAGAAAGAGAGAGAGAGAGATTCAAGAAACCCCTACAATCAGTTGGGGGCAGACACAAAGGAGCGTTCACATTATACAAGGATCTGGTCACAGGTTTGGAGCATTAAACAGCTCCTTTCGGGGTTCATTCCCTCTCTTTAGTCCATTGGTATATCTTCTGGGCTCTGATTCTTGTGGCTGGGGAAATTCGGGCATCCTAGCCTATTTCACCCTCCTGTTGGGAGGCTGGGTTGTTTTCTCTTTCTTTCTTACCATTTTTGCCCCTTCCACCAAATCTAGATGTCTACCCTTCTCTAGCCTCACTCCCCAGGCCACTCAGCTTTCTTTCGTGCGCCATATTGCATATCTGTTTCCCTATTGCTAATCTTGGTCAGAGCCCTGGCCAGTTCTCAGATCTCTTGGACTCGAGATAAGCTGCCTTGGTGATGAAGTCAAGGAACCATTTTCCTAATGCTCATGCC
>CM052798.1:83779884-83796078 GCA_028533885.1 Nasua narica | reverse complement strand
GTACTTAATACTACTGCAGGGAACACTTAGAAATGGTGAAGGAGGCACATTATATGCTCTGCAGATTTTACCGCAATTAAAACATTTTAAGTGGCATTAATATCATGAATTAGGCGTACCCCTTCCTAGATGATTATCTCTAACATCTAATTACAGACTAAAAGAAGGTCACCTGTGCTACAGCAAAAGTCACGGGTTTTGGCAGCAATCCTCCAGCATTCAAGCGCAACTGCTTAACAACCACACGGCAGCAGGCTAATTTTTCAGTTCCTGAGGCACGTAGGTTTTGCGGGGTCCCCTCCTTCGCTGCGGCTTTGCTTTCCACGGTTTCAGTTACTCGCAGTCAGCTGCAGTCAGGAAGCGGATGATTCACCTGACGTGGGGTCCGGTCGGTAGGAGCCAAAGGCTACGTTACGACACCTACGTCTTTCCTCTCCCTCATCTCACCATGCAGGCATTTTGTCATCTCACATTATCGTGAGAAGAAGAAGGATCGTGGGGCGCCTGGGTGGCTCAGTGGGTGAAAGCCTCTGCCTTCGGCTCAGGTCATGGTCTCAGGGTCCTGGGATCGAGCCCCGCATCAGGCTCTCTGCTCAGCGGGGAGCCTGCTTCCCCCTCTCCCTCTGCCTTCCTCTCTGCCTACCTGTGATCTCTCTCTGTCAAATAAGTAAAATCTTAGAAAAGAAGAAGAAGAAGAAGGATCATACGGGACAATAAGGTATTTTGAGAGAGAGAGACCACATTGACATAACTGCTCTTACAGTATATTGTGTGACTTGTTCTATTTTCTTATTAGTTATGGTTGTTAGTCTCTTACTGTGCCTAATTCATCAGTCGAACTTTACTGTAGATACGTATGTAGAAGAGAAAGCGTAGTGTTACGTAGGGTTCGGTACCACTGCTGTTTCAGGCGCCCACTTGGGGGGGGGGCTTGGGATCTATGCCCCTCAGTTAAGGCGGGACCACTGTAATCAGTTTATCTTGAAGGATGCCTAAAGAAGAGTTCACTGAGCAAAGTTAAAGCTTCTCTGAATGTCCTATTGAGAATGGGTTAAGGGGCTGGAGTTAGACCCGCTTTTTTTCCCCGCTCTGCTACATTTACCATGACCATACTCCATGGCACTGAGTCCTTGATCATTCAGTTGACGGCTCCTTTGGACCCCAGATTGCTTCCCATTAGCCTGGGGGTGTTGGGACCGTCTCCACAGATGTTCCCTTGGCTCATCTTCCAACGAACTTAGAGCAACCTTCTCTTCAGACGCGCATCTAGGAAGGTTACTCGCTCTCATGACAAGATGCCAGTCTTGCCTCCATATGGTTTAATTGTCTGACTGGGCTAGAACATGCTTCTCAGAGAAGGTGACATTTAAGCTGAATCTTTAAGGAAAGAGCAGAGCATGTGTTTGCCAAGAAAACCAGGGGAAGGGGGCACTTCGGTCAAAGGAAGAAATTGACGTGAGACATTGAATTTTGAAAGTGCTAGGAATCTTTAAAAAGAGCCATTGGGGATGCCTGGGTATCCCACTCCTGATTTCAGCTAAGATCATGGTCTTGGGGTTATGAGATGGAGCCCCACATCAGGATCCATGGTGTGGAGCCTGCCTGGGGTTCTCTCTCTGCCCCTTCCCCACTGCCCTGAAAAAAAAAAAGCAAGTGATCTACTGTGGTTAAACCCCGAGAGAGGTCTATTTAAGTGCCTCAGGTTCAGCCTGTTAGAAGTTCTTGAGGCCCCCATCCCTAAGAGCCTCACTCTGCTTCATTCCTTTGCTGTCTCTCACATCCCTCTCTTAGTCCCAGAGAGAGAGAGAGAGAGAGGGAGAGAGAGAGAGAGAGGCAGAGAAAGGAGAAGAAAGAGAGACCGAGAGGCTATGTATGCAGATCTATGATGGCTGGAATGTTCTTAGAGAGAAACGGCATGGTCTTCATGTGGTTTCTAAAGACAGAGAGCCATGCTCCATCAGGATTGTCCATAGACATGGACAAGAGTAAATGTAGAGAGACTTCTGCTTTATTTAAATTTTGGATGGCACCCAAAGGTCACCTGGTCCAGTGACTCTTTACTCAAGCATTAAGCCACCCAGTGACTGGGTGAAGTATTAGTCAGAGGGCTTGGCAGGGAAGTAGGTAAGAACCGCTGTGGCATGACTTCCTCAATCCTGAAATGATCCCCTTCTCAAAAATCTCTCTCCCCAGCCTGCCAGCAGATATAACATTTTTTTCGTGGTATGTCATTTATTTTTCACTATTACCAAGTGGTATAAATATAATTTCTCTCCATTTCACTGCTGAGGTTTAGACCCAGAAAGGTCAGTGTTGCAAGCTAGTTTGTTATTAAGTGTAGGATTAACTACCAATAGCAAACATCTGAAAAATAGAAGCTTAAATGAGATAGAAGTCCAGAGGCAGGAAAGTCAGGGCTGACATGACCATCGTATCATCACCACAGACCCAGGATTTTTTTAGGCTCTCTGCTCCATCATCCCTGGTATGTGGCCCTCGTTTCTGTGGTACAAGATGGCTGCTGGAGCTCCAGATATCTCACCTATGCTCTAAGGAGCAGGAAGGAGGAAGAAACTGCAACTAGTCCAATACACGAAACCTCCAGAAACTCGACCCATTTTCACCTAACTATCATTGGCTAAAACTTAGTCACATGATCTAACAGTCTTTTAGATAATAATGTGTTCGTCCAAAAATCAGGTTCTGTTATTTCTAGATACAGGGAGAGTGGATATCCAGAAGACAACTAGCAACCTCTGCCACAACCGGAAATAGACTAAACAGATACAGATCAGTTTAATTCCATGTCCCATCTATTAGCCCTCACTCTATTATTCTGCACTTTGGGATGAAGGAATGGCCAAAGCCCAAAGATGTGAGAATTCAGGGCAGTTCAGAAGAGTGAGAAGCTCAGTGTAACAGACACATAGGGTTGGTGGCTAGGCAGTGTACATGACATTAGAAAGGTAGGAAAACATAATGAAGAAACTTAAATACAAGAACCCTGAATACTCTATCCAAAAGTCAGTGGGAGTCATTGCAGGCTTTTGAGGAGGGGAGGAATCTCTGCTTCTCAACTGGTTGCTGAGGACCATGAGGCTATGCTAGAGAGACTAGTGTTCATGGGGGCCTGTCTCTAATATTTGGCCCATCTCTAGTATCACACTAGTTGTTTAACCTCTTTGTGCCTCATTTTCCTCATCTGTACAAAAGTCAATGTAAGTAAAGTGCTGAAAACAGTACCTGGTATAGGGTATGCGCTATAAAACTTTTTTTTTTTTTTTAATGCTACTTTTGAATTCCATGAGACCCCGCAGTAGGTGAAGCAAGAGGGATTCCCGTGGGGCTGACAGAAACCAGAAGAGAGTCAGGTTGGGGCTTCAACAGACCCACGTGGTTTTACAGGGTCTGGTCCCAGTAAGGAGGCCTCCTTCGTGAAGCTAATAGGGGTATTGGTGATATGGGAACAGCCCTCCACTCCAGCTTTTTCCTCCTTCCAGTTATTTCTTGCTCCTTCCTGGTTTCGGGCTTTAGGCTCAATGCCTCCAGGCTCAAGATCCAATCTGTCTTTGTGAAACCCAGGCCCGGACTGGGTTGAGACAGTACCATGGGCATGCCCCCTATTCTGTCTAGCTCCAGGGGAGGGGACATGCTGCAGCCGGCGTCCTGCAGCGAGAGGGAGATCGGCTTGCCTACCTGGTCCCCTACACCTAGTCCTCAGGGCCAGAGAATTTTCAGGGGATTCTCCCCAGAAATCCCAACTTCAGGGAGGTACAGCCTGACCTGTGAAATTTAAAAGAAAAATATCTTTCCAAGGGCCTTGGAAATAATTCACATAACTTTGAAAATAAAATTAATTTTCAATAGTGTAGCCCTTTCCCCCAGGTAGTACTTCGATTATTTTGAAGAATGGATAGCCAAGATGTGAAACTGGGTGCTGGAAAGGATTTTTTACTCCTGAAAGGTTGTCATTCTGTGTTTCATAAAAGCAGCAGCGGAAGGGTACTGTGGGGTTAGTATGGTCATCACCTTTTTTTACGTGAGGAAAGAGCCGCTTGGAGAGTGGCTGAGCTGTTAGTTAGACTCAGGGCCAGGACTTCGATGCCAGAGACCTCATAATTCCCCCTCACCAGCATGTGGCGCTGTTAGCCATTCCCTCCACTGGTAACTTTCCATTGATGTCTAGGATGCCAAGTTCCTTTCTTTTTTCTCCTCTCTATTTAACTGATTATTCTCCACAATATTTACGGTCTCCTCTTCATCTGCCTATCCTTCAGAGGCTGCCAAATCCCAATAAGCTTTTAAAGATATATGTCTCTAATAAAAAAAAATAGTAGTAAATAAATCAATATGTATGTCTGAAATCCGTACTTGTCTCTCTTTTTTACTTTATTTTATTTTTTATTATGAAGACAATTTTAAATGTGTTTAAACTTTTGTATTAAGATTTAATTTACGTAGATTAAAATGTAATCGGTTTAGTGTACAGTTCTGTCTGTTTTAGATTTTTAAAAATCAAACACAAAATTTGAAAAGGCAAATAGGGCTAACATGTTTGTAATTGGATAGAGCAGTCCCCTTCTCAGATCAGCAGGCTCCAGGGCTGGTCCTGCTCCCTGGAGGCTGAACCACTGCATAAGGCTGTGTAGGTTATGCAAAACTCAACTTTGGGGATACCATTAAACACTCTGTGAGTTCTGAAATGCACAACCACCATATATAATAGCCTATCAAATTGTAACCAATCAATTCTTTTAGCCTTTCCTTCTAGCTTTTCCTTTATGAATTTAAGTTTGTACTGCTTTTTCTTGATTCTCCACTATCAGTTATTATGTATTGATGTCCTCTATTAATGAATAATTCCTTATCTCTCTCAAACTCCTCCAACCCTTCTATATGACTTGTCCTCTTTTATCTTTTTATCTGTACAGTTACATCACAATTTCGTTTTGGTCAGCATTCATTATCTACCTTATTAGAACCACATAAAAGCTGTTTATTGCTGCATCAAGTAGTGTAATATTATAATGGCTGCTTCCTTGTTCAACTCTGTTTTCTTACATGGTTAATGGTTCCCTTCTTTTTTTTTTCCATTTCTTTGTTCAACTTCAGTTTTTCACATGGTTAATAGCTGCTTTCTTTTCTTTCTTTTTTTTTTTTTTTTTTTTCCCATTTTCTTAGTAGCTTATGTAACGTTGACTGGCTTAATCTCCCCATTTCCTCCCAACAGCTTCTAAAATGCAGTTTGCTGTCATTCGTATCCCTCCACTTCTCTTTCCTATCTCCCCGCAAGAGTATGGTCTCCTGGAGTCTTAAGGCTTCCTGTTCCATGAGCAGTTTATTGTCTATGTCAGCTACACACTTCTTTTTCTGAGACTCCCCTTTACCAGAAACCTGGGCATTCCCTTCACTTCTTTCCCTTCTTGGACCTCATGCTTCCTCTTTGCTTGTTTGATAGAGCATATTTGCCTAGCAGCTTCTTTAGACAGAATACAGCAGAGTTAGGTTTGTTGAGATTTTTCTATTCTAAAATATCTCTATTCTAGCATCACATATCATGATAGTTGAACTGTATATTCCTAGAGTGAAAATAATTTTTCTTCATAATACTGAATGTAGTTCTCTCCTCTCTTCTAGCTTCCAGGGTAGCTAGCTGCTAATTACTAAACTTTTGTATGAAACCCGTTTTTTTTTTTTTTTTTTGGAACATTTTTCTATTAATTCTTTACCCTGGTGTACTGGAATTTCATGAGGATGTGTCTTGGCGCAGCCTTTTAAAAGGTTTGTTTGGGGAAGAGCACTTTTTAGACTTTTAATCTAGGTACCTTGGTACTTTGGTTTTCCAAAATATCATCAAATTATTTCTTTGTTTATCCATTTTCTCTGTTCCATATTTCTATGACCTCTGTGGGTTTGCTATCAGAGGTAAAATCTTCCAATTTCCTTACCTTTTCCATATTATCACTCATATCTTTGTCTGTGTTCTACTTTCAGTGGGAGTTCTCCAACTTAATCTTCCAGTTCTCCTTTTGAATTTTTAATTTTAGTTATATTGCTAATTTGCAAGAGCTTTTTCTTATTCTCTTATTGTACCTTTTTTATAGCATCCTTGTTTCTCTGAGGTTGCTAATTATTGCTTTCTTTAAAATTAGTTTCCTTCTCCTGGTTTTTTTCTCTCTGCTTTTTATGTCGTAGGTCTTTGTAAAAAATCGAGACCATTTTCCTTCTGTTCATTTTTTTAAAAGATTTCTTTATTTCAGAGAGAGAGCAGGGGGAGCGGCAGAGGGAAAGGAAGAATCTCAAGTAGACTTCCCTCTGGGCACAGAGCCCCAACGTGGGGCTCAGTCTCATGACCTGAGCTGAAATCAAGAGTCAGATACTTAACAGACTGAGTCACCCAGGCACTCTCCTTCTGTTCATTTTTAAGACTAAAATGATTGGAAGACTGCGTGGAAGTCTTCTGTGATTGGATGAGCTTGATGACTGTTGGAGTTTAACCTATGGACTGGATGTTTTTCCTTGGAAAAATTGTGTGTGTGTGTGTGTGTGTGTGTGTATGTGTGTGGCCAGGGTCACTGAGAGTCACCAGAGAAGGACAATCCACTCTCCTCTCCTAAGGGTGTATGTGTGGCAGCTGGTATTCTGGGGTAGGGGAAGGGGACTGAGTGCCTCACTATTCAGTGTGCAGCTTTTCATGTATTTCCTATCTTTTCAGTTCACCACCTCCCCCAAGCCCTCTGCCAAGCCTGATGTCTCTGAACTCAAAGACCCTCAGGTTCAATTGCTCTCAAGAATAAATCTCTTCTCTCCCACCAAAGAGAGAGGGGTAGTCACCTGGCTGGCCAGAGCTGGATCCTAGAACTCTAACTGATCCTTTTACACACGTTCAACATATTCTCCTGTTCAGTTATAACACACATCTACCTTCCTTGCACCTGGTACCTCTGGGATTTTCATCTCTTCTGGGTTCTTCAGAGTTGATAGGATGGCTTCTCACTAATATACCCAACCACAGATGCTTAAGTTTGTTTGTTTTAAGCTTTCTCTGCTCCGCTAAACCAATTCCCAACATCCCATATAGTTTTTGTCTTATTTATATATTGTGGCTTGGGATTATGTATGTTTTCCTAGTTTTACCGGTGACGGAATTCCTATTTTGTTCTAGTCCTTCTTAGTGATTTTGTTTTTAAAGAAAATAAGCAGAAATGTCAATTTGAAACCAGAAGATCCTGCCCTTTTTCCTGTTGCACATTACGTGGAGTCAGCTCCTGGGTCTCTGACACCCGAAAATTGAGAGCTCCTTCACGGCCCCGCAGCTGTACCGGGGGGCCGTCCCCATGCCACAGAATGAATCTATTGAGTGACACCATAAGTGTTACGGGTGTTGTTTGGATTACCGTGAGAAAAAGGTAAAGAAAGAAGGTCAGAGAACCTCATGGATGTTCAAGGAAGGCAAAAAAAAAAAAAAAGATCAAAAACCTAAGCTCTGCCATAAATATCACCATGCTGAAAAAAGACAAATGAAAAAGATTATCAAGATACATGAAGAGAGAAACCCCAAACAAAAGAATGATAAAAAGACTCCTCAAGGAGCAGTACCTGTGTATGTGCTAGAGAGAGAGGGATGGTCCATGCTAAAGTGCTTTCCAGTATGATTAACAAAAATGAAAAGAGATAGCAAGAAAATGGGAAGTCCCTCTGCTAACAGCTTATGCCCAGGGAGAAACACAAGTGTTCCAAGTTATTTAAACAGGAAAGAAAAAGAAGAAAGCATGAAAGAGGATGGTTACTAATTCAACTTTATTGGAAATGGCTTAACTAAAAAACCTAAATATGCACCTAAATATGAACGGTTCATTAGGCCAATGGACTTATGTTTCAAGAAGGCCCACAACACATCCTGAACTGGAAGCCACCATTTCCCCGCCAATACTTAGCATCAAGAAGAATCCCGCATTCCCACTATGTACAGCTTTGGGTGTTATTACCAAAGGTCCGGCCGTCGAGGTGAATGTGAGTGAGCTGGGTGTTATCACACTGGAGGCAAGGTTACTTGGGGAAAATATGCCCAGGCCACCAACAGTCCTGAAATTGACGGATGCACAAATGCAGTCTTTACAAAAAACAAAAACCGAGGAGGTCTTCATCCTTCCTTACCCCTTCCGCTTCTACTGCTTAATTCACATCCTCATTGATTCTCACCTGTACCTCTTAAATATCCTCTAGCTGCTTTCCCCTCTAATTCATCCTTTACAGATACTTATCTGATCGCATCCGTCCCCAACTCAGCGTTCTATGGCGACTCACAACAAACAGAACTGTGTCCTTCCCAGTTTGGTTTCAGCCATCCTTTCCAGTCTTTCATTTACCCCTAGACTCATAAACTCTGTGTTCCAACAAGCATCTATTGAAAAGTTACCATATGCCAGGTCCATACGAGGCATTTGTGGATCCAAAGATGAAAATACAGTTCATGTTCTCAAAGACCTCAGAGTCACAGGCAGGTAAAGGCTGTTTCCCATTCCCATATCTATCTGTTAAAATTCTGTCCATCCAAAGTCAATGTCAAGCAACAAGCCTTCTTTACCTTCCTTTTGGAATTAATCTTTTCCACTCCCAGGTCCCCCTGAAGCATTTTCCCTGTACTGTTACTGGAACACTGAACCCAGATTGCCTTAAATATGCCTGTAGATGTGTCTGTCTGTCCACCTCACCTGACATAGGACTCCTTAGTAGTACGGACAACAGAGATCTCTGTCACATCAGCAAAGTGTTTTGCGTAAAACAGAACTCAATAAAAATGTATTGAAAACATCAAGATTTCCTTCCTGTCGCTGAATCCAAGGAAAAAATGTTCCGTTGGCATTTGAATAAGGGACACTGAACTGCTTTATTTATTCTTTTGACATTCAAACATTCATTAACCTGCTGTGGACCAGGCCCTGTGCCCTACACTGTGGGGACAGAGATGAAAAAGGCACAGTTGTGTCCTAAAGTGGCTGACAGTCCAGCGAGGAGACCACAGTGCAAACGATTGCGGAAGCCTGAGACGGGGGCTGTCACGGAGGCGGAGTAGGGCAGAAAGAACCTAGAGCCCTGCCTGGGAAGGGGGGCAGGCACCAGAAAGGAGGTGATATCCAGCCAAGATGTGAAGGATGGAGAGCAGTTCCCCGGAGAGGAAAGGAGTAAAGAGGAACTCCTAACGGATGTTGTTTTCACGTTGGGCTACAGTGAAGGGTTGAGGGTGAGGACCATATAGTTCCAGATTCATCCTTTGAATATTTGAATGCTTGCGAAGAGCCCATTGCGGGCCGGGTCCTACGCTGGGCAGATATTTTTAATATAAATGATCTAAAAAAATGGGTAAAAAAAAAAAAAGGAGCAGCGCATTTTAATTCAGAGTTTTACAAAGAACTGCAATAATGTCGTCCAGAGAAGTGTTCTGATGATTTCTTAATTCAAAGAAACAGCTTAGAAGAATGCATGGAGATAATGTATCCATTACACAATTTCCCTCAAATATCTGCTGTCCCCCCACAGGCGTGTGGCAAGAGCTGCATTGCAATCAATTCCTGGTTGAATTCCCTGATGAGGGTCGGAAATGCCATTATTCTGAGTCGTTGACTGAAGAGGGATTCGCATGCTGTATGAACCAGATGTGCAGGAGGCGGGGCCGACGGCTTGTGCTGAATTAGGAGCCTGATTTGTATTCTCTCTCAGAGGCAGAGGCAGAAAACTTCTCACAGGGGCTGAGGAAGGAAGTGTGTGTGTGTGATACTGACTTCATACCCAGCATCATGCGAGACACATTATCTTCTTAAATTTTCCTTCTAATCCTTTTGAGATAGATGTGTGGTGGAGATGTCTAGCGACACAGGAAGCATCTGTTTTCTTTTATCTGTTATTGTTGTGATTATTTATTTTACAATTTTAGCAGGGGACCTGCCAGCCAGCTCTCGGGATAAGTAGACACAGTCACCTTGAGACATATCCTTCTGTCTATGGAATGGTAACTCGAGGTGTCTCTGTTGCTTGTATAAATGTGAGGACAAGTAGGCACGTTATGCTCCAGGGGACGTTATGTAACAGCACTGGTTTTGTGATTGACTCTGTTTTCTCTCCTAATCTTCCCGAATCTGTGGAGCTTGTAGGTAGAAAGGGACTGTGAACATCCAGGAAGCTAAGGGGTAAAGACCCTTCTTTTTGAAGTTCAACATTATTAGAACTCTTTGAATGAATGCTCCGCTAATTTAAATGTTGGTTTCACAATAGCAGGGTTCACCTCTGTGTCCACAGGACCTAGATGGTGGCTAGCACTAGTAGGTGCTCAATAAATACTGTCATCTCTCAATTCTTTATCCCATACCCTTGCTCCCAAGTTTTCCAGACTTTTTTTTTTTTTGAGAGAAAGAGAGGTAAGGGGAGGGGCAGAAGGAGAGAGAGAATCTTAAATAGGTACCATGCCCAGTGCAAAGCTCAACACGGGGGCTCAATCCCATGACCTTGAGATCATACCCTGAGCTCAAATCAAGTGTTGGATGCTTAACTGCACAAGCCACCCAGGCATCTCCAGACTAAACTCTTACTCTTCCTTTTTTATTAACCCTGTTCACTCATATTCCTGAAATTATTAACCAAAAATTTCAGCAGCTTCTACAATTTCTTTATACATTGATACTCTATTAAAAATAACAAAGTCATGTCCTCAAATAGAAGAGAATGTTTTTCTTGTTTGTTATAACCAGATTCTCTAACATTATGCCAAGTTGTTTCAATAAATAAGCTAAAAAGAGATGGTGGGTAATAAAAGGGTATGTTAGGCAGTTCCTACTTCTGATTGTAATAGTAATTTTTCTTCACTGGAATCTATGATAAACTTATTGTTTTGAGATGGCATTTTGTTTATAAAAAGATTTAAACCTAAGTCTTCAAATGGCTTTAGCTGAATTCCATTCGGTGTTTTAAAATGATTTTGTCATCGTTATTTTGATGTTTTTAGAAGTCTATAAAACCACAAGATGGCAGAATTAGAAAAATTTGATTTTAGCCTGTCAATAGTCTGTTAGTTATGATTTGAGAGGAAGTCAATGCCTTTTCAATTCAGTTCAGTAAACACATAATAAAAACCAACTGTGTGCCAGGCTGAATGACATTAAAAAAAAGATACAAAAATGTAAAACAAAGTCCCTGCTTCTAAGTTGATAGTGTAGTAGGGAGAGACAGATGACTAAAGCAGTGGTTCTAGTACAGAGAGAAGAGATGGAACAAGATCTAAGGGCTGCTCTTTTACAGGATGGAGGTACTGCCTATCCACTGTAACAGGAGAGAAGGCAGTGCACATATTTACAAATATAGATAGTTTCTATTTTTTTTAATATAGTTTCTGTTCTGATTTGATGAGAGGTTCATTCCATCTAAACTTCTTTATTCACTTAATCCCTCCATTACTATTATGTGTAGGATCAGATTCAGGGCAATAATATTTAGGTTTAGAACAAGTTTAGGGATGCCTGGGTGGCTCAGTTGGTTAAGCGTCTGCCTTCGGCTCCGGTCATGATCCCAGGGTCCTGGGATCGAATCCCACATCGGACTCCTTGCTCAGCAAGCAGCCTGCTTCTCCCTCTGCCCGCTCTGCTGGTTTTTCCTACAGCTCTCCATGCTTCTGCTCTCTCTCTGACAAATAAGTAAATAAATAAAAACTTAGAAAAAAAAAAGAATAAGCTTAAAGGAGAATTGCTGGCCTTCAGTCTTGCCTAGAATATCTGAAGAATTGAGGTGAACAATGAAGGGTAGACAATTAAGCAGCCAATTACACTGTTTCCTTAATTAAAGATGTAAATTAAATTTCTTCCAATTTATTCTATACACTGTCATAAAATTTTTATATATAACAATTTTTAATCAATTTTTATAAATAATAATATAATAAAATATATTTTGCTATAATAAAAGGTCTTGGCTGGGAAAGAAAAAGTCCTCTTTGCTCTGTTTTCATCTTTTGGTCAGGTAGCTGTCTTTGGAAAAGAGACCAAGGAAGAGCAACCTTCACACCAGATATTCTAGAAATCACTACTATTCTGACAAGCACCTCTCCTATAATGTTATGTCAATCAAGAGATGTCTGAAAAGTATAAAATTCAGGAAGGTTTTCACATTTTTCCTGACACTGTTATTTTTTTAAATATGTTTCAGGACGCTGTGCTAAGCACCTTCCCTACCTTATCCCAGTAATCTCACCACAATTCTATAAAGAAGGTTTTACTGTCTTTCCTCATTTTAAATGAAAAAAAAAAAAAATTGAGTTACAGAGCCACCAGAGTGTGAGGCCTATGTAGGCAGATGTGGTTTGTGTTTGTTTGTTTTATTCCTTGCTTTGTTCCCAGTGCCTAGAACAGAGCCTGGAATTACACAGACGTTCATAAATACTTGTTGAATGAATGAAAGGATGGATGACTAAATGGTAAAGAATTTTCTCAAGATCACATAGATAGAAAAGGGTAGACTCAGGACTTTAGTTCAGGTCTGTTTTTTTAATTGCAAATCCTCTGTTTCTATCTCCTATACCCTCTTGCGCCCACATGGCTTGAAACTGCCTTTTCAATCCGGACAAGTGAAAGATCTGAGTATCCAATATTTCCAGAGGCGCCAATTGACAGGGTGACCCACTTAGTCTGGGCAAGAAGCTAGATTGACGGAGTGGAGGGAGCAGTCCTCGTTTCGAGGGGAGCCAGAAGCAGGGATAGTGATGGCCAATTCACTCTTAGATTCCATCAAAGTTGGAGTCTTCGAAGACACATTGTAAAGGTTAAATAATATCCCATATGGCATGGGCTTGGTCTGTATTTGAGACATAGTAAGCACTAAACATATAGTTGCAGGAACTAAGGAGGTGACTATAAATGTTGGAGAACATCCTACATTCTACAATTTTGAAAGCAAGTGATGGTAGAGCTTTAGATGGTAAAACCAGTTCCTGACATGGTCACCTGACTCATGAGATAGACAATCCTTTGAAAGACTGAATGTCTTTGCCTTCCTATTTTAATATAACAAGGATATTGGGAAACGTATTTTTAAAAGTCTATGCTAAGCACTTTACAGATCCAAACTCGCCCTTTGGAAAAACCTTTGAGGTTCGGAGATCGTCATCACAGATGATTCGGTAGATTTGATTTCAGCCTGTGCTCTTAGCCAGGACGCTCCAGCCAAGAGAGGAGTGTGGTTAGGCCTCATTCCTGCGCTGCCTGCGACCCAGAACTGGCTCTCACGATGGCCTTAGGGTATAGACTGTGTAACAACCAGACAACGCGGTACAGATTTGTAATGCTCCTCATGGAGCCCGCGTGGGCTCATGGGCTCACCTTAAGCCTTTTTGCACATCTGGAGTAACATTACCTGTACTACCTATTACTCAGAGTAGATAAGAGCAGTATAGGACACCAATACATACAGAAGTCTCTAGTAAACTTTAATTTATTTATTTATTTATTTATTTCAAGTGTAATTAACATAGAGTATTAGTTTTAGGTGTTTAATATAAAGACTCAGGAATCCTATATATTTCTCAGGGCTCATCAAGGTAAAGGCTTTATCTGTTTTACCCGAACCCTCCCCACCTCTCCTTTGGCAACCATCAGTTCGTTCTCTGTATTTAAGAGGCTGCCTCTTTGTCTCTTTTTCTGTTAGTTTTGATTCTTAAATTCCACATATAAATGAAATCATATGCTATTTGTCTTTTCTCTGACTGACTTATTTCACTTAGCGTGGTACCCTCCAGATCCGTCCATGTTGTTGTAAACAGCAAGATTTCATTCTTTTTTATGGCTGAGTAATATTCCATGTGTGTGTGTGTGTGTGTGTGTGTGTGTGTGTGTGTATGTACTTCATATATATAAACTTTAAAGTGCTATGCACAAGTAGAAAACTGTTTTTCATTATCCTCCTCTAAAATTTTTCTTCTAGTGGTTTTAGATTACTCAGCCTGAGTATAAACTCTTTAAGAGCAGGGTCTGAATTCCTATTTCTTTTTAGGTCTCTCTCAGGGGCAAGCACAGGGCTCTGCACTTACAGGAGAGCCCCATAAATGTTCATCAGACATACCTCACATGGCTCTTTGGGAAGAAATACCTGGAGCCTCAGCAGTTTCGGTGGTTTTTTTTTTTTTTTTTTTTTAGTTTTTTAAACTTATTTTTTATTATTAACATATAATGTATCATTTGTTAAGGGGTACAGGACTGTGATTCATCAGTCTTACACAATTCACAGCACTCACTACAACACATACCTTCCCCAGTGTCCATCACCCGGCCAATCCATCCCTCCCACCCCCCTCCACTCCAACAACCCTCAGTTTCTTTCCTGAGACTAAGAGTCTCTTATGGTTTGTCTCCCTCTCTGGTTTCGTCTTGTTTCATGTTTTCCTCCCTTCCCCTACGATCCTGTCTTGTTTCTCAGATTCCACATGAGTGAGATCATATACTTGTCTTTCTCTGATTGACTTACTTCGCTTAGCATGATACCCTCTAGTTCCGTCCACGTCATTCCAAATGGCAAGATTTCAAATTTTTTGAAGGCTGCATAGTATTCTGGTGTGTGTGTGTGTGTGTGTGTGTGTGTGTGTGTGTGTGTATACCACATATTCTTTATCTGTTCATCTGTCGATGGATATCTAGGCTCTTTCCATAGTTTGGCTATTGTGGACATTGCTGCTCTAAACATTCAGGTGCACGTGCCCCTTCGGATCACTACATTTGTATCTTTAGGGTAAATACCCAGTAATGCAATTGCTGGGTTGTAGGGTAGCTCTACTTTCAACTTTTTGAGGAACCTCCATACTGTTTTCCAGAGTGGCTACACTAGCTTGCATTTCCACCAACAGTGTAGGAGTGTTCCCCTTTCTCCGTATCCTCGCTAACATCTGTCCTGACTGGTTAATTGTAGGCATTATGACTGGTGTGAGGTTGTATCTCACTGTGGTTTTGATTTGTATTTCCCTGATGCCGAGTGATGTGCAACACTTTTTCACATGTCTGTTGGCCATTTGGATGTCTTCTTTGCAGAAATGTCTGTTTGTGTCTTCTGCCCATTTTTTGACTGGATTATTTTTTCTTTGGGTATTGAGTTGGTAAGTTCTTTATAGATTTTGGATACTAGCCCTTTAATCTGATATGTCATTTGCAAATATCTTCTCCCATTCTGTTGTCTTTGGTTTTGTTGACTGTTCCCTTTGCTGTGCAAAAGCTTTTGATCTTGATGAAGTCCCAATAGTTCTTTTTTGCCTTTGTTTCCCTTGCCTTTGATGACGTTTCTAGGAAGAAGTTACTGTGGCCACAGTTGAATAGGTTGCTGCCTGTGTTCTCCTCAAGGATTTTGATGGATTCGTGTCTCACATTGAGGTCTGTCATCCATTTTGACTATTTTTGTTTATGGTGTAAGGAGGAGCGTCAGCAGTTTTGATCAATGTCCCTTCCACCTGTATGATTTGATTATATTTATATTTAAGTGAAAGTGATTATATTTAAGTGAAATCCCAAGACCATACCCCAAGTCCAACAGGTGGGAAAGTATTAGTTACTGTCCATCAGCTCCTAGAAGCATGTTCATGTGACAGGGTCTGGATATTATCTTAGTTCCTTGTTGAGGCCTTTAAAGTTTATGTCTTTGGGAGACAAATACTTAATTAAAACAAACGAATAACTACAAAAACCAACCAGTCCCTTCACTGAAGTGCAGTCAGCTTTAGCACATAGCATCTTTCTTTTCCTTTTTGAAATGGTGACAAAGGCTATTTAGGATCATAGGAAAACATATCTTATTACAAGCAATCCTCCTTCATCCTGCTGACATCTTCCAATTCCTTGAAAAACACATAAGTAGCTCCCAATATCAAAACCTCCAAATAAATGAAACAAAAGTTGAGAGAATTAAAGGGAGAAATAGACAAATCCACAATCCTAGTTGGGTATTTTAAAGCTTATCACACAGTAATGGATAGAATCAAGTAGACAAAATAAGATGTATGAGGTTTGATAACTATTAACTGGACCTAATTGACATTTATAGAATGTTATACTATACCCAAAAACCACATAACATATCATTTTGAAGTACACATGGAATATTTATTAATATAGACCATATTTATTGAAAATAAACTTCAAAGGATCAAAATTATACAGAATATGTTCTTTATCC
>CM052798.1:83764127-83779384 GCA_028533885.1 Nasua narica | reverse complement strand
GAGTGCAAAACCAGCCTAGTCAGCAGTAACCAACGGGTGTGATTGTGTTCCAATAAAACTTCGGTGACTAAAATGCGTAGTTCATGACAAACATGTCAGAATTTTCTCCACCCCCTGTCCTAGGTGACGTGGCCCATGGACTGTACTTTGGTTAGTGAGGCCTGAGAATGTCCAGCCTCAAGGCTTTTCAGCTTCTGCGAAGAGGATGCTGGAAGGGCCATTTCCCCAAAAAGGGTACTGTAGGCATCTGCAGAGGACTGGACCCCTCTGGATGAGAGAGAGCTAGTTTTACTTGTTTCTTACTCATTTGTTTTACTTATTTTTGCCACAATGGACTTAGGGGAAACACAATGGAGATGGAAAGTTTAATTTTCAGTAGCGTTTATCTTTTCTCTTCAGCTGGGGAAAGCTCTTTCTTGAGGCCGATGTGTTATGTTAAATGACCCAAAGGACCCTTACCTGCTTTCGTTGAAGTTTTTTCTTGGGTCTCGGCTTGGAAGAGGGAATATGCAAGGATCACGGTGAGGCTCTAGAACCCAGATTATGGCCATCCCCTGAACTCAGACACCTGCCCACATTCTCGGCAGACCAGCATTGTCTCCTGTCCCCAAGTCTGCCTGCCCCGAACTGATGAAAGTGGAGAGGAACTAGGTTTGACTTCTTGTTCTTCTCAGGAGGAAGTTGACTCAACTCACACAAATGGGGCATTAATGCTGTAATTTCATGGTGTCTATCAATTCAGCATTAGAATCCTAAGAGTTCAAGTTTTAGGGTCAGTGAAACTGGCTTCCCTAAGTTTCACTATGCCACTTACTAGTTGTGCGGGCACCTTATTTAAACCGATTTTCTTTACTTTTCTTTTTTAAAAGATATTATTTATTTGCTTAACAGACAGAGAGAGATCACAAGTAGGCAGAGAGGTAGGCAGAGAGAGAGGGGGAAGCAGGCTCCCTGCTGAGCAGAGAGCCCCATGCGGGGCTCAATCCCAGGACCCCAAGATCATGACCTGAGCCGAAGGCAGAGGCTTTAACCCACTGAGCCACTGAGGTGTCCCCCACCCCGATTTTCTTTTCTGACTACAAAATAACACCCATTAAAAAAAAGTAGCACCCATAAAATGAAAAAAAATTACAGAAATATTTAACACATAAAGTAAAAAGTTCACTGCCTAAAAGCCCTGGATATCAGCCTGGATAACCACAATTGAAGTCTTGACATATATTTCTCCAGTATTTTTTAATGAATATTATAATATACAAAATATTTTTCTCAAGTGGTCGTATCTTTTGTTATTATGCCTATTCAACTTATTTTTCCCATTACTCTATCCTGCATATCTTTCTATGTCAGTACATAAAAATGTCTCTTTCTTTTAACTGGTGCGTACTGTACCGATGTAACATAATGTCATCAACCAAGGCCATTTGTTTAACCTCATTAAGTCTCAATTTCTTGTATTTTCAATGAGGATAATAACAGTGCTTACTTCGTAGAGATGTTGTAGGATTAAATGAGTTTTTATTTGGAAAGGATTGTGTACAGTGCCCACGGTTTTTAAAAACTCAAATAATGATGATAGCAAATTATTTCTATTTCCTATCTGCATCCCAAGGGCTTGTAAGTTGCATTTGATACCAACTCATGGATACACATGGAACACCAGCATAGAAGGAATTGCTGACCAGAAATGCTCCTATCACTGCCAAGTGGACTAAAATTTTTTTTTTAAGATTTTATTTATTTATTTGAAAGAGAGAGAGAGATCACAAGTAGGCAGAGAGGCAGGCAGAGAGAGAGGGGGAAGCAGGCTCCCTGCTGAGCAGAGAGCCCCATGCGGGGCTCAATCCCAGGACCCTGAGATCATGACCTGAGCTGAACCCACTGAGCCACCCAGGCGCCCCTTAGTGGACTAAAATCTTGAATGTCCAGATGTATATACTATTTATTGAATCTAGCCATTAGAGAAGATTAATTGGAAAGATTAAAAATCACTTTGGACCTGAATTATCTACCATGGCACAAATCCAACAATTGTTCGCCTACATTTCTTACTTAGGCATTTGGGACACAGCCCAGGATCTGAAAGGGCTGGATTCTTGTTTTGTACAGTGCCCAACTCATTGCCACCACACACCCGGGTTTATAAATAGGAATTTTGACGTGGTGACACAATGTAACGTAAAGCGCACTTGGCTTGCATCGAGCTAGTGACATCTGTCACCTATTATCAGGAGCGGAAGTCTGAGCGCTTCTCCCCACCATGTCTTGGCATCGGAGTTGCCAAAAAAAACCATAAACACAGTCAAGCCCTGGAGGGAACGATGCTTCCATAGGTAGAGGAGCAGCACAACAAGATGGGCCTCAGAAGTGAGAGTTGGTCTCCCGTGGTTGGTAGGGCCCCCCAGGACAACTGGCCGGCACTCCCCCTTCCTGTGCCGCAGACCCTCTCCCCTTCTTGCAGAAGACAGACATAGTGGAGGGGTTGACCAGGTGTCTTATGACACATGCTTCAGGAGAGTAAGAGCCTATTGTACTGAAACAGAGAAAGATATTCCCACAAGAGGTGAGGAGTCCAGCACCGGTAGTGAGGACTCTTTATCGTTGGTAAGAAAGCGTTTCAGGCCTAGGTCCCATTCTTATGGTCAAGAGGGGGTTCAAGGCAGCGTGTTTGAGACGGCTGTTCCTAATTATAAACACAGAAGTCACACTTGAACCAGAGCTCTGCCCGCAGCAGAGCTGCGACAAACAGCATCCTTGATTCTCTCATCAGGGAAATAGGACGAAAGACTACTGAACCATCCAGACTATCTTGAGGATTAGGTCAGATCCTAAAAGCACCTAACAAAAGGCCTTATTGAGATGAGTAAATGCGGAATACATGAGCTGGTCACAACGCATAATTCCTCATGTGTCCTCTTAAACAGGAAGTGAACGCAGCTGTGTCAAAGAGAAGTCGGGGTTAGAGACGGGTCTGCTGTGAGAGTTAATGTGACCTCAGGCCGCATTCCGAGAACTGTGACAGGACCCAACTGTTCCACTCTGCTCTGTGCGGACCAGAGCTCTGGACTTGTGTGTGGTCTGGGTGGAGGAAACTGAGGCTTTTTGGGTCTAGGAGAGAGAGCAGATGGGACAACGACCACCCGCACACCCTTAGAATACCTGAAGGCCTTCAGTGTAGCTCAAGACTGGGGTCAGACTCCTTGGGGGCAGAATTTGGGAGATTTGGGTCCGGGAACTGGTGGAGCTTCTTCAGAGACAGAAATGGTCATAGAAGGAAAGGACCCCAACATGTCCCCTGACATGTGGGTATGTGAGCAGAGCCCGGTGGCCTTGGGTCTGGGATGTTATGGGGGAGATTTAAGCCACAGATAGGTGGTAGGGACAGAGAGTCTCTGAGGCACCCCGGGACCCTGATATCCACTAACGCCATGGTTGGTCCCCAAAAGCAGAAGCAACCGCGTGTTTACTGGCAAGGACACAAATGCAGAGAAGGGAGAGAACTTTGGAATTCGTTATTCAGCCAACTCCTTAAAGTATGTTCGTTGTTGCCATACTAATACAAAAAAGTGGAGAACTGACATATGTTTTGGGTTGAATCGGGTCCCACTACAAAAGATATGCTGGAGTTCTAGCCCCCAGTTGTTCAGAATGTGATCTTATTTGGCAAATAGGGTCTTTGCAGAGGTCAACAATAAAATGAAATCATGAGGGGAGCCCTCATTCAATATGATGGTGTTCTTATAAAAAGGGGGAATTTGGACACAGAGACAGAAATGAGCCTTCCCTTTGGAAGATGATGTAAAGATACATCACCTTTGCACTTGGAGGAGGCCAAGTGCGGATGGAGTGCAGCAGTGTAGGTACAAGCAAGGAAACACCTGAGGCTATTAGAAACTGGGGTAGAAACCAGGAACCGATCCTTCCTTAGCACTGTCAGAGGGAACGTGGCCCTGCTGACGACTTTCCTGCTGGCCTCCAGGATTGAAAAGCAATAAATTTCTGTTGGTGTAAACCAACTATTTTGTGGTACATTTTTATGGCAGCCCTGGGAAGCTAATATGACACAGTCATAAATAAGCATTATTGAGCTGGGTGTTGTGGCAAAGAGAAAAAACCATATTTATGAGGTACATGTAGAAAAAAAAGAATAAACCAACTCCTGGCAGTGTGGAACTGGTAGAACGTTCTGAGCAAAATAAGACGATTTGAAATAACGTATACACTTGACCATAATGAAGTGAGGAAAGACACAGATAAGTAAGCTTACGCGTGATCAAGAAATAAAACCAAACCACCACAATAAACACATGGAGCATTTTTCTCCCTGAGGACATTTGAAAGTTCTTTAACCTTAAATTAGCTTATAGCTACAATTCTGAATTTCTCTTTGGAAGGCAGATCTGGCTTTAAGATAAGAAAAAGGAGGTCATGGGGCACCTGGGTGGCTCAGTCGTTAAGCATCTGCCTTCAGCTCGGGTCACGATCCCAGGGTCCTGGGATTGAGCCCCGCATCAGGCTCCCTGCTCAGTGGGGAGTCTGCTTCTCTCTCTCCCATTCCCCCTGCTTGCGTTCCATCTCTTGCTGTATCTCTCTCTGTCAAATAAATAAATAAAATCTTAAAAAAAAAAAAGAAGAAGAAGAAGAAAAGAAAAAGGAGGTCATAGTGGTTGTTGTCAAAATGTCCCCATGGGTGATGTAATTGGTTGGAGATGGAGCCCTGCCCTGTTTCTGTCTGGGTTTGGGGGCAGAGGCAGGATGTGGGTTGGGCTCCAGCCTCACCGACTTTGTTCTCAAGTTCACGTGCCCTTTGGGCAGCACCAAAATAGCTCTGCAAAAGTTCAAGCTCCCTTCACACCTCCCACAGTCGGCGACGGTGTTGGGTGCCAGGCTGGGACGCAGCATGCGGATAGGGCAAGGAATATTTCAGAAGAGGAAGAAACGACTACCCTCTCCTCTCAATCCCAAGCCTTATTATATCTTATGCGATTATAATTCTTGAATCCTAGAGGAGGAGGAAGCCCTGGGTGTCTAGGAGAACTCTCTTACTTTGCAAAGAGAAATGGAGGCCTGTTAGGAGAAAGAATGGGGTTCTGATGGCATCGTGGGCAGGGATTCGGGACTTGGTGAATTCCCCAATCATCCTTCCTCCTGATGGTAATGGACGGAGAAACACTCAAGAAATAATAACCGTGTGGGATACAGAGTGTCACAAGGTAGCGAGACTCACGGCAGATCTTTCCCACAGATTTGAACTGCAGAATGTGGCTTTTGCCTCAAGTGAACCACCAATATCCTCTTAAGGTCTGAATGCAAAGCTTTAGGATATCCTCACCTTCTGGTCAGCTCTTAAAAGAAAGGAACATTGGAGGAAGGAAAGGAAAGGTGGGGTTGGGGGCAGAGAGAGGGGAGTACTTGGCTTGCCCCACAGTGCCAGATCTGGCTGCAAAATATCCTCCTGGATGCATAGAAGAGAGACCAGCAAAAGACGACTGAGTGATGCCTTTAAACACACAGTGATTCTGCCTAGGGGGAAATTATTCCAATCAACATTTTCAACATTTTAGGCTCAATCACTACAGTTTCCTCCCATTTTAGGTAGAAGCACAGAGTAGGGGTGAGCTGAAAGGAGGGAAGATTGATAGTCAATGGATAAAGAAGAAGATACACCCCCCCACACACACACACAAACACACACACAGAGTGGAATATTATTCAGCCACAAAAAGAATGAGATCTTGCCATTTGTAACAACACGAATGGATCTTGACGGCATTATGCTAAGTGAAATAAGTTAGATGGAAAAAGGCAAATATATGATCTCTTTTATATGTGGAATATAAAAACGAAAACAAAAAAACAAAAAAGCCAAGTTCTTAGATATAGAAAACAGATTGGTGGTTGCCAGAGGTAGGGTAGGGGAATGGGGGTGTCAGGGGGTCGAGAAGGAAAGGGCAAAGAAGTCAAAAGGTACAAACTTCCAGTTTTAAAATAACTAAGTCCTGGGGATATAAAGTACAGCATGGTGACTATAGTTAGTAATATCATTTTACATATTTGAAAGTTGCAGAGAGAGGAGTGCCTGGGTGCCTCAGCCAGTTAAGTGTCCAATACTTGATTTCAGCTCAGTCATCCATAAACATGTATTATCTTGAAAAAAAGCAAGAAAAGAAAGGAGGGCAGAGAGATGGGTATGGGGGGAGAGGACCAAGACTTCTTTGCCATGAGGACAGAGGATCTCCTGGCACAGAGCTCCTAAAACCCTTGTAATTTCCTAAGTGATAGGAATATCTTTGGTTCTTCTTTTTTTTTTTTTTTAATCTTACTTATTTAAGAGAGAGAGAGAGGTCACAAGTAGGCAGAGAGGCAGGCAGAGAGAGGGGGAAGCAGGCTCCCCGCTGAGCAGAGAGCCCGATGCGGGGCTCGATCCCAGGACCCTGAGATCATGACCTGAGCTGAAGGCAGAGGCTTTAACCCACTGAGCCACCCAGGCGCCCACTTTGGTTATTCTTAACAAGCCCTTTCAATGACACTTGAATTTATGCAAATGAGGTGAGTTAGGATGAGTCCCTACATAGTCTCAGAATGGGGCTGTTCACAAGAGAGGACACATGATCAGAGGATTGAAATTTGCAGCCTTACCCACGGACCTCCAGGCAGGGAAAGGGGTGGGGGTTGCAGATTAAAGTTCTATACATATTCCTGAACTACACGATTTGAGGAACTCCCAGGTTGGTAAACATGCCAGGAGGGTCCTGTTCTCCAGTTCCACAGAGACAGGAGCTCCTGCACTTGAGATTTTCCCAGACCTTACCCTGTGGAACTCTTCATCTGGCTGTTTATCCGCGTCCTTGATAATATCCTTTATAAGAAACCAGTAAACCTAAGTGATTCACTGGGTCCTGTGAGCCTCTACGGCAAATTAACTGAACCCAAGAAGGAGGTCATGGGAACCCCTAATTTATAGCCAGTTGGTCAGAAGCACAGGTGACAGCCTGGGCTCATACTTGGCTTCCAAGTGGGGGCGATCTTGTGGGACCGAGCCCTAAACCTGTGGGATCTGACGCCATCTCCAAGTAGACGGGGTCAGAGCTGAGTTCAGTTTATGGGACACCCAGTCAGTGTCCGCTGAGAATTGGAGAATAGCTTGGTGGTGTTGGAAAAACAGCAGAGAAAGTGATTTGCCCATGTCTAGAGCTGGTTAGTGGCACATCTGGGTCCAGTACTTAATTATTTTGATTTCAGTGGTGATCCATTCAACCTAGCACAATACAATTCAGCAGTTACTGAGCACTTACTCTGCATAAGGCATTGTTCTAAAATCAAAAAATGAGCGGACAGTCTCTGCCACCAACTAACTTCTGATATGGTGTCAAATACTATAGGAGAAAACAAAGCTGTAGTAAGGCAGTAATGCCCTCACCCCTGACTGCATATCTGAATCACCTAAGAAGCTTAGTACTGTACGGACTCGTACAGGTTTATTTGCTTTGGGGGGAGGTCCAGGCATTGGTGTTTTATAATCACCCCATGTGGTTTTGATGGGCAGTCAGGATTGAGAATCTCTGTGTATGGGGAGCAGAGAAAAGGAGAGAGTTAAGGGCCATGGTGAGAGCAAGGAAAGTTCAAGGTTTTATTCAATGAGCTTGGAAGAATGCTTTGAGTTCCCCATAGGTGGAACCTGGGATGGGGAAGCCTTCCCTAGTGGTGAGCAAAACATAAAGGCAAGAAAACATAAGACATGATCAGAGAATACCTAGCTGGTTTGTGTGATTCTCAGAGCACCTAGGGAGGAATGGCAGATAAACAGGAAAGATGGAGTGAAGCCCGCTTTGTCCAAGGACACACAGAAAGCAATGGCAAAGCCAGAACCAGAATGTGAATCTCTTGGCTCCTAGATTGCATCATGGAGCGAGGTCAAGGAACGAGGCCCCTGAATTCAGAACAGCAGTTCTGGGGAGATGGTGAGGACCCCAAGCCACAGAGTCTTCTCTGTCTGCTCACGTCCCAGTGACCCAGGGCAGGAATAGGCCGAGAACCAGAGAAAACTTTCCAGCTGTATTAGTTTGGAGGAAATGAAGCTCTCTGATTCTTCCCGCAATACGGTGAATCAGGAATGGTTTGTCTTCTGTGAAGCACCATCTTATATATAATGCAGTTGAGACCAGAAGTTCATTAACTTTCTCCCGGTCACACGAGCAGTCACACAAGCTGGTTTCCAGCTCACTGCTTTTCCCATTTATTTGGATTCTCCCTTGCCTTGTACTCCCATTCTAGGTTGTGTATTGATACTCCTCCATAGAGCCTGCACATAGCCCTATATTTTATATCTTGTTTTATACTTGCATACTCACGATTCTGTTTACCTTATTAGACTGTGAGCTCCCTGAAGGTAGGATCACATCTTAGTGAGGTGAAATCAAAATTATATGGGTTTCCGAGCTACATATTACAATTATTCATTTATTTTACAGTCACTTAATAAATGATTACCATGTGCTGGTTATTCGAAACAGAGTGGTAAAAAGATTTAGTTCCTGTCCTCGAGAAGCTCATGGTCTATGAAAAAAACCTCTCAGGAAGAGTGGTCACTGAGCCTGTGTCCTCTCTCATCTTGCGCTGTTGACCTTACTGATTAATCCTCACCTAGTCGGTCCACCTATAATCCAGGTATCTAATCTCTTCTTTGGCCTCAGGGATAAATTAAATTCTACTGTGTTGATAGGATTCATCTGGATTAGCCCCCTGGAAATGTGATTTGTAAAGTAAAACAGAAAGAACGAACCCTGGCATGGAAAGGCAATTTTTGAGGCAGGCAGATGGATTTTAAACAGTAGGCATAGGGCCAGGTAGCTAGGCTGCAGGTGAGCAAGAATGTTAGTTCTAACACGGTCACTAAGCACACAGTGCCTTCATTTCAGGGTCCAGGTCAGGAGGCTACACAATATCAAGTGCTTCGGGGTATGGGACTATCCAGCTTAGTGATGAAAGAACATCAGTACAACAAATTATAGGTTAAACTGATGAGTGTAATCTTAAATTCAGTCTCCAAATCATGATCCCCTTCTGAAGCTAGAGAAGCCTGTGCAGTGTGCCTCTGTCCTTGGTGCTGAAACAAAACCTATAAATTGGGGGCCTTGGTTATCCCTGAGACATGCTGGTGGGTGGGGAGAGGTAGGAAGGCGAGAAGAAGGTGACATATGGCTCTCCACAACACTTTTATTGGGAATAGGATAGTGTGGTCAATACTAAAATGCCACAGATATGTGCCTCGTTGATGTGGGTGTTGGGAGTGGCTTGGAAAGTCAGCCTCCAGGTTCCTTTATGCCTCCAACAAAGTATATCCATATCTCAATATTGGCTCTTCTTCCATATACTGAAACTACAAAACTCAGGCCTGACTATAAAGCCATGCTGTTTTCTCTTCCTTGTATCTTGCCATTATGTTTTGACTGTGATTTACATTGGGAGGAATCAGGTTGACATGTTTATGGATATTTCCTATCACATAATGAATCCTATTAGGGTTAATTCATCTTATCTCAATACCTAGTACATTAGTGGCACTGGAAGATGCCCAGCAAATTCCTTTGGAAATAAAAATGAACTGTTAACACTTGATTATTTGTGGAAAAGATCTAGAGAGGACTATTGACTAGAGAGAATTCCCTTTTCCTCTACACTGTCTCCTCAGTAAGAAATAATTTACAATCTTAAATCCAATTAAAACTTTACCAAACCCGCAACCCCATCAGTGCTTTATTACCTAATTGAGGGCTCTGGGTGGGGGTGAGAAGCTAAAGCCCAAGAGTTATTATTAGCCAATGGGTGTGAGATAATGATATTAGTATTTCACATTTGTGTTTTTCTTTAAACTCTTCTAAAGTGTTATTACATCCAACTCCAGTTGATCATCACAATATGCATGCAAGGTAGACAGCCTAAGCATCATTCATAATTCCCACAAATATGTAAGACTGAGGCTCAGGGACATTAAATGTCTTGGTCGGCAGAACAATGTAACTTACAGCTGATCCTGAAAAGAAGAATGAAGTCTCTTGATCTCCGATCAGAGTTCTTTCCATTGCTTCATAGAAGGATAAGGCAAAATTAAGATAAAAACCTCAGAACCTTAGCTGCTTCACTTGGCAGCCCTTATAGGGTCAGTGGAGGTTTGGGGACCTTTGGGGGAATGTCTCCTGATAGGAATCATTCCCTTTCAGTTGCAGAGATGCTCTTCCTCCCACGGGTGCTAACATAACGAGCAGACTTGTCTTGCATGCATTTATTCTATCTGGTAGGCTCAATTTATTCTAGACAAGTCTTGCCTCCTCCCTTAAAGCCAGGCCATTTTATATTAGTTATCTGCTTGGTCATTCTTAAATTCGAGTCAATTGCTGGCTTTCAATACCGGCCAAAAAATAAACAGGTGAAATCTGTATTGAGTTCCTAACACCCATTTATTTGTTCAACATTTAATGATATTTTTTCCAACATTTAATGATATTAGGTGCACTTGATTTCTTGTAGGGAAGCTGTAAGGGGACCCAGAAATGATTAAGACCTAAACGGACTTACAGAACGGTTGGGAGACATGCTGTAAAGCTGTGAAATGTTGAGGAATAATACGAACAATTTAAGACAGGAATAGAAGAGCTATCACAAGGCAGCATCTGATTGATTGCCAAATAAGTGGTGCAGACAAGAATGCTATGGTTTTGAGATATTATACATTGATTTCAGGAGATTGAATTGGACCGGCTGTAGCTCAAGGGGTAAACTGTTATAGAGAAAGCCAACAAAAATTTTCCACCAAAATGCAATAAGGGAGATTCCCTCAACAGGAAGGCTTTGGAGAAAAGAGGGAAGAGAGAGGAAAAGATGCTAGTTTATTCTGAATCCCTTGAAGTAAGAGGAAAAATTTTATGATTATGAGACAGAAGTTTACTTGCAGTCTCTCCGGCATTAAGAAGGAAAATGAAGAGATACAGAATTTATTTATTAAAAAAATCCTTATCAAGTCTATTTTGTTCTCTTCACTAGGGCCAGGGTACAATGGCCATGCCCCCTACTCTCTTGGAGCTTGCAGAATGGAAGCAGGGATCCATAAAGTGCTATGGGAGCACAAAGGAGAGACTGCCCAGCTGCCTTGAATGCCAGCTTCCTAGAGGAAATGACATTTTAGTTGAGACCTAAAGTTCAGGCAGCAAATAGCTAATTAAGGGAGCTTAGGGACATAGGAAGGACTGTTCCAAGCAGAGAAAACAGCATGCATGGTGACCCAAAAGTGAAAGAGCATATGGTCTATTTCACAAAAAAAGAAGCATCTTTTGCTGGAGCCCAGGGTTTGAGGCAAGAAGTCCCAAGAGCTGAGGCTAGAGAAATAAGCAGGAGCTAGACTGTGAAGGATCTTGGGCTTTGGAGATAAAAGCCAGGCCTGGGGAAGAGGGGAGAAAAATATATTCTCAAAGGGTTCTATCTGGTGAATGGCATGAGATTTGCCCTTATGAAAGGTCTCTCTGGATGCGATGAAGTGTAGATAGTAAGGGGCAGGAAGCCTAATCAGGAGGCTGTGAGACAGTCATTCAAGCAAATGGTGCTGACCTAGAGCAGTAGCCATGGGAATGAAGAGCAGTGGGTGGGTCTGACGGATATTTAGGAGTCAGACTCTGCAGGACTGATGATGGGTTGAATGTGGAGGGGGATGGAGGGAAGCATCAAGGATGCTCCTAGAGTTCTGGCTCTTACTGTATTTTTCGACTGCATTCTGCCTGTCACTGATTCCCTGAATGAATGGACCTTGGGCATGGACTCCCTACACGATTTATTTGGCAGGCTGACGTAAGGTGAATGCACACCCTTCTACCTCACTCCCCACCCCTGCTCTCATCTCTGTGTGCCGTATCTCATTTCTCTTATGAGATCCCACTTAATCCCAAGAAAACTCAAATACTGGGTGTGGAAGGCGGCAAAGGGGAAGAATAACTAGAGGACTAAAGATGGTCATTTTATTCAACTTGCTTTTTTTTTTGGTTTGTTTCCAGAGGACACGTTTCTTTTTCCCTGCCTTTCGTCTGATCCGCAGGATGAATTCCCTTTTCTAGATGGGTTTGCTGCTTGCAGTGGCAAATCAATGCTACTTGGAGAAATAAACAAGCAATCCTCTGCTTTGTGGATGGCAGGGAGGACCCGACCTTCATTCAACAGCTAATAAAACACTGTCTCTTCCCTTCCTAAGTGCAGGCAGGATCATTTTCCTAACAGATTGGAGGAGGGAACCATGGAACGCTAGAGCTGGCTCTGGGTGGGGGAATCCCTTCCTTGTTACTTAGCGAGAAACCTGTCAAGAGGCAAAACAAGTATCAGAGCAGAACTGTCAGTCCCCAAGCTAAGAGTACTGCATACAGGAGAGGGAAGCCAGGGGAGGTCGGAGAGAGGCGTCTGGCAGATGGTTCGACTTCCAGGGAACAGAGAGGGCACCTGGACCCCAGCACAGGAGCCAGGGAAATTACGTAGGTAATTAGGCAGGGCTCAGCCCAGGCTCAGGTGGGTAAGAGTGGGAGGGAGCTTTGGCAGACATCTTTTCAGACAGCGCCTTCACCCTGCTCTGATTATTTCAGAAAAAGCCTGGATGGTTCCTCCAACCTTTCCTTTCTGCATTAGAAACCAGAGGACATAGCTTTAAGTCTGCAGTGAAAATAGCAGTACTCCTGGACACATCAACCCAACTAAACATCCGTTCCAAGAGAACTTTCCCCGCTCACTGAGGTGAGGTGTGACAGAAGCGTGACAGAGACCCTTGTTTCCATCAGCTTTTCAACATATGCCCAAGGAGCTTGAGCCTACTTGGCAGGAGCGGCTCGCTCGCTGTGGTGGCAGAAATGAGGAGGACTCCCCATTCGTGAGCTGCTTTTCATCTTGGTGGCACTGTTTGAAGGTCGGCATCCTTAGCCAGGCTGGAGATGGCTTTCATGGATTCCTTGGCTCAAGCAGGAGACGCACAGAGACTGCTGTCGGCGAACACAGGGCAGCCCTTGGAGGCCTTGTGTCTTATGGGAAGGCTCAGACCATCCTCTTGTGGCTACTGCGTCCCCAGAATTGGCAAGGGGTGGGGCAGAGGCTCTCGGGATCTTCCTCATCACTCAGTATGTCACAGCGTCACAGCCCAGACTCTGGGGTTCCGCCAGGAAGTAAAGCTTCAGGAAGAATGCCAAGATCATTCTCTCTTCCACTTTTGAGGCCTGTTGTGGGCTGGGAACTTGATAATGTTTAGAATATTATTACCTTTTCTCTCACGTCAGAGACTGGGCCCAGGTCTGCGTGAGGGGAAACCCGTTACATGGACAGAGGGAGTCTAGAGGCTGTCGTTACAGAGATTGCCAGACCCGCACACCAATATTCTCAAACTTTGGTTTCTCTCCTGCTCATCGGGAACATTTGCTTTTAAAAGGTAGATTTCCAGGGTTGGCTTCAAAGTCTCAGAATCTGAAATCTCCAGGTCAGGAAGAGACCCTCGGTACCTTTAACAAGCCCTTTGGGGGGCATGAAATTCACAAGAACCATTGTATTTAAACAGCTGTTCTTGAGAATTCTGCATTCCTGAGGCCTATCAGAGACCTCTGAGCAAAGCGTGGGTGTGACGAGCTCAGAGGCTTCCACAGGGCTCCTGCAGGGGTGGGTGGGAGCCTCAGGTCCAAAACAAAGGGGACGGCCAGGCTCCCCCAGGTCTGGGCTGGAAATGCAGAGGGAACTGCCAGGCCATCTCAGCCAGCCCGGGGCGGGGCGCGGGCTCCTCAGTGGCAGAAATGTCAGAGCTGCTCAGGAAGCCTCTCTGGAGAGCCAATCGCTCCCAAAGAATGAGATAATAATTGCATTGAATATTCTAGAGAAGCAGAGGCTTGCAGAACACATTGGAAATTTTAATCACTTTCTCAGAACAGCTTTGATTAACATTCTCTCTAGCCCTTCCTAGGTGCCCCCTAAGTCTCCCTCATTCCAGCTGACAGGTAATTAGTGCTCTGGCTAGGGACAGAGGCGCTGGCTGCCCGATCCATGAACGTAACGCATGTGAAGACACCGTAAAGACAGCACACAGAAGGACTGCTCCCGTCCCCCATGGTTCACACTCCTGGCACCCAGGATCACCCAGAGGCCTGAGCACACTGCATCACTCCCACCCATGCTCCTACTGTCCTCCCCCTGCCCAGAATGTCCTTCCGTGCCGTCTGCGCCCCTGAACTCCCACTCTCTTCTCAGCTAAGTGCTAGTGAGACTGCTCTAGTCTCTTGTTTCCCCTGGCAGAATTAAGCATCCTGTGCCCACCCCTATCGAGGCCACTTGAAAAAGGCTGCATTGTCTCTGGCAGGTGGTAGCTGCTTGATAACTATCCTCTCTTTCTTTATAGCATTTTTTAAATTTGTATGTCTGTCTCCCCTTCAGGATAAGGAAGGAGCTTGTTTTTCTTGGTATTTTGGATAACTATGCAAGGCCCAGACTCATAGGTGCTCAGTACATGTTTGTGAATGAACGCAGTAAGTATCAGGCAGAGACTGGGAGATATGAGGGGGAAAGATATGACCTGCCATGCCATTCAGAGCGTTCCGAGGATGGCTGGATTTATCTAAGATGTAATCTAAAGAACCGTGTGGAAGGAGCTGTTTCCATTTTGATACACAAGCCACTAAGAAAATCCTGGCTAACATACGTCATTCTGATGTCATCCGGTCTTAGTTGTGAATGGCAGTGCTTTCACACTACCACACTACCACTCCGAGTGGTAGGTCGGAGTAGTTTATAGCTCAGACGATTCACCTCTCGTGCCTCAGTTTTTCCATCTGCAATGTGGGACACAGTAAATCATGACTATACTGAGTAACCTGCCACCCTTCCTCCTCTGATACATCTTTAGAAGAAGACAGCTGTCACTGGGGGTGGGTGTGTATAGCTCTTAGGAAAGCAGAGCTGTTTGCCACATGTAGCAAGAAGCACTAAGGGCAGGCTCTGAGATGCAGGAAATGAAAGCTAAAGAGAATCAGAATTGCTTTTTCCCCCTCATCTTTCTCTGACACCACACTCTCCATTAACTTACCCTCCCTGCAAATAGGAGAGAACAGGATCCACTGCACTGCTAGCATATTACATACAGACAGTGGGATCCTCAAGGGGCGCCTGGGTGGTTCAGTCGTTAAGTGTCTGCCTTCAGCTCAGGTCATGATCCCAGGGTCCTGGGATCGAGTCCCACATTGGGTTCCCTGCTCTGC
>CM052798.1:83749938-83763627 GCA_028533885.1 Nasua narica | reverse complement strand
TATATAGATTTATAATAAAATGACTAGATGTGCTGACTCCTATCAGGAAGAGAAGACAACAGAGCTTAACAATGGGTGATATTTTGGATGGGGGGAGGGTCTCTCCGAAGAGACACTAGAGAAGGCCTGATAAAGTGAAGGAATGATCTGAGCAGTGCCTGGGGGGAAGAACCAGTGCAAAGGCCCTGGGGCGGGGCCTTCTTGGCCAGTTCTAGGAGCAGCAAGGAGGGTGGTGAGCAGGGGAGAAGGGAGGGGATACAGTTGGAGCAGAGCCAGGGGGCATGCCCCACCAGCCTTGCAGGACACCGGAGGGGCTTGACGGCCAATGTGCCAGAGTTCTTTGACACTTTGGGGCAAGGGAAGGGGGGATGTCATTTACACTTTGAAAGGATCTCTCTGGCTGCATGCAGAACATTAAATAAGATGATGTGTGTGACATGCTTTTCACCAGGCCTGATACAGAGCAGAGGTTTGCTAACTATCAGCAATTTGTATCACAAAAAAAAAAAAAAAGATAGACCTATCTGCCTTAATATAAAATTCTCCCGGGAGGTGGGCATTGAAATAATGACCCTGAAAAAAAAAAAAAAAAGAAAGAACGACCCCGTGCAGCCCACCTTTCCTTGCGCACTGAGTCAGGGGCAAGCCAGAGAACAGAGAGACTGCCCAGCCTGTCAAACCCTCGCTCACAGGAAGAAAGCAGGGTCATGCTGGGTGCCAGAGGGGCTCCAGAAGCAGTCCTGGGCTCCGGGCGTGGCCACAGATGCCGCCTCCCACAGGCTGCCTTCCGTGAGACATCAGTAAATGATGGCTGATCACCGCCCCCCACCCTCCTCCTGCCTCCCATTCTCACCCCCTCCCTTCAACACAAAACTAATTATCCCACGCAACTGGGGACGAACGGTAGTGAGAAATACTGCAATGAGAAATGTTGCAAATGTAGCCAATAACATTGATTGAAAGTGTTGTAGTGACCTTGAATGCTGGCGCTTGAGGACAAGCCAGCTTCATCAGAGGAAGGTAAGGGATCGCTGGTGGATCCACGTTGGTGGAAATCCCAGAAGAGATTTTTGGGGAGTTGGGGGGTTCTTTACCCAATAACTCGATTAAGCAAACATTAGCTGGGTGCCTTCCACATGTCAGGCCCGGGAGCTCATGGTTACGGGGTCTGGTTTCTCTCCGGAAATTGGAACTCTCCCGTTCCTGTGTACACGCGGATTTCAACAGTATTCCGGGCACGTTTTAGCCAAATCGGGGTTATTTGGAGCTGACAGATGTAGCACAGAAGAGAGAGCAGGAGCAGGGAGGCCCTGAACTAGATAGGAAGGAACCCCAGGAGACAAAGGCGAAGTGAGTGGTGAGGAGAAAACCACAATGACAAGTACTAACAATGAACTTGCGTCCCCCCCGGGGACAAGAAAGCCGGTGAGATGTGTGAGGCCGGCGTGGGCGAGGCTGGCGGACGGGGACAGCTGCTGAGTGATTGTACAAAAGGGCTCCACGCCACGCGCCTTGGGGCTGGGACCGGGCCCTACTTCTCCCTCTAGCTGATGCCAGTGTCACCATTCTGCTGCCTATACAGCTGTGTGTGTGTGTGTGTGTGTGTGAACACACACACACCCATGTGGCAAGCAAGGGCCACTCTCTGGGCCCAGGTCAGCACTGGCCTGGCATCCTCCCCGAGAGGGTTTACCTTCATCCACAGAATAAATTTGACTCTAAGGGCATTGGCATCCCTTCCAGCTCCACCATGAGGTCCTTGATCTATAAGCTACAGCAGTGCACGTCCGGGGCCCTCCCTGCCCCTGCCTGAGTGTGACAGAATGGGATCGCTACCATTGCTTCCTTGCCAATGATCAAAGGTGAATTGACTCTGGCTCATTTAAGAACTATATGAAGGGGACGCCTGGGTGGCTCAGTCATTTGGGCATTTGACTCTTGATTTGGGCTCAGGTCAGGATCTTGGCGTCACGGGATCAAGCTCTTTGTGGGGCTCCACACTCAGCTTGGAGTCTGCTTGAGGTTCTCTCTTTCTCCCTCTCCCACTGCCCCGCCCCCTGCTCTTGCTCTCTCTCTAAATGAATAAAGAAAATCTTTAAAAAAAAAAAAAAAAGAACGATGCAGAAAGAAATCAACAAACTATGAAAAACAAAGGGAACCAGGGATTCTGAACCCTGGGTCCCAGCCTCCCAAGGAGCTCATGAACAGAATTCAGAGGACCCATGAGCTTGGCTAGAGAAAAAAATTGCGTCTTCATCCTCACTAAGGTCTAACCAAGTTTGAGCATTTTCTTCGATTCTAACCATAGCCACAAACAATGGTATCAGTAAAACCTAGCTCACCCTCACCAAGAGAAGTTACAGATGTTTTCATATCCTATCACTGTTGCTGCAAACAGCTCAAAAGATCTCTGCTCATCACAATATTGAAGTCATGCTAGTTACAGGGTCCACTGCTGGACTGCGCTACTTGAGAGATTAATAAAGAAGCACATCTAGGGGCGCCTGGGTGGCTCAGTCGGTTAAGTGTCTGCCTTCGGCTCAGGTCATGATCCCAGGGTCCTGGGATCGAATCCTGCATCGGGCTCCCTGCTCAGCAAGGATCCTGCTTCTCCCTCTGCTGTTACTCCCGTTGCCTTTGCTCCCACCCCCCTCTCTCTGACAAATGAATAAATAAAATCTTTAAACAAAACAAACCAAAAAAGCATATCACCATGTCATAACTGGGTTTTTAATATGTTTGATAACTATATATTATCATAATTGATTTCCTTTGTAATCTGCATATTTTATACATTTAAAAACATTACTCACATTCAAATACATGCCTGCTTCCCCCTCTCCCTCTGCCTGCCTCTCTGCCTACTTGTGATCTCTCTCTCTCTGTCAAATAAATGAAATCTTAAAAAAAAAAAAAAAGAGGATGAAGGGCATTCTGTCATGATTTAGGGTTATATCCATCAAGAAGATCTAATGATTATAAATATTTATGCTCCCAACTTGGGAGTACCCAAATATGTAAATCAATTAATAATAAACAAAGAAACTCACTGATAATTATACAAGAATAATAGGGGACTTTAACACCCCATTATAGCAACAGACTGATCATCTAAGCAGTATATCAACAAGGAAACAATGGTTTTGAACGACACATTGGACCAAACGGACTTAACAGATATATTCAGAACATTTCATCCGAAAGCAGCAGAATACACATTCTTCTCAAGTGCACATGGAACATTCTCTGGAATAGTTTACTCACTGGGTCACAAATCAGCCCTCCACAAGTACAGAAAGATCAAGATCATACCATGAATATTTTCAGACTACAATGTTATGAAACTTGAAGTCAATCACAACAAAAAATTTGGAAAGACTACAAATACTTGGAGGTTAGAGAGCATCCTACTAAAGAATAAATGGGTTAACCAGGAATTTAAAGAAGAAACAAACAAACAAAAAATACATGGAAGTAATGAAAGTGAAAACATGACAGTCCAAAACCTTTGGGATGCACCAAACATGGTCCTAAGAGGGAAGTATACAGCAATACAGGCCAACCTCAAGAAACACCCAAAGTCTCACATACACAACCTAACCTTACACCTAAAAGAGTTGGAAAAGGAACATCAAATAAAGCATAAAGCCAGTAGAAGGGAAATAATATATTAGAGCAGAAATAAATGATATAGAAATAAACAAACGAACAAAAGCCTCAGTAGAACTGATCAACAAAACTAACAGTTGGGGGGCGCCTGGGTGGCTCAGTGGGTTAAAGCCTCTGCCTTCGGCTCAGGTCATGATCTCAGGGTCCTGGGATCGAGCCCCGCATCGGGCTCTCTGCTCAGCAGGGAGCCTGCTTCCCCCTCTCTCTCTGCCTGCCCCACTGCCTACTTGTGATCTCTCTCTCTCTCTGTCAAATAAATAAATAAAATCTTAAAAAAAAAAAAACCCAAAAACTAACAGTTGGTTTTTCTAAGAATTAACAAAATTGATAAACCCCTAATCAGACCTATCAAAAAGAAAAGAGAAAAGACCCAAATAAATAAAATCACGATGAAAAAAGAGAGATCGCAGCCAACACCACAGAAATACAAACAGTCAAAGAGAATATTGTGAAAAATTATATGTCAACAAATGGGGCAATCTGGGAGAAATGGACAAATTCCTAGAAACATACAAACTACCAAAACTGAAGAAAGAAACAATAGAAAATTTGAGCCAGCAAAGAAATTGAATCGATAATAAAAAATCTCCACACAAACAAAAGTGCAGGACCAGATGGCTTCCCAGGGGAATTCTACCAGCCATTTAAAGAAAAGTTAATATTTATTCTATTCTTCTCATGCTGTTCCAAAACATAGAAATTGAAGGAAAACTTCCGAACTCATTGTACGAGGCCAGCCTTACCTTGATCCCAAAACCAGACAAACATCCCGCTAAAAAGGAGAATTACAGGCCAATATCCCTGATGAACACGGATTTAGAATTCTCAACAAGATACCAGCAAATCGAAGCCAACAGCACATTAAAAGAATTATTCACCACGGTCGAGTGGAATTTATCCCTCGGCTTCAGGGGTGGTTCAATATTTGCAAATCAATCAACGTGATACACCGTGTTGATAAAAGAAAGGGTAAGAACCATATGATCTTCTCAACAGATGCTGAGAAGGTATTTGACAAAGCACGGCATCCATTCTGGATAAAAACTGTCAACGAAGTGCGTAGAGATGGGACATACCTCAAAATCATCAACGCCGTCTATGAAAGACCTACAGCTAATATCATCCTCAGTGAGGAAAACCGAGAGCTTTTCCTCTACAGGAACACGATCCTCTACACGTTCTTTTTGTCAGGAACAAAACATAGATGTCTGCTCTCACCAGGGCTATTTAACACAGTTGTAACAGTCTTAACCTCAGCAATCAGACAACAAAAAGAAATAAAAGGCCTCCAAATCGGCAAGGAAGAAGTCAAACTTTCACTATTTGCAGATGAAAGAGTCCACCAAAAAAATCGCTAGAAGTAATACACGAATTCATCAAAGTCGCAGGATGTAAAAACAACATATCGGTGCATTTCCATACACCGATAATGAAGCAGCAGAAAAAGAAATCAAGGGGCGCCTGGGTGGCTCAGTGGGCTAGAGCTTCTGCCTTCGGCTCAGGTCGTGATCTCAGGGTCCTGGGATCGAGCCCGGCATGGGGGGTCTCCGCTCAGTGGGGAGTCTGCTTCCCCCTCTCTCTCTTCCCGCCTCTCTGCCTGCTTGTGATCTCTCTCTCTCTCTCTGTCAAATAAATAAACAAAATCTTAAGAAAAAAAAAGAAATGAAGGAATTAATCCCATTTACAATTGCACCAAAAACGATAAGACACCTAGGAATAAACCTAGCCCAAGAGGTAACAGGTCTGTACTCTGAAAACCATTGAACACTTTTAAAAGAAATTGAAGAGGACACAAAGAAATGGGAAGACATTCCATGCTCATGGATTGGAAGAACAAACATTGTTAAGATGTGTATACTACCCAAAGCAATCTACACATTTAAGGCAATCCGTATCAAAATACCATCACCATTTTTCACAGAGCTGGAACAAACAGTCCTAAAATTTGTATGGAACCACAAAAGCGATCCTTAAATAACCAAAGCAATCCTGGAAAAGAAAAACAAAACTGGAAGTATCACAATTCTGGACTTGAAGCTCTATTACAAAGCTGTCATCATCAAGACAGCAGGGTACTGGCACAAAAACAGACACATAGATCAATGGGACAAGTAGGGAACCCAGAAAAACCCACAGCTACATGGTCAACTAATCTTCAACAAAGCACCGAAGAATATCCAATGGAAAAAAACCCCAACAAAACAAAACAGTCTCTTCTACAAATGATATTGAGAAAACTGGACAGCTACATGCAGAATGAAACTGGACCACTTTCTTACACCACACACAAAAATAAATTCAAAACGGATGAAAGATATAAATGTGAGACTGGAAACCATCAAAATCCTAGAGTAGAACACAGGCAGCAATCTCTTTGACCTCGATCATAGCAAATTCTCACTAGATGTGTCATCAGAGTCAAGGAAAACAAAAGCAAAAGTGAACTATCGGGACTTCTGCATTAAAAAAAAAAAAAACCAAAAAACTTCTGCACAGTGAAAGAACCAATCAACAAAACTAAAAGGCAGCCTATGGAATGGGAGAGGATATTTGCAAATGACATATCTGATAAACGATAGTATCCAAAATCTACAAAGAACCTTTCAAGAAATGAACGAAATCGGGCTGTTTCCAACGACGTGTTTGGAGCTAGAGCGTATTATGCTAAACGAATGAAGTCCAAGAAAGAAATACCTCAGGATTTCACTCATATGTAGAAATTAAGGAACAAAACATCTGAAAAGAGGGGAAGGGAAAAAAGCAAACTGAGGGTTGATGGAGGGAGGTGAGTGGGGGATGGGCTAAATGGGTGATGGGAATTAAGGAGGGCACTTGTTGTGATGAGCACTGGGTGTTCTATATAAGGGATGAATCGCTAAATTTTCTACTCCTGAAACCAGTTCTACAATTCTACACTATGTGTTAACTAACTAGAATTTAAATAAAAAATTGAAAAAAAATATAAGACTTCATTCTGAGCAGGATTTATGGATTTCAAAAGGGTCCATGGTAGAAAAATAGTTAAGAACTCCTGAGGCAGAGTGAGGAGACAGAGAAAAGAGAGAAGATGGGGCACCTGGGTGGCTCAGTCGTTAGGTGTCTGCCTTCAACTCAGGTCATGATCCCAGGGCCCTGGGATCGAGCCCCGCATCGGGCTCCCTGCTCCGTGGGAAGCCTGTTTCTCTCTCTCCCACTTCCCCTGCTTGTGTTCCCTCTCTCGCTGTCTCTCTCTGTCAAATAAATAAATAAATAGAAGACCAGGTCGAGTGAGGTGGAAGGTCATAACCCAGAGAGAGAACCTTAAACTGGATGCATTTAAAAAAAAGTTGTCGAGGAGGAGGAGAGGCACGGGGAGGGGAAGACCCAACAGCAGCAGGCATGAACAGGCCTGAAGGTGCGGTCTCTGAGGTCTGACAGAGCGGCAGGACCAAGACCGTGGGGCTGCCTCCACACAGAGGGCTCACAGGAGGGCTCCTAATCGGGATCCAGGTGGACTCCAGCCCTGGTTCCCCTGTCTCCCCAACCCATATACAACTTATATCCCCATCTACCGCAGCTTCAGAACCCTTTGGATTTGAACAAAAAAATAAATAAAAATAAATAAAACCAACAAAACAACGAAGAAAAAGATGACCAGGTTCCCATCCGTCCTTAAAACTTCAGTCTACATTCGAGTTCCTTTGATCCCAAGCGTCCGACTGGGTTTCCAATGAGGGCAAGACTTCTCGGTGCTACAAGTCGAAGGTGTAACCAAAAAGAAAACACCGTGGGGCACCTGGGTGACTCAGTGGGTTAACCTCTGCCTTTGGCTCAGGTCATGATCTCAGGGTCCTGGGATCGAGCCCCGCATCAGGCTCCCTGCTCAGCGGGGAGCCTGTTTCTCCCTCTCCCCCTCCTCTCCACTCTTGCTATCTCTTTCTCTCACTGTGTGTCAAATAAATAAATAAAATCTTAAAAAAAATTATTCTCTCGCACTTTTCTTGACATCATTTTCTCTGTCCTCCCCATCCTCCTCTTTCAGAGGTTCCTCTGCCCTTCCCAACCCTGAAACTGTTCTCTGCAGTCACACTCAATAGTCTCCCATCCCTCCACACCCGCCCAAAATTCACACCACTGAAGTGCTTAGGATCCCAACCTGTGTCCCCACCCTGGACCCCCCAGCCTCCGGGCCCATACAGCCAATAGCCCCGAGGCTGTCACACAGTGACACCCACTGTACCCCACACTCGCCTGCCTCTGTCCACAGATGTGCTGAGAAACAGGGGTCCAAGAACCGGTGGCAGAGCCAGATACGCGGTGACCTCCAGGCCCCCTGTGGAGTGACTTTGTTCATGCCGCTTCGTCCCTGAGTCCCGACTGCAGAGCCTGGCTCTCCCCCTGCACCTCCCACGGGAGCACGGACAGGGATGTGGCTGACTCGTCCCTGGAGACACGGAAAGTGTTCAAAGCTCTCGGGCAGCTACAAAGCACGGTCTCCTGCTGCCCCATTCTTCCTCCTGTGTGCCCTTCTCATCCCCCAGCCTCTCCAGCTGAGGGGGCACCCCCTGGTCTCTGGCTGAGGAGGCATTACTCGGGCATCCTCTCCGAGGACACGCACAGAGCCTGCTGCCTGTCTCATCACGGCCCCCGAAATGAAGCTCAGGGTTAGGATCTCCCCTCGGCTGGACATTTCCAATAAATTTCTGGACATTCCTATCTGGGATGGATTTCTTCTTCCCGTAAGAAGAACCCTCAAGCACCAGAAACCTCTCTGGCTCATTAGCTCCCTGGGTCCTCTGTAAATGTCAGAGTCGCCCTGTCTGTGGGAGAGCAGTGACGTCTTTGAAGTGGCAGTGGGAACCAGCCCCCTGCTGCCTCGCTCATGGCAGGGCTGGGAGGGCTCAGAGACCTCGGACAGCATCAGCCTCCCTGCACACTAATTACTCCCAGCTCAGCGGGAGGATGCCCCAGAGTGGGAGAGCAAAGAGGGCAAATGCTAAAAGCTACAGGTCCAGGGACGCCTGGGTGGCTCAATGGGCTAAGCCTCTGCCTTCAGCTCAGGTCATGATCTCAGGGTCCTGGGATCGAGCCCTGCATCAGGCTCTCTGCTCAGCGGGGAGCCTGCTTCCCCCTCTCCCTCTGCCTGCCTCTCTGCCTACTTGTGATCTCTCTCTCTCTGTCAAATAAATAAATGAAATCTTTTTTAAAAATTTAAAAATAAAAATAAAAGCCAGAAGTCCAGAAACCAGGAAGCTCGTGGTGAGCAGGACCCCCTTCCCTGAGCCATTGGGAGAGACTTCTTTGCCTCTGTGCTTGTCAGAGCAGGGTTCCCAGGAGAGGAGACCCCACAGTCAGTATTCCCAGCCAGCTCCCGTCTGGTCCAGTCTACACAAGCTCCTTTCTGGGTGTAGCTGGACCTTGAGCCAAAGGACATTATATGACGTCATCTCATGCAACTGCCCCCCCCAGCCCCGCCACGTGGGTTTAGTATTATGCCCATTTTACAGAGGAGCAAACCAAAGGCCAAGAACGCAAAATTAGAGAGTGGGAGTCAGGGATTCAAATACTGGTCTGGGTGACTCCGAAGCTCTTCTTCGCAGCCACTCAAGCCACTGCTGGAATGTGCCACCCAGCTCCAAAGAAGGGCTTGGCTCTGGTGAAGGTCTCCAGAGCATCTGTCCGGCCTCTGACTCCACCAACATCCCGAGATAATGCAAGCGGGAAGATTCTGGAACGTATAAACCTGCCATAAAAAATGCAGTCTCTGTCATAATGGCCAAAATAATGTTCTTAGACAAATGGGGTGTTAACTGGTTACACGGTAAGGGGCACCTCCACAGAGAGCTGAGGCTATGGAACATCCTTGGGGCCGTCTGTAGCTTGTTCTTCCAACTCCATTAGCAACCCAGTAAATAGGCAGGAGTCATGAGGCCCCCCTCTCTTTTTTAGAGTGTTCCCCTCCCATAATCTATACCCAACGTGGGGCCCGAACTCAAGCCCTTGACTTCAAGAGTTGCAATGCTCCACCAACTGAGCAGCCAGGTGCCCCCATGTGGCCCATTTCAGAGATGAGGAAACTGAGGCCTTGGAGGATAACATTATTTGCCCAAGGCCAGTGCCCAGACCAAGCTTAAATCCCAAGGCCAGTCTCAATAGCCTGGAGATCATCAATGCAATTTGGATTCTTAGCCAACATTTAAAAATCAAGAGATTTTTACAGCGAAATCCTGTTTCTGGCTTTTGTGAAAAGTCAGTCTGGGGGCGCCTGGGTGGCTCAGTGGGTTAAAGCTTCTGCCTTCAGCTCAGGTCATGATCTCAGGGTCCTGGGATCGAGCCCTGCATCGGGCTCTCTGCTCAGCAGGGAGCCTGCTTCCCCCCTCTCTCTCTGCCTGCCTCTCTGCCTACCTGTGATCTCTCTCTCTCTGTCAAATAAATAAATAAAATCTTTAAAAAAAAAAAAGTCAGTCTGACTTCACTGGCCTACGCCCCACATGGCCACAGCCAGCCGGAGCAGGATGATGGCTGTCTCTTCCGACAGAACTTGTGAGTGCTAGGGCTAACTTGCTACCGACTGACATCATACATTTTGTGTTAGTCTCCCGGCCCCTGGAGGGCTCAAGTTTCCTTCCCAGCTCGTCCCCATCTCTCCGCGTGATCTGGGGTAAGTCACTTCTCTTCCCTAGGCCTTGGCTGCCCCCTTCCATAAAATAAGAGGGGGACTCAGTGGTTTTGGGGGCCCCTTCCAAGGATGCAGGGTAATGGAAAGGTCATAAGCTTTGGAAATCAACTCTTCCATTCAACTCGCGCTCTGCCATGTCAGCGGGGTGGTGGGCCTTGTGTCTACCTGCTGGATATTTACTAGGGGTCATCATGTGATGGGCATTGTGTTGAAGACAAGAGGCTCAGTCTCTGCCGGGGGGTCACCCACAAGACGCGTGGGACCATTCCCACTTCCTCCACAGGGAGCTGTCCACGTGGCCTCCGTGAGCAAAGTCCCACGCCAGTGGCTGCGGGGTTCGGTAGGCTCAGAGACGGGGGGGTTTGAAAAGCATCCCGGGAATGCGCAGAGCCCGATTTTCTTTCGGGGGGACGTGCAGCGATGAAGCCAGCTCTGTGTTTGGAGCAAACATTGAATGCAAAAAGGAGCGAGAGGGTCAGTAAGCAGGCAGAAGCTCATAGAGGACCTGGCAAGCTCATAGAAGAGCCCTCCGGCTCTCTCTCTGTTTTTTGGCTACTACAAACCCAGAGGATTAACCAGGGGGACTGTGGCCTGTAAGTTGCCGCGAGGAGGCAAATGTTTGTTGGCCAGCGCCTGGAAAAGAAGAGCAAAGCCAGAGAGTTCCAGAATCCCTGAACAGGATGAGCCTTGTAAATGCTCGGGATGGCAGGGGGCGGCGGGGGGTGGGGGTAGGAAACCCCGGATGGTCAGGACCCGCAGCCAGGACCTCAGTGACAGGAAGCGGGCGTTAGGACCGGCAGGGCCATCAACAGAAGCTCGTATGGGGCAATCTGGCTGAGCTGGCCAATTCCCCACGGAAGTAAGTCAGCCGCATCCTCCTGGAGAGCCCTTGGGAGCCTCGGGCCCAGTGGAGGGCCTACAGCACTCTCTTCTCATTAAAAAATAATCCTTCAATTTCTGAAGCTTCAGAGAGAGTATGTGGGTGATTGTTTTAATACCATTCCTTAACCCAGGCCCTTTTATGCATTTGAAACATTTCATTAAAGTAAATAAAAGCAATTAAATTAAAAACAGTTCTCTTGGTGGCACACAGGGGACCTTCGTCAGCAAAGGGACATTTGTGACTTCCCTCTTTCTCCCCCACGTAAGATTCAGCAACTGAACGTGCCTTTTTGGGGGGAGCAGGAATAACAGGGGGTGGAGAGGCACAGCTGGGGTCCTCAAGGGAGGAGGGTCTCAGGAAGCAGGGCCAGCCCGGGGTCACCTCTCATGTTGGCACAGGGGCAGAGCTCTGCCTTCGGGAAGAAGGGCTCCTTGGCCCCACTTCCAGCTGCCCTGCCTAGACGTGGAAAGGGTCCCAAGAACGGATGAGGAGCAGGCAGGAGTGGGGCTGCTTGTGGCCATCAGAGCAGAGACACACCTAGTTTTCTACCAGAAAATGCCAAGGCCGGGGAAAGACTCCTGGGCTGTCTTTGACTCCATTTCGTCCATCCACCTTGGCCCCTTCCAGCGACCTCCTGCCCTCACTCTTGCAGGGGAAACAGACAAACTGGAGGCCTAAGTATTCTATCCAATGGGAGCTTGACCTACGACTCTGCCTAGGATGAGAAACGAGTTCAGGAAAGGCAGAGGCCAGTACTGCCGAGAACATCGTACTGAGCCTGAGCCTGACGCCACCTCGGGGCTCCGTGGGAAAGGGTGCCAGCATTGATTGGTGATGTCTGCCATGGGCATAGGTTGGGCAAATACTGGCACTAGTGTCATGTATCTTCTAACCAGGGGACCCTACGCAGAAAGGATCCTCTTATACTGGAAAATACTAACGAGATAACAACCTCAGGCTCAGGGTCAAGGGGATTTCGACTCCTGGTTCTGCTTTTGCCTCGGATGACAGAAATGAATCCCAGCAATGCCTTCAGCCTCTGGCTCAAGTCATCCAGTTGGAACCAGAGTTCTTCCTTTAAGAGCTATGGATTGTTGGTGCTGGGAATGGGGTTATGATTGTATTTCCCTTTTCTAGTGGTTCAGGGAGTAAACTGCTTTATTTTTATTTTTCGTACCCTTTTGGTAAAGAGACTAGGACTGAGCCTTAGAAACTCTACCTCCTGGGATATCAGTCTTTTCTAGGGAGGCCACCCACCCTGGCCATCCTGGGCAGAGGCTATGTGAGACACACACACATGGGCCAAGATGATGTCTATGGGCTCAGATCTCCCCCAAAGGATGAGACGCTCTTCACTTTTCCTCAGTTAATGTTTAGCCTCTCAAAAAGGTTCTTTTCAGCTCTGAGCAAAAGAAGACCTAGCACCTTCAGGCCTCAAAGTCTCAAGGTCAGTGGTTCGGGTCTCAAGGTCAGTGGTTCCTGCCAAGCCTATGCAAGTTCACTGTGAGAATTGTTTTCCAACGGTCAGTAACTGAGCCCCTTTGGGAAACAGGGACTGGAGTGGCTGCAAAGGGTCAGTCATCCCAGTAGGGTTGTGCCTTATCCTCCCCATACAGCCCTCTGGTTCTAAGTCAACTGCAGAGGAGAAAGGGGCCACACTGCCTTTGGGAACATCCTTCTGGAAGGGCACTATAGCATGGATGAGTGGCATGTCTCTCTCTCCCTTTGTCTCTCCTTCTCTCTCTCTTCTCATTTAGACGGGCTTGGAATAAGTTGACAGGCCCACCCTGGATAGAGTTTGGTAGATTCATGAAGCAGGTATGTGTCATTTGCAAAGCAAGTAGCTTGGGTACAAACCAGCTCACTCTGGAAGGAGGTTCAGAGTTCCCCTAGGGTACAGCCCAGAAAGGAGAGGTGTGCCTGGACAGAGAAACAGAGTTGGGCGGGATGTGCCTTGGATAGAAGTTAATGAGCATGGGACCAAAGATCATGATGCCTGTGGGGAAATGTTAATATTGTAATATTATAGTGCTGAACGGAAAAAGCTGGAACCAAAAAAAGAATGTTCAATATAATTCCATTTTGCGCATGTTGTCACGGGGGGGTGGGTAGGGCTGTGTGTGCATGCACATAGACACAAAGAAAAAGAAGGTTGGAAAGAAGGAAATTAAAATGTGAGCATTTCATCCTGGCAAGGAAGAATTGCTAATGACATTGAGCTTGGTTTTATTCATTTGTGGGTCTGGGTGGTTCTTTTGTCTTCATATGTTTCCACGCTTTCTAAGTTCTCGGTTAGAGCACGGGCTCCTTTTGTAACAAAAATGGAGCAGGGGCGCCTGGGTGGCTCAGTGGGTTAAAGCCTCTGCCTTCAGCTCAGGTCATGATCTCAGGGTCCTGGGATCGAGCCCCGCATCGGGCTCTCTGCTCAATGGGGAGCCTGCTTCCCCCTCTCTCTCTGCCTGCCTCTCTGCCTACTTGT
>CM052798.1:83720447-83749838 GCA_028533885.1 Nasua narica | reverse complement strand
TTTGCCCGAGGGAGCGATCCTGGCTCCCTCTGCCACGCAAACCTTACCCCAAAACACTCGAGTCAGTTTCAGGAAGGGGTCCCCAGAGCTCCCAACTGGGCACATGATTTCACCTTCTTAACCAATCACCCGGCGTCTTCCTCCTGTGCTAAGAAAAACAAGAGGAACGGCCAGAATTTCTCAAGAAATTAACTGGAAACAGCATTAAGCGTCTCATGAATACATAATTAGACAGTAATTCGCTCCTTTCTCCAAGGCGGACTCAGCGGCTGAGTACTTTCCCGCGGGGCCTGCTCACCCAGGGGCCCCGGCTTCCGGCTTCCGGGAGGAGGCGTTCCTGCCGCTAGGGAACGGCGGCTGTTCCCTCTCGAGCAAAACTAGGAAAGGGCACATCCTCCTCGGCTTCCAGCCGCGGATCCCGGGCCAGAGCCCTCATGTGCATGTGGATGGCTCTTCCAAGAAAACCAAAAAGAAAATGCCCCCGTGTGTCGCAGGCACCCAAGTGCATCTTTCACGTATTTGTCACATATTTCGTTTGCATGTTTGCGCCGGTAACTCCTTTCTCGGGTGGACGACAGACCAAACTAGAATCCAAGCGTCTTAGAGCTGGGAGGAAAGCCTGAGAGGAGACAGCATGCCCAGTGCCCAGCACAAGGCCGTCCTTTGGCGGGTGAGAACGTCAAGACCCTGGGGGAGAAATCACAAGACCGGTCACGGTCACCGACGCGATGAAAACACAGGTCCGCCGCTCCCAACTCGCTCTACCACGTTGCTTTCCGCGGTTCCGCACAATAGCGAAGTGAGGAGACAACAATGAGTGAGACAGAGCCCCTGCCCTCAAAGGACTGGTGGGGAAGACGAGGATATAAATGATTGCAATGAAAAAATAATAATAAAGCCTATAAATAGACACTAGGCCCTCTGAACATCATTTGGTCATTGTTCCACCAGCCCACCCAAGGATTACTTAATTACCGAAGGGATGGATTTCTATTTGACTAGGTTATTTACCATGAAGGGCCCAGACTGCCAAGTTACATGTTAACTTGTAGATCGTGTCCAGCAAAGATGTAAATAATTTCAGGGCTCCTGGCTGGTTGAGTTGGAAGAGCATATCGCTTGATCTTGGGGTCATAAGTTCAAGCCCCACGTTGGGTGTAGAAATTACTGAAAAAACAAATAAATAGTGGCACCTGGGCGGCTCCGTTGGTTAAGTGTCTGCCTTCGGCTCAGGTCATGATCCCAGGGTCCTGGGATCGAGCCCCGCATCGGGTTCCCTGCTTGGCGGGGAGCCTGCTTCTTCCTCTGCCCCTCCTGCCACTCACTCTCTCAATCTCCCTCTCTCCTCAAATAAATAAATAAAAATCTTTTAAAAATAAACTTCAAAATAGACATATAAATAATTTCTAGCAAGTGGAAAAGATCATTTTCTTTTTCAAAGATTGATATTATAATAGCCCTGTAGAACATCAAGTGGTTTTGTAAAATACAGCTTACATAATATGTTACCATCTTCACCAGCTAAAGTGTGCAGCTCTATGAAATATATTCACCTTGTAGTACAACCTTCACTACCATCTGTCTCCAGAACTCTTCATCCTGCAAAACTCAGTGTCCATTAGACAATATCTCCCCATTCCTTCCTCCCCGCCGGGACCTGGCAAGCACATTCCACTTTCTGTCTCCATGAATTTGACTACTCTAGCCCTTCCTACGTGTGGAATCGTATGGATTTGTCTTCTTGTGACTGGCTTGCTTTGTCTTCAAGTCTCCTCCATGTTGTAGCTGTATTGGAATGTCTTTCTTTTTCAAAGCTGAATAATATTCCATTGTATGTACACCCCTCAATTTGCTTATCCACCCACCTGTCCATGGACACTGGGGTTGCTTCCACATTTTGCTGATCGTGACTAATGCTACGAATCCAAGTGTGCAAATATCTCTTCAAGATCCTGCTTTCAGTGCTTGTGAATATATACCCAGAAATGGAATTGCTGGATCATGCAACAATTCTATGTTTAATCTTTGAGGAGCCACCATACTGTTTTCCACGGTGGCTGTACCATTTTATAATCTATCCAATAGTGCACAAGGGTCCCAATTTCTCCAGATCCTCACCCATACCTGTTATTTCTTGGCTTTTTGGGGGGGTTTTTTTTTTTTTTGGTCCTAATGGCTGTGAGGTAGTATCTCACTGTGGTTTTAATCTGCATTTTCCTAAAGGTTAGTGATGTTGAGCATCTGTTCACATGCTTGTTGGCCATTGGTACGTGCTCTTTGGAAAAATGTCTATTCAAGTCTTAACCCATTTTTATATAAAAAAATAGGTTATTTGGTTTGTTGTCATTGAATTGTAGGAGTTCTTTATATATTCTGGATATTAACCCCTTATCAGATGATTTGCAAATGTTTTCTCCCATCCCATGGACTGTCTTTCACTCGGTCGATAGTGTCCTTTCGACACTGCACAAAAGTGTTTTGGTTTTTTTTTTTTTTTAGATGGATTGATTTATTTTAGAGAGAGAGGGAGTACGAACCAGGGGAGGGATGGAGGGAGAAGGGGAGAGAGAAAATCCTCAAGGAGACTCCCCACTGATCGGGGAGCCCAATGTAGGGCTCGATCCCAAGACCCTGAGATCAAGACCTGAGCCAAAATCGAGAGTGGGATGCCCAACCTACTGAGCCACCCAGGCGCCCCACAAAAGTCTTCGATTTTTATATAATGCAATTTATCTATGTTTTTCTTTTGTTTCCTGTGCCTTTGGTGTCATATCCAAGAAATCATTGCCAAATGAAACGTCAGAAAGCTTTTCCCTTATGTTTTCTTCTGGGAGTCTTTAGTTTTAGCTTTTCGTTCAGGTCTTTGACCCATTTGAGTTCATTTTTGCATACTGTGTCAGGTGAGAATCCAACTTCATTCTTTCACACATGGATATTCAGTTTTCTCAATTCCATTTGTAGAAAAGACTGTGGAACGGTTTTGGCCCTCTTGTCAAAAATCATTTGGCAAAGAAAAAAAAAAAATATATATATATATATATCATTTGGCCACATACATAAGTCTTGTTTTTAACCTGGGAACTTTACTCAAACATTTCCTTTTAAGTGCTAACAAATAACCCAGCTCCTCAAAACGCTGTCCGCATTAGCTTTGCCACCTTCCGGGCTCCCTCGTTCACGAGTTCTAATGTTGACACACACCCACTCCGTGTTCTATGAGAGCCATATTTTTATAGGTTCGAACATTAAGCTTTGACGGTAACGTACAAAGGGCTACGCATGTCTGGGTGAAGATCACCTCTGGGTGGGGGATTCAGAAACCTTTTCACTTCTGAGATCAGCCTTCAGATTAACGGGTGGACTTTTGGCAGATAGAAATGGAGATCTGTGGGGGACATCAAAGACCCTAGGACCAGCAAGAAGGATGCCTTCCTTCTTGTTGACTTCCTTTCTTGTGTGTCTTAGCCAGCAAAATCTAAGGGCCAACGCAGATGTGATACTTTGACACAAGCAACCCTAGGAATAAAGCCCCTCGCCTTTCTCCCGTGTTGTTTCTCCTCATCGCCCTTCCCAAGGGGTCCCTTTTCCAGCTCCGGGACCATGCGGCCCTTCCCAAGCCCCCGCCTCCACCTCTCTCCCCCTTCTCCTACCCCCCAAGAGGCTAGAAAGGTCCTGGGCCTTTCTATCAACACTTCAGATTCATCTTCGATGCTGCCTTACCTAGGGAATTACATTTCCTGGCTGTCTCAATGCCCCCACATGGCGGATCCGTGAAATATCTCCCTGACGGACTCTAAATGTTACCAGCATCAATCACGGGGATAAACAGCAAATAAGCCCTAGACAGAGCAGTCATCTCTGTTGGACCCAAAGTGGTATTAATTAGAAAACTTACTTCTGGCCACAGAGCATGAGCCCTGCCGCCCTCAAATGACCTTTGCTTTGGCAGCGCGCGTCTCGAGGGAAGGCTGCTGGTGAAACCCCTCTCTCGAGGCTCTTCACTCTGGAAGGGGCTTCTGCCCCTGGTTGAAGTGAAGGGTCCAAATTCAACGCTGAGACCTGTGTTTTCTGAAGATGTCAGGTATGCATGTTTCTTCTTGGGTTTTTGAGATCACATTGCTGTGGTCCCCAGGCCTTCCTAATGCAAACTGCCTAACCCCTGGTCATGGTGTTTTCCCGGGCTCTCGGTGGTCATAGCAGCCTGCACTGGCTGGACCCTCTGGATGTCTCAGCTTCTGACGAGCCGGGAGACCATCAATGACCTCACCTCTCCTCTCCTCCATGGAAATCCATGCACGGCAGGAACCACGAGGAGCCTAAGCAGAGCCTGAGCCCCAAGTGCTGCTGAGCCCCTCAGCTCCGGCTTGCCCACCCCTCCACTTATCCCCAAGCCTCAGCTGCCCAGATGCCCTGACTGAGGCCTCAGGATGGTCCCAGCCCCTCCACCTTGGCTTGGCCACTACAACTAGCAAAGGCCATCTCCCCCTTGGGGTCAGCAGGGCTACCTAAGAGGCTGACCAAGGAAGGAGGAAGGGACTGACTCACAGAAGCACAGCTGTCTGGAAGCTGTCCAGGGTTGTCTGGATTCCCTTCAGGCTCAGTAACCTGAACACACTGAGTGGGGACTGAGGGCAGGCGCAGCAGCAGCCACACTGCACCTGTTTGCCCTTCACTAGCTAAGTAACTCTGGGCATGTCACTCTACCTGTCTAAGACTCAGTTTCCAAATCGGTAAGATGGTGCTGATGATAATATCTCATAAAGCTGCTAGAGAGTGAGTATAAAACACTTAGTACAGCACCCAGCAATTATCAGTCCCCAGCAAATGTTAACTATTTCTTGAGGGTCAAGGGTGGATTTTGTCCAGTTTGAGTGGTTGTCCAGATATAAGAAACAGAAAGTCTTAGGGAAAGGACAAGAAAAAAGGCCAGAGAACTTGCTGCTTCTTTCCCTAGACAGTCTCCTTGCTGATCGATGTTTCCACCAACTCGTAAAGGAGGTTAGTCCTAATTTCATATTCGCTTGTCCAGAGAGTGATAAACTGTTATCCCCTTAAAGTAATCCACACTGCTTTCAGATTGGCCCTTCTCGGCCGTGACAGATGGGATTATATTCATCTCGCTTCCCCTTTAGCAATTGGAAAGATCAATGAGACATTAGTCTCCTTGCTCCTGACTTTCTCCTGGGGGAAAATGCTGATGGTCCAGAATTAATGTGGCAATTGATTTACTGTGTGCTGTCTAAAGGCAGGAGGACAAGCTCTCCCGGCAGTGGGAGGGGAGATGGGGGAAAGCAACCGTTGGCCACTTTATGGGACTGGCTCAGGAACCTGTGTTGTCCAAACTAGGGGTGGGGTGAATAATTTGCAGAGCAACTGACTGATCTGGGACCTACATCCTGGCGGCTGGCTGGCCCTAGCCTTGGAGTCCCCAAAGCCATGGACACTTTCAAGTTCTATGTCCTTGGCAAGTTATTGACCTCTCCTCTCCTTCATCCACAGATGGGGATACAAATCGCCCATCCCAGAATGACCGTGGGATCAACATGAGGAAACGCATGTGAACAGATGTGCTTTGTAGATTTCAGCTTTTCATCTTCAGGTGCAAGAGTAAAGGCAATGCTCTTGAATGAGAAACTGACCAAGTTTGCAGATGTTAAAACTGAGGCCTAGAAAAAGGAAATCCGTAACAGCCAGTAAGCTAGGAAGACCGTCCACCATCTTCACTGCTATTAACACCTGAGATCGCCACCTTCTCTTCTGGTTCCTTGGGAGCTGAATAATGCACAGATGAAGGGGTGGCAAGGGTCAGTTTGCTGGGATCTCCAGAAGGGGGCGCCTTCTCCAATAAAACACGCATTCACTGAACACCTGCTGGGGGCTTTTCTAGGGACCATGGAGAGTAAAGACCACACAAGTTCTGAGAAGGCCTTGGCTGTGAGAGTTCCATGTTTCTCTCTTGGTCCTCCTGCCGCCTCTCTGTCATCTCCTTCCCAGAAGCAGCTCTGTCTGTCCCTGACAGGCTTGGGGAGGGACAAATGCCCCCTCCCCCAGCCACTGCTGAGTCCTCCCCTGAGAACCTGGTGCCTGGAAATGGCAGTGTGGGCCCCAGGCTCCAGGCGGGACCTACACGCAGGTTGTCAGGGTGGATGATCATCGGTCTGAAAAGTTTCTCTTACTTGAAATAAAACGTGGGGCTTTTTTTCACTGTCTACCTCATCTGCTGTATAGAACTCAAGCTCCTCTCCTAGGGAAGCTCTGCCTGATTTACTAGCGCTCCCCACGTAGAATTCTGTGAACCAGGACTGTGAAATCCGTAAGGAAATGGAACCGTGGCCGGAAAGCGAGGCCCCAGCGTGAAGCTGGTGGTCACGCAGCCTCTGAGATGCCTTGGGCAGCCCTTGTTTCTGGGAGCACAAAGCAAAATGACCAATGCTCTCGAATTCTATACAGACAGGATATATTTCTTCTATGCAGAAGAAAACAGAGAGTGCAGAGAGTGCTCCCTTCCCCTTTGCCGGAAGTAGAAGGGGCAGGGAGGGGGCGAGGGTGCCCCTCCTGCAAGTTCCCCCTCCTGCAAAGTGAGAAGCCCTCTGTAGCAGACTCTTGAAACCCTGTCTTGCTGCCCAGCCCCCTATAGGTGCCGTTTCTATGTTCAGGGAACTTTCATATCCAATGGAGGAAGTGGAACATTTCCTCCTCAGCCTCCTTTGCTCTAAGTCAGGCGGGGGATCCTCGCTTCATTGCTTACTCGCCTACACGAGACCTCAGAGGCTCCGGGGGAACCTCACTCTGCTGGCAAGGGCGGCCGCAGGGCGGTGGCTGGGGGGGTGAGGGGTCGTGGTTGTAGGGTTAGGCTTCCGACACAGAGGTGGCACGGGTGCTGAGACAGGCCAGGTGCAGGGCTGGGGGGTGTTTTCCTCCTGTGGGGTTCGGAGGTTTGTTGTTGGACGCTGAGACTGACCTTTATGGCCCTCCCAGTCCACCAGTTTCCCAATGCCATTTTAAAACTTCTATTCCTGGGGCGCCTGGGTGGCTCAGTTGGTTGGGCAACTGCCTTTGGCTCAGGTCATGATCCCGGAGTCCCGGGATCGAGTCCCATATCAGGTTCCCAGCTCCAAGGGGAGTCTGCTTCTCCCTCTGACCTTCTCCCCTCTCATGCTCTCTCTCTCTCTCCAATAAATGAATAAAATCTTAAAAAAAAAAAAAGGTTTAAAACTTCTATTCCTGGGGCGCCTGGGTGGCTCAGTCAGTTTAGCGGCCGACTCTAGGTTTCGGTTCAGGTCATGATTGTCACGAGATCGAATCCCACATTGGGTTCTGAGCTCAGTGCAGTCTGCTCAAGATTCTTTCCTTTGGGGCACCTGGTGGCTCAGGCAGTTAAGCATCTGCTTTCAGCTCAGGTCCTGATCCCGGAGTCCTGGGATCGAACCCCGCATTGGGCTCTCTGCTCATTGGGGAGCCTGTTTCTCCCTCTCCCTCTCCCTCTGCCTCCCTTGCCCCCGCTCCTGCTCGCTCTCTCTGCACTCTCTTTCTCTCCAATAAATGAATATTATCTTCAAAAAAAAAAAAACTTAAAAAAAAAGAGAGATTTCTTTCCCTCCCCCTCTCCACTGGCCCCTCCCCCCACGCTCATGCACGGTCTCTCTCTCTCTCTCTCTCAAATAAATAAATAAATAAATAAATAAATAAATCTTTAAAAAATAAATAAATAAAAACAAAACTTCCTTTCCTACGAACCCTGAGTGACAGTCGAGTCCCAATGCACCCCACACTATCATTCCTTGAGGTTCCAGGAACGATGCTGGCTTCCCGTTGTTCAGTTCTCGAGCTGGTGCCAGGGACTGTGCTGCCGGATCCATGTTCCTCCTCCACCAGAATCCTCACACTGCCGCCACGCTGAGGCAGGTGGTCTTCTTATCTTTGCGGATTGTGGGGAAGAGTGGGGACATGAGGGCATGAGAAGACTTGTGCAAGGTCTTGCAAGAGGGTAATTAAATGCTATGACAGTAGCTAAGCACTGAAAGCCTTGTGTGGATGCCACAGCCTGTGGCGATGGCCTGAGAGAAAGCTTCTCCCTCTGGTCTCCTGGGCGGGACAGGCGGGACGAGGAGGATCGTCTCCTCTGCACAACAGTCTGTTCTCTGAAGTAAGGACCAGCATCACCTCACCAGGTTCACAGATGGTGAAGAAAAGACACAAAGACACTGGGGCGCCTGGGTGGCTCAGTGGGTTAAAGCCTCTGCCTTCGGCTCAGGTCATGATCTCAGGGTCCTGGGATTGAGCCCAAATCCAGCTCTCTGCTCAGCAGGGAGCCTGTTTCCCCCTCTCTCTCTGCCTGCCTCTGCCTACTAGTGATCTCTCTCTCTCTCTCTGTGTCAACTAAATAAATAAAATATTAAAAAAAAAAAAAGACACAAAGACACTGTCCAAGAAGGGATCTGTCCACAATGGTGGGGTTTTTCACAAGTTTACTGACCATAGACGTCCTGTTCGCCCACGAGCAAGTTCTCTGAAACATACCTGGGGCGAAAGGGATGCAGGTCAGGTAGACAGTGATATGTAGCAGAAGCATCTAGATGCCAGCGTTGGACTAAAAGCCTCAGAGCACGGGCCTGCACTGCAAATACATTCTAATACAGGTAATTTCTTTTCCGTTCGTTTTCAAGTTCTTATTTCATTTACACAATTCCAAGGCAGATAACTCTTGACATTAAGATTGATTTGATGTGGGGTACAGATGGTCAGATTAAGGATAAGATATTTCATCAGTTCCTCTGAATTTTCTTTTCTCTGGTCGATGATTTTTTTATACCGCGTTGATCTTTTTTTTATTCATAAGGGCTTCGTTCCCATTTGTCATGGCTGCATTAACCGGGGATCTAATGAAGGCTTGGAGAGGGAAGTCTGCATCTCATTTATCCTCAACAGCAAAATTAATAATGCACCGGGAAGATAGCGTCCTGAGCTGGAACTTCTCTAGCCCACCCTGAGTCATCTAAAATATATTTTGCTCGTGTCTTCCAGTATTGGGACTTGGCTGGACACTCTGGGAGACAGTGCCCAATTTCAGCTTCTGTCCTGATAGTCCATACCCTCCCCTCCCTGCCTGACCCCACCCAGCTCGTTGCTTGGAGAGGCTCGGGTGAAAAAGGCCAGGAGCCTGTTCTCGTGTTCATTCCCTCTACATGCACTTATTTAGCTCTTCTATAGGCCAAGCTCGGGGATATAAAACAGACTCAAGAAGGTCACAGACAAATGGGTCATGCCACCCCTGTTGGCCAATGTCCAACGTAAGGAAAATAGTCAAGCATCAAGGTTGGGAGCAAGCTGGAAAGATTATCTGCTCTATCCTTTTGCCTCTGGTCAGGCGATCTTCTCAACCAGCTTTTCTATTAAGGGCTGCCTAATATCTGATATGGCAGACATTGACTTTGACTTATAGACGAGAATAGTGGTTTCCCAGGGCTGTCATAACAAAGTACCGCAAATGGACTGGCTTAAACAACAGAAATTTATTGTCTCACAGTTCTGGTGGCCAGTGTCCAAAGTCAAAGTTCGGTGGGGTTGGTTCCTTTGATGGCTGTGAGGAAGGGATCTGTTCCGGGCTTCTCTCTCTGGCTTGCAGATGGCGGTCTTCTCCCTGTATCGCCCTGTATCACTGTCTCCTCTGGGAATGTCTCTGTGTCCAAATCCCCTCTTTTTAAGGACACCTGTCATATGGGATTAGAGCCCACTATAAGGACCTGATTTGAGAGATTATCATTGAAAAGGCCCTATTTCCAATAAGGACACATTCAGAAGTACTGAGAGCTAGGACTTTAACACATGAATTTTAGGGAGACACAATTCAACCTGTAACAGTGAATATCTCTGATATTGATTTAACAAAAGGTCTAAAACAGCCTCCAGCAGCACAATATAGTGAGAGCCCTGGATGGAAGGTGAAGAGGTTGAAGTTCAAGTTCTAAACTAACCACTTGCCCTCTCTGAGCTTCAGATTTCTTCTCCAGAAAGCAGGGGATCTGGATGGGACCTCCAAAGCCCTGTCACCTTTCCAGGATTGTGTTGCTGATGAAGTGAGAGAAGTTGAGATCACATAGTAGGGAAGTCCATGGTGAGGTTCTACTCCTTACAGCTAGGGTGATCCTCACCAAGCATTGACCTTCTGAGCCTCAGGGGGTTTTTAACTGTAAAATGGAGACAGCGATGGGAGCTACTTCACGGACTATACGATGAAATATCACTCAGCCAAGAAAAGAAGGAAATCTTGCCATTTACAAGGATGTGGATGGACCCAGAGGGTATTATGCTAAGCAAGATAAGTCAGAGAAAGACAAGCACCATATGATTTCATTCAAATGTGGAATTTAAGGGGCGCCTGGGTGGCTCAGTGGGTTAAAGCCCCTGCCTTCGGCTCCGGTCATGATCTCAGGGTCCTGGGATCGAGCCCCGCGTCAAGCTCCCTGCTCGGCGGGGAGCCTGCTTCTCCCTCTCTCTCTGCCTGCCTCTCTGCCTACTTGTGATCTCTCTCTTGTCAAATAAATAAATAAAATCTTTAAAAAAAATGTGGAATTTAAGAAACATAACAAGCAAAGGAGAAAAAATATGAGAGAGAGAGAGAAACCAAGAAACAGACTTAACTATAGAGAACAAACTGACGGTTCCCAGAGGGGAGATGAGTGGGTGAAAAAGGTGATGGGGCTTGAGGAGGGCACTATCTATGATGAGCACTGGGTACTGTACGGAAGTGTGGAACCCTATATTGTACTCCTGAAACTGACATTACACTGTATGCTAACTATGCTGGAATTTAAAAAAAAAAAAAAACTTTTAAAAATACAGAACATAGGGGCACCTGGGTGGCTCAGTGGGTTGGGGCCTCTGCCTTCGGCTCAGGTCATGATCTCAGGGTCCTGGGGTCAAGCCCCACATCGAGAGCCTGCTTCCCCCTCTCTCTCTGCCTGCCTCTCTGCCTACTTGTGATCTCTCCCTCTCTGTCAAATAAATAAATAAATAAAATGTTTTTAAAAATACAGAACATAAATATTCTACAAAAAACCAAACCAAAACCAAAACCAAAAAAAGACTGAGGACTAATAAGGCCCGCGAATTGCCCAGAACGTGATTATCACTCATGTACATGAACTTGAAATGGTCTTACTGCTCTTCATAGTGGTGGTCAGTCAGGCTTTGGATCTGGGACTCCGCTCTCTGGTGGCATCCACTGTCGGAAAGTAGGGGCCCAGTGTCCCACCCAGTGGCTCCCATGGAGTGAGACACATCAGCAGCAACACTCTTGCGACCCTTGGGACTTGCCTTTCCCAGCTCCAATTTATCCAAATCCTGTCCCATTCTATTTAGCTCATTCACACTCGTGTCATTAGGGTTAGCGCTAGGATTTCAGGTGATTTTTCCTCTGTGTTTTATAATATTGACAGCATACAAAAGTGTGATAAACCATATTCAGTTAGGGCATTTAACAGAGCTCTGAATCCAGCCCTGCGACCTCAGACCTCCCTCCCCGTGAACTCGACCGCTGGAGGTATGCCTCAGCGTTTGGCTCTGACCTTCACTGAACTCTTCCCGATTTTCCCACGGGACTGAAAACAGTGCGAGGAAACAAACAGGGCTTCTTTCTCAGATTTAGCAGAGCTATTTTACTGACTCCCACAATGCACCAGCCCCTCTGACCTAAAGCATCTCTTATAATCATCCCTACCACCTTTATGGGTTTTTTTTTTTAAAAGATTTTATTTATTTATTTGGCAGAGAGAAGGGGTCACAAGTAGGCAGAGAGGCAGGCAGAGAGAGAGGGGGGGAAGCAGGCTCCCCGCTGAGCAGAGAGCCCTATGCGGGGCTCAGTCCCAGGACCCTGAGATCATGACTTGAGCTGAAGGCAGAGGCTTTAACCCACTGAGCCACCCAGGCACCCCTCATCCCCACAACCTTACGAGGCAGGTAAAAGTACTGTCAAATCACAGAGGAGCCCCTGAAGGTCAGAGGTCACACAGGTAGGCGGCAGTCAAGCCAGGATTCAGTTCTACCTCCATGTGACTCCGAAGCCTAATGGCATCTTTACCAAGCTGTTCCAGTTCAGCAGTTCTAAGGATCCCTTCCCTTCACCTGGGATCCTCCAGCCTGAGCATGGGTTTTCCATGGCCGGGGCGCCCCCTAGTGGCACAAAAGGGCCCATTCCCCAGCCAGGTTTCAGGCTCATTCCACTGCAGGCCTGGGACAGCCAGCACTTTATGGAGTGACCAACCGGGCTGGCCCTGGGGTAGCAGACCCTTTGCACCCAAGGGAGAACTAGACTCTCTACCAGAGCCGTAGAGAGCTACCCGCCCCTCCCAGGAGGACTCTGCTCCTATAAGTCAAGGAAGAGGAGCTAGGGTCTTTGGGGCCAACAGCAGCGAGAGGACCTAGAAGGTCTGGTTCCCCCAACTGTGCTTCTCACCTCCAACTTCCCAGTCAAGACATGTGGGCATGGCCATTCTCTGCTGGACCCCTCCTGGGACTTCTATTTTCCAAGAGCTTGTTTATGGATGAGAGGAGAAAGAAGAGGATAAATATGGCAAAAGTTCAGGACTTAAAGGTTTTTCTTTTCTCTCTCTCTCTTTTTAGTAATCTCTACACCCAACGAGGGGCTTGAACTCACAACTCCAAGATGAAGAGTCGCACACTTCTCCAACTGAGTCAGCCAGGTACCCCATGATTTGAAGGTTCTTAACACGACACAGTTCCTTTCCCAAAGACTCATCAAGATTCTTCGATAAATATTGAATCCTTTCTGTGCTACACAATGCTCAGGGTCCAGAAATACAGGAGATACTTTTCCTGTCTTTGAAAAGCAAACATATAAAGAATTGCAACGAGGCAAGTACTTGAATATGGGACTTTTCCTGTCACCCCAGAAATGGATATCAGCCCTCAAAACTGAGAAAAAGAATCATCAAATATCCCCACCAACTGATGAAAGTAGAACTGATGAAAGTGTGGGGTCAGGCACACCTCCAACCCTCTCACCAACGCTCCCCACACCTCTCCAGCCTATACAAGCTACCCGCTCCTTCTGCCCACCTGGAAGGGGCGAACAGCAACAAGGCAGAGAACGAGGGACAGCATGGAATAGTCAGCCCTCCCGCCTCGGGTGTGGCAGGACGCACGGGCCAGCGGTCATCTTCTTCCTACTTGCTCATTTTCCCCTTAGAGGCCTTTCCTATAGCCTGAAAAGCAACCACTAGCTTTTCTGAGAACGCTGTAATCATCAGTCTGGCTTTGAGAAAATCAGAGATACCCAGGAGCTGCATTAGCCAATATGGTAGCCCGTAGCACACGTGGCTATTTGTTTTTTTTAAGATTTTATTTATTTGACAGAGAGAGAGAGAGAGATCACAAGTAGGCAGAGAGGCAGGCAGAGGGAGAGGGGGAAGCAGGCTCCCCGTTGAGCAGAGAGCCCGATGTGGGGCTCGATCCCAGGACCCTGAGATCACGACCTGATCAGAAGGCAGAGGCTTTAACCCACTGAGCCACCCAGGCGCCCCACATGTGGCTATTGAACAGTTGAAATGTGGCCCATCTGAACTGAAATGTGCTGTGAAAAATATACATTGGATTTTGAAGACTTTGTACAGGGGGAGAAAATATAAAATATCTCACTAGTATTTTCAACTTGATTACATGTTGAAATGACAATATTTTGGACATAGTATTTGGATAAATAAAACATACTATTAAAATTAATTTCACCTGTTTTACTTTTTTAGTGAGACCACTCACAATTACAAAGGACACTGTGCCGGAGGTTACAAAAGCATGGGACCATAGGGGGCGCTCGCGCAGAGCCAAGCTTCAGCCGGCAGGACTTCGGATGGAAGCTAACTGGCTTCTTAACATTTTTTTAATGCTATCTTTTAAAGGTAGTTTTAAGCTGCTTTTTCTAAAAATTAAATGGTCCATACTATGTTAACATGAATAGTTTTTCTAGGCAGAAGTCCGAGACTCCTGAATAAGAACATTCAAGACTAGAATTTTATGGAAGCTACAAGTATCACTGTCACAGCCAGGGACATAACTTTAGACTCAGTAATTCCATTCTAATAATTTATCATAAGGAAAATTTTAACGTGCACAAATATTCAGCTACAAAGATATTCACCAGCATTTGTAATACTGGAGCCCTCCAACCCCCCACTTCAAACCAACAACCAACTAACTGGATGTTAATAAGGGATTAGTTCAATCATTTACAGTACACTATATTATGGAATATTTTGTAACTACCACAATGGATGCAACTCAATACTTATTGACGTGGGAAAGACCAGCTACAGAACTGCATGTCCACTGTGCGTAAATTTTGCCTAAAAAAGAAAAAAATGAATAAAAGCACAGAAAGGATATTCTCCAAGGGATTTTTTTAAAAAGACTTTATTAATTTATTTGAGAGAGAGAAAGTATGAGCAGGGGACGGGCAGAGGGAAAGGGACAGAGAGACAAGCCGGCTCCCCAGTGAGCGGGGAGCCCAAGGCGAGGCTGGAGGCTCCATCCCACGACCCCAAGATCATGACCCCAGCGGAAGTCTGACACTCAATCGACTGAGGCACCCACGCGCCCCTCTCCAGGGGATTTTAAATCCTCTCTGGACACACTATGGGTGGCTTTCCTTATTTCACAGCTGCTCTTTTAAAGCTATTTTTAAGTAGTCCTACCCCCTCTTCTTCACACGTGACACCTTCTTTCCCAGACTTTTCCTGCGGTCCTCGCCAAAGGAAGAACCAACGTCTTCGTTAAAACCCCTACACTTCCCAATACCTAGCTTGGGGTTTCCACTGTGTTCCAGGGCTTCGCTAGCCCCTGCGCGCCCGTCACCTCCCCTACACGCCGGTGCAGCCCTGCACCAGGGTCCTGCGTCTCTCTCCGTCCCTGCCGCACCGCCTGGATCTCACCCCGTGTGACCCGGCCGGTTATTGCAAAACGCAAACAAGATCTGGCCTGAAGGTTTCGGAGTCGGCTGAACGGGAATCCAAAGGTTGACATCGCAGAGACACTGTGCCAGGCGGGAACCGGCAGCCCGGCCGCACACCGCTCCCCCGGCGGGAATTCCCCGGTTTCGCCTCCGGGCGGCGGGGGCGGAACCAAGTCCTCCAAACACAGCGCGGAGGTCGCCCGGCGAAGTTTGTCCCTTTGGAGGCGCCGTCCCCCGCTGCGCCCGGCTCGGATCACGTGAGCGAGCCGCGCTCCGGGCCTGGGGCGGAGAAGAAGGCGACGAGCTTCGGGATCCCCGGCCGGGAGGGCGGGCGGGATGGAGGCCACCTTGGAGCAGCACTTGGAGGATACGTGAGTGGCGCGGGAGGGGGACTTGAGCGGGACACGGGGCGCGAGCTGCGAGTGCCGGCCGGGCGTGTTGGGGACGCCGCGCGACCCTCGGGCCTGGGGGTGGCGGGGAGGGTGACGCGGCGAGCTCTGTCCCGCGGCCGCGGCGTGGAGGGGGAGACCCGGAATTAAGATCCCGCAATCCCGCCGGGGCTCCGCACCCTCCCTCCGGGACCTAGTCTCCGCAGCCCAAGGCCAAGGCCAAAACCACCCGTCGTGTTGCAGTTTCCGTATGGCAGGGTCATTCCTCAGTAGTCTTAGGAAATGGGTTAATCTGGGGGGAGAGTTGTACCAGGTGTGCAAAGCGAACCCTGCAACGTAAACATAAACACAAGTCTCTTCCTGGTGTGTGTAACCAGTTACTTGGTGCTTGAGGAAATAAAAGACCTCTTAAATTTTCGAACAAGTAATATCCACCTAAAGTGTAAAATTGAAAGTACAAGAAGGTGCACAGGGAAACAGCTCCCTTCCTCCGGGGCCCCTCAGTTTCTCCCACTTCCCCTCCTGGAGGCAACCGGTGTGAGTTTTTTCCCATCTCTAACAATGGGGACAAAATACTGATACTGCCATATCTGCGGCCCTCCAAAGCTCAACAGGACCTGACACAGTCTTTTCTCCCATCAGACATACATTGGTTTAACTATTACATTTAAATTAGGTTCATTGTATCGCTTCTCGGCCTTTTGGCTAAGATTAAGTGTAAATTAGGTTCATTGTAATTATTGAAATTCATTTTCTGACCTCATCTGCTTCATTCCTCTGGTGCTCCTGGAATTAGAATGAAGAATCCATCCATTGTTGGAGTCCTGTGCACAGATTCACAAGGACTTAATCTGGGCTGTAAGTATCTCACGATCGCCTCTGGTGGATTGCATAGCATTTGATTTTTTTTTTTTTTAAGATTTATTTATTTGACAGAGAGAGAGATCACAAGTAGGCAGAGAGGCAGGTGGGGGGGGGGGGGAAGCAGGCTCCCCTCCGAGCAGAGAGCCCGACTTGGGGCTCGATCCCAGGACCCTGAGATCATGACCTGAGCCCAAGGCAGAGGCTTTAACCCACTGAGCCACCCAGGCGCCCCATAGCATTTGATATTGACTGGGAGCCTAGTATGCTGCTCTCTAGTTTGTACTTCCTATTGTCCTGCCACTTTCTGGGTTCTTTGGTGAGAGTAGAGTTTATCTCTAAATGGGATTAGAAAATTGAAACTTTTCAGTTGGTATTTATGAAGGTCGAAGTGGTCCTTGCAGTTCTAGCACTGGAAATCGTTTCTACTAAAATAGTATTTGAATTCTTTTAAATTGGCTCCAGCAAGGACCTCAGATAATGTCTTCAGGTACCGTTGGTTGAGAATGGGTACAGACTGCTAGGCTTTGCATACTTTATCTCTGATTTTCACAATAACCCAGGAAGACGGACAGTGCTGTTGTGTAGTCGGAATACACCTTAGAGTAAGAGAGTAGAAATGGTAGAAGTGGGAGCTTCCGAGTTGAACGCATGGGTTCAGCCCCCTGCTCTTCCGTTGCTAACAGTATGACCTTGGACCAAAAATGCTGAGCCTCAGTTTCTCTACTGGGTTGTGTTTATTGGTTGGTTAGTTGGTTGGTTGTATAGATTTCTTTTCAAAAACTCTTAGACAGTTTAAATACAAGTCTAGGGGCGCCTGGGTGGCACAGTTGGTTGAGCGACTGCCTTCGGCTCAGGTCATGGTCCCGGAGACCCGGGATCGAGTCCCACATCGGGTTCCCAGCTGCATGGGGAGTCCGCTTCTCATTCTGACCTTCTCCCTTCTCATGCTCTCTCTCACTCTCTCTCTTTCCTCATAAATAAATAAAAAAATAAAATCTTTAAATACAAGTCTAAACAGAATCACTCTGTCAAAGTCAGCGATAATGCCGAAACACGCTGCCACTTCCAGACGCTTACCACCATCTCCCTTGTCTTCTCTAAGTGGAGAAAGGGGGTCTGATATTTTATTCACGTACATCCTTCTTACCTGCAGTGTAATATACAATTTCTTGTGGACAAATTTACTTCTCCACATCTGTATCAGGAATGTCAAACCCAAAGTCGTCCTCCGTGGCCGAGATATTCCCACTTGGTCCAAACAGTCTAAGCCATTTGGTCTTTCATTAAGTGGGAATTTACGTAGAGCTTTTCTGGGTCGGTTTTGTCATTGAGTTTTAAGACTTTTGTTGTTTTTGTAGAGAACATGGTCCTTGATTCCCTGTCACATCAGAGGAGGTGCATCATGATACCAGAAGCCCGCTTGTGGAACTGCCCAGACCCTACACGAGCCGCCTGTACAGGCGCAGCCCTCATCGGGGTCCCCGTGGGGCACAGGCTGGTGCTGAGCAGCCGGGCCTTGGCCAGCGAGGGGGCGTTGGGCAGCAAAGGTCTAGGGCAGTTGGCTGACTTTGGTGGAAAGGACACGAGCTGCCAAGGCTTTGCCGACCCAGGATCTCTGTACTGCGTTGTTTAATAATGACAGTAATTATAGAATTGCATTTATTGAGCACCTGTTGTGTGCCGGGCACCATTCTAAGTGCTTTCCCCAAACTAAGTCATTTAATCCTTGTAGCAACCCTGTGAGGCAGATGAAGAAATTGAGGTTGAGTAACTTGCCCCAGATCATAGAGCTAGAGTTGAGCTAGGATTTCAGTCTGGCTCCAAAAACTCTTAGTCACAGTGTTGTAAGATTATATCAAGTGTGTGAAACACTCAGTACAGAACCCAGACATGATGCTCAATACATGGTAAGAGTTACAGATGAGGAGGTAAAGTAACCTGGAAGGTAAGTAACTAAAGCATTCAGCTAATTCATGTCCAAACTCGGAAACCAAGGACTCCTACCTCCCTGCTCCTCTTTACTGCAGGAATTTTTAAAGCTCTGAATTTCTGCTGGGAGGGTAACTGGAAGAGGTAATCTGTGTAACTCAGATTTCCCATGAGGAATTAATTCCTTTCAAGGACTCTCTTGCCCTTACTGACCGCTTCTTCTCAGTTTCACCTCCAGCGTCTTGTTGGTTTCAGGAAGCTTCCTGTGAGGAATTCGTGGCTTTCAGATTGACTCGAACTATAACTTCCTTAGAGGTGCGAGGTGTTCAGAGATGGTGATGAGAGTGATTGAGAATGGAGTGTCTCCTGAGGCTTTATTGATTTAAGAACTGCTGTCTGGCTTTCTCGTTGATGTAACCGGCTGAGTATCGGGACAGAATCGTTTCGTGTCAGTAGCTAACCTGAAAGACCATGAACTGAGCTGCCTTTTTGTGACTAAATCAGTGAGAGATACTACTATGGCTCTGTACTCATTTTTGGACAGTCAGGTGATGTGATTACATTTGTGTCTTCCAGGCCGTGGGACCCTGTCGGATGAGCATGCCGGGGTGATATCCGTCCTAGCCCAGCAAGCAGCCAAGCTGACCTCAGACCCCACTGATATCCCTGTGGTGTGTCTAGAATCAGATAATGGGTGAGTTAGATGCTCACAGATCCTTTCCTTTTTAATCAGACAAGTCCCTGCAAAGGTTGAGTGGGGCCTGCCCTGTGTTATTAGTGATTTGCCTTCAAAGAACTTGGAGGGAGGTTCTCCACTGTTTGGACCACAGGAGGAGATAGACTGATCTCTGAAGCTTACGGGCTTTCAGAGCACGGTGACATTTAAATGAAGAGTAAGAATTGTGCTGTCAAGTAAAAGAGAATTGGCAAAGACCAATCAAAGAACAGAAACCACTTCTGTAGTAATAGAAATACTAAAGATGTTCCAAGTGAGCATCCTCAGAATAACAGTAAATGACGAAAGCAGAATACGGAACTGTGCGCAGTATGATCAGTTTTGTAAAAAGCAGAAAAATGCATGTATGGTATACATGCAGCCAACACAACACAGTAGTGCCTGTCTCTGAGCAGTGGGGTTATAGATTCATTTCATTTGTATCTTTTATACTTTTCCGTGATTCCCGAACGTGTTCTTGTATTCATATGTTGCTTTCGTACCTTAAAAAATGATAAATAGGGGCACCTGGGTGGCTCAGTGGGTTAAAGGCTCTGCCTTCAGCTCAGGTCGTGATCTCAGGGTCCTGGGATCGAGCCCCATGTCGGGCTCTCTGCTCGGCAGGGAGCCTGCTTCCCCCTCCCCCCACCCCCGTCTCTCTCTCTGCCTGCCTCTCTGCCTACTTGTGATTTCTCTCTCTCTGTCAAATAAATAAATAAAATCTTTAAAAAAAAAATGATAAATAATATATTTTTTAGTTGTATCCTAACAGCATCTAGCCTAACAGTTGTAAACCAAACAGCATCTTTAACCTTCAGCAGACTCCCACTTGTAACATTTTACGAATATCTTCCACTTTGCCTTTCAGGAACATCATGATCCAGAAACACGACGGCATCACCGTGGCGGTGCACAAGATGGCCTCCTGACGGCTCTCGGTGGTTCTCCGGCAGCCCGTCGTCAGGGCTCGGTCCCACCTGTGTAAATTATCTTGGATAACGACCACAGTCCCAGTAGTCAGGCCATTTATTTCCTGTGCATTGGGCACTTTTCTCTTAATTTTAGAGTAAGCTGCTTTTTGACACTCAATGGACTGACATCCAAATATTAGTAAGAAAGGATCATGCTTTGAAGGTTACTTTGTACAGAGAATTTTCTTATGTTCAATAAATCTGGTCAGAAGAAAGCTTGGCTCTTTTCTGGATTCTTTAAATTCTTACCAGATGTTCATTTTTTTTTCAATTATCATGTAACTTTTTTTTTTAAGTCTTTGCTCCAAATCACTCTCTTCTCTCTCAGAAGCTTCCCGAACTACAGATGTTCTCACACAAGTGTCCATGGATATTGAAAACCAAGTCAGCCTGTTCCCACTGCATAACAACATAATAGCTAATATCATTAAGTACTTATTAGATACCAGGTACTCATTTAATTCTCACTGATAACCCTATATGGTATGTACTCTTAGCTGCCCCATTTTGCATTTGTGTAACTAAGGCTAAGGGATTTGCAGAGTAACTCCGGGGTGCCTGGGCGGCTCGGACGGTTAAGGCTATGCTCAGGCCATGATCCCAGGGTCCTAGGATCCAGTCCCACATTGGGCTCCCTGCTCAGCAAGGAGTCTGCTCCTCCCTCTCCCCTCTGCCCCTCCCCCTGCCCATGCTCCCTCTCTCTTGCACTCTCTCTCAAGTAAGTAAATAAAATCTTAAAAAAAGACTCCCAACTCTGAGCTTGTACTTTGAACACCAGACCATTATAAAAATAGGCATGTTTGGCAAGCAAAAAAAAAAAAATCTAACATCTGAACATAGAAAACATTATCTTTTCTTTAACTTTCGTAGTTCTCAACAGCAAAATGGTGCCCAGGCAGACACAGGTGACCTCATTTTGTGGCGTTTAAATGCAGCTCCTATTACTCCTTGGCAATAGAATATTTGACAGTATAAAAACATCTCCAGAATATTATTTATTCCAAAATAGCAAGCATCTCCAAAGATACTACTGTAAGAGGGTACAAAGATTCTGCAGAAGACCTGACTTGGATAGAAGGGATGTGCACGTATGTTGTCTTCCCCAATACCTGACATGGGGCATATATGTTTGTTTTATGTATTAACACATATTTGATGTTGTATTTCTCTTGCCTGCCTCTGCATAGGTTTAGGGGTGGGTGCTTTGTCTTAGTCACACAAGTGTATTCCAAGTACTTAGAACAGTACTAGGACATAGTAGACACTGAATCCTTGCCAGATGGAAGAATATATAACTAACAGAAGAGTTTTGTGGAAAGACCTCGGCCTTTCCAGTCAGAGAGAATGGCGATAGCAAACACCAGTGATAAACTGGGAGGACTGTTTATGTAACACTAAGTGCTTTAGTTTGGTCTGTGAGGTAGGAGGTGGAAAAGCTGGGAGGTAAGGCAGGAACTTGAATAGCTACTTTTTAAGAATCCTGGGCCTTATCCTGGTAGCAGGACAGAGTTCGGAATAAGTAAGCATCAAATCTGAGCTGAAAGATGAATCTGATAAGGTAGACCAACTCGCTTTTTTTCAAGCAGAAAAACTTCCTCTTAGTATTTCCAGTTCTTAACCCTCAGTGATAGGAGCCCATCCTTAAGTTTGCTACATGCTAGACACACGCTAAACAATTCACATGCATTTAGCTCGTTTAATCCTCTTACAAGCTACGGTCCCCATTTCAGAGAGGAAGAAATAGGCTCAGCAAGATGAAGTCCTTAGCTCAGGATCAAATATGAGAGACAATTACAAAAACAAATTGGCAGAAAGGAAAAGAGAACAAAGGAAGGCAACTGAATTGTCTAATCTAGAGCTCGGAAGAACTAGGCGCCTTGGAAAGAAGGAGTCAACTCCGAGGGAAGGATTAGAGAGCAAAGACAGCTGGGTTTGATTTTAGATATGTTGACCTTGAATTTCTACTAAGACATGCTGGTGGTGATGCTGGGAAAGAAACATGTATCAGGTGCTCACTCCCTGGCGGGCACAGTCCTACACCTCCCATTGCGTGTAGAACAAAACCTGGAACTGTCCCGTGTCTCCCAAGGCCTGCGAGATCCGGCCACCCCTTACGCCACATCTCAGACCACCCTCTGCCCACACGTGGCCCCTCTGGCCAGCACCAGTGCCTGGCAAGTAGGAGGCAACTTTATTGAATGAAATTAATAAACGAACATACTTTCTCCTTTATTCTTCGTAACAACCTTCAGGGTAGGGCAGAGTGCGCCCACATTTATCGACGAGAAGAGTGCTGCAAAGAGCTCAGGGCTGGAGGCCGCTGATTTGCTCGTCTGTTCGGAGCTGCAGCTGAAGTAGGATTGTGTGTGTGTGCATACACATACATCTCCTACCAGTTCTGTTTCTTCTACAATTTCTATATATTGTTAGTGGTTCAGCCTAGCCTCAGCTCATCCTGCTATCGGGATCATAGATACCCCTGCTCTAAGTGCTCCCCGGACCGCCCCCCCCCAAAAAAATTAGTCCCACGATGTTTCCTCGAAAATCCTGGCTAGTATGTAAGTACAACACACTAACAACTAGGAACATTGTTAGTAACCACAAATAACTGTTTGAAAAGCCTTCACCTTTCCTCGCTAGGCTTTTGCCCTCTGCCGAAGGTCGGCTGGATCCTTGGCACCAGCACCAGGCAGATGTATAACCCTTTCCACCCCGAGCACTTGCAAGGCATCCTCCCAAACCACGAAGCCGTGCTTTTGCCGACACTCTTCATCAGAAAGTAAGTTTTGGGGCGCCTGGGTGGCTCGGTGGGTTAAAGCCTCTGCCTTCGGGTCATGATCTCGGGGTCCTGGGATTGAGCCCCACATCGGGCTCTCTGCTCAACAGGGAGCCTGCTTCCCCTTCTCTCTCTGCCTGCCTCTCTGCCTACTTGTGATCTCTCTCTCTCTCTGTCAAATAAATAAAATTCTTTTAAAAGAAAGTAAAAGAGTTTGGTTTTAAGAGTCCGAGAAACCTCTTGGTTTTGTTTTTATTTTTTTATAAAAGAGGAAGCATAAATATGTGCAGGTTTTCCAGATAAAACAAGAAAAACACACTCTGGTTCAAAACCTAGAATGCTGGTGCTGGGGAGATGAAAGGCGATTTCCCGCTGCCTTTTTTATTATATTTTATCTTTTGACGTGGAGGGTGGGACAGAGGAAGGAAATGGGATAAGAAAGCCGAATTATTCCAGTCATTCTCGAGGAAACTTGACCGTTTCCAAAATGCAAGAAGCAAGGTTTCATTAAAACTACAAGTATATACATTCCACCGGAGGCGTTTGGAATTAAGGCAATCCAGAGTTTTAAAAAAGGAATTGAAATGGGGCTTCAACTCCAGATTACTAAGGAAAATTAGTCAATACACAGAAGGTCACACGGATAGGCAGGACTTAGTGCGGACTGCCATTTATAGCAACGAAACACATCTCCCGGCTTCGGGAGAGTTGCATGTTTTCTGTAAAATAAGCACGTGCTAAGGAGCTCCCAGAGAAGCAGCACCCGGATCAAAGTTCTGGGGCCCCACACCCTGCCTGCAGCATAGTGTTAAACAATAAACTGAGGTACATTAAAATTTGTAAGGGGAACGTGGCTGGCTCAGTGGAGCATGCAATTCTTGATCTCAGGGTTGTGAGTTTGAGCTCTCACGTGGGGTGTAGAGATTATTCAAATAAACTTTACAAAAAATTCAAACATAAGTAAAAACAAAAAACGCATTCTACTTTCTTTCCTGACTTTTCATACACAATTGTTTTCTTTCACCCTTGCTATTCTAAGTAGTTGTTTTTTAAAAGATTTCATTTATTTATTTGACAGAGAGGAGAGAGATCACAAGTGCAGAGAGACAGGCAGAGAGAGAGGGGGAAGCAGGCTCCCCGCTGAGCAGAGAGCCTGATGCGGGGCTCAATCCCAGGACCCTGAGATCATGACCTGAGCCGAAGGCAGAGGCTTTAACCCCCTGAGCCATCCAGGCGTCCCTCTAAGTAGTTTTAATTACATATATTAATTAGAATTCTTAACTCTTAGAATCCTTAATTTTTTTCCTTAACCTATACTGAATTATTTGTTTCAGGGGTACAGGTCTGTGACTCATCAGTCTTATACAATTCATAGCACTCACTACAACACATACCCTCCCCAGTGTCCATCACCCAGCCACAGTACCCCTCCCCCCTCCCCCCAGCAACCCTCAGTTTGTTTCCTGAGATCGAGAGTGTCTTATGGTTTGTCTCCCTCTGGTTTCATCTTGTTTCATTTTTCCCTCCCTTCCCCTATGATCCTGTCTTGTTTCTCAATTCCACGTTATCAGTGAGATCCTATGATAACTGTCTTTCTCTGATTGACTTATTTCGCTTATATCAGAACTGTTAAAAGATAAACCGAGGCATATTAAATAAATATGTTAAGAGTTTATTTGAGGAAAAACATCAATTCAGGGGGAGGCTTTTACAGAGAAAAGGTGGAAGCAAAGCAAAGAAGTTTGGGGTGGTTTATTGTATTTATTTTTTTATTAAGATAGTTTATTGATTTTAGGTAGGCCCTACGCCTAGCCATGGGGCTGGAACTTGGGACTCTGAGATCAAGAGTCACATTGCTCTACCAACTGAGCCGGCCAGGCGCCCCAGCGAGGAAGTTGACGATAGTCTATGGTTGAAAGCCTAGTTCACTGTGATGGGCTGTCCTCACCATTTTAATCTGGTACCTTTGTGGCATTGACGGGCTTAGATTTTGGTTTGCTTACAGACATCGCCCTGTCACTAGAGCCACCTCTGTATAAGGGCCTCCCTCCTTGTTTAATTAATTTAACCGTGATTACCAAAAGGATTTTCTACTTGGTTTACTCTGATGCTTGCTTTTGAGCCTCTGGTGAAAATTCTACTTTGAGTCTGGATGGGTGGAGGGAGGGCCTGGGATGATGTCAAATCACAGTGTTTCCTCCTCCCCTCAGGAAGTAAAGTCCACTGGCAGGAGTGACCACATTGGCTCCAGATTTAGAATGCTCGCCTGCGTCCACAGTGCAGCCGAACGAAATGCCTTAAAAAAGGAGTCACTTTGTCGAAAATCCTATACTTTACTTTTCTTCCCAGATTGCTTCATTGCCTCACCGGTGAAGGACTCCTTTGCTGAAGACCGCATCAAAGGTAAGAGAAAAATGGGACTGTGTTCCGGGGGCTGGTTTTCGGTAATGCTCTGAATGAGCGGCATCCCCCTTCCACCCCTACCCCCCTGCCCCCTCCCCTGGCCTGCTCACCAGACGGCCGGCCAGTCCACACGCTGGGGCCACAGCCTGCCCCATCCCGGAAGCAGCAGCCCACCTGCCAGTCTGACGGTGGGAAATAAAGAATGCTGCATGCTAGCCTCAGAACATTTACATTTCTCTCTATTTCTCTTTATATATATACATATATATACATATACATACATACATATATATATATATATATATATATATATTTTTTTTTTTTTTTTACTGAACCACTTGGGAGAAGATAGCAGGTTCTATGATACTTGGCTCCTGAGACCAAGAACATGCTCCTTAGTCGAACCACAAGGCCACCACCCTCAAGAGATTTCACATGGTCTACTAGAAAGTCCAGAATTCAGATTTTCCCCAAGTGACCTTCCCAAGTCCTTTACGACTTGTTTTCTGGTCCAGGATTCATTCGAGGAATGGTCACGGCGTTTTTGCTGTCATATCGATTTCGTGAGTCCCTTAGAATATTTTCATTTTGGCAATTGCTCTGTAAAGGGAATTCCTAAAGCCGAGGCTCCTCCTCCTTTCCTTATTTCTCTAAGGTCAAGAGCTCACCCGGAGGACCAGAGGGTGGTGCACGGCTTCCCCTAGGATGCGGCTTGCAGACCTAGGCCACGGAGGCCAGTGCTAAGAGCGGCCACCCTACAGCGAGGTGGGGGTTTCTAGTTAACTCCTTTGCAACTCCTGCTGGAAATAAACTGAGGGGCCGTCTTTCAGATGCCATTCAGATCTCTGCGATGGCTTTGGTGTCCCTCAAATCGCGGTCTTTCGTTAGCTTTTTCTTACCTCTCCCGGTGTTCTGCCTGGCTTGTGATTATGGAATAAACAGGGATAGGGAGACATAGTCAGGCAGACCTGTATGTAACCAAGGACATACCCCAAGATAACTGTCAAAGCCCTCTGGACTTGCCGGGTGAAGCTAGGCAGCAGGCCTCCAGAAAATTCCCCAAAGACAGTACAAAGCCCTGCTTGCATTTTTGAGTTTGAGATCAGAGCCTGTAAACAATTTAGAAATGAGGAAATCATCTATATTTAAAGGGGTGGGCTACAAAAAATTACAAGTGGTTTTACACCACCGAGAAAACTAAAGTTTAGAAGTTTAGATCAGTTTCTTGTCAACTGAGTCAGCTCTCTTGGTATTGTCACAGACACCGACCATCATGACGCAGAGGGCAGGGAAGGCCCGACCGTACACTACACCCCTGGATGGAGGTTGGGGATGGATGATTATATTTCATTTCTTCCTGGTAAGAATCTACTTTCCCCTTTCCTACTGCCCCCGAGAGGGCTCCTCTGGAGAAAGGCTCAGAGCAAAGCCAGGAACTGCCAACAGCTGCCGAAGTCAGTGGCCCACACTGACCTCGGGAGAAAAACGTCCTCCTTGAGTGACAATTTGTTTCTCTCCAGTCCCCTCCTTGCTACCGACCCCAAACCTACAGAATGTTCCAGCCACCACCAGCAGCTCTACCCTGGCTGCATGGCAATTAGGATGTGCAGATAATCATACACTGAAGCACCCCGGAAGTAGCAGTGGGAGGTGCCAAAAGGTGCTGTTGGACGGCTTCCCGGCTCAGCCCAGCAGACGCGTGGCAGCAACCTCGCTCTCTCCTAGGGGGCGGGGGCACCGTCTCTCCGTTCTGCCTGTGGCCCACTTCCCGACCCATCCTCTCAACCGTAACTTATGCTAGCGTTAGGCCCAGTGTGTCTTTCTGATATGCCTGGAAAGGGAGAGAAGTGTGTGGATTCTGAACCTGGAGCCTCGTTTTTCTCCTTCGTCTGTGAGCAACGGGACTGGGCGCTCCCACTTCCTAATTTTCTTTCCCTCATCCTCCCAGAGGCTAAGGTTGTTGTGAGACAGTGGAGATCTGAAATGTCAGCATGGCCATTCTAGAATATTGGTGAGTCCCATCCCAGCTGTGCCCCAAACAAGCCCGTGACGTGGCACCAGCTCCACATTCTGCATCAGGGTCCCCAGGTCAGTTAACTTTGAGGACTCACGAAGATACCCTGTCCCTCCTGTCCTCCTCCCCTGCTCCGCCCTACAGTGAGAAGCTCACACAGATGGGACTGCGGGTCTTGGTGACTACAAGTTAATAATCCTGCAGCCCACGATGTGATACCGATAGCTCCATAAACAGGACAATGGGAAAACGCCATACCTCCTCCTCCCTAGTGACAGAGGGGAAAGTAGTGGCACAGGTCCTTCGGCAGGATTTATGTAATACAACTCTCTTAACCAGGGGACTGTTCGTTAAACATTAGCTTCATTACCAAAGAATGTGTACTCACTTTTTTTTTATTTCTCCCAGACATGTTACTAATAAGGAAGCTAAGGATGGCCTAAGTCTGAGAGCCCTCCCAGGGGCTGGGCCACGTCCCCAGATCACGGACTTTGCAGAACCAGCATTGCTGGTGAGGGCCTCCAGATCTCCCTCCGTTCTCCCCAGGAATGAACCTTACTTTTCTGACATTATCCCCTGGGGAGAGAAGTTATTTGATCAATGTAGCTGCTGGTAAGAAACACTGCCTTAATAGCCAGATTATTAAAGTGTTCAGTGTTCCACTTTTCTGGATGCAATGCTGCTGATAAAAGCAGGAGGAATATACCGAGTCCTCAAGCATTAACAACGAACCGGCTAAGTGACTACAGTGGTACGTGGATACTTACAGGATTCTGGTTTTCTGTCTGCATGAGTTACAAGTATATTTTTCTACAATAGATGAGTTTCTGAAAAGGTGAGTGAAAAATCCTGGAGCATGTGGCTAGTGCGCCTGAGAACTTACATTATGGGGGCAGGGGGTTGAAACATTGTAATTTGGTGAAACAACTAAACAAAACAAGGTGCTGGAGTGTGCAATATATTCATACAACCCTTCTCCCCGCCCCCGAGCACATTCAAGTGTGAACTCCAACCCCTTTCCTTAGTCCTGACCTCACACTCTGGGACCCCAGAGTCCCTCCAGATACAACATGCACACTTAATTTGAAAAAGGAAGCCCTAGTGTATTTTGATGTAGCATCCAACTTAATGAAAATTACACTAAATGAGAATTAGCCCCCAGCTTAGTGAAAACGACATTGAAATTCATTTAATATTAAAATTCTAACAGCCGCATGTACAGGTTACTGTACAGGACAGAATAGTTCTTGGGACGCCTGGCTGTCTCAGTCAGTGGAGCATGTGATTCTTGATTTTAGGGTTGTGGGTTTGAGCCCCATGTTGGGTGTAGAGATTACTTAAAAATAAAATCTTTACAAAGAGTAAAAGTTTATTTAAAACAATGATTTTATTTATTTGACAGAAAGAGAATATAAGCAGGGGGAGTGGCAGGCAGAGGGAGAGGGAGAAGCAGGCTCCCCGATGAGCAGGGAGCCCAATGCGGACTCGATCCCGGGACCCTGGGATCATGACCTGAGCCGAAGACAGACACTTAACTGACCGAACTACGTAGGCGCCCCAAAGGAATAAAAGTTTTTTTAAAAAGGACTGATTCTAACTTACCACACTTTGTAACTATATATTTGCATGAAGTTTTTTTGTTTTTTCTGCCTTCCGTCTGTCTCACTGGACTGAGTGTCCCATGACAGCAGGTACCAGGTCTGTGTGCTCGCCCTGTGAGCCCGGCCCCTCACAGTAAACAGCCTGGGCCGTGGTAGGCACTCAATCAACACCTGCTAGTAGATGGGTAGGCTGGATGGAGGGAGGGATAAACTGACTGCTGGACACACTTACGAATACAGCAAGTGATAACGATGCGATCGGAGATGGGCAAGGCCCTTGTAGGGATACGTTTAAAACACTGGTTTTTATCCTGAGGCTGAGGAGCGAAGGAAAAAAAAAAAAAAAACGAGCAGGGGAATGATGGGATCAGATGTGCACTTCAGGAAAGTAGCTCTGCCTGCAGGGTGGGTGACTGGCAGGGGACAGGCCCGGAAGCAGAAAGAGCCACTGGAAGGATGTTGTAATAAGCCAGGTGGGCAAAAAACCCCCCTAAACTAAAGCAATAGCAGAGAGGATGGAGGAAACACAGGTCAGTGCAATATGGAGGAGAGGGGCCTAGAAGATTTGGACAGGAATAGAGTATCAGGGCGAAAGGGAGTTAAGGAGTCCTGGGTTGTTGGCTTGCACAACTTGGAGGACAACGCGTCATTCACTGAGTTGGAGGGCACAGGAAAAAGGGAAGAACATCTAAAGATGCTTGGATGGCCTAATCCTGGGCGGGGACTGGAGGACCTGTGACGCAACCAGTAATGTCAGCAGCACA
>CM052798.1:83661668-83719947 GCA_028533885.1 Nasua narica | reverse complement strand
CGACAGAAATGTCGTTCTGCAATGAGACACAAGAGGCCACCACCACGGACAGCGCCAGGCAAAAGGCTGGACAACATGGGACAAGTTTACCGGTCTCACAAAACAAAGAGTTCAACGACGAACCTAATGGGGACAGTTACGAGAAAGAGGCGATTTCATGCAGCTGTAAACAAAAACTCTGTGACATCTCCCTTTTAAGAAATCCTTTCTTCTACATATTTACCTGGTCTTTTCTCCTCAGTCAGTTGGCATATTTCATCCCTACTTTCCACCTGGTGGCCAGGGCCAGAACACTGGGGATTGGCATCATGGATGCCTCCTTCCTTGTTTCTGTAGCTGGTAAGAAAGCATACTTTGACCTCAGACTCGCAAGGAAAAAATGAACTTAATTTTACAAAAACTCATTTAATTTTAGGGGCACCTGGGTGGCTCAGCGGGTTAAAGCCTCTGCCTTCGGCTGAGGTCATGATCTCAGGTTCCTGGGATCGAGCCCGGCATCCAGCCCCGCATCGGGCTCTCTGCTCAGCAGGGAGCCTGCTTCCCCTCTCTCTCTGCCTACTTGTGATCCCTCTGTCAAAAACTTATTTAATTTTATAAAAAACTAAAGAAAAACAATTTTTTATTTTTATTTTTTTAAAAAAAGGAGTTATGGGAGGGCCAGAAAAAAAGGAAGTCTTTTGAGGCTGGTGGGAGAACCATGCCTGTCCCTCCACAGATCTCGGTCACTGCAGCCTGCACATAGGTGCTCTAATACCAGATAGTGGCCCCCAAGCAACTCTCGTTCCTTTTCCTGTCAGCGTCTGTCTGACACAGTACACGTTAAGTATTTGTTGCATAAATATGTGAGTTTAAAAAAGCTGGCAATAGCCACCTCCAGGAAGCAGGCAAATTATAGGCACACAGCACAGGGCAGAGGTTCAAAGGATCGGTTCTAGAACTTAGACTTCCGGGGTTCAGGTTTTGCTCTGTATTTCCTAGCTGTAGGATCTTGGGCAAATTACTCATGTTCTCTGAGCCTCAACTTCCTCATCTGTAATATAGGGATAACAGTACCTACCCTCATAAGGTTATCAGGACCGAATGAACAATGCATGGAGAGTTCAGAATAATGTCTGGCCCATCATAAGTATTCAGTAATGTTCTATTAGTATGGGTAGCTAAGAATTTTTGCCCTTATACTCATAGTAGGACAGATAAATATGCCTGGTAAGGCCATTCACTAATGGACTGGGCTGATACTTAAAAAGATTAGAATGTTAAGTTAAAAATGAAAACCATTTTAGTTGAGTATTTGCAAAAATGTAAGGAGACAAAACGCTTAATTCAAAAGAGGTAGGTTCTCTCAACGGTCAAAATAGGGAGCCTAAAAAAATTAAAGGGATGACATGGACTGTTCTAAGTATCTGGAAATTCTATGTAGCTTGATCTTAACTTTTCTCTCCCTAATTTCTTGAAAAGACTGCTTACACAATCCTTACAAAACTGACTATAGGCCATTCCAACTGCAAAGACGCCCCACTTTGGTCAACTAAAGCTTGTGTACAGAAAGAAAAGATACACAGCTAAACTTTAAGGTTTCCATATGTATCCGAGGAAATAACTGTAAAAATAGAATAGTTGTTTGCATTTTCTGTGCGCCCCCCCCCACTTTTTGTGAAGCAATTTAGGAAGAATTTATACTACAAAGCAACTGTAGCTCATGCTACTCTTGGTGAAAATGTTCTATTATTTAACTGCTACACTAGTTTATAATTGATAAAAAATAAGAATATTCTGTTATTGTGAAACTGAATGAAAAATATAGTTCTTAAATTTTATTTAAGTTTACACCATAGCTCCCATGTTCAAAATGATCACACATTTCCTGATTTCTTACTTATTTCTAAAAAAAGCAAAACCAAACAACAAACAAAACAGATTTCCTACCTATTTCCAAGCATAATAACCTTGACAGGGGCACTTTAATTATCAAAACCTCATGTACAACCATAAGAAAAAGTCCCAACATCTATTTTTTTTTTTTTAACATGAGACTTTATTATTTATCATGTCCAGTTTTCCACCATCTGACTTCCCCAGCACACAGCCCAGAGGGCCTACCAGTCTTTTAGTCTTTCAGAACTCTCACTCCCTCACCTGCACGACCTCTTTGAGGAAGGCCTCCTGAGCGCTGGGGCCTCTGTAACCAGGCACTGATTCCCAGTTGGGCGGTACAAGCTTTCCAAACCTGACAAGGTTAAAAAAAAAAATAAATAACGCCCGAGGGGTCTTCTCCCCAACTCTGGAGGAATCTTTTTGGCATTGTATTAGATGTATTTGGAGTAGGTAAATAAATGACTGGATCTACTGACAGACGTAAATGAGACCATGTTTTGCTCAGATGTCCTCACCTCAGGAAGAAGTCGTGTGACTCAGGAAAAGAGGCCTTTGGCGGTTATACTTTCCAAAGGGGCTGGGAAACGGAATTTGGATTGCATAAGGTCTTCTCAATCTTGTTCCAGGTATCACTGAGACAGTCAGTCAGATAATCTCTGGATGGGTTGCTGATCAAAACTGGATCAAGAAGTATCATTACCACAAGTCTTACCTCATCCTCTGCGGCATCACTAACCTGCTTGCTCCTCTGGCCACCACGTTTCCATTACTTATGACCTATACCATCTTCTTCGGCATTTTCGCTGGCGGTTACCTGGCAATGATACTTCCTGTACTGGTGAGTAGACATACTCATTAGCACTGTTAAACCATTTAGTAAAAGCAAGTATTAATAATAACCTCCCCAAAGAGATTACGTATTTTATATTAATTTTATAATTAAAAAAGAATCACATGCAAGGCCTCAGAAACCCTAGAGCTGTATCCTGTCCAGTTTTCATCTTACCTTTGGGGGAGGAATGGCGAGAGAACTATTTAGATGAGACAAAAAAGAAATGAAAGCAAAAAAGGGATCAGCGGGATTCCATTCTGCTTCTGTCTCCCAAAAGGTTAGGGTTGTGTTTACTTGTTTCCTTCAGCTCCAGAAATTTCTTTGGCTCCTTCTAAGACACCATCATAAGTTCCATGAGAGAAAAAAAAGGGACTTCCTGACCAGTGTGGCTTCTCTCTTGTTGAGAGTAGTTCTATGTACTTTAATAGGGACATTGTTCAATTCCTCTCTACTTTTACCCCAAACTGACTTCAAGTCCTGGGCCCAAAAGGAACGGAAATACTTTAAACAAATACTTCATGGATTCTTCTGGCCAGATATCAATATTCACATAAGGGCTGCAGACTATTATATGAAGCTTATGTAAAAACCAAACTTTCTAAAGCTGAAATCAACCTGGGAAAACTGACTTCTTACAAACCAACGGCTGGTATTTAGCCATAGGTGGATTTGAGAATACCACAGTCAGCTCAGAATGTAAATACCATTTCCTAATAGAGAAAAGCCATGAGGATCAGGGAATAAAGTATACCCGAGTTGCCTTAAAGATTTAAAATAAGAAACCGCATGTTCCTTACTCATACAATGAAAACACTGCTTGCCTGGCACAATAACTATCCCTGTTTGCCTCAGCTCTTGTAGAATACCAAGGCAAAAGGCCATCCAAAATCACCTCAGAAGTCAACTGTTGACTGTATTTATCCCTTTGCAGGCATAGGTCTCTACAAGAGTTTCACCTTCAATATGGCTAACACTGGATTCTAATCCCTACAGGTTGATCTGTCTGGGAATTCCAGAGTACACAGGTTCCTGGGACTTGCCGGTTTCTTTGCTGGGATAGCTGTCCTTTCTGGACCACCGATAGCAGGTAAACAGCTTAAGTCATATTCTGAGCAAACGTCAATAGCTATGAAAGAAAATGCTGATCCATTATGTATCAGGTTAAAAACCTGATGAGATCTCTACTGGTCCTACACTCACTCTCACATTCACTCACCAATCCAGGAGAATCTGAGGATGCACTCAACAGATAATAAGTGGTTAATTAAGCAGCTTCTTACAATATCTTGAGAGTCTTAGAGCAGGGACTGTGTGTCTACCTCCTTGCCTGGGGAGACAATCCAGAGTTTTAGAAGATTCTCGAAGACTGTTGATGCCTTAAACAAACCACCACTAGCATCTTTTATCTGAGCAGGAGTCATTACAGGGCTTGAAGGTTGCCTGACCCCTCTGCTCTTCAGATGTGCTACTCGCACAGCTTGTCCAGGGCTTCCTAGCATCTTTGATTTCCCAAGAGGGATGATGGAGGCCCTCCCTACTCTATCTGGACTGAAGGAGGGAGGATACTTGGCCTGCAGGCCAGAATCTCTGCCGAGAGGATGTGTGAGGCCAGCCACTGGTGAATGACAGTAACTACAAGTACAGGAAAAATTGGAGGAGTTCTGACGTTTAAGTCAGTTTTAAGACTAAAGCATTGTTTTGTATGCACTTGTAACTTAAATGGACATTTCGTGCTGGCTGGACATTTAATCCAAGACTCTCAAAAGACTACTCACACAGAAATATTTCTAGGGAACAGACTTAAACTTTAGTATTTCACACACTACACGTTCTCAATGTTTAAATGTCCAAATTACTACAGCATTTCCAATCATCCACAAAAAGGCATTCAGCCTAAAACTTCCTTTTGCTTCCTTCAGTCCTGAAGCAAAACAGAAGAAAGATATAATCTTGCCTCACTATCACTGTTTAAAAACTAAATACTATTTAAGGTTTGCACCTAAATGTAAGACCTAGGAAAGGCAACCAGCAAAAGGGAAAGTATAAAATGAATAACAGAAATTATTATTGGATGGAAAAAAAACCACACCATTGCCTGAGGTTCAATTTAGGTGTCTCTCTTCTAAAGGAAAAGTTTATACAAATATACAACCAACTCCCATTTGTGTTTATGAGCCCAACTCTGCCCATTTGGTTTAGCTTCAGCCTACACGTCACGCCTGGAAAGCAGGCTTGAAGTTTAAAGTCAGGCGCACAACTGTGACGTAGGCGCTGGTTACAGGAGACTAAGCACTAGAGATGCTTAGCAGAGTGCTCTACGGCTGGTGCCCAGGTCAGCGAGCTAGAAAAAACGGAACTCAGATAGAGCTTGCTGATGCCTCTTCTCAATCTTGATCCTTCTTCAATGGCCATGCCACTGATGCCTTGAAACTTTCCAAGCCTATTATTAGGCCCAAAATATAAGGAGGTAACAAATACGAGGGCACAGAGTATCTTATTCAAATGATAAAAACATGTAACATGTTTAGAGAGTTCAAGTTTTGTATGTTTTTCTATACATCTTAAAATGTATATTTATTTAATTATTATTTTAAAAGATTTTTATTTATTTCAGAGAGAGAGTGAGAGAGAGAGAGAAAGCAAGTGCACAAGTAGGGACAGGAGGGGCAGAGGGAGAGGGAGAAACAGGCTCCCCGCTGAGTGTGGAGCCCTAAGCAGGGCTCGATCCCAGGATACTAGGATCATGACCTCAGCAGAAGGCAGATATTTAAACCGACAGAGTCACCCAGGCGCCCCTACATCTTAAAATGTTGAAAGAGTTCAATACATGAGAACACAAGGCAAGTTTTGTGAGGACTATTACTCTAAAGGGAGTGTGTGTGGGAGGGTCTTAAATCCATTTGTTGGGTCATGATCTTTTAAATTTTTTTAATGCAAAATATGAATTGACGAGGGGCGCCTGGGTGGCTCAGTTACTCTTGGTTTCAGCTCAAGTCGTGACATCAGGCCTGGGATCGAGCCCCATGTCAGGCTCAGTGCTCAGCATGGAGTCTGCTTAAGTTTCTCTTTCCCTCAGTCCCTCCCCCCTGCGTGCATGTTCGCTCGCTCTCTCTCTTCTCTCTCAAAAATAAAGAAATCTTATTAGGAAAAGGAAAACAGACTACAACAGAACAGATTAAAAAACACCATGCATCACTTTATTGTAAACATTTAGTTCATACACACAAATACACACACACCTATATCATATAAAATATATGTGATGTAAAACATTTCTTATGGTGAGTCAAAAAAATCTACAAGCCCTTTATTCCCCAGTGTCCACAATACCTTAGCACTATAAGGAGGATAAGGAGAGCTCATGGAAGAATTTTTACACACTAGTTCTGAGAATATTACCTAGGCAATCATAAACCATAAATTCTACAACATAGTCAAAGGAAGTGCTAAGGCTGTTGCTGACAGCTTATATACAGATTTTTAGTCTAGGAGTTGCTCACAGTATCTTAAACAAGATTAAATAATAATATAAAATTCAGTTAAATTTCCTTCTCTATACCACGATCTCTCACTGACTGCAACACTACGCTAAGCATCTTGTTAAAGGGAGAAACTTCAGCAAAGTCCTTACTCATTTAAGCCATTCCCCTGTGAAACAACAAAGAGAATTTTACAAAGGCCATTAGACTTGTTCCTAACTTCTGACTCCAGCAGCAAGGACCAAAGAAACATCAAGGGTGTTGATTTCCAGATTCACTCAGCTCTGGACAGTTATGGGCACTTTATCCTCTTCAGCTTTAACTAAATCGAAAAGCTTACTGGCTATAAAGTATTACATTCTCAACCAAACTTAGATTTTCCGAATGCAGGAGATGCTCATTTTGTACTTACCTAGATCTGTTATTTCAAGTTGCAAAAGTTGAAATTCCTATAAAAGATTACGGGCATTTTTAAATTAGGAATCTAGCAAACAGTAAAATTTTTCACAGTAACCCTCAGTTAAAACACTAGTTAAAAACTGTAACATCCATTACAGTAATAGTATTTTTCTCCTTCCCGGATGGAAATGAAAAAGAAAAGCAAGTTAGTTCTACACAGCATATTTTAATAATCTGAGGAAAGGAAAAAAAAAAGCGTAAGAAACCCATAGGAATCATATGACTGAGTTTTTAAAAAACACTTTTCTTTTAAAAAATGTAAACAGAGGGTGCCTGGGTGGCTCAGATGGTTGAGCATCTGCCTTTGGCTCAGGTCATGATCCCAGGGTCCTGGGATCAAGTTCCGCATTGGGCTCCCTGCTGGGTGGGGAGCCTGCTTCTCCCTCCGCCTCTGCCTCTCTGTCTCTCATGGATAAACAAATAAAATCTTAAAAGAAAATAAAATTTAAAAATGCAAATAGAGCATATGGGCAAGAAAATTATTTATAGACCTTCATTAACTCTGAATATGATACGAAACATAGTAGCAACAAATGGATCAGATCTCACATGAAAATAACGACAGGGACTGAAATGGAAAAAAGTGAAAAATGACTCCTCATACACACACAACTTCTTCCACTCCACAGCCCCTGCTATTCCTAACATCCCTGACAAATTCAGTGTTCATTAATAACAGGATCTGATTTAGATTAGGACAGTTTTTTAGGATTGTTCTACGTTTCCTGACCTAGGGTGGTCAACAGACCTAAGTGTAAGCCAAATGTCACTGCTCATTCAAACCCAAGTGCTGTTTTTTGCTGGCGGATGGCATCCAGAGCTACAAACTGGCCCAGATGGAAGCCTTGGAAGGTTGTAGAAAAATAAAAAGTACTGATATTTTAAAACCTTATTGTACTTCTGGTTAATCCTTGTTAACAAAAATGAACCTACAAAATGCAATATAAATACCAAAGTCATGCCTTAGCAAACAAAGCATATAATCACATTCCCCAACATATATGTAGGAATGTGAAATTTCTAATCATGTATCCAAGGCATTTGATATGTAAATTCAAAAATGCCAAAGGCTGTTTCACTTAAAAATAAAACCACCAAGGGCCCATATTAGCTGCCTATAAAATAAAACTGAATGCAGTTCCCTTCTCTTCCACATACCCCACACATTGCCAACTGATGAATGCTTATATTATGCTAATATATGTATTTTATATTTATTTAAACCAATCACAAATATAATCTGAAAACTCCCTTAAACCACCATCAATGATTATTTGACTATAACTTGGAATTCATCCAATAATTATCAAGCAACTTATTAGCATAGTACTCTCCTAGCTGCTATGAGGAACACAGAAGACAAAAGTTATTCTAATTCTTCCACAGCACCTTGGGTCATGGCATAGCAATGTCACAGACACTGCCAGAAATTAATATGAAGGACAATAGTCTAGGACCTCTAAATTTAGAATTATTAGAATGTACATTCTTCCTCTACTTCATTAATTGAAAATTTGGTTAAGTCACTGTAACCTGGTTATTGTGAAAACTGGTTAACTCTGTTTTACCTTTATTTTTTAATTTAATTTGAATTCAATTAATTAACATATAGTATATTATTAGTTTCAGAGGAAGAATTCAGTGATTCATCAGTTGTATATAATACCCAGTGCTCATTACATCACATGCCCTCCTTAATGCCCATCACCCATTTACCCCCTCCCCTACCACTCTTTCCCTCCCGCAGTTTTTTCCCTATGGTTTTTCCCTATGGTTAAGAGTCTCTTAGGGTTTGTTTCCCTCTCTGATTTCATCTTATGTTATTTTTCCCCTCCCTTCTTCTATGCTCCTCTGTTTTGTTTCTTAAATCTCACATATGAGTGAAATCATATAATTGTCTTTCTCTGATTGATTTATTTCGCTTAGCATAATACCCTCTAGGTCCATCTACGTCATCACAAATGGTTCATTTTTTGATAGCTGAGTAATATTCCATGCTTTACACAGACATACACACACACACTGTTTTACCTTTAAATGAGGACATCCTGAGCTGTGGTATAATAAAAATGACCTTAAAAATACTGAAGCTTCTCTCAATCAAGTAGGTATTTCACAAAAGGAATTTTTTGGACAAACTCAAGGAAAGCCATTTCTAAAGCTGAACAACTATAAGCTAATTTTACTCCAGAGTAAGTTAAATAGTTCCTAAAGGAGAAGTACATCCCTCTCTTGCTATTATTTGTCAACCTCACATCTCATCAGAAATACCCTGGAGGGCAACTGGTAATTTTACACTAACTCTTCATCTGTGTTTTGTAAGAGCAGACAATGGCTAAAATGGAAATCCATCCATCTAAGCTTGTCTCTGTCCCATTAATCCCGATAAGGTCATCTCCTCATGAAATGGTCACTCCCTCTCTCTATTCTAGCCTTGTTTCAGATGCAACATGAAACAAATACTCTCACCTGTTCCTCACTCCACCTTTTATCAACCATGCCCTCTACCATTTTATCATCTTGGCCAGTCAGTTGAAAACTTCTCTATGACCTGAAATTTTATTTAGAAAACAAATAGAACAACGCAACCTTTTGATTTGCTAAAAATCCACTTTGGAGGCTGGGGTAGGTAGAGATAAGTAAGAAGGCAGAGCAGGGCTCTCTGTCCTCTAAATCCTGAGGAATATATTATACCCCGAAGAATCAAAAGAAAATAATGCAGATCATTAATTACTAATTATTTTCCCCCTAAACAATAAGGCCCCAAAGAATTATAATTTGATTCAGTATTCTTAAGATTGATGAATCCCTACAAAAACCTCAAAAATTAAATTCCAAATAGTTCTCTACTATGGTTAAAAAGAGGGCAGGGCTGGAGTAGTCTTTTCTTCACAAAGCCAAAAAAATCAAGCTTCAAAATCCTAACACAGAGCACAATCCTTTTAATGAAACTCCTAGCATGAAGCAAATACTTAAAGCACTCCCGATAAATCTTACTTACATAGGGACTTTAGAGAGCTCTTGTCTTAAAAGGCAGTGAGATTTGGGGGGTCTGGGTGGTTCAGTTGGCTGAGCAACTGACTCCTGGTTTTGGCTCAGGTCATAGTAATAGCCAGCCAGTGGCTCCAGTGACGACAAAAGATCACTGTCTCTCTGCACTCTGGAAGTCTGCCCAACAGCTGGAAGTTCTGGTTCAACACCCGCTAGGCACTTACAGAACTCTCAACCACTAATTTGAACTAGCATCAAGGAACTTGGGAATTAAGGGCCTTATGGGTATATTTCAAGTTTTAACAAGGTAACCGATAATATACTTACAGTAGCAATCCTAATAAAAAGGATTCATGGGGCACCTGGGTGGCTCAGTCTGTTAAGCATCCAATTCTTTTTTTTTTTTTTTTTTAAGATTTTTATTTATTTATTTGACGGAGAGAGAGAGATCACAAGTAGGCAGAGAGGCAGGCAGAGAGAGAGGGAGAAGTAGGTTCTCTGCTGAGCAGAGAGCCAGATGTGGGGCTAGATCTCAGAACCCTGAGATCATGACCTGAGCCGAAGGCAGATGCTTTAACCCACTGAGTAACCCAGGTGCCCCAGCATCCAACTCTTGATTTTGGCTCAGGTCATTATCTCAGGGTCATGAGATCAAACCTTGCATCAGGCTTTATGCTCAGCACTGAGTCGGCTTGAGTTTCTCTCGCTCTGGCCCTCCTCCTGCTCGAGTGCCATCTCCCTCGCTCTTAAAATAAATTAATTTTAAAAGAGAGGATTCATAACCCAGCTCAACAATCTAGTTCTGAGATATCAGGGGTACTATTTAGTTACCAATGATTTTTATTTATTTATTTGACAGAGAGAGAGAGAGAGAAAAGGAGTGAGAGCAGCCAGGTGGATGGAGAGGGAGAAGCAGGCTCCCCGCTGAGCAGAGAGCTCGATGCGGGGCTCGATCCCAGGCCTCTGGGATCATGACCTGAGCCAATGGCAAATGTTTAACCAACTAGGCCACCCAGAGACCCCAGAGGTACTCTTTAGACAGGTGTTACCCTTATTTTTAAATATGCATGGCTTTGCCCATAAAATGATGCAGAATAGTTTAAAAGTGTTGAGATTTAAAAAAATTAGAACTCTATATTAAATATTGAGTTTGACAGACTATTAAAAAACTCATTTGCAAGGGCACCTGGGTGGCTCAGTTGGTTAGGCGACTGCCTTTGGCTCAGGTCATGATCCTGGAGTCCCAGGATCGAGTCCTGCGTTGGGTTCCCAGCTCCATGGGGAGTCTGCTTCTCCTTCTGACCTTCTCCCCTCTCATGCTCTCTCTCACTCTCTCTCTCAAATAAATAAATACAAAATCTTAAAAAAAAAAAAAAACTGTTTATGGAAGCTGAGCCCTACCTTCTTAGTTGTCTTAAATTATCAAAAGGAAGTATTACTAGGCATTCCTGCTTAAATAAGGGTTAGAGCCATAAACATGGGAAAATAATTTGGACTACAATTTTATTGTGAATAAGAATCACGTGGGTCACCCCGGGATGAACTATGCTTAAGGGAAGCCAAGGATGAACATGCATCTCAGATGAGTCCGAGGTTAAGTGGTCTGCAAACACTGAGGAAATGCTTGCAGGACACTGTCGCTTAGGCGGTCTGTACCAGCTGCCACTGCACTACTCCTCAGACCGCTGGCCACACGCAGTCATACTCAGCATGGAGTAGACACTTAGATGGACGCACGCTCCTCTGGTTTACGGCTGGCGCGTTATCTTGTCTTTTTCTTGTCATTCACAATGCTTTTGCTATGACCGCAAAGGAACCCTGTCTTTCGAATGTCAACTTAGGGGTTTGCATTTAAAGTAGTTAGAATGTGATAGGCTCTCAACTACCAACGATCCTTTCTTTTAAAAATATACACACAGGCCTTAAACTGTTTCAGGTTGAAAGTGCATTTGAACACAGCTTCTCCATACTGTTACCAAAAAAGCACAGAGATCTAATAAAACCAGGCAGATATACAGTCTTCTTTTACTTTTAGTGGTGGGAAAAGGCTGATTTTTCCTAACCAAATACAGTAGATCTTTCAATACCAAAGCTCTGAATTTAACGTACTTAGAGGCCATGTAAATCTAAGCTTATAACAGCTAATACTTTCACAAAACAGTCAATATGAAATAGCTCTACATCCTACATTTCATTCGTATTTTGCGAATTTTATAAATATAAATATAAAACTGAATACTCAGCTGCACATATTTAACCTACCGAATGGCAACTGGATCTTAGAAATAGAATTTTTAAAATTTACTAATATCTCAGTTATCAAGTATGAATAAGGGAACAGACTTATATTTATTTATTATTTATTTATTTTAAAAATTTTTATTTACTTAAGAGAGAGAGCATGAGCCGGGAGCTTGACTCAGGGCTCGATCCCAGGACCCAGAGATCATGACCTGAGCTGAAGGCAGATGCCCAAGTGACTGAGCCACCCAGGTGCCCCAAGAGAAACAGATTTAAAACTAATTATTTCATTAAATTTTGCATGGAAATACACGGAGAGTTCTAAAATACGCTAAATAATTCCCTGCCCTGGTAAGAAAATACATTAAATATATTTTAATCTTGCAGAAACATTTTGACTTTAAATGTGTATGGGAAATGAAAGGCTTATTATCAGTTTTCTTTTTTTTTTTTAAAGATTTTATTTATTTATTTGACAGAGAGAGAGAGAGATCACAAGTAGGCAGAGAAGCAGGCAGAGAGAGAGGGGGAAGCAGGCTCCCCGCTGAGCAGAGAGCCCGATGTGGGGCTCGATCCCAGGACCTTGAGATGATGACCTGAGCTGAAGGCAGAAGCTTAAACCACTGAGCCACCCAGGCGCCCCTTATTACCAGTTTTTTAGGATTTATAAAGACAACCACCATCACCATCCCCCATTTTGACTATTTTTACCTACACCCTCCTGACTTTTTAGCAGCACAATCTACTTCCTTATCTAAGAATTACTTGTCTTTTTCCAGAGCATTACTTCTAATATGTTACAATTCGATACATCTGCTGTACTGCTTTAGCAAGAAAGACAAGGGATATAGGAAGGGGTTCTGGTGCTTTCTCTATACTTCCTCCTTTCTAGATATTTGAGACTGTCACTTACCTACCTCCTTGACATCTCAAGGGCAATCACAGTCAACATAATACAAAGACTTGTCCTAGTCGGTTTCTCTCCACTTTTTTGCTTGACACTAAGAAACATTTAACTCAGGTCACTGATCCAACAAGGTAAGTTAACAGGTGAAAAGCAAGTGAAAGTTAGCTGAATTTAAAAGGCTATAAAACATTCCACCTATTCATTACGTCAAGAACAGAAAACATAAAGCTAATGAAGCCAACGAAAATTAAATGTCTGTATCAGAACCAAATTCGAAAAAAAAAAAAAAAGGACAGGAGATAAAGACGTACACAATCGGACCAAAAAGAGAAGAGGGTCTACATTCACTTGCTACACATTCAGTGAGAAATCATGTACCAAAATATAAATGAAAAGATACAACACAGGCTCCATAAGGGCAGATATTTCCATCTGTTTCATCACAGATACCCCCCCAGCGCCTGGAACTGTTTGTCACATAGCACCAGTACGTCTTTGAATAAATGGTCAGAGTAACAGCTTTGACTTTTCAAGGTATTTTGAGATTAAAAGTCAATTTGGATCTACAAACATGATACGCATATAATACTTTAGAAAAGAGGTTCTGAGTGCCGTCAGTGGACACCCGGAAGTTTGAAGACCTTTTTACAAAGCCATGCAGGTCAAAACTATCATAATAATAATACTAGGACATTATTTGCCATTTCACAGGGCTGACTTGTACGACAATGTTTAAAAGCCAGTCCTTGGGACGCCTGGGTGGCTCAGTTGGTTAAGCCTCTGCCTTCAGCTCAGGTCATGATCCCGGCGTCCTGGGATCAGGTCCCGCATCGGGCTCCTTGCTCGGCAGGGAGCCTGCTCCTCTCTCTGCCTCTGCCTGCCTCTCTGCCTGCTTGTGTTCTCTCTCTCTCTGACAAATAAATAAATAAAATCTTAAAAAAAAAAAAAACAAAACAAAAAACCAGTCCTTGCACAAATATTCTTTGCCACCATACGCTCACAGTTTTTTTAAGAAAAGTGTTTCATTTTAAAAGTTCTGGTATGTGTCATTGGCTAATGGCACCGACTCATTCTTCTTCTTTTTTTTTAAGATTCTATTTATTTATTTGACAGAGAGAGATCAAAAATAGGCAGAGAGGCAGAGAGAGAGAGGGGGAAGCAGGCTCCCTGCTGAGCAGAGAGCCCCGATGCGGGGCTTGATCCCAGGACCCTGAGATCATGACCTGAGCCAAAGGCAGAGGCTCTAACCCACTGAGCCACCCAGGCACCCCAGCACCCACTCATTCTTGCTTTGTAAGGATTTTATTTATTTATTTGACAGAGAGAGAGAGAGAGATCACAAGTAGGCAGAGAGGCAGACAGAGGGAGAGGGGGAAGCAGGCTCCCCGCTGAGCAGAGAGCCCGATGTGGGGCTCAATCCCAGGACCCTGAGATCACGACCTGAGCTGAAGGCAGAGGCTTTAACCCACTGAGCCAACCAGGCACCCCCTCATTCTTGCTTTAAAAGAACATTTGATTTTAGGGGGACTTGTAGTCCTCATTTAACCCACGTAAGTAGTCACTTCCTTGTTTTCTTTTTTTTAAGATTTCATTTATTCATTTGTCAGAGAGACAGGGAGAGAATTTTTTCTTCGGAAAATAGTAGTAATTCACTATTATTTTCTTTGTAACAACAGTGGCCGTCTAATAAGATCCACTGTAAAATCAGGGCGCCTGGGTAGCTAAGTCGGGTTAAGTGTCTAACGTCAGCCCAGGTCGTGATCTTGGGGTCCTGGGATTGAGCCCATCGGGTTCTCTGCTCAGCAGGGAGTCTGCTTCTCCCTCTCTCTCTATGCTCACTCTCTCTCAAATAAAAATCTTTTTTTTTTTTAAAGATTTTTATTTATTTATTAGAGAGCGAGAGACTGAGAATGAGAGGGGAGAAGGTCAGAGGGAGAAGCAGACTTCCCGCAGAGCCGGGAGTCCGATATGGGACTCGATCCCGCGACTCCGGGATCATGACCTGAGCCGAAGGCAGTCGCCCAACCAACTGAGCCACCCAGGCGCCCCTCAAATAAAAATCTTTAAAAAAAAATATCATAGGGGCACCTGCGTGGCTCAGTCGTTAAAGTGTCTGCCTTCGACTCGGGTCATGATCCCAGGGTCCTGCATTGGGCTCCCTGCTCGGCGGGAAGTCTGCTTCTCCCTCTCTCACTCCCCCTGCTTGTGTTCCCTCTCTTGCTGTCTCTCTGTCAAATAATTAAGTAAAATGTTAAAATATATATATATATATATATATATATATATATATCTCGTAAAATCAGATTGTATATGTTCCAAATTTTCCCCAGTTTCCACTGAGTCCATCATGACTTTCTCCCCCACAGGGTTAAGTCCTTAACTAAGGTGGAGCAGATTTAACTTCATCAATAGAAAAGAAGGCAAGCAGCTAGACTAACTTCTCAATGGGTCCCAATCCATACTAGCAAGTACAGGCGGCTCCTTCCCTCCACACAGTAGAGGGTTGAGAATTACTACCTGAAAGGTTTGCGTCACTAACAGAGCCACTCCTTCCTTCCAGGCTGGTTATACGATCATACCCAGACATACAGCGGCTCCTTCTACTTCTCTGGCATATGTTTTCTCCTCTCTTCAGTATCCCTGTTCTTTGTACCACTGGCTGAGAGATGGAAAACCAGAGCCTGACCAGAAAGGAAAAGGACTGCAATCGAGCGAGTGCTTAACAAAACACAATCTAGACTAAGAAGTCACTGCAAACAAAAGCTTGGAAGAAGCCGGTTTCCTCATTTGTAAAATGAGAAGGCAAACGAGATAATCTTTAAGGTTCCTTTTTGCTTTTGCATTCTGAGGAATGTCTAATTAATAGTGAGAAAAGAGTAACAGCCACTTAAACTAAGCCTTTGTTAGTATTTAATCAAACAGACCAAAACATTTATCAGTCAAAACAACTACCTTAGGTATTAAGTAAAAATCTGAATGTACTTAATAAATTGCCCAAACTCTCAACGGCGCCTTGGTAATTCAACCATTAAAATATATGGAGATGAAAAACCATTCTCATTGGCTTAAAGAAGTATTAAACGTAGCCACTGGCTGACTAGGACTCTGAAATCTGAATGAGTATCAAAGTCTCGCTGAGTGACTAGAATGGTATACATCCTCTGGAAAGTTATCTTTCCTTATTAGAAGTAATCTCTGTTTTCAGTATTTTGTTTCTAAATTTTCTATGAAAAATATGTATTGCTATGTAATAAAAAATAAGAATTGCCCAAAAGGGGGGAGGGGGCACCTAGGTGGTGCAGTTGGTTAAGTGCCTGACTCTTGGTTTCACCTCAGGTCATGATCTCAGGGTTGTAAGATTGCACCCGAGTCCCACATTGGGCTCCTTGCTCAGTGGGGAGCCTGCTTCTCCCTCTGCTTGCGGCTCCCCCTGCTTGTGTACTCTCTCTCTCTCTCTGACAAATAAATAAGATCTTAAAAAAAAAAAAAAACCTCCTTTATTTCAGGATCATTCGAATAGTATTCCTGCCCATCCAAACAATATTACTTTTCACTACATCAATTATCTAAAATAGTCAAGTTTAATGATCTAGATGTGTCTTTAGAACTACAAGTTTTAGGGGTGCCTGAGTCATGGTTTTGGCTCAGGTCGTGATCTGAGGTTGAGGTTGTGAGATCGAGCCCCATGTTGGGTTCCATGCTTGGCAGGGACTCTGCTTGGGGCTCTCTTCCTCTCCCTCTGCCCCTCAGCTATGCCTTCGCACTCTCTCTCTCAAATGGATAATAAATCTTAAAAGAAAAAAAAGGAACTACAAGTTTTATATGAAGGTTGAATAAGTAGCTTTTAATGAAAAGATAAACTATGTTTTTGGTTTTTTAAAAGATTTTACTTATTTATTTGGCACAGAGAGAAAGAGCACAAGCAGGCAGAAAGGCAGGCAGAGGGAGAGGAGCAGACTCCCCACTGAGCAGGGAGCCCAATACAGGGCTAGATCCCAGGACCCCAAGATCATGACCTGAGCAGAAAGTAGACACTCAACAGAATAAGCCATCCAGGTACCCCTAAACTATGTTTTTAAAATATAGAATAATTACGTTAACTAGTTAATAATGTCACTCAGACTAAGCAATCATATGTGAATAGAGAGCCCTTCATTTCATTATCTGGGTGATTTTAAGAGGAAAGAAAAAACCTAGAATTCTCTGTAACACCGGGCTCCCTTACAATCTCTTTGGGAAGACTCTTTCAAACTACTGTTGTTAAAATTAAATAATTAAAATAAGTCATTTAGGGGCGCCTGAGTGACTCAGTGGGTTAAAGCCTCTGCCTTTGGCTCAGGTCATGATCTCAGGGTCCTAGGATCGAGCCCCACATCGGGCTCTCTGCTCAGCGGGGAGCCTGCTTCCCCCCCTCTCTCTGCCTGCCTCTCTGCCTACTTGTGATCTCTCTCTCTCTCTCTGTCAAATAAATAAATAGAATCTTTTAAAAAAATAAAATACATCATTTAAAACTAAATTTAAAAATTAAAAATTATCATTATTCTATCCTTGCATTTCTCTCTTCTTTAAAATATCTATTGATTCACTACAGAGGAAAAGACTAAACCGAAAGTCTGGCTTTAGCTCCAAAATACCATACCCAATCACTCCGTGTATGTCTGTTGCCTTTCTCCCTTGAACACAGCCTGACCCTACCCAGGCTGACTCAGTCAAAGGCTACCTTCTCTGGAGACCTCCCCCAGCAGGAAGTCACTCTGTTCAGAATCCCATCTACCTTTTAAAAGAGTATTACATGAGCTTACATTGTCACTTTTCCATTAGTCTGCAAGACCAACAAGTTGGATGATGTTCTACTCATCTTTTTATTCCCCAGCATAAACTCTGGAACCAAACTGATCTGGGTTCAAATCTCAGTTATCATAAAAATAGTAGTTGGTTGGTCCTATTTAAAACATAGATTTTTTATTTAGGTATATCTAACATTCTTTTTATATTTTGGACATAATATAAAAAAAAAAAAACCACCAAACACCATTCCTCTTACACATACAGACAGCAAAAAGAGCTGATCATAAATTCCACTCTGCCACTTGTTACACTTTGACCTCATCAAAGTCATTCAACCTGAGCCCCACTTTTCTCCTCTGTACATGAGGAGCATGTACACAGATACACTCTGAGGACTAAATTAAAATACTCCTGTACTAAGCAAAATAACCCTCAGACACAGCAGCTGCTAATTTCCCTTCTTCTGCTTTCTACATCCTTTCCATGTCAAAACAGAAGACAAAAGAAATCAACAATTTACCAGAAACCACTCTCATCCATCCCCCTTCTCTTGTGAACAACACTTTTCTCAAAACAGACTTTACCTAGAATAATGAGACTCTTTCCTCCTAAGAAAGCACACGGTACATTTTAAGTAGGACCAACTAAAGAACTCCAAGTTGAATTCTGATTTGGACAGGCTTTATGAACCTTATGCAACTCTTCATCTACTCAATGGCAATAGCCCTCTGGACCTTGGTGGTATGGAGTAAGAAAGTCTGATTCCCTAGGCTAAAAGAACTTAAAGACAGCTCTAACCAATGTACTCTGTGTAATAACAACTAACTTATGATGTTCCTATTTGTTTACTACTTTTCTTGGACAATATTATAAGGTGTCAACACATTTTTAGGAATCCATACTCTAGAAATACTATCTCAGATATATACCCAGTTTCACTGATTTTCTTTCCCTTTCCCCCTCAAGAGATTCCTAGGGACAAAAAGGAAAACAAATATTAAACTTAGGGTACACAACCATGTGTGTCTAGAGTGGGAGGGTAGTCAACAACTTTATTTCAACAGCAATATATACTCATCACTGAGGGAACCACATTTTTATATATCATCTTATTTAATCTTCACAGCCTTTAGAAACAGATACTATGATGTCTGTCTTACAATGAATAAGCTTAAAGCCAAAGAAATTGGGGCACCTGGGTGACTCAGTCGTTAAGCATTTGCCTTCAGCTCAGGTCATGATCGCAGGGTCCTGGGATCGAGCCCCACATCCAGCTGCCTGCTTAGCGGGAAGCTTGCTTTTCCCTCTCCCACAACCCCTGCCTGTGTTCCCTCTCTCGCTGTGTCTCTCTCTGTCAAATGAATAAATAAAATCTTAAAAAAAAAAAAGTCAAAGAAATTAGACATCTAGTAAATAGTGAAGTCGCAATTCATACAGACTGACAACTTGTCCCTCTCTAGATCACTCTAACTTATTGACAGAATCACAAGATTATGGAGCTGATTTAATTGAAAGCAGTTATAAATTTGTTCTAACTCAAATTGGCATAAAATTTTATAATATCTAGATTGAAATGAAAAGAAGAATGCAAAGTACCTAGGAATCAGAACAAACAAATTAAAGCCACAAAAGACACCTGCTATAATGCAGTAACAACGTAGTTGTAACGATAATTAACTTTTTTAGGTCTTCCAATATTCACTAAATCTTACCAAAGAAGATAATGGTTGAGTATAGGCCACTTGTAATTAATTCCTCAGTACTAAAATATTAGTTGGAATGTTTATAAATTTTAAGCCTTGAAATATACATAAATATATATATATTTTCTATTCAGTAGAGTTATATGATAATTTGAACATATAAGTTCGGCATACTTTCTTCTTAGCTACTTATTGGCTTATATTTGAAACTGTTGGGCACCTGGGTGGCTTAGTTGGTTGAGCGACTGCTTTCAGCTCAGGTCATAATCCCAGGGTCCTAGGATCCAGTCCACATCAGGCTCCCCTGCTTCTCCCTCTCCCTGCCACTCCCCCTGGCTTGTGCTGTCAAATAAATAAAATCTTTTTTTTTTTTTTAAGATTTTTATCTATTTACTTGACAGAGAGAGATCACAAGTAGGCAGAGAGGCACGCGGGGGGGGGGGGGAGCAGGCTCCCTGCTGAGCAGAGAGCCCGATGCGGGGCTCGATCCCAGGACCCCGAGATCATGACCTGAGCCGAAGGCAAAGGCTTTAACCCACTGAGTCCCCCAGGCGCCCCATCAGTACTATTTCTGATACTAAAACTCTACCTTTACTGTACCTGTAACTTTTGAAAGCTTTTTCCTACCCATTATAATCATGTCAAGCCTGTAAGGAAGCTGAATAGGTATTATTATTATTCCTATTTTATACTTAAGGAACAAAAACAAATAAAAACCAAGTTATTTGCCAAAAGTTACAAAGCTAGTCTTTAACAGAGCCAATTCTGAAACCTAATTACCACTGCTGATTAGATCACGTCCCCTGGCTTTCCCTTCCTTAATGATTGCCTAGAAGGTTAAAATTTAATAAAAGCAACAACTACACTTAAATAGACTGAGGTGATAATTTTGTGATACTTTCCAAATAATCTTGGTATATTAACATATGTGATGCTATGTTTGTTTGCAAAAATTCACTTAAACTTGTCCAACTGTAAAATCAGCTTTTCCCCTGAGGAAAAAACACACCACGTATTAATATTTGATTTTAGTTATTTTTATGCAAGACCATACAAAACATGGACAGTGGTTTCTCTGAAGACTCCAATACAAAAAAAGCCCAATACTTTTTAAAAACCCTAAGTGTTTCTCTCAACCCAAAACCAACTTGTAGGAGGCTTTATGTACACATATTTACCTCATTTGCCTACTCATTTCCCAGATTTATACCTAAGGTATTAACATATACACAAATGAAAAATAACAGAAGTGGCTGGAATCAACTTTTAAGTAAATCAGTTAAAATTCATATTTTATTTCTGAGAGGTAAGCTGGCATTACCTATGGTCACTGAGACAAATGACAATCATTTCTAAAAAGGAAAGAGGAACACCTGGGTGGCTCAGTCAGTTAAGTGTCTGCCTTTGGCTCAGGTCATGATCCCAGGGGCCTGGGACTGGAGCCCCACAGCAGAGCCTTGCAGCAATAAGCTCCCTGCTCCATGGGGAGTCTACTTCTCTCTCTGCACCCACCTACCTCCCCACCGCTCGTGCTCCCTCTCCCTCTCCAATAAATAAAATCTTAAAAAAACTTTTTTTTTTTAAATTTAAATAAAAGAAAAAAGAGAAAAAGAAAAAGAACCGAATCCCCAGCAACATTCCAACAGAAGCTGGGATATTGTGAAATCTCCTTCTATACAAAATAATGATCAATAATAAGCTAGTGAAACTTTTTTTAGGGATACAGAGAATAAACTAAGATAGGGTAACCAACTATCTGGTTTGGCTGGAAACAAAAGAGTACCCGGGACACAGGACTTTCAGTTTTAAAACCACGATAAGTTGGCCACCCTTACTAAGAACTAGAGAACATATATGAATGTCTAGATATTTGACAGCACACAGCTAAAACCTGAAGTTTTCTTCTAGCCATCTCCTCCTCCCCCCAAAAGAAGAAAATCACCAATCCAATTCTATTTTTACCTCATTCAAGCCCCAGCGAGCAAACAGAAACAGGCTACACATTAGTAGTTAAGGAAGGGAGGCATACATTTTTAATGAGAATCCACTTTCAGGCATTAACTGACCAGGGACTTGGAAGTAATGGAAGACTTCCAGCTTTCACTTCTACTATTTTTACAGAAGTGACAATTTGAGCTTAAGTAAAGCCAAGATGTCCCAACTCTTTGGTTCATGGTAACCAACATGAATGTTTTAGCAGGGAAGAGAAGTTTGTCAGGACCAAGGAAATGGGAAAGTTAAGTGTTAAAAAGCAAGGGCCAAACTGTCTTCCTTCTAATGCTTCAAAGCTAGTCAGAGTTTAGCATAAATTATTTGCATACATCAACCTGTAGATTGGAGTTTATCACACTTGATTAAACAATTTCAAGACTGAAATGCCCCAGCTGGATAGCATAGCCCTCGGAAGCCACAGCAGTAAGATGACTCACCAACTGGCAGGTGTCTTAGGGTCTACGAATAACGGATGTCTACCTGGATGAAAACAAATGTCTGTGCCCAACAGACGACCTCATCCTGCTTGGCAAAGAGAGGAGAGAAACTAAAAAACTGGTCAGTAGTACAGGACTTGTTTTATAATGGAAAGAATCAGACTTAGCTCAAAAGACACATGTAATTCATGCAGACTTTTAAAATGTCCTCTGTAAATAATTTTATATTCCAATTTTCACTTACCAGAAAGGTTCAATAGAGTAAGATCTAAGAGGATAAAAATCAATTTTATGAGCCCCAAATTAGAAATCACTGAAAGTGAGAATTGTCATACTAAGTTCAACTGTTTCAAGAAATGTGAAGTCAGAGTCACAAGAAAAATAAATCCATATTTAAACCCTCCTATTATATTTAATGACTTGATGTCAGTTTCCACTCCAGGGAAAATTAGTAGTTGATGTTTGAGTTCTAGTGCACTGATGTATTTCCTTATTGAAAACTGACGCCATGCCACAGTTAATAAGATATGGGTTTATAAATATGGAGTTTAAAAGAAACTTACCCTTTCCCTTTGTGCAGCTCTGACTTCCAACCCAGTTTCTATAGAAACAGGAGGACAAGTGCCAGTGCCAGAAGTCTGCCAATTAGAACTCATCTTTTAGTTGCTGAATAATAAAGTCATATCCCAAAGTCGGCTATAGGTTTTTGATTGTCAGTAGTTCCTAAAAAGAAACCCAGGAGGAAAAAAAAGATGTTTAACCAATTATTGTACTTAAATATTCTCCCTCCTTTAAACTTGGCTATTACAAAAAGTGGAGGAGGTTGATCCAATATCATACATGTTAAAAACATTTTATTAGAACTTCAGATATCTCTGAACTTAAGGAGCAGCAAATTGAAGAAAAGGTGTCTTTGAAGGTTCAAAATACCTTTACACCCACACACTGAAGAAAAAAGCCACTCGTGTATCACAGAAATAAAGTACCGGCAACCACCAAACCTTAAAAGTTGGATGAATTCATCCTTTTTTGTGAAATGCATTTTCAGTAAGATTATAACACTGCAGAGGGTAAACTGCACAAATGAAGTTTGTCGGGAGTGATAAATGATATAGGTTATGTCTCCACTAAAAACAAACGTCTCAGGTCTCAAGAGAAATCTATAAATCAGAAATGAACCCTAGAAAAGTTTTCTGGAGAAGCTGACATTGCTGTGCTAGATGAAAAATGCCTCCCAAGCAAATATGCCAATTTAAAAACTAAAACATTGTGGAATGTGAATAATCTTGCTGCATTTCTTCATTTGATATCAACAGGACTGCTTGGTTTTTAGAGTCATTTATCATGAAAATTTACACAGTAAAAAGCATTCCTGTATCTAAACTGATATACTGCAATTTAGAATATTCCCTAAACGTTCATGCCAGACCACTCTCTTTAATGTATGAATCTTAATATTTATTATGTTGTCACCGATTAATATGAATTAGATTCTTGATTCTTGCTGCGATGCGAGGAAAATCAGTTTATTTATGAAGTTACTATCATATTACAATTAAAAACCAAAGCAATGCAAACCCACTCCTCCATCCTGTCCGTAACCATCCCCACGGAGAGATCTAAACCCACCTCTAGCACATGTTCTAAAGTATCAGGCAGCTATCAGCAAACAGTGTCTCGCCTATCCTCACTCACGTCTGTAAAAAAGAACATGTTCTATCTCACAATGAAAAGAGTGGACTAGAACACAATAGGAAGCAGAGAAAAAAGAAAGAAGCATAACAAAATAAGCAAGAACCAACAAAGACAGGCAAGACTCCCGAGACTCCCCCTGTCTGGGTGACAGAGACCTCTAGTAATTTTCTGGTCACCAGAAGCTCACTACCTAAAAACTCCTTGTTCCTACTTTTCTTGATGAAGATATTTTCTGAACGTTTTAAAGTAAATGTCACATACTAATGAACAAATCCGAAAATCTTACCCATGAGGAGTAAGATTCTAATCATCCATTTTTAGCATAAAAAATATTTATGTACCTACATCTTAAACATTGCTTCTTAAACTATAAAGTACATACGAGTTACCTGGGGATCTCATTTCACGCAATGGGTCCAGGTGAGACCCTGTAATTCTATACTTCCAACAAGTTTCCAAGTGATGGTTATGCTAACCAGTCTGAGGCCCACACTTTAAAGGATTAAGGCTTCTGAAAGACTAAACAACATATATATGCTGTACTCTGAAAGTTTTTGGTTTTGATTCTTAAACAGTGCTTAAGAGGCTGATTGTGTATGTTCGTGAGTCTGTTTAAGATCCGTTTCTAGGGCACCTGAGTGGCTCAGTTGGTTAAGCAACTGCCTTCGGCTCAGGTCATGATCCCAGAGTCCTGGGATCGAGTCCCACATCGGGCTCCCGGCTCTATGGGGAGTCTGCTTCTCCCTCTGACCTTCTCACCTCTCATGTTCTGTCTCTCTCTCTCTCTCAAATAAATAAATAAATAAAAATCTTAAAGAAAAAAAAAAAAGATCCGTTTCTAGAGCAATGCTTCCAAATCCTGGCTACACATTAGAATCATCTGGGACACTTAAAACAAAAATATAATACCAGGGCCTTGGCAAAGTCCCACTCCACTTAGATGAATTTAAATGAATCTGAGAGTAATTTCCGGATACTGGCACCATAAAGTTCCTCAGGTGATGCTAATGTAGAAGCTAACGTAGCAGAAACTGTGTGCGACTATAGTGGAAGCTCTCCTGACAATGGGCTGAAAGCGGAAAGAATAAGAAATGACATGTTGGGGCACTCGGGTGGCTCAGTGGGTTAAGCCTCTGCCTTCGGCTCAGGTCATGATCTCAGGGTCCTGGGATCGAGCCCCACATCAGGCCCTCTGCTCAGCGGGGAGCCTGCTTCCCCCTCTCTCTCTGCCTGCCTCTCTGCCTACTTGTGATCTCTCTCTCTCTCTGACAAATAAATAAATAAAATCTTAAAAAAAAAAAAAGAATAAGAAATGACATGCTGAGGAAATAAGGATGTACTAGGAGGAACACTGCTTTGAAACCTCAGGGTGGCCAGCAACTTTGGGCCTGAAGAAGAAATACAATCTCTACTATGGTTATTTAAATAAAAGAACGCCGCTGATCTCTGAACAAGAACACTTTCAGGTTTACAGTGCATATGAAATGCTAATATATCTTTGGACGAAATAATATCTTTGACTTGTCAGCCGCTGAAAGATTTCCTATTTTGAATTACTTCTATTGCATCTGTCTTCAGTTAGCGCAGCTGATTAATTCTTCAAATATTTGGGTAGCTATTATCTGCCAGCCATTAGTCTAGATCTTGGGAGAAGTTGAAGGAAATTTGTGTTACTTTCCTGAGACAGACAGTCAAATCTTGATCAAATCACATCACTCCACCTCCTTAAAACTTTCCAAGGCTTTCTATTGCATTCAGCATTTGTCCTTGGCAATTGGACCTCAGCAGTTCACTATTTCCCCTCTTCCGTCAGAATGTCAGCTCCATGAGAAAAGAGAAACCTCTCTGCGTCATTAATATACTCCCAAGATCTAGAATAACTCCTGGTACATAACAGATATCTAAATATTTGAAGAATGAATTAATTCTATACTAATTGAAGACAAACCCAGGTCACAAAATCCAAAACAGGAAATCCTTCAACCATTTAGAAGTCAAAGATACACTCAACTTTATAATTCCATTATGTCTCAATCCTGTCAGTAGCCTGCATCAGAGGTAGTATATATAGGAGCCGGTTGATTCGTGGAAAAAACAACTTGCTCCTGTACATACACACACACATAATCCTAGAATCACTTTCATTTTAATTTAAAATAGACTAAATTCACAATATTTTTAAGTTAACATCTGAAACCTCAAGCATATCCTAATCAGTTTCTGGTTGTGTATCCCCTACCCAAACTCACAAAAATTTCCTGGCATTCCTTTAGCATTTTATAAACTTTTTAAAGAGTGGCCCTTTTTACAGACTGTTGTAAGGCAAAAATCACATACTAAGCTAGATTGAATTCCTTGGAAAAATAATTACGTGACTATAAAAGTTACTTAAGTGACAATTTTAAGTGATAAGTTCCCTGGCATGTGCAGTTTCACTCTGCTTGTCTCTGTAACAGCCTGTAACAGCTCTGAATTTATCTTCTGGAAACACCTCCCCTCAGCCTCAGAGACAAATACTCCTCTGGCTCTTTTCCTTGGGATTCTGTTCCACACCATCTCCCCTTCCCGTGCCCTATATATGACAGTACCCCCAAGTTTATACTTCAGCACTCTACTCTCTGTGGGCCAGTGATGCTCAACATGTGGCCAACGACCACAGACTACAGCAGAATTACTGGGGAAGCTCACAGATGAACCAAGACTCCTGGGCCATGCCAGCCCTAACAAATCCCAGAATGCGTGCGGTGGGAGCCAAAGGCCTGCCTGTTTCCCAAAAGCCACAAGCGGTGATACACTCTATAGTTTGAAACCCAATGCCCAGACGTTTTCTCAAGTTTGCAGCTTTATTCCATCCCAGCCTCCAGAAAAAAGCAGTGAGGTCTGACAGTACAGCAACCAAGAACTCTAGCTGAACAAAGGCCTGGTAAGAACCCTGGCTCTATCAATTATAGCTGTCCGATTATGATCTGTAGTGAAACTTATCTGAAAAAAAGTGTGCACAGGCCCTGGGAGAATGCTTGGCCTAAAGTGGGTATTTAATAAATTACTGCTATTATTAGTACTGTCGCTTTCTATCAACCTCCCTCAAACTGATTATGCATCCTCACTTCCCACCTTCCTCAAACCGCCTTGCCTTTCAGTATTCCTTCCCTATTTCTATTGACCTGACCATCTTACAAGTTTTCCAGGCTTCAGCCTCCTCAACTTTTCCACTGATCAACAAGCTGTTTTATTATTCACGCTTGCCTGCCTGACATCTCAATCCCAATCTCCCTCGTCATTCCACGTCTTTTTGCAACTAACAAATTATTTTGTAAAGTCTTTCTGGACCATCCCAGCTTAAAGAAACCTTTAAGTTCATATACTCAGAGACCCATATCACCTGTAAAAATTCATCAGCAATTAATCAAAAACTGCCCTGTGACATCTTACAACTGTGAATCCCCCCCCCCACACACTATTTAACAATTTACTTGTTTTTATCTAGTTTCCCCAATTACAGTATAAATTGCTGACATGGGGAGAGACTATTTGATACTTTCATCTACATGCTCAGCACCTTACTTCTTAAGATACAGTCAGCATTCAAATGATTATACAGAAACTCTCCCTGAAAGCTTAATGTTACAGCATTTGAGTAGAAGCATGTTAAGTAATTTGACCTCAAGGTCAAAATCTCTTCTTGGCTGCTAAGGACAATCTTGTCTGAGGTTTGAAGGAATTTTGTCATTCAATAAACTGCTTAGGGAACCGGAGGGAGATGGAAGTGGTGGTCAGATAAGCCATAATCAGATAACCCATTGTAAAAAGAAAAATAGATGCTGCAACCAGCCATAAGCGCTAAATTTACTGCCTCAGATAAACAGCTTGTAAACAGTAACGTGACTTAAGCTACAGAAGTGGCAATTTATAAACTCTAAATTGTATTACTAAAATCAGGGTACTCCCTCTTTTCACTTTAATATCCACAGCCAGGCTTTTCAAAATGAGCACAAGTCAATTCAGAGGTGTTCTTGGAATAATTTCCTTTATAGTAGAATCCTAAGCTTAGACCATATGAAAGATACTGAGAAATCACACAAAGAATTCAAAAAGGCAGGTCCCAATTTATAAAACCAGAACTCTAGATCTAACACTCAGCCCAATTAATAATTTTTCCTTCATGGTGTAGTTAGAAATAAAATGATTTCATGAATAGTTTCAAAAGACTGTCATGCTGTATACCCTTCCATTTTGCATGATATGGTTTCATATACAAATAAATCAATGTTCTATTCTCGAACTTTTCTTCTTGTTCTTGAGATGAAACCCAAGACCTTAGAAAGATACCAAACATGCATAAATATGCAGTGTCACATAATCTTAAATCATTAGAGTGATTTAAAATACTTGCTTACTAGTTGGAAAAACTACTTAATGGGCTTTCAGTGTGGACTAGCCAGAGAAAGAAAATACATTGGAAACTGACATTTCCAACAGGTCTAAAAAGGTCTTAAGAAATGTAGGTGAAATCATCTAGCAGTTTTAGATGATAGCCAACTCATAAGCAGAGGTTTTAAACACTTGTAAATCACACAATGACAAACTGAAAAGCAAAAACAAACAACTGCACTTCACCTTTCCCTTTCGAAAGAGATGAAAAACCAGAATTTTGTGAAAAAGAAAAATTCAACAGTTCAATCCCATTTAAAATAAAGGAAACCTAGTTGTATCATACACTAAAAAAGCCGTGCTTATACCAAGCTGCCAAAGCCTCATACCTGATTAATTGGGGAGGAGGGGGGGAGGAGGGATTGGAAAGTCTCAGAAGGCTGGTAGGACTAAATACACAACGAAAATGGCAAGAGCAGACAAAAGCTAGATTTCTCATAACATTGCCTAATCACTTCCATAAACTGTAGTTGCCTATTTCCATAATTCAATCTCTTTGCAAGCCAAGAAGAAAACTAACCATTTTGGCTAAACTATTTATCATTCCCAGCACGACGGTACTTTTTTTTTTTTTTTTTTTGCGCTATACACTAACCCAGAGGTTTAGAATCAGTGTTTGTAGTGGCAACATTTTACAGTAGTAAGTTCTTCCAGTACCATTAAATCACCACAGAGGGTGAAGGCCACGGTTAGTGGAAAATGTCCAAACTTTAAAGGACATCAGGCTGTAAATCCCAAACCCATAAGCAGGATTTTAATACTGCAGGCTCCCACGATACTAAATTTTTTTTCGCACGTTAAAAAATTACAAAAATACATACATATAAACACCAAGTACAACAGAAGTTCTGGCCTAGAATTTCACAAAACACAACACTTTGGTGAAGCGAGGAAGCTGGTTAACGGCAGCAGAGTGCCTCAAGACTTCCAATCACAGAAACAATAATACCCCAACCAGTAAAAGCCCTCACCCTGTTAACCAAATGCATTTTTGACCTCTAAAAACCCTCTTACCTGTTTACAAGAGTTTATACAGCTGTTTGCCACTGGAACACCACCTTGCAGAGTATAACCGTGCCATCCTTTGTTGATAATCACCTGTTGCCTAAGTAAGCATCATCCCGCATGGAGACAGACCGCACTAGGGCTCTTCCATCCGAGGTTAAAATTCAAAACAAGCCCAACAAGCCTGCATTTCAAGGTGGTCTTCGTCTGCAACTAGGTAAGTTTAAAACTGGCAAACAACAATGGTGTCTGAAGCCAATGGTGCCGCACTGCTGGCTTCCTCTTGAACTCCAGCGTTGTCACTGTGCACCGAAGTCTCCTGCTGCAAACAGGGGAGTTCTCCTGTACTGGGAACAGCTTCCAAAGCTCAGGAGCCCCTGTACAGGATAACGCAGGAACTAAAGGCAAACACTTTTTCCTCCTTAGGGATGCCTCCATTTTTTTCCTCACAATCTGTACTACCAACCGAAGTGACCAGGCCTGAGTGTGCGTTCGTACCTACGAAACCGTCACGGTGCATGCACATCCAAGGCATGTGGAACCACAGGTCAAATAAGGCACAGATACCAAAGTAACGGTTCTAATTACAAACGCTAGCTCTCAGGAACTCTTCATCCATTCAGAACTAAACCCATCACTGCATAACTCTGGTAAGAAGCCCCTGGAGGTGGAGGAGCTCCTCAAATGTGTCAGGAAAGGCTTTATTAACATCATCATTAACATTTAAAAAGCAAACGGAGCATTTCTCCTTCTTTTGGCAATTTGGTGCAAATGTTAAGTGCAAGATAAAGCAATTTCAAACTTCTCTTCAAATTAAAAATCAAACTAAGGCCAAACGTGACGGGTGGACAAAATAAATCAAAACTTAAATTTCAGCAACTCCGGCTCTTCAAACCAGCAAAGCCCCCGACTCGTGCACTGTGGTGAGGCTTACGGTGCTTGCCCCGGCTTCTTGCGTGCCAGCCAACAGCACCATTTCCTCGAGTTGAGGACTCAGAGGCCAAGGATCCCCTTCGCTGCAAACAAAGGGGGGTCACAGTAACACTAGTGATCCTTCAGCATTGACACACCGTGATAGTCAAAATGATGGTCTCCCTGCTTCTTGCTCAAGACATACAAGATCTGAGCAGCAGCAAGTACCCCCTCGGCTGCAAACAAAGGGGTCAAAGGTTTGCCGTCAATTCACTTCCAGGCAGAAAAACATTTTCCTCAAAAGAAACAATTTATTTAGAATAAAACAAAAGCAGCTCAACTGTGAGCGCACGTTTGAGTGACAGCTACTTTTAAGCTGTGTGAGCCATAAAAAGGGTTTTTCTTTACTTTTCCAGAAATCTTGTGTACACAGCACAAAGCAAGAGGTCATTTTTTTCCACTTAAAACACCGGCATTGGCATCACAATAGCAGATACACAACTTTAAGCTGCCATTTTAGTAAAATGCACAAATACTAAACAGATTAGCTTTCTTCCATCAAGAGGCCCATGTAAACTCCACATAAGCCACAACTTCTCTTCAAAAAGGTCCATTAGAGCTTTGAATTCCATATCTTCAATCCGCAGTTCACCAGTTTTGCTTGCGGGGGGGGGGAAAAAAAGGTTATTCAGTACAAATGTTTACAATATTAAAAATATATATATTTCCCCTATGCCATTATAGATGAACATAACATTAACAAGACCTTCCTGGATAGTCCAGCTTGACTTCAAAAAGCACCAATAATACCCACTGGCATATACCTTGAATGAATTTACTGTATGAATAGACAAATAACAAGTAGAACAACAGGGTGGATTTTTTTAAGGACTGCGATTAAACAAAGATCATAAGGATTGAAAATACCCTTTATACTCATGTAACTGAGTAAAACATGTCAAAAAATTTCAGAAAAAAAGGACGTTTATAATCAATTTATGATCAATATATTCTAAGTATAACTTAAAAAAATGAAACTAAAAAAAGGTGGAGTTTAGTCAAACTTTTACCCCGTTTTCATTCCATAATTTATACGGAACAATCCAGAGCTACTCCATTGTAAAAAGGGGTCAAGATACGAAGCCATTTAAAAATCCACCTTTGTCTGTGTTACCAAAGACAGCAGCTGTTCTTTTTAAGAAAACTCATATGAACAATCGCTAAACCGCCAAAGAACATTTTAGGATTTTTACTTTCCGGCTATTTAAATCAGACACAGAAACCTTTGAATTTGGCTAGACAGTCGCTGTGGTTACCTGCAATCATTTTCCCCCTTTGGGGACACCATTATACCCAGCACGCTAACCGGTCAGCTCCCCTTCCGCTGTTCTCATACCTAACTGCCATCTCAAAACCAAACACCGTAGCAGACACAGAAAAAAAAAAAAAGAGAGAGTCCTGAAATTCTCTTCAAAACTTTTCACATAAAAGGTCATTAAGGCCCTCTTCTCAAGAGGATTTCCTAATTCTGTTACCACAGAGTTTTTGGTGAATGGTTCCTATATGGACCCAAATTGCAGTTCAAGCTGTACCTGCACAATGAGCAATTTCATGGTCTAAAGAACATGGATTTCAAATTTTAAAAAACAAAACAAATATTTTCAGTGAAAACCCGCTCATGAAATTTTTAAATAAACCTAAACAGTGTTTGACTCTGAAAGCAACACATATACACCTCACTTTTCCTACTGTATCTCAAATGATCTAACTGTATTAAGGACCAGAGTACGTTTCCTTCAAAATGTGACAAAAAGTTGTTATCAGTCAGAGGATGGACATTTTAAGATGTAATCCTTAAAGGGAAAACTCTCTCTATAGAGTCCAAGTATACATGTTAAACCAGGAATTTAAATTTTTGTGTGGAAAACTCTTTACGGGAATCTCGGTTACAACCAACAAAATAATCTTTAAAAAATTGGCGAGGAGCTGACTGATTGCTTAATTTTCCATAAACTTTGAAGCTGTGATCTGAAAGTCTTAATTAGCTTGATGTTTTTCACCAGTAATACTTAATAAGTCATTAAACGATATACTGAAATTTTCTTTGCATTCATTTCAACAGAGTTCCAGAAAAATCAATTTAGCTAAACAAGTTTTGTTTTTGTTTGTTTTTTTTTAAAGTAAAAGTAACAAGTGGTTGTTACAAAGAACATCCAATATTGAGATTATGAAATTCTGGCTAATGAGAAGTAGAAACAGATAACTTTAGACTCTTGCTTTCATTCCATCCTGAAGGCTTAAATAGTTTAACAGTATTATGAACCTGCACAACAGAATGGGCAACACAAGTAAGAAATTCATCTGAATGATGGCACTCTGTAGGTAAGCACCAAACTAAACATAATTAGTTATTTCTAATACATACATTTAGAAATGGTATCAAGCCATTGTTTCAAAAACACAGAAGCACAAATTGCCCAGATCTAACAAAAGCCGCCATGTCAGATAAAGATTCAAACAAACATGGAGCAAAAACCACAGTACTCTTCGGTAAATTGTCACATCAACTTCAGAAAGAAAAGAAAAAAAAAAGAGAGAGGAAAAGGAAAATGGGAAAAACCACACTTTGAATTAGAGTAAAATTAAATGTTATGGACTTCACTCTCTAAAAGAGCAAAATCATCTGTCCAGCCTTCTTATCAAAAGATATTCAAAAGTTAATGGTTAGTGAGATTATTTAAACTGGAAAAATGTATCTCACCAAACTGTACTTTGACCCCATGTATGCAGACTGCAAACTTGCATTAGTTTCTGAAGTGTCTCCTCCATATTAGTGTGCTAACCACAGCTTTTTAAAAGTAAAAAGCAGCAAGTCTTACTTGTAGGATTTCAAGATATTTTTCCTACAGGCACACCAAGGACCTTTGTGCTCATTGCCTAGCACCTTCCTTCTGTCAAAATAGCGAGTTTTTCCAGTTTAAAACCAAAACCAAAAAAAAAAAAAAAAAAAAACCCAAAACCCCACAAAGACCTCCCAACTTAAAAAGAAAATTTATAAATGCATAGCGAAAACCAAAAAGGATGACACAGCAGCGATGAGGATTTCATGCTGACATGCATTAGACACCTGTCATAACGGAAAATAAAAAAATTACATGACATTTCCCTGGGTTATTATTGGTGCTATTTCAAAACTACCAGCTTTGATAACAGAAAGAAAACAGTTGAGTTCTGCCAGGCTTTCTATAAGTCACTTTCACAGAATAGAAACATGACCATGATCCAAAAGGTCCTAGAGTTTCTAATCATAATTAAATATCAAGGGCCTTAGCTAAAGTCCTCAGCATTTAAATCAAGCTAAGTCCTCAGCATTTAAATGGGGTGGGGAAATATACTTACTAATGACCTGAGAAACTAGGGGTGAGGACAGAGGGACAGATCAAAGAAACAAGAAAAAAAGATCACCCATTACTGTTATGCAGCAAAAGCCCTTGTTAAGTAAGAATCAGAAATCAATATAACCTTCAGCTTTGAAAAAAACTGTGAGGGTGGGCTGAATTATTCTGTATTAATTTTGGGTGTCTGGGAAATAAAACAATAAAAAGAGGTTTACCTACACTGACATTTCAGTTCTCTGTGGTTGGACACCAGTGAAAGTATTAAACACAAAATTTCAAAGACATTCAGTATTTTCAATAACGTAATGTCATCGCTACTGTTTATATATGAAAATAAAAATACAGGCAAAATTTAAAAAGAGCGTGTCAGAGGCATTTCACGATGACTTTAAAAATTTCTGAAATCCAGATATGGCTGATTAATGCCCACTAAAACAAAAGCTGACTTATGAGCCTGCAGACAACTCTTCTTTCTATTATTGAAATCAGAAATTTGCATGGATACAAAAAAACTCATCTCTGATGAAAAACACTTAAGTTTTGAAATATGCACAATTAAATTAGACCTGTACCTGCTATACCTCTCTGAAAGTCAGTAAAAACACCACCACACACCAATAACTAACCAAAGAATTCTGATTTTAAAAACACCTACTCACTTCTTGCATACTAGCATAAGACATAGATGGTTTGTAACCTACTCCTCAATTTTTACTGAACAGTTATAGCTACAAACCAAAAGTGCATATACGGGATACAGAACTTGAGAACTAATGATAAAAAGGTGTATGTTAAAGCAAACTCTCCGGGAATAAACCATGTACTTTAAGAGAAATACTCAAATACCTGATTAAAATAATTACATTGCTATACAATTTACCAGCTTGTACTTTTAAGATTCCTGATCAAATTTCAGCCACACAAATAACATTTCTGGTACAGGAATTATTTACCTACATACCACTTAAGCCACTTTTAGGTGTATATTCTCATCTTTAAAAGTCAGTGGGCTCTTCTCCAAATCTCGACTTTTCAAAATTTGGGGTTTGTAACTCTGAGGATTTTTTTTTTTTAAGCTCAAGGTTAAGAAAGGAAAAAAAAGAAACTGAAGAAAAAAAGAGGAAAAAAGTTACTCATAAGAGCAGGAACTCCTAATTAAAATAAATCCATCTGCCTGCTACCTTCAGGGCATCCCTTTCACTTAAAATAATAGCTAAACTGTCCTGACTTCTATTTTAAAGGTTTATAAAAATATAAAAAAGAAAAAAGCTACAACTAAAACTAATTCAAAAGGAAATTTCATCTGACGCTGTATCCCCATTACACATCACAAAACAGAACCATGTCAAAGTAGTAAATACAAGTTACACATGGACTTTAGGACGCACCACGGACAATGATCATGACCAGGTAATCTTCTTCAGATTTGGCCAGTGCCTTGGCAGGGGAATCCAGGAACTGCTGGGAGAACTCACAAGGTGGGAAAGCATGTAGGACCCCGGTGTTTTCCTTGTCTTTGTTGCCCCCCACAGGGAGGCTTATCACCCCAGCGGCCTGCTTTTGCTTTAAATAGGACACAAGGTTCCTAAGTGGCCTCTGAGTAGAGGTGGCAGTGTCTGATGTGGCTGAGGAAGAGGAGGACCTGCTGTCAGAACTTCCAGGCACAGCCAGAAGAATGGCATAACCATTGGGCCCTGCCACTTTGATGCGTCGAGTTACTTCATCCAACTTGGGCTGGTCCAAACGAAGACGCTGAGTGATCTTGAGCTGGGCTACTTTGCCTCCAGTTGAGCCCTCCACAAGAAGACTACTAGCCACTTGGAGGTCACCCTGCAACAGATGCATGTTGGAAGGAAAGTTGCTGTTCTTCAACAGAAGCATGCCCTGCCAGGCCAAACAGAGTTTGGGAGACGCTGCAGCTGTCGGGGCGGTCCCACCATCCTGTTTCTGGGAAGGGGACTTTAGCTTCGAGGAAACAGTGCTGGTACTGGGCGCACTCCCGTCAGACCGGTCTTCTTTTTTCAGAGGGCTTTTTCCCTCAGTGGGAGCAGCTGTCCGGTGCTTCCGATCCCGTTCAGCTGATGCAGAGTTTTTACGGTCTCGCTTGTCACCCTGGCTCTTCTCCAAACTACCTCGTCTGTCTCTGACTGGAGAGGGCCTTTCCAAGATAAGAAGACGGGAAGATCGATCATTGTCACTGTTGTAGCGATCCCGGCTACTGCTCAATTCTGGGCTGCGGTCGGGAGAAAGAGCACAGTGACGTTTTCGGGGACGGTCACTCTCAGGAGACCTATCCAGGTGCCGGCCCCCACTCTCCTCAGGCAGCCTTCGCTTCCTAGGCTGGTCTCTGCTGCTGGGAAGATCTCGCTCACCTCTGTCCCGGTCCAAAGACCAGCCATCTCGCCTGCGATCCAGGCTATCCAGTGGCTCATAAGCAGGCACAGCAGTAGCTGCAGTCCGAGTGCTGCGTTCACGGACTGGGGGTGGGGGTGGCACCCAGTCAGAGTCAGGATAAAGGTCTCTGTCACGATCTCTATACAGTAACGGTGGTGTCCTATCCCGCGCACCCCTCAAAGGGTCAGGTGCTCGATGTCCAAAAGCATCTGTCACCAACTCATAATGAGTTAAAGGCAGAGGCTGCAGATATTGCTGCTGGTAACGATGTTCTGTATCTGCAAAGTCTACTCTAAGGCGACGATCTGGGCCACCGAGTGGGAAGCCACGCATATGGGTCCAGGCAGCATGAGCTGCATCCAGGCTCTCATATTGGATATATGCCCAACTATCACCTTTGCGGTAGTCTATAGTGCGAATGGTGCCAAATCGGTCAAACTCTCGTGCCAGGGCAGCAAGAGGCACCCAAGGTCCCAGGCCACCTACCCAGAGGCGGGTGGTGGGTGTAGCTTTACCATAACCAATTTTGATAGGATTCCGAATAATGATTTTCCCAGACATTGCCAGTTTGGCCCGGTGAGACATGTCTAGGTTTTCAAATTTGAGAAAGCCATAGGTACTGGTCTGGCCCCGAGAAGGTCTCTTGATGTCTACCTCGGTGATGACTCCAAAGCGGTCAAAAGCCCTTCGTAGATCACTCTCGGTCACAGTGATGTCTAGGTTGCCCAAGAAAAGCGTCCGGTTAGCTCGCTGATCATCCTCGGGTGAGATCTCATCCACTTCTCGGAAGGGAGCAGCACCTGCTCCAGCTCCCACCCTTGGCTCAAGACTGTACGCTGGGCGCACTCTCTCATAGAACGGGTAGTCTCGCTCTCTCTCCAGCTCACGGGGCAATGGTGGCGGAGGTGGAGGGGGTAGGCGGCCAAGAGCCAACTGCTGCAACCGGTAGTCTCTGTATCCCAAGGCTGCGCCACCAGGGGAAAGTGATCTCTGGCCTCCACCTCCTCCAGGGGGGTGCCGGTGTCCACCTACAGAGGCCCCGACCACGCTGGCTGACGGAGGGTAACTATCTTTGTCTAAAGGGGAGCGGCTGCGGCGCCGGCTCACATACACAGCTTCTATCTTCAGGGGCCGGTCATAGAGCACTAGGCGGCCTCGGGCATGCTTGGCCGCCCGCGCGTCCTCTGGCCGCCGGAAGTTCACAAAGGCTACTCGCTCATCCCCGCTGCCAGAACCCGAGAGATGACTGATTTTGACACTTACATCACCGAAGCGTTTGAACTCGTGAAACAGCCCGTCCTCCACCGCTTCGTCACTCAGCTGGGACCCCAGCTCGCTGATCTTCAGTGTCTTGTATTCCCCGCCGTCCCCGCCGCCAGGAGCTGAGGAGGCGGCCCCAGAGGAACGTGACTCCCCGCCTCCACCCCGGGAGCTGCTGCGCGACTCGCCCCCGCCCGAGGAATTTTTGGTGCTTGGGGAGCTGTAACTATGCAAGCGGCTACTGGAGCTGCCCCCACCAGTGTCATACTCGCGGCTGCCACCTCGGCTGCTGGACTTGTCCAGATGAAGGCTGCGCCGCGACCCGCCGCCGCTGTCGGTCTTTCCGCTGCTACTCCCATTGCTGCCACCAGAGCCCCCTAACTTCTTGCTCCGCTCCCCGCGGGAAGTCGAGTCCTCACCTCCACGGGAGCGTTTGGCCTTGACTGGAGAGCGCTCTTTTCCCTTCATTGTTGCGGGTCGTCGGAGGTCGTCTCCGCGGAGATGATTAACCCGCCGGCCCGCGCTCGTTTCACACAGCGGAACCGCACGCCGCCATCTTGGACTCCGCCGCGGCAAAGGATCCCGCCCTGCAGTCCTCATTGGTCAATTAGCTCCTCTCTTCTACAGTCTCATTGGGAAAACGATTTGTCTGTCTTTACATCTCCCCGCGCTCCGGAAAGGCGCCCGCCCAACCACTGTTATTGGGTTCCCAACGCCTTAGTCTGAGTACCTCATTGGTTATATTTGTTGTCCATCTTAACGGTTCCTCGCGCCAGGCTGTGGCTCCGCCCCTCGCACTCTAGGGTCACCTGACCCAAACTCTGGAGGCGTTGATTGGACAAAAAGTCTGCCCTGTAACGGTACTTCTAGCGCGGTAAAAGCAGTGAGCCCACCTCCTCATTCCTTTCATTGGTTTGTGACTCCGTCCTTTAACTCACTATTTGGGAAGTCGGGCCATCTGTTCTGGCGTTTTTTCTGAGAGGCCCGCTTACAGCGTTCTCGCGAGAGAGAAAGCGCTCCCTTTCTCGACCCCTTCCTCCAACTCTTCGGGCGGCTGAAAGAAGTTTAAATCTGATTGGATGTTGACCAGGAAGTTGATAGGCTGAAATAACTGTCCATCATTCACTTAAAGGGGTAGGCTCGTATACCGAGGAGGCTGACTGAAGGTGAAAGAGTAGAACACGCGCTTGCTGTGCGACGTCACTAAGACGTCGCGAGATGGTGACCCAGCGCTAGCTCCGCCTCCTCGCGCTTTCGGCATTCTCTCTTCATTTATCTGGTCCCGCGCTGTACTTGGGTGTACCTCGGGCTCCTGGAACTCGAAACTTCTGGGCCGCCCGCTCAGTCCTTGTCTGGGACAAGGAGCTGTCGCGGTGAATTCCTCAGGAAGGCGGCCCGGGGCGCCCGGCGGAACCATCTTAGTTCCTCCGGCCTCAGAAAAGCCTGAAAAAGCTGGGGCCCTGGGGTCCACGGGGGGCAGGCTGGCCGCGGGTTCGCAGTTCGCCAAGTGCCGATCCCACTAACGCCTGGGGCTCTTGGGGACCAGCTGCCGGGAGGCAGCGCGGCGGAGCTGCAGCCTTCGCCTGGGGCCCGACTCTCTGGCGTTCCGGCGCTCCAGCCCCAGGCACCCCGCGTAACCGCAGGGAGGGCGGGGGGATTGTCCGGCACCCGGGCCCCGCAGCCGGCGCGCGTGTCTCTGCGCTCCCAGTTTTCTGTTGCCAAGTCTCGTGCGATTTGGATTTTGTACAAGATCCGGTGATCTAGGTCCGTTCGCTTTGTATGTGTGATGCCCCCCTCCCTCCCCCTGTTAAATGATAGTCACATTGTCGCTCCAGAGGCAAACGTGTCGCCTTTTTTCTGCAGCTTCTCGCACCTCCCGGCATCAGGCTAGTTAGTGTAAGAACCCAGTAGCACAGCCACGTTGCCGACTCTCCAAAGGAACCTCTTTGCCTCCTTGAGGCATCATCCGCTTCAAAACCCAACTTGCATCAAGGTAAATAAAGCACGTGTGCCAGATGCTGCTCTTCGTCAGGTAAAGGGAGGAAGTGCTGAATTCATCCCAGCGGTTAGTTAGGCTTTTTGCCGCCTTCCCAGGTCTCCTGGCAGAGGTTATGAGAGTTCCTGTGTTGATCCTCCTCACACTCCTCCTCTGCCACTTCTTTCAAGTCCAGTATGTAGGAGAGAATGAGATTTCTTAAATACATTTTTCAAGGTAATATGAATGTCGCCAAAACAAACCTAAACTTCAAAGCTGGGTTATGAATAGGACAGCAACATGTTTAGCCCTGCCTTAGCCATCCTCTTTCTAGAAATCTTGAGGAGGGTGAATATGAATTTTGTCTCTTGATTCAATCAAAGAAGCTTGAAAGAGGCCTAATACGCAAAAGCATAAAAATCCGAGTGACTATAGTATGTAGACTGATTTACTCTCTGTATTAAAACTAGCTATTAAAACTTCATGAGGCATAGAACAATGTATAACATGCTAACACTTGTGATTTTAAAAAATAATATATATGTGTAGGTGCACATGTTTTTGTAAATACATTCATAGAAACTTAATTGAGAGTACTTCAGTAATGGTTACTAAGAGCACCCTGAGAGGTGGGTGGAGGGTCTGGGTGGGAGAGAGACTCAACTTTCTGTTGTTTATCTTTCTGCATTATTAAAAAGAAACTTGTTTTACCATGTGCATGCTATTACTGTTTCATTTTTTAAAAATAGCAATTATTTTTAGCTTCCCTTAAACTATTTTTATAGAAAAAGAAAAAAAATACAAAATTTTAATACTGTAAAGAACTCCCATGTACCCAACACCCAGTTTCAACAATTACCAACCGCTGCCAATCTTGTTTCCTATACACTCTCTTCCCACCCTTCCCCTTCTTTGTTATTTTGTTCCAGGTTTATCTGGTACATTTCCTGCCCCAGACCTGAAATCAGCCATTTCTTCAAGGAGATCCGGTTCCTTTTAGCAAGAAATGATATTTAAAGATAAAACTATGGATGTTAGGAGATAAAGACAACAACCACCAACTGTTAGGGGCTTTTAATCTATTTCAAGGTTATATTAAATACAACACAAAATTGAAGTTAAGCCATTATCTGATTACTTAATGTAATAGCCAATCCAAACAAACCAAGAGCGACTATTTTTGGCCTAAACTGGCCTGCATAGGTGAGTGAATGATCAGAGAAAAAGTAATGACCAAATCAGCATAGTTTCTCAAACATGACAGGGATTGAGGGAGCACAAGAATGGAGGGAAAGCATTCAAGGAGCAGGTACTCTGCGGCAGTGCCTGAGGCTCCTCTAGGCTTAGCAGAGCGGCTTAGCATTTGAAATACCAGGGAGCCTGAGGGAAGCTGCTGCACTCAGCTGTCGGTGGCAGGAGAGCTTGCCTAAGGGGACTGGTGGCCTGTCTGCCGTAGAAAGGACTGGTAGTAGAATGGATAGACAGAAAAGCCCTGGATTCTGTTTTTAGTAACAGAGGCAAAATATAACCTTGATGTGTGTGTGTGTGTGTCCACAACGGAATTGGATAATGACATACTATGGCCATGCTGTGGTCAAAGTGAATGTTTTATTTCCTTATTCTTTAAAGTATGAAGGTGCTTAGTGAGGTCCTATCAGCTTATGTTCACACATGTGCGTTAGAGCTGAAAGAGGATAAAAGTCATCCAGGGTTTAGAAGGCCAGGACTTTAAACTCTTTTTCTGGTATTGGTGATGGAATTGCTGAGGTCCAGTTCAAGGTTTCCTCTGGACTTGGGAATGCCTTGTCAAAAACCAAGACACAGAATTGAGGAAAAGCTGCCAGAGCCCATTCTGACGTCAAACTTGGTCCCCTGAAGCTATAATTTAAAGGCCCCGGAGGACACAGCCCAGCAGGAAAGCAGCCACAACTAGCTTTCTATATGAAGTGCTTTTTCCATATGCTTTAAAATTGGTTTTAGATTGAAAAGGAAAAAGCAAAATGAAAGTTATGGAAGAAACTGCACAATTAAAGTTATCAGTATGTTTTCAATCAAATGTCTTCTTTCCACCCTCTTTCTACATTTTATTGTTTGTGTATCCTCAGTACACAGACAATTATGATTGTAATATGAAATTTATCTTGGGAGCTGAAAGCTGTTTGATTTCCTGGCAGATGCAAAAAGGCCTGAAGCTGGGAATTGAAATTATTTTCCCACCCACAATAGTGGATTAAATTTTTCTATTTCATCTTCCTTCATAAAAATGAGTGGTCTCTTGACAGGTTTATTTTGTTCGTCTGCAGAAAAAGCATGCATTTTACCCACAGGCATATATTAAATCCTAAAATAGCAAACAATCATTTAGGACCCAGCTTGTATTATTAAAATCACTTACTTATATTTGGTCTGCGGCCTTTATTTTTAACAGCTTTATTAAGATATAATTTATATACTGGGCGCCTGGGTGGCTCAGTGAGTGGGTTAAAGCCTCTGCCTTTGGCTCAGGTCGTGATCTCAGGGTCCTGGGATCAAGCCCCACATCAGGTTCTCTGTTCGGCAGGTAGCCTGCTTCCCCCTCTCTCTCTGCCTGCCCCTTGTCCTACTCGTGATCTCTCTCTGTCAAATAAATAATATCTTTAAAAAAGAAAAGATAAAATTTATATACCATAAATTTCACTTAAAGTATAGAAGTCAATGGTTTTTAGTATACTCACAGAGCTCTGTATGTGGTTCATCTTTTTAACATTGTTACAGAAAGCACTCTATTATAACCTCTCCTGCATGACTAAGCCCTTATATGATTATCTCTTTCATTTATTTAGACCTCTTATAGGGCAGTGGCTAAGGGCATGGATACTGGAACCAGCCAGTGTGGACTTAATCCCAGCTCTACTGTGGGCAGAGTTACTGTTAATCTCTCTGGGCCTTGATTTTCTCATCCATAAAATGGGAATAATCCTAGGATCTTCACTGGGATAAAACATAAAGATCTTAGAACAGTGTCAGGTACATGGTAAGCACTATAAATACATTTGCTATTGCTAATATATATTCTTTTTTAATTTGGGTACATAAAATTGGATTAATCATAATCCTTAGTTCATAATACATAATCACCAATGGCCCATCCATGGGTCTTTAAGCTTTTATCACTTTATCAACAACCTAGTGAATACCCATGAAACTACCACTCAACCCAAGAAATAGAATGTTACTGATAATTTACAGCTACCAAAATACCTTATCCTTATTCCTTATCCACTGCCTACTCTCATAGGTAACTACTATCCTGAATCTGGTGGTTTGTTTGTTTGTTTAAGATTTTATTTATTTATTTGACAGAGAGAGATCACAAGTAGGCAGAGAGGCAGGCAGAGAGAGGGGGGGAAGCAGGCTCCCCGCTGTGCCGACGCGGGGCTGAATCCCAGGACCCTGAGATCATGACCCGAGCCAAACCAGATGCTTAACCCACTGAGCCACCCAGGTGCCCCCTGAATCACTGGGTGTTTAATAATTTCTTGTTTTGTTTGGTTTTAAGAACTTTAAAAGATGTTTTATTCTTTTATTTTAAGATGTATTTATTTATTCAAGAGAGAGAGAGAAAAAGAGCACAGGCAGGAGGAGCAGAGGGAGGAGGAGAAAGAATCTCAAGCAGACTCCCTGCTGAGCATGGAGCCCAATGTGGGGCTCAGTCTCATGACCCTGAGATCACGACCTGATCCCAAACCAAGAGTCCGACGCTTAAACAACTGCGCCACTCACACGCCCCAAGAACTTTAAAAACATTTTTAAAGGAATTTTTAAAAAGTGTGTGTATGTGTGTGTGCATGCATGCATGGGCGTGCATGTTCATAGTATTTTTGCTTGTGTTTTAACTTTATACAGATTTATATTGGAACAATATAATATTTGTAGTTTTCTGAGACTTGCATTTTTCATTCCTAATGTTACTATGATTCTTTCGTGTTATCATATGTAGCTGTAGTTTATTTCCTTTCCTGTAAAATATTCCATTGTATTGAATATACCACCACTTATATGTCCCTTCCTCCTCTGATGGACCTATGGGCCATTTTCTGTTTTTGTGCTATTTTGATCAGTGCTACTATGAAGGTTCTTATTAATGTGTCTTGAGGCACACATGCAAAAATTTCTTTGGGATAGGATAGAGGTGGTGGGAAGGGGATACGCGTAGGAAGAGAACTACCAGATAAAAGGGAATATTTAACGGTCAATTTTACAAGAAAATGCCAAATTGTTTTCTAAAGTTTTCTTTTTTATCAATTTATATCTTGCCAGCAATGTATAAGAGCTCTTGTTAATCCATGTCATTGGCATTTTATAACTTTTTTTTTTTTTTTTGGCCACACAAATGAGTGTCAAATAGTATCCCTCTGTGGTTTTGATGTTTTATTTCTCCAATTACAGTGAAGTTGTGAATGGCTTTTTAAGTTTCCTGGCTATATGTTTCTTCATCTATGAAATATCTGTTCGTATCTTCTGCTCATCTACTGAATTAGATCTTTCTTATTTTGTGTAGGGGTTTTCCATATATTCTTGATTCTAACATTCTGTAGAATAGATATATGGCAATCATCTTTTTCTAGTTCACAGCTTATCTTTTCATTAATTTGTTGTTAGCACTTTTTATATCTTGCCTAAGAAATCTTCTTCACTTCCTCTAACCCTGCTGCCAATATTTTCACCTACATTAAAATTTTGTTTGTCTTATACATTTTAGAGTCAATTCATCAAACTCCGTGAACATCTGTCTATGATTGGGATTTCATTAAATCTATGGATTAATTTAGGGAAAGGGAACATCGTTATATAATTAAGTCTTCCTTTCAGGGAATAGGGATAGCTTTTCATTTAATTAGATCTTATTTAATTTCCATCAGCAAAATTTTTGTAGTTTTGTAAGTACTCTTGCATGTATTTTATTATGATTTGTTGCTGTTGTTAATAGTGTCTTTTTTAAAGACACACTTTCTATTTGTCATCACTGACTTGAACTGCAGCCACTTGCTAAGCTGTCCTGTTTATATTAATTTAGTGTATAGATCACTTTGAGTTTTCTATGCAAACAATCATGCTGTCAGCAGATAATAAGAGTATTTCTTCCTTTCAAATCCTTATAATTTTAAGTTTTTCTAGTCTTACTTTACTAATTAGAATCTTTGACATAGTATTAAATAGAATGATAGTGAGCACTCCTATGTTATTCCTGATTTTAAAGGGAATGCTTCTAATGTTTCTCCATTTAGGATGATGTTTGTTACATGTTTTGTCTGTTTCCTTTTTGTTATCCTAGTTTGCTGAAAGTTTTTAATCATGAATAGATGTTGAATTTCTTCCGAAGTAAAGGAAGCTCAAGAACGGTGACAATAAAATCAATGCATGATGCCACATTATATCTTAGATGGGGCAGAAGCCGTAATGGAGAATACTAGGACAAGTGATAAAATCTGAGTATGTATTGTGAATTAGCTACTAGTAATGTATCGATGTTATATTTCCCGAGTTTGATCATTATGCTGTGGTTATCAAGACAATCCCTTTGATCTCAGCAGCACATGCTGAAATAGTTAAGGTTGAAAAGGGACATGATAATAACTCCAGTTCATTCTAAGGACTTCAGAAAGCCTTCAAGAAATGGATCATTTCCTTCTATTTTATTGTCCTTATACTGCCTCGTGATCTGATATGGCTTCTCAAGCTCCAGCCACCAAATAAGCATTCCAGTCAATCGGCAGGGAAGAAGAAGGGAGGAACAACCTCCTCCTTGTTAGACGCCACTTGGAAATAACTCACTAAAATTCCACTGCTCTCTCATTGGCCAGAACGTAGACAGATGGCCACACTTAGCAGCAGGGAAATCTGGGAAGTGTATTCTCTATTTCGTTTAGCCAGGCTAAAAATCCGGGCTCTTATTGCTAAGGAAAAGGGGGAGAGTAGACTTTGGGGTCAACCAGCAGTCTCTTCTACTACCTTGTGAGTGAATTACATGACGCGATGCATGCCAAGATTGTGGTGCTTAGTAGGATTCAGTTAAGACATGTCATTTCACGATTTCACTTGCATTATCCAATTTGATCCTCATAGTAATCATATGAGTTAGGACAAATATGATTGTGATTGCAGATTAGGAAACTAAGACTCTGGCTAATTATAGTTGTTGCTGCTGGTGGTAGTTTTTGTCCGATTTGTTTTAAAGAAGGAGGCAGTAGAATCAAAGCAAAAGGAGCGGTGGCACCATTCTGGAGTTCTAGCTCCTCTAGACAGAACCTTCTTCCCACAAAGTCCAGCAATTCTTTGCTCTGTGACCTTCTCAGTAGTCTGGCCCATAAATCAGCGGGGTATGGGACAGAAGCAGGTCCACTGATGGCCACTGTGGGGCGCTTTCCACCGTATCCCATAGGAACTAGGTTGCTGGAAATGACAGGGACCTCCAGCAGCCACCTCTCCTTCCCCAAAGTAGAAATCCAAACGAATAAGTCCTATTTCATAACCCATTCACAAATAGATAATAAAAACCAAAGCCAGCCTTTGCTGAGCACATACTACATCACCGGGCACTCTGCTAAAACTTCCCTCGAATTAGCTCCTGTTACCCGACAACCCCAGAAGATAGGTAGGCTCATGGTCCCCTTTCGCAGGTAAGGAAACTGAGTTTTAAAGGCCCAATATATTTTTTAAATATTTAAGAAGAATAATATGTGTGCCCTGAAGAGTTTGTGTTTTTCCCGGTCTCTGAAATGCATTGGATCTGAAGTCATGCTTACAGATTATGGGTAACACACCCAGCTGCCTGCCTGATAGCCATTCTCCCCTCCTTTGTTAGGAACAGGAAAAACACTTTGACGGGGAAAATTCTGCAACAAGTGGTATAGGCAATTCCATAGGTCAGTACTGTAATGGGGAAATATGCGGTAACTATGTTATTATCTGCCGGCTTTAAGAATGGTGCTTTAAACTCTGTAGTTCGTAGCAACCAGAAGAGAGCATTTCATTTGATTGTAGGAGGTGCAAAGACAAAAATTAGATGTCTTGCAAAGGGTATCGGGGTTCGGGGACTCCCAGTGGCTCTCAATTACTGTACAAAGCTTCTGAAGGCAGAGGCAGTTAAAGCTTGATTTGCAGTAACTTGGATATTAGGCAAAATCCTCCTGGTGCTGCCTGGGTGAAGATTCCACTCCACAGAGCTCTTGATAGTCCATTCCATATGGTATCCTATCTCCTGCGTGTCCTATTCTCCCCGCCTCTAAGGACAGGTGTGATTACAAAGCCAATGGAACATGAGTGGTTCTGTCACCGATGGCGTTTCAGTTGGACGAAAAGATTCAGATGTGTCCTGGTGTGTTTAGTACATAACGTTTCTCATACAAATTAGTTCTGTGAGACTTTGTGAGACTTCACAGGCCTTCTCTGTGAGCCCACTGGTAGTGAGAGGAGACCGACTTTGGGGGAGAAACCCAGCCATAAATCATCTAGTGGAAATAACGGGCTTCTGCGAATGTTTGTGTGTACATAGCGTGAACATAAACAGTGTTTCCGTGAATTTTTGAAAATTATGTGGTCTTTTAACTAGTCACTCAGTCCATTTTCTTTTAAGATTTTATTTATTTATTTGACAGAGAGAGACACAGCAGGAGAGGGAACACAAGCAGGGGGAGTGGGAGAGGGAGAAGCAGGCTTCCTGCCGAGCAGGGAGCCCGATGCGGGGCTCGATCCCAGGACCCTGGGATCATGACCGGAGCTGAAGGCAGACACTTAACGACTGAGCCACCCAGGCGCCCCCATTTTTTCTAAAGCATGTTCCTTGTGCCTAGCACAGTGAAAATATGGGGAGAATTGTATGACATGAATTTGCTTGGATGGGGACAAAAAGCAGGTACACTTAAAATTAATCTGTGAATTGTTAAAATGTAAAATTTAAAGAGTTAAGTATAAAAGTTTCATGATGGGAGTGCTCAGTGCGGACTCAGGGGAGTTATGTGTGTTCTTTGTAAAATTCTAGGCAATGCAGAAGGCACAGGTAAAATTCTGATTAAGTTCCAAGTGCTGTTTTGTGAAGGGCACCAACCCTCAATTTCCCTACTGTATAACCTTAGACCCTTAACCTCTCTGTCAATTGAAACTATTGTGAACAAATGAGGTGGTATGTGCATTATGAGTATGTGAGGAATTATTCTGAGTGGTTGTGAAATAGTATTTAAACTTCTAAAGATCCCAGAGGTTGGGAGGGTGGGCAGGGTGAGAAAGCTATATCTGGGATCGTAAACATTATTGTAATTGGGGGCAGAATGAATTGACTTTTGTTTGAATTATCTTCAGATATGTCGGAGGAATCCTTGCAACGGGTCAGGGTGAAATGAACTCCCAGCTTTGAAATCCCCAGATATCTGGAATCAAACCTGTAGTCACATAGAGTAAAGGACAGACCCCAAAGAACATGGGTTCTAGACTGGAAAAAAGGCCCTGGGATCCTCTTTGGATCCCAGTGACAGAGGCGGCAGAGGGCATCTCTATTCCTAAGACAAATGTTTCCTGGGGCTCAGTTGGTTGGACGGCTGCCTTCGGGTGGCTCAGTTGGTTGGGCGGCTGCCTTCGGCTCAGGTCATGATCCCAGGGTCCTGGGATGGAGCCCCACATTGGGCTCCCTGCTGATCAGGGAGCCTACTTCTCCCTTTCCCTCTGCTACTCCCCCTGCTTGTGCTCTCTGTCAAATAAATAAATAAAATATTAAAAAAACAAAACAAAACAAATGTTTCCATACAGTGCTTTGCAGGAATGAATGGAAGTGAGGGCAGACCACCCCCTTCCTCAGTCCAACCCCTCAGGTTCAGAGAGGAGATTTCTTTTTTTTTTTTTTTAAGATTTTATTTATTAATTTGACAGAGAGAAAGATCACAAGCAGGCAGAGAGGCAGGGAGAGAGAGAAGGGGGAAGCAGGCTGCCCGCTGAGCAGAGAGCCCGATGCGGGGCTTGATCCCAGGACGCTGAGATCATGACCTGAGCCGAAGGCAGAGGCTTTAACCCACTGAGCCACCCAGGCGCCCCCAGAGAGGAGATTTCTGGTGAAGTGGATGGCTCCCTGTGTGTTTTTGGAAAGCCAGCTCTATGGGTTCAGCTGTTTTGTAGGAGAAGGCGGCCTTGAGCCAGGCCCTAGAGAATGAATTCTTTTCACCATCTCCTTCACCACCATCACCTGAGACCACTTCGGTGGCCTTCTAAACTGTCCACCTAGATCTACTGTGGCCCACGGCCAATCAACTCTCCACTCAGCAGCTTGCAACACAAATCTTCTTTCTTTTTAAGATTTTATTTATTTATTTGTCGGAGTGAGAGAGCACGAGTGCACAAGCACAGGGAGCGGCAGGCAGAGGGAGAAGCAGGGTCCCCGCTGCGCAAGAAGCCCGATGCAGGACTCGATCCCAGAACCCTGGGATCATGACCTGAGTCGAAAGCAGATGCTTAACCTGCTGAGCCACCCAGGCATCCCTTGGAACACAAATCTGATAACTTCCGTTGCTTTTCGGTTAAAGACGAAAATTCCTAACGTGGCCTAGAAGACCCTGTTTGGTTTGGCCTTTTCTATCATTTTAGACTCATCCCCTACTGGCCTCCTTCTGTCCCACGCACTTACTGAATGCCTACCATCCCAAGGCATATGCTCCTCTCCATTCTCATCACTGTGTGAACTCCTGCTCATACTTCAGGTATGAGCTCCAGGTCACTTCCTCAGGGAAGCCTTCCCTGACCAGGCTGAGGTTCCCTATTCTAGGATCTCATGTTGATGCAGGTAGGACGGGTCCGAGGACCAAGAGGGTCCTTGGCTTCACGCAGGATGGAAATCAAACGAGAGCCGAGAGGAATTGAGAGCAGAGTTGGTTGAAGACATACAGAAAGCAGATACAGACAGTGTTTGGGAGACTTAGAAAGAAAAGCCTGAGTCTTGTCTTTACTCGGGGGTCTGGCATTTTTATTGAGGACAGTGGTCTGGTGTATATGTCTGTCAGGCGTCTGGGAACTGATCGAACAAGGACGAGTGCTCGGGGGTCCTCCATAAGCCAGTTATGCCTTGGAGTCAGTGGTCTTGGAGCATGTTCGTGAAGACCTCACCTGGTCACTCCTTAGATGCTATCTATCTATTCCGCTGCAAGTCTCCAAAGGCGTCATTAACTCCTTGACGTTTACGAGGTAGACATTTATTAAGGCGTGTGTTAAGATAGGGGTGCAGGTTCTAGCAAGAATAGAAGCTGGGAAAGAAGCAATGGGAAAGAAAAAAAAACAAACAAGCAGCTTTTTCTTTCATAGAGTCCCTTGGTTTCCTCTCCCAATCCGGCCACGAGATGTGCATCTCCTTCATTGCACCCGTCACAGTTACAATTTTACATATGTTGTGATTATTTGATTTGCAATTTAGTGCCTTTGAGTCATGTCTATCTCCCCCAAGTCTTCGTAAGGACAGGCCTGTGTGTCTGCTTACTTACCATTTTATGTCCAGTTCTCAGCACATCTCCAGGCACATAGCTGGCACACACACGCACACAGTTTTTTGTGGAGTCAATGGGTGAACATAATCTATGGAAGTATTGCCCAATAGCCCATAACATGGTCCTAAGGAAAAAAAGGGAAATGAGTTTAGTAGACACTTTATACCATATTATCCAAGCCTCTACCCCTACCCCGTGTGTCTTTGCATATAAAAGACTCTGGCAGGTCCCATAGACAAGAAGCCCTCAACTTGATTGGACCACAGAATGTAAACCAGAGTCCTCTAGGACACACTCTGGGCACCGTTTCTACTCGAGGGAGAGCTCCTGGATGCCCCTGTGAGTGCTGTTTCTGGAGCCAGCAAATGGAAGGAAGAGTTCTAAATGGTTCCTAAGAGGAATTTCCCAGGAGCGAAGCTGCTCTGGCAAGTCTAGGATTTAAGATTTTAAAAATAAAGCCACAAGCACAAACAGTCCCTATGAATAGAAGCTGCATCATTAGTGGAAGAATGGACTCTACTCAGCAGAATTCGTACCACGATAAGTACTTGTTCGAAGAAAGAACGGAGAGAGAAGGTCTCTGGAGTGATCACAGGTCAGCTAGTGGTCCCAGCTTTTAATAGAAAGGATAATCATTTGATGACACTTAAAACTCAGTTGTGAATGGAAGCTTTGTAAGCTTTGATAGCCACTGGATGGCTACTTTTGCTTATTGAAGTCTACTCAATACACAATGTTACATTAGTTTTGGGTGTACCGGCATAGTGATTGACCTGTCAAAATGTATGGGTATTCTGGGGTGCCTGGGTGGCTCAGTGGGTTAAAGCCTCTGCCTTCGGCACAGGTCATGGTCTCAGGGTCCTGGGATCGAGCCCCCGCATCGGGCTCTCTGCTCAGCGGGGAGCCAGCTTCCTCCTCTCTCTCTGCCTGCCTCTCTGCCTACTTGTGATCTCTCCCTCTGTGTCAAATAAATAAAATCTTAAAAAACAAAACAAACAAAAACACCAAAATGTATAGTTATTTTAACTAGTTAGTTAGTAAAGAATATGGCATCGTAAACCACAGGGGTCAAAGAATATTACCCGGTAACTGGATTTAAAGAGATACCACTCATACTCTGAGGGTAAATAAACACTGATCTTCCTTTGTTGGTTTTGCGATAAACATTTTGTCAACTGCTATTTATTCTAGGATTTAACATTAACCTCCTTTTTGTCAATTCCAGTGTTTTCATTTTTCCCATCAGTGTTCACCCTCCTCGATCTTTCAGTATCTTTCTGACAGTGCTCCACGAGCTTCCTTCTAGAAAGCCTCTCTGCCCTTGTTTCTGTGGCCTGCACTTTCAATTCAATTGTACTTTAACCAATATTTATTGATCAACTGCGATATGCCAGACACCGGGCTATCATCATTCATTTAGTAACTCATTCATCAACATTAATTGAGTTCCTACTGGATACCGGGCACCAAGCCAGTGATTGAGATACAAAGATGAGCAAGATACAGTCTTGATCTGAGGAGCGGCAGAGTCCAGTGAAGGAGAACCTAGAGGATCAGGGAATGACGAGGTTGCAATAGAAGTACAAACTCAGGGGCTGTGGCCCCAGAAAAACAATCACTTGTGGGAGGGGAACATGGTACATTACGCAGTGCCTGGCACACGCTAAATCTTTAATAGATATTGTCAGAGGAAAACAGTCCTTTCCAGACGGAGAGACTAGTATGAATAGGGGGTCTTCAGGGTGCCCTACTGGCTACAGCAGTAATTTTCAACTCAGTGGGGCAGAATATCAGATTCTCTGGGGGGGGACGGACGGACGGGGTGGTGATGGGGATAACGTTTACCTGAAAGAGATCTTCTTTTTCCTACTGTTATTATTTGACTGATAAATTTTAGGCACATGCATATTTAAAAGCACATTATGTAAATTATTAATTTACATGTTCAATTTTATACATGTATAGAGAATAAAATTATTGTTTTCATAATACAAATTACGAAAGTTGAAGCTCAAGCTAGCAAAGCTGGTAGAGAAATGTAGAAGCTCTAGAGGCTCTGCAACAAAGCCACGGTCTTCTTGGGGGTGCTGGTGAGATTTTTCTGTTTAACAAAAGGGGAAGCAGAACATTGAGTTGCCAAGGACTACATCCTGTCGGGGAGGGTTTAGCAGGCAAGGTCAGAATCAAAATCGCCTGGAAGCAGAGGGAGGGGGGTGTTCTCATTTTTTTAAAGATATTTATTTATTTGTTTATTTAGAGAGAGTGAGAGCAGGGGGAAAAGAAGAGGAAGAGGGACAAGCAGACTCCCTGCTGGGCAGGGAGCCCACCCCGGGGCTTGATCCCAGGACCCCGAGATCAGGACCTGAGTTGAAATCTAGAGTCAGTAGTGGGGAAGGGTGGGTCTCATTTTAAAAGGCACATTCCTGGGCCCTACCCATATTAGTCAGGGTTCTCCAGAGAAACAGAACCACTAGGATATAGATAGACAGAGACGGAAATACAGACCAGTCCCAAGATCTGTATTCAGCAAGCTGGGGACCCAAAGAGTCAAAGTCAAAAGGCAGGAAAAGACCAATGCCCCAGGTCCAGGAGCCAGGCAGGAGTTGCTGCTTTTGACTCCGCCTTTTCATTCTATTCAGATCTCGAACTGACGGAATAAGGGCCACTCACTTCAGGGGGAGGCAATCTGCTTTACTCAGTCTACTGATTTAAATGTTCATCTCCTCCAGAAACACCCTGGCAAACACACCCAGAATAATGTTCCACCGCAGGTCCCTGGCGCCCCACGGTCATTGCAATTAACGACCACACCGCCAGATCCTGCGTCCTTTTGAAATCCGAGACCTTTGTAGGCCATTTGGAACCCTGAAGGTTTTCAAGATGGGAAACGATTTGACCAGCTTTCTTGGGAACCATTTGCAAAGGCTCCCTGGCCGTCTGGTGGAAGGTGACTGGTGGTGGGGTAGGGAAGGTGAGACGGGATGCAGGGACCTGGACTGGAGGACGGGAACTTAACGCTGCATGACACAGCAATGAGAGCCTCTTCTCCCCAGCGCTGATGACTCCTGTTCCCCTCCCTGTCACTACATTACAAATGACCGCTGTGCTTAGCAGCTTGAAACAATAGCGGATCAGGAATTTGAGAAGGGCAACCCTGAGCAGCTGGAGCTTGACATTTCCCATGTTGTTGCCATCAGATGTTGGCTGAGGCTTTAGTCACCTCCTCGGGACCGGGTCCCCACCCAGGTCTTTGACCCGGTTGGCATTTGACATTGGCCATCATCTACACACCGCCTCCCCGGCAGAGCCGTCTGAGGGCCGCCTGGCATCCTTCACGGCGTGAGGCTTCACTGCAAGAGAAACAGGCAGAAGCCGCATGGCCTTTTCTGACTCACGCCCAGAAGTCACACAGCATCGCTTCTACCTTCTTTCTTTTAGAGCGGTCGCCAGCCCGCCCGGATTCAAGCAGAGGGGAATTGGTCTCCACCTCTTGATGGGACCTGGCCAGGCCCCAGTAAAGAAGAGCACGTGGGATGGGAGATACCGTGGCTGTGTCTGGAAGCTACGGTCTGATATAGCTCCCAAGCCCACCTTTTCTGTCCTGACCTGCTTATTTCTGTTTTATTTTATTTTATTAGGATTTTGTTTATTTATTTGAGAGACAGCCAGAGAGAGAGAAAGAGAGAAGAGAGAGAGAGAGAGAGAGCACAAGCAGGGGGAGCAGCAGGCAGAGGGAGAAGCAGACTCTCTGCTGAGCAGGGAGCCCGATGTGGGCAGGACTTCACACCAGGACCCTGGGATCACGACTTGAGCTGAAGGCAGACGCTTTAGCTCACTGAGCCACCCAGGTACCCCTGACTCCCGTTCGAGATACAGAATGGCCTGCAGGATACCACTACTCAGAAAGTCTTGCATCAACTCAAACACAAATCTAAAACAGAATTTACAAAACCCTCTATCTCAATAATCTTACAATTTTGCCAGTGTGATAACCTAAAAAAACACACGGACTAAATCTTTTATCTTTGCCTTTTCTTTCTCTAAAAATAACTGGCTACCACCCACTCCTGTCTTTTCTTCCTTCTTCACGTTGGCTCTCTGATTCTCTGCGTCGCCTGCCATCGCCCCCTCCAGCTCCTCCCGACCTCTTGGTCCCTGCTAGCCCCCTCGTCCCCGACACTGCCCTTGATCCTCTACCCACTTACCTATTCCCACCTGGTCAGTCTTGCCCAGATCCCACACCCCACTTTCCTCCTCCAAATTCCGGAGTGGCCTCTGACGGAAGTCCACTCATCTCACTTTGTGCCAACGGATCCCCTGGAAAGTGAACTCCGGTACACGATAATTTAGCGCGCAGGGGGTTTCCTCAGGAGTGACTTTGAGGTGGACACTTGCCGAAGGGAAGGGAAGGGAAGGAACGAGGATTGGGAAGAAGCAGAGATGGAGAGGGAGTCAGACCCAGCTGTAGCCAGGGTCAACCCCGTGGAGAGCTCTGGAGTTAAAATGGCACAGTAGTTAGTGGCCTTCAGAGTTGTCTCAAGATGGGCTGAGAGCCTGGGTCTTAACGTTTCTGCACTGTTCTGTCATTAGGCCACAGTGGGCAGGAGCATGACCTTGGGCAAAGCAGCTCTCTGAACTTGGGGACCCCCTGCAGTGACTGAGAGCGGCAGGTGTCTTCCCCCAGCCCTCCTGGGAGTCCTTCTGGCCCCAGTCTCCCCCCTGCACCACCAGTGCCCTTGCCTCTCCAATCCCATCCCCAGTGCACGCCCTCCTGGTGCTCTCAGGCTCAAGTTCAAGTCCTTCTTTCCTTGGACCTTCAGCCAACTCCATTCCGTACCACTCTCTCCATTTTGGCTCACTCTCCGATTCCTTCGTGTACCGCGTCCGGCTAGGTTATGCCCTCAAGGAGGGAAGGAGTAGAGGCATACCTCTCTTCCAGGGTGTTCGGCACAGAAAGAAGTATGTAATCATTTATAGTCAAAGCTCCAAAAATGCCTGGAGCCTCTGATGGATGCAGAGATTGCTCAGAGCGTACTGATTCTGATTTCCATTACCACAGCAGAAGGAAAACCCCGCCTCACTGTCCTCCTGGGGCAGAGGAAAGGTAAGACCTACATTGGCCGCCCAGACCTTGCTGTGCCTTGTCCGGAGGGGGACCGGAGCCTGCAGACCAGCCTCCCTCTGCCTTGAGCAATAGCCCTGAGGTCCTCCTTCCCATCCCTTTGTTCCTGCGCACAAAGCAGAGCCTGGGATCTTCTTTGGTCTCAAAGGGCGCTGCCTACATTTAACTAATTAATGGCTCTAAAGCGTGGCCCAAATGCCAAGTGTAATTACGGTGACCAATTATTTTTGCCTGGAAAGGCAGCATGCCAGCCATTGTCGAGGGAGGAGGATAAAAGACAGTGTGTTTTCTGGGAGCCCGGGAGAACAAGGGCTGTTTTCCTGCCCTCGGGTGATGGATGGGAAAGTTGGATAGGCTTTCGTACACCCTGGGCCCACTGAGCCAAGACCCCCCATCGGATCATTCTCTTTGTAGCTTCATTACTGCTTTGGGGAGAGGGAAGTACACTGCCAGAAACCACCACCCCAACTGGCTTTGATGTGGGCCCGGACTCTGAAGACCACACACAGCCACGCCCTTCCCCCCTGGACTCCAGAGAGGTTATGGGCAAAACCCACTTGGGATTTCCCCGGCCATATCCCCGTGTCTGAAATTGAACAATAGCCTCCACGATGATAATAATAAATTAAAAATAAAGTACTTCGGGGTCCCCTAGATGGAAGTTTCTATGTGGTTTTTCTATTTAGAGTTCTGTTTCTCCCTCCGGGTAGATTTTATAAATAACCATTGGGAATGCTGAACAGAATTCAATTTCCATATTGATTCTCTTTTTTCTTTTTACACACAAGAAACACCAAGTAATCTAATGTCGGTGACCTTTCTCCCCGAAGGTTTGTTGAGTCAGATAACACAAGTAGACAAATAAATAGGAAAGGAGGAAAAAGAAGAAGCAAAGGTAACAATTTATACAATGTATATGTTTATTTTTTTAAGGATTTTACTTATTTATTTATTTGACAGAGAGAGATCCCAAGTAGGCAGAGAGGCTGTTGGGGGTGGGGTGGGGGGTGTGAAGCAGGCTCCCCGCTGAGCAGAGAGCCCGATGAGGGGCTCGATCCCAGGACCCTGAGATCATGACCGGAGCCCAAGGCAGAGGCCCAACCCACTGAGCCACCCAGGCGCCCCATACAATATATTTAGAAAGAAACCCAATATACCTGGTGCCTTGAGATGGATCCAGAGCCATCCCCATATTCTCACCTTGCGTGGTTGAAGTTCTAGGCTAATCCTAGTTAACGCTGCTTGCATGCCTGCCATGTGCCCAGCACATTGGAAGATGCTTTATAGGCATTATCTCATTTTCTTCTCACCTTAACCCCAGAAGTGGATACTATTACTCACCCATTTTATGGAGTAGAAACTGAGGCCTATAGGAATTAAATATAAGTGTCGGTCTGACACCACAGCCCGGGCTCCCAACAACGTCACTCTGGGGAACATCATCCATGTGTATGAAATGTCATTTTTACCAAGGACAGCCAGGCCACAGTAGGGACCTGGGATGAAGATCCTCTCCTGCTGGCCCCCTCCGGACACCTAAGGAGCAGCATAGCTTACCTGCTCACCTACTCAGACACTATGCGGTCTCAGAAGCTTCCTTGGTAACGTCTAGATCTCTGAGCTTCTTCCCAGAGGTGGGAAGTACATACCGAAACTTTTTTCCCCGCGTGAGATGTGAGTCTGTGTCCACTATTTAGACTCGCTCAGAAATAATCTTTAAAAAAGATGTTCTTTCAGAGGAGGAACTTTCACACGAAAGTTCTGGAGGTTGTGTGCCCCCTCCGCCACCAGCCTAGGGCAGTCCCTGCCCCCGTGATGTCCTCTCAGAGCCTGCTGGACTTATCATGCTAGAGAACCAGACGCTGGCATAACCCTGGCCAGTAGCACTCTGCCTCATCAGACTGTAAATTCCACGTGACAATGACTGAGTCCATGCAGCACCCCAGGGTCTAGTACAAAGCCTGGTATGGGACAGGTACCCAGAGGCTTCCGGGGGGATAGAGGATGCTGATCCGTGGCACGGTTTGTTTCTGAGAAAGTGCTCCAAGACGAATCCGCTGCTCTGAAACCTTTAAAGACCCAGTGAAATTTTCAGACAAATTAAAACAATTTTTCAATACACGATTACAATCATTTTTGAAGTGAGGGTAAGGGCTGGCTTGCCACCGTGTTGAAGAATATAGGTTCCACAAGGAAGCAGAGAGTCTGATTCTCATCCTCTAACCTGGATCACTACTCTCTGCGTGGTGATGGTCAAGTTTTTAATTCCTCAGTGTGTCCATTTTCTCCTGGGGAGAGCGGGGCTAATGCCAAGGTCAAAGCAATGATGTAGAAGTTCAACGGGTTAACACACAAATGAGTGTTCGCCACAGCACCAGCTGCGTGGGAATTTGTAAGTGTTGGTTGTTATTATCAGTGATGTTACTATTTAGAACTCACTGATTTGTACACTGCAGATTTGTCTCATTCCTAAAAGTTCACAGGACATGAAAGCAAATTGAGGTCAAGTGTAAGAGTATCTGGACCCCATGTCCCTGTTGTCAAGTCGCCTTACGAGGCCAAAGAGAACCTCTCCCAACCCCAGCCACCAGGTATCATTTATTTTATTGCTTTTGTCCCATGGTTGCAGGACGCAGGGAAGTCCTGGTTTTCCAAGGTCTTTGGTTGAGCTTGGAGATTCCTGCGTGCTCTACCGCCCTGGTTGGATTAGACGCCTTCATTCAGAGAACCTGGGACTCCATGCAAAGAGTAGGTCCCACCGAAAGTCATCTGCGTGGGGCCATCATCCTCCTCGTCCCCACCCAGTCTCCTTATCCCGCTCGGGGACTCTCCCGACTTGCTTTGCTTTAATTCACCCGTCGGATGTTTGTCCCCAGCTACCTCAAATGGCCACACTTCCCGACTTATTAACAAAAATGCTCTGCCTTGAGCATTTTGCAGAATGTTAACACAAACCCCACAGAAATGCAACAGGGTCGGCGCTAGTGTTCCCTCCGTTTTACAGGTGGTGACGCCGAGGAGAAGAGAGGTTGACTGACTTGTCCACGGTCACTCCGCTGGAAAGGGGAGAGTCAGTGCTCCAACCAGCCTCTGGGCTCTGCCACACCAGGCTGCCTCTGAAGCGGGGGAGTGAGGGTCTCCCCACCCTGCCCCTGGGGGGAGCTCTCCTGACCGGTCAGGTCTGTGGTCCCGGCAGAGAAACAAAGATGTACCCACAGACGCAGGCAGGCAGGGAGACGTTTGGTGGAGTGGATAGGAATACCAGCTCTGGAGCTGAACCGCATGGGTTACCATGCTGGATTTTTGACTTACAACCCTAGGAAGAAGTGGGAATAATAATAACAGTAATAACGATCATAGTAATAATAAGGCATATCTTATGTGGTTATACTGAGCATTAACTTATACACTAAGCACTTAAAACAGTGTCTGGCATGTGGTAAGGCCTCAGTGCTTTTTTTTCTGCCTTTTTTGGGGGGCTCCTTTGACATTCTCAGGAGACAGAAGCAGGAGTGACCGCTTTTGCGGAAAGAATGGTAGGCTTGGGGTCAGCAGATCGGGTCTGGTGCCTGCTGTCTCTTGCCTGCTGTAAGAGGACGTGTACAGCACTTTTATTCTCTGAGGCCTCACTTTTCTCACCCCAAAATGGGTATGAAAATAATTTCAGCCCACTGAGACAGGGCTTGCATAAGAGTGTTGTAAATTCTAAGTCTAAAACACGGCGCCAATAGCGATTGAAGAATTGTCCCATTTTGGGGCACCTGGGTGGCTCAGTGGGTTAAAGCCTCTGCCTTCGGCTCAGGTCATGATCCCAGGGTCCTGGGATCGAGCCCCGCATCGGGCTCTCGGGCCCCGAATGGGCATCTCAGGCCCCGCGTCGGGAT
>CM052798.1:83634648-83661168 GCA_028533885.1 Nasua narica | reverse complement strand
GGGGAGGAGAAGGCTGGAGGGATCTCCTCCCAGCAAAGGGGTTCCTGGGGCTCCCACTAGAGAAGAGAAGGTGGACAGGGGGAGGCCTGGCAAGGCAGGGAGGGGTGGGTTTGCTTCAGGGAGAAGCTGTGATCTCACTAAGGAGTTTGGGGCTCTCTTTCGGGCTGGGCTGAAACCTCCAGTGGCAGGTGGGGGAAGGGCTGGCTGGCCGGATATGAGTCAGTGGATGCGAGCTGGCCCTGACCCCCAGGGCTCGGGAGGCAGGTTTGGAGTCAGACTGGCTCGTCCTGGTTTTACCACGTATATGCTGCAGGACCTTGGGCAAATCATTTTCATACCTCAGTTTCCTTTTTCATAGACTGGTGGTGCTATTAGGACGATGAAATCGGAAGAATGATGTGAGCATGCCAGAGTAGTCTTCTTTCTCCCTCCCCTCCCCCCACCACGACCCCGTCCTGGTGGCTGTCATCTGCCCTGGGTGACAATGGAAGCAGAGACCTTCTGAGCGTGGCAGCGAGGAGGGAATGGCCGCCGTGCTGGCAGTCTGGGCAGGGCGAGAGCATTCTCTGGGGGTGATGTTGCAGGAGAGACGCGGGAAGGACCCTCCCCACCCTCCTCTTCATCCCACAGCCCCCTGCTACAGGGAGAGTCAAAGGCCCGGGGAAAGCGTGTCTCTGCCACTCTCAAGCTGTGGTCTGTTGACGTCTTTGAGGCTTGAGAAATCAGGGAGGTGGGAACAGACCTGGGAGGAGAAGGGACTTGGAAGAAAGCACAGGGAAGGAGCCATTCATGACACTCCGGCTCCTCCCGTGGACCTTGTGTCGGCTAGAAGAGCCACTTGAACCTGAAGTCAAGGACTCATTCATGCATTTGTTCGGACTGTGTGTTTCCTCCATTCACCTGCACCACGGACTGTGCCGCCCCTTCCTCTCCGGTAGAGGGATGGTGGGTCTGGTGCTTCTACGGTGTTTAACGCTTGCTGGCTGTTAATGAAGAAGGAATCTTGGAGAACTAATTTGAACCCTCAGTTTTACGGATTAAAAAGAAAAGGCCCAAACACTGAGGCCCAGAGCACAGTGAGGCAGGGAAAAGAAAGTTCTTGTCTGGGGCGCCTGTGTGGCTCAGATGGTTAAGCGTCTGCCTTCAGCTTGGGTCACGATCCCAGGGTCCTGGGATAGAGTCCCACGTGGGATGCAGTCCCGCGTTTGTCGGGCTCCCCGCTCAGCAAGGAACCTGCTTCTCCCTCTCCCACTCCCCCTGCTGTGCTCTCTCTCTCTCTGTCAAATAAATAAAATCTTTAAGAAAGAATGAAAGAAAGAAGGAAAAAAAGTTCTTGTTTTTGTCAATTGCTTCTAGAATCTTCATCTGTCATTGTTTGAAGTGACTAGATCTCTACAGCGAGAGTCTCTTCCTCTCCCTGAGGATTTCCCTTTGCCCACATCCTCCCTACTTCACCCCTAGCCACTTTTTACATTACTCAGCCTCAGGTGTGAGACAGAGCGAGTTCTCCTAGCCCCAGGCTAGGGTCTAGGACTCCAAGGAGCCACTGGTATTTCTTTTTTTTCTTTTTTTAAAATTTTATTTATTTATTTGAAAGAGAGAGAGAGGAAACGGGAGGAAGAGCAGAGGGAGAGGAAGAAAGAGAATCTCAAGCCGATTCTGCACCAAGAGCAGAGCCCAGCATGGGGCTTGATACCAGGACCCCAAGATCATGACCCCAGTTAAAACCAAGAATCGGATGCTTAACCAACGGAGCCACCCAGGCGCCCTGCAGCAGGTGGTTCCGAGGTTGAGGAAGACTGAGCAGCATAATGTGATAAAACCAGCTGAGTCGGAATCCCAGCACTGCCATGTGCTGGCTGTGAGGTCTTGGGCAAAATACTTCCTATTCCAAGCCTCAGTTTCCTCCTCTGTAAAATGGGGACAGCAGTAGTATTTTCTTTCTTTCTTTTTTTTTAAAGATTTTATTTATTTATTTGACAGAGAGAAAGTGATCACAAGTAGGCAGAGCGGCAGGCAGAGGAAGATGGGGAAGCAGGCTCCCTGCTGAGCGGAGAGCCCGATGCGGGGCTTGATCCTAGGACCCTGAGATCATGACCTGAGCTGAAGGCAGAGGTTTAACCACTGAGCCGCCCAGGCACCCCAGCAATAGTATTTTTCTCATAGATACTATTCCTTCCAGTCCTTCTTAATCCAAGGTTGGAAGCAAGAATAAACTCAACAGCCTTCTTTTTCCTTGGGAAAGTCTAACAGCAGGACCCTAAAGGAAAGAGGTGGAAGCCAGAAGTTGGAGTCTTCTAGTTCAGGTCCTAGGAGCTTTCAGGTGGTAGAAATCGCCCAGGGCTTGTGGCGCAGCACATCCTTGCCCTCAGACTGCAGTGTGACTGGATCCTAGTTGCTGTGCCTCTTTGGCCCTTAGGATCCTCCTCTGATAAGGGAGAGGCTGGGTGCGGTGAGCTCCCGGGTCCCTGCAGCCCGGCCCCTCTGACCCTCCCAGCCGCAGAGCCAGGCCCTCGTTCTTTGGGCTGCAGCCCGGGCCTCACACACCCGATGTAGCTAAAGAGGTAGCACTTGGCTGGCCTCTGGCCCACTTCCCAGAGGAGGTCACTCGGCCCCAGGGAAGCCCCTGGTTTGCTGGTTTGGATGCCGTGAAGGCCCGGGCTACAGAGATTTTGGCCTATTGGCATCTGGTTCCAGCCAAAGCTTTTCAGGGAAGGATGAGGAGGAACAGCGGGGCTGGCAGAGGCCGTGATGAATAGCCTGGAGGTCTGGGTCCGAGGCCTTGCTTTGCCATCCACAGCCTCAGCCGCCTGGGAAATGGGAAGGCTCCCGAGGAGACCATGGCCGGGGGCCCAGAGGAGGTCTCCTGTTTGAAGAGACCTGGTGAGGGACAGGTTCCGTGGGAGGGGACAGTACCGGCAGGAGGAGGCTCTGTCACGGCAAACAAGCAGGGGACCAAAGGAGGCACCCCAACTGTTGGAGCGTCCCCTGTGTGGGCCACGGGTGGCAGCTGGGGATATGGGCAGAGGGCTCAGATAGGGCTGGCTCGAAGGACTTCAGGATCCATGGAACATGTATGTGGCATGAACCCCACACACGTGATGGGGTAAGGGTGGGGGAGGAAAGCCTCAACCCCAGAGGCTGCCCAACACCGGGGGGCAGCAGATAGGTCGGTATTCTTCCCTCGGGCAGGGAATCCCGCTGAATACCCAACCTATTCATTCCAGGCCACACATGCCCCTGTGAGGTTAGAGTCACGCGTGGACTTGCTCGCTGTAGCGACGGCTGTCCGGGGTCCCCGGAGGCTGGTGTGATTGCGGTCATTCTGGTTTGCAGATGAACAAACAGAGGACTCGTCCGAAGTGCCTCACCCGGGCTGGCCAGCTTCCCAGGCACGGCCAACTATTCCAATTTGTGTCCATTCTAGTAAAACGCCCCTCCCCCCCACCCTGTCCACCTATCGCCTTGCAGCAAGGATGCGTTACACCACACAGCACCCCCCTAACCCCCATCCTATGCGGACCAGGCAGATGTTGCCAGAAAGGTAGACATTTCTGGGGAAAATGGGCTACTCTGGGTGCCCGTGCCCGCTGTAAGTGAAGAAACAGCTTGGTGATTTCTGGGTCATCTGGAAAGGTCCACAGATGCTTCAGCCTGGGACCCATTCCCCACCCTGACCCCCCACCCACCTCATCTTGATGCCTCCACTTCCACTTGGCAACTCCGCTCGAGAACTTCTGGGTGCTTCAGGTAGAGGAAAATCATGGCCTCTCAGAGCCAGCAGAGTAGGACCCACCGGAGTCCCAGTGAAGGCCTCTCGGGAACTAGATGACCCTGACCAGGTTTCAGAACCTCTGAGCCCAGGTACCCTCATCTGCTAAAATGATGAAAACCAAGCAGACTAAATCAAACGTACAGCTGGTTCTGAGAATTGAATGAGTTAACCTATGTGAAGCCTCCTAGCCCTAAGAAAATATTTAATAAATACGATTCTTCATGGAGTGTGTGGGGGGGCTTGTGGCCAGAAAAAAGGTTATGGGAATGATAATCTCTGAGCACTTAAAACATACTCACTGCTATGCTCAATCCTTTTCTTGTACTGTATTATCTTAGTTAAGCTTCCCAACACTGCTATGGGGCTGGGGGAAGTATCTCCCCATTTTGCAGGTAGAGAAACTGAGGCTCCAAGTCGTTAAGCCTATTTGCCCAAAGTCGTAGTGAGCAAAAGTCTAACTCAGGGCCCAAGAGCTAAACATCTCAGATTCTCTGCAACAATCCTTAGTTTCCCACACTGACTGCAGGGTCCTTCCCTGAAATACGCTCTCATTCTATCTTTGGGTTTTTGTTTCAATAAGCAAGACTGTCCTGAAGGGGGCTTCACGTCCCCTACACTAATAGCTACTCCTTCTCCTAAGTGTTCAGAACAATGTGGTTATATTTATCCCTTACACTTTCCATGTATTATGTGTATTTACACACTTGTCTCTGGCCCCGAGAGGACGCCCTTTGAGGGCACAGACAGAATCTTGTCTTATCTCTCCTTGTTTCCTTTTGTCAAGTAATTATTACCTGAAATGCTTTGCACGCCACAGGCTTTTGGAAAATGTTTGTTGACTTGATGTATGTATTCGGTAGTGTGAGTAGAGAGCATGACAGGCCTGGGTCGGAATCCTTACTCCCACTGACTGTGTGACCCTGGGTAAGTTACTCAACCTTTCTGGGCCTCCCTCAGAAACCTCACCTCTAAAATGGGATAATAGTATCGACCATCACATTGCGTTGAGAAGATGAAATGAAAAAAAAAAAATACACGCAAAGCATTTACACGGTGCCTGGCACATATCACAGCCTCAGCAAACGGTCAGTGCCGTGGGCACTGAGGCCTGGAGACAGGCAAGGCGGATGGTAGTGACAGGGAAGACGGAGGTAGCGCTGGGAGATGTGCAGAAACAAGGACACCGCGAACAACCAAACTTGCTTACTTCTCAGGGCACGATGGAATGGAGATAGATAAAAAGGAAAGAGATATTTTAAGGAAAGTTCAGTAAAATGGAGACGAGCCAACAAAATGAGTATAAGTCGGCTGGGATGGGGAGGGAGGGGAGGAATTGGCTGGAAGCAAGACCAGCCCGCAGCCACGGCGGCCCCGGAGACTCTGTCCAGGGTAGAAGGAGGGGCCTGGGGAAAGGGGAGACATGCCCACCCAACCAAAAGAAGAATAAGGTTGGTGGCTGAGGGGTTGGTGGCTGGAGGGCGACATCACAAACTAAGGTGGCTGTGGAAGGAGCAGTCTCTGGCTCGATCCAAAAGGAGGATCCGAAAGCCAAAAAGGATGAATAATCCAGGCTTTGGGCTCAAGGCGGCAGGCAGCTGTTGTTCATTTATGGCTTGAAGAAGGCTTAACTGAGCCTCTCCAGCAAGTTGAAGAAACCCCCTTCAAACCCAGCTTGCCTGACACGTCTCAGGCTGGAGCTCGAGCCACACGGAGGACCGTCACCGCCCCCCCCCCCACCTCCCGCCCGAGGTGGGAGCAGAGAGCAAGGGAAGTGAAGGCACCCAGACCTCCTGGGCCAGTCTGGAGAGCCCCCCCCCCCTACTTTCGCCCAGCTCTCAGCCCTGGGGTGAGGCCGTAGAAAGCGACCAGACAGTGCGAGGCGTCCTTCTGTTGCCAGCGCGCTGGGCCTCTTTGTCGACCCAAGCAGGGTCTTACTAAGCTTCAGAGCTAATCTCTGCAACTTAAATCCAAATTTGCTGACACGGGGTGGGGGCGCGGTGGGTTCTAGCTGCAAGAGGTTGGGGGAGGGAGGAAAGTCCCTCTCCATAGTATAGAAAGGAGGGGCTGCTCTCCAGCGGAGGTCCTGCGCTTTCCTGCGCCCGTCCCTCAGCCGTTTGCCCACACGGACGGGGGAAGACGCTTACTTCGCTGGAGCCAAGTGGTTCCCCAGCCCGCGGGGGCAGAAATGGCCCTCCTGGCTTCGGGACCGAGCAGGAGGGTCCAAAGCGATTGGCAGACTAGCTTGAAAGGTGACGTGGGCAGGAAGTGGCTGGGGCGGCACAAGTTCCTTCATCCACAGGGCCTTGAGGCGGGCACGCCCTGCCTATCAGCCAGAGGAGTGCCGGGAGCCCAGGGGGCCTCTCCAGCCAGATGTGGCCGGATGTGTGCCTGCGTGAGAGCGCCCAGTCCTGGTTCCTCCCACTCCAACAAAGCCCCCGGTTGGTGGGGGCAGGGTTCTGCTTTTTACACTCCTTGAGGGGGTGGGACGCAGGTGGCCCTCTTTGGCCATCTTCAGCACAAGGCTGCCCTGCGTTCCAACCTCTGGCTGATGGGGAAAGAAGATGGAGACTGCACCTGGGCTATCTTTAGGGTCCGGTCTGGAAGGGGCCACATCGCCTCATTACCATTGGCCAGGATTCATTCCCGAGGACACAACTGCATGGCCGGGGAGGCTGGGAAATGGAGCCTAGCCATGCGCCCAGGAGAGACAAAATGGCTTTGGTGACGTCAGCAGCGTCTGCCTCATGCCCCAAATCATACAGGATGTTTGGTGATCGAGGGTTGGGAAGAGGCCCTGAGAAATAGACGGATGCCAGAGATATGGAGGCCTTGGGACAACATCCCACCTTTGGGTAGCCTTGACAGGGGTCACCTTCCTTAGCCTCGGGAGCAGGGGGTCGGAAGGGAAGACTGGGTGGGGCGTCAGGTAAGACGTGGTTTGGAACATTAGAAGTACTGGGGAGCTCTTGGCCTGGAGAAATGGGTGTTCTAGAGGCCTATAGAATGCTCTGAAGAGAGGACAAGTGCCGTCAAGGCAAACTCTGGATTCAGATGAGGCTCTGAAGGGAGGCTTGGGTGCCACCCAGGTCGCACGCCCCACACGGCGATACTTCCACAAAGATGAGAAGGGGAGTCAGGGAGCCAGAGCCTAGGAGGAGGGACTTACTTGGAGGTTAGTGGACAAGTGAGGGTACCATTGCTCAAGAAGACCAGGCCCCAGTGGGAGAGCAGGGAGCCCCCGGCATCTGAGGAGAGGGGCGCAGAGAGGGGAGAAGGGGAAGGGAACAGGGAGCGGGGAAATGGGCCCAAAGACCCCTCTTTTTCCGTGGTGTAAGAAGGGTGGCTCTTTATTCAAATGCTGATATTGTCACTTTTGGACGTCACAAAGCTATCCAATAGAACTTTCTGTGATGATGCACATTTCCATCCACACTGTCCAATGTGGTAGCCACTAGCCACACGTGGCTGTTGAACACACAAGGTATGGCTAGAGCGACTGGGGAACAAAATTTTCAGTTGTATTAATTTTAACTAATTTGGATTTAAATAGTCGCAGGTGCCTAGCATGCATATGTTCAGTCCAGGAGAAGTAGGGGGCGGGCTGCCAGTAACTTTAATGGGGTCTCCTCTTTCCGCCTTTGCCCCGTAGGTGAGGCCTGGCTGGCTGGCGAGTGGAGCTCTTCCCCGGGGGACTGGGTGAATTTTGGCCTCTGAGATTCTCATTAGCTTTCATCCCTGTGGGTCTGCGGGCCTGATGGCGCCGCAAGGCCTGGGGAAGAGGGAGGAGACAGAGTGCTGAGCGGGCCGGGAGGCATGGCCAGATCTTTGCGGTCCTAATTCTGGAGCTCTGGAAGGGGCTTGAACCCTGTGTTCTCCGCCTTTGGTGTCAAGGCGTCGGGGTTTGGTCACCATCCCTCCATTTGGAGGAGGGTCTGAGCTATTGAGGCCCGGCCGATGTGTTCTGGAAGATACTTGGGGCTGTGCCACCGCTCAAGGAGGAGCCATGTAATTGCATCTGCCTCTCACCTGCTCCGTGCCCAGACTATCTAAACGGCAAATGCTTTGATGCCTGCTATTCCCCTGCCCCCTAGCTTCATTTTAAGCCAGCAGCACTTTGTGCTTGATGAGCATATCCCCTCTCCTGGTTCCCAGGCCAGCTGAACCAGCTTTTCTTGGAAGCCTGTTGCCTGCCGTCCTCTCATTTCAAAATATTAAAGAAGTCACCACTAGAAGTGATGGTGTCTGTCCCCGAGGGACACCCCCAGGCCCAGGGCTGCCTTGTCAGTGCTCAGAGCAACACCGGGGTCCCTGGAGTCGGCTCTACCCTCAACACTGCCTCTGCTCTCCTCTTAGCCCAGACACTAAGCTGGGGGGGGGGAGGGGCAGGACCTACATCCATCCCTGCCCTCCTCTCTCGACATCGTTCTTTCTCCTCTTCATCTCTACTCCCTTTGCCTTTGGAGGAGAGCCGGCGTTCATCCTCGGTGCAGGAGACAAGGCTGGCTGGTCCCAGAAACGATATTTGAAGGTGGTGAGAAGGAGTTGATAAGAAAGAATGGAGCACAGTGTGGCTTCAAGGCCGTGGATTGCAGTCTAGGAGCGGGGGTCTGGTCGCTTTCTGCTCCTATACCCGGGGTCCACTTTTCCTCGGGCCCAAACTTTCCTCCCAGCCTCGAAGGCTGCCTACTCCATATCATATGCCTGAAAGGAAGCCATCCCCAAGACCTGGCTCAAGCCTGCCTGAGTCCCCAGCCTCTGATCTCCCTAGGCCTCCCAGGCCTTCTTAAAATAGGCACCAGAAAGCTCCTGGTAAAGGGCAAAGCTAAGCCATCTTGCCCTGTGTCACATCTTCCAATGGACCCTCTGTGGCTCTCCAGTAAAGACCAGACTCCCCAGCATGACTTAGGAGTATGTCATAACCTGTTCCAAGGCTCCCCCCCTTTTTTTCCCCTATAGTTCACACATGAGGTCTGACAGTCCAATGGAAGACCTATCCCTCCGGGTGTAGCCCAGATTATTCACTGGGAGTCCCCTGTGAGCTAGCTCCAAGACTGCTCATTTCTCTTCCGTTTGCTGCACGCCCTCGCTGTCTATCACCTTTCGGATCCGCTCAGACACACCACCTCTGTGAAATATTCCTGGTCCCCCTCCCTCCAGACAGTTGGCGGTGGTCTTTCCTGAGGCTTTCTTGTTTGCTCCCTACCCCAACTCTGAGCACCAGCACACAGTTGGGCTCATTCACATCAGCCGGTTGAATAAAATGAAAACCCACCCTGACGGCCTGCCCGGGAGGCTTTCCCCCAGCCCGGAGCCAGGCTATGTGCGATTCCCCGCTCTGAGCCAGCAGATGGGACAATGCATGAGGACCTACAGTCACTACAGCTTACCAAGTGCTCTTCACGCACGGTCTGCACCGAAAGCTGACGTTTCCCATGTGCAGCCTCTACCCGCAGTCCTCTCCTTTGGGGAGGATGGAGACCCAGGTGGGCCGGTATAGTCTCTTTCACAGCGCAGATGCTCCATAAATATTTATTGGATGATTAACTCCCCGCGCTCAGCTCTCAGGATGAAGCTGAGCTCCAATTAAATTGGGTTGCTATCTGGTCTACAGGCAAGTACAAAGCGACAAAGAGTGGTCCCAGGGACAAGGGATGTAAGCCGCCACCTCTTTCTCCCTACTCGCGGCCCCCCTTATGAATCCAGAGTCAGAGATTTCAGAGCTGGGGCCAGCAGGCCCTCCCCATCTCTGGACTGCTCTCTTGGGACCGGCTTCCCACAGCCTCCCCCGTCCCTGGGAGCAGCCAAGACGCCTTATTCATGGCTGCTCCTTCTGTGCAGGCCTCAGGTGATGGCTGTTCTTCCACCACTCTGCCACTCGCTCAGCCAGCGCCCTGCCAGCTTTCCTCCTCCACACCTGATGGTACACCTGGCGGGCTTCTCGGCCTCCACTTGGGATCACTTTCTGCCGCTCTCAGGCGGGCCGCTTCCCCTCTCCTCCTTGGAAGGAGCCCTCTTGGTGCCTTGGCCATCCCCACTTAGCCACTCCTCTCCTTTCCCCTGGCCTCCTCGGCGCTGCTCTGGGCCGTCTTTGGCACGACCCCACTTGGCCTTCGTGAGCCTCCACGGCCCGGCAGGCTTTACCTCCCCCAACCGTCCTGCGGATTCCTTGAGAGCCAGCTCCAAGACTAAGCACGGCTTTGCAAACCCACGCGTTCTCCACTTTCTCCCGTAGGACTTTGCCCACGGTAAGCGTTCAGGCCTCTTTACTGATCATTTAGAAGCGGAGGCTCATTGAGCGGCTTTGCGAAACTTGGAGTCTCTTCCATTAGGACAACGGAACTTCGGATCGCTTCCATTGGGACAGTGTTCTCCAAGGTGTGTTCTGCAAATAGCAGGATATTCATCAGTGTTCTAGGAGTAGAGGCCTATGATCAACTAGAACACGTTTCTTAGAGTCTTTGATATGTTAACGTATATTGTGATTGTCCCAGGAAATAAAAGGACCTGAAGCCTATTACACCCATGCATGAGGACCTGCAGCCACAGGGCCCTGAGACAGGTACTCAGGATGGTGGAAAGCATCTACTTATCGCAGGTGAAGTACACCAGGAAACCGGCGAAGGCGAAGGTCAGCAAGCTCAGCCAACCTCACAGAGATGCACTGTGGATCACGGGCTCACACAGCTAACTCCAGCTGGGGGCCCATTCGTTGAGGGGAACATGAGTCTCCTCACTCGCATGGCCTTAGCACTCCCTAATCCCGGGGGAGGTAGGCTGTCATCAATAGCTTACCCAATAAATCATCACTCAAAGCACAATACCCCTGAACCCCAGAGCCGGATTCCAGGGACAGAATTTCTAACTAAGCGGCAGATCTAAGAATTTTCTAAGTCAGAACTTAAAAGCAATATAGGGGGCTTTCCATGAGGCTAGACTGGCCATAGCCAAACACGTTTGGCCAAGAAACCCCTTTTTTCTCCTTGAACACCCCATGGGAGTGACGCGTCTAAGAGCACACACTGGTAAATGTGCCTTGGAAACACTATGGCCTGTCTTCACCATCCGGGAGGAAGCAGCAGGTAAACACCACCGGTGTTTTGTGATCCTTTTGTTTTTAAGCACCTCGCGGCATCTGTCTCATCATCACGTGACTCTTCCAACCTTCCTCTGCCAGGCCAGACTGACTCGGCCACTGTCCCCAGAGAGAGCGCGCTGGTGGAGAGCCCCGAGACACGCATCAGACATTCTGCTTTGCCGGCTACTGTTTGTGGGTTGTGTATCTCTGACATGAGAACATCCGTCTCACCGGGTTACGGACAGGATGAAATGAAAACATGTGCTAGGGCACTGTGTAGAAGCCATGCACTAGTGCAATGCATACTTATTGGACCCAAGCTGTGTGGCTTTCCATGATGGATAGCTACTGTTCACTGGGAGCCCGTCAGGTGTCATACCTAGTTCTTGGCACTTTCTGTATGCTATTTAATGTGATTTTATTTTTTAAAGATTTTATTTATTTAGTTGGCAGAGAGAGAGAGACAGCGAGAGCAGGAACACAAGCAGGGGGAGTGGGAGAGGGAGAAGCAGGTTTCCCACTGAGCAGGGAGCCGGATGCTGGGATCCATGGGATCATGGGATCATGACCCGAGTTGAAGGCGGACGCTAAACGACTGAGCCACCCAGATGCCCCCAAACCAGTCCTTCCTCTCTGTCTCCCATTTCCCTCCTTGGGAAAGCAAAGGAAATTGCCACTATTTCCCTAGGCTGTTGCAAGAAGGAAATTGACCTAGAATATGCAAAAGCAGCTACCACAGTGTGTGGCGCTTGGGAGACATTCAGTAAGTGTAGCTGAATGAGATCCTTTGTAGCTCATCATCTCTCAACGACACACATGAACATGCTGCAGATATCCTGATTTTTAGCATTGAACAGAATACCAGTGATGACCTCAGTGCTCGTTTTTATAATCGTGTTTTAAAATCAGGTGGTAAGACACCAGGGCAGGGACAAGCAGAACACCTAGGGGTTAAGGACACCTCCCGGCCTGGTCAAATTCACTGACCAGCTTTGGGCCCTTGGGAAAGTCAGCCTGTCCACGATCTCTCAAATGACATCCACAGGGTCCTTGTGGGGATTAATGAATATGAGCAGAGCTCTTAGCACGTTGATGGGCACAGGGGGGAGTGCTCTAAAACATCATCCCTGTCCCCTGCCAGCTGTCTCTCACTTTTCTGAATCCTTGTAGCTCACAAATGCCCAAAGCTATCCTGTGATTCATCCTCCTGTGAATGAGGACACAGCCCAGGAGGCCAGTTCTGAGTGGCACCTGGGGCTGTGTCCTTACCCCACGTCTGGAGAGCCCCTGCGCTATGCTGGTGCCTCTGGATTTCTCTGCTTCGCTTGTCCTGGCTACAGGGGTCCCCAGAGAGCACCTGTGCTCTGGAGAGGCTGACTGAGGCCCCAGGGGTCCCCATAGTCCTTTGGCTAGCCAGGCAGCCGGCACCTGAGCCCACAGACCTGCCCGATGGGCGCGCAGATTAAAGGCTCACAAGCACCTGGGCATTGTGGTATTGCGTTATAAGAAAGCGCTCCCACCCCTGACTGTCTGAAAGCCCACCATTGCTCTCCAGGCACCCTCTGGGGGCACACCTCTGAGAGGATTAGCATGGAAGTCATTAGCGACCAGGCTCTCTGCAGCTCGGGGTAGGAAAAAGTAATCAAGTCCCCAAGGAACCAGGATGGGGCGGAGGAAACAAGGCACGTTTGTGGAGCCTGGGGAGAGAGATTGTTCTCTCTCCTCTCTAGGGTCCTGGTAGTTAGGGTCTAGCTCACAGGGTACCAGAGCGGAAGGAGCCCCAGAGATCTCAGTACCCAGCCCTCCCAGGGAAATGACCAGAGAAGGCAGACCATACTTCCTCACATCTGTTCTGGGCTTTTTCCTCACTCCTGTCTTCCCTTCCTCTTCCCAACGCCCCCTCCCCCCCCCCCCACTGATGTTCAACACATGGGGCCATCCTTCCGGGAGGCTACCTGGCATGGCTGCCCAAGCTTGGGTTTTGGGAACAATCAGACCTGATTTCAAATGTGAACTCTGCCAATTACTGTCTGTGTGATGCTGGCCAAGTTCCCTAACCTCTCTGGGCTTCCACTTCCAGCATCACTAATTTCACAATATGGTTAAAATCGACGAGTGCCAGTTAAGTCGTCTCTAGTGATGCCTAGCACGTAGTAAGCGTTCAGCAAATTATTATTGGAGGGATACAGTTCCTGGTCTAGGCATACTGTTCAGTCCCCCTTTCCCTCTGTTTTTATCCAACTGAAGCCAGCTGGAGTCACAACAAGGCATCAAACCACCCCAGGTGGGGATGAGAAAGCAAAGCAGGACAGTCCTTTCTGGGGTCTGGGTGACCTGGCAGGGGACAGCCATGGGCTCAGTGCTCCATTGAACTTCATGTCGATGCACTTGTGCTGGGCAAGGGCATTTGCCCTTCTCTGGATTAGCTGTCTCTCCTTCTCCCAGACCCTGCTTGCCCTTCTCCAGTAAAGACCTTGGGGTCTGAGTAGCGGGGCTGGATGCATGACCGGAGAAAAAATATTGCAGTACTGACCTCAGTAACGGTCAACAATAATAGCAAACTTTTGAGGGCTGACTCTTGGCCTGGCATACTGTGTGCCCATTGCTTTATGTCATTATCACAACCTCGAGAAAGGTGCTTTTATTAATCCCATTTTATAGATGAAGACACTGAGGCCCAGAGAGATCCAAAAACGTTTCCAAGGTCGCATGGTTAACAAGTCGGGATATGGGATTTGAATCACACTGACTCCAAGGCCCACCCGCCGCAAGCCCAATGCATCAGTACGTACCTGAACTTACATAATTTCTAATCCTCATAGCGACCTTATGGGCTGGATAGTCCCTTTTTACTATTAAGAAAATAAAGTTATGGGGCACAGCCAGAGGAGCATGTGACTCTTGATCTTGGCATCCTTGGAGTTCGAGCCCCACATTGGGTATAGAGATTGCTTAAATAAATAAATATTTTTTTAAAAAGTTAGAAAGGGTAAGTGACTTATAAGGTCACACAGCTAGTAGCTGTGGAACCAGAGTCCGGATCTTTTTTTTTTTTTTTTTAATAAAGCCACTCTTTTTTTTCTTTTTTTAAGGATTTTATTTATCTTTTTGACAGAGATCACAAGTAGGCAGAGAGGTAGGCAGAAGGAGAGCCCGATGCAGGGCTCGATCCCAGGACCCTGAGATCATGACCTGAGCGGAAGGCAGAGGCTTTAACCCACTGAGCCACCCAGGCAGCCCCAGGGCCCGGATCTTAAGCCCGCATTTTTTCACCCTTCCACCCTACCCTGGCCCCTCAGATTCATTAGAGCGTGGACAGGGGGAGTCTGAGGGGGAGGAAAACCGACCTTGACTAACACCTTGCATGTGGGTGGCGCTTTCACACAAGGCACCTCATTTACTCCTCACAACAGTTCCATTAAGAGGGTATAATTAGCTTCAAGAAGAAAAACCAGGCTCAGAGAGGTCAAGTGACTCACCCAAGGTCACGGAGCTAGAAGCCATAAATTCAAGATTCATATTGACCACTGGCTAGCAAGGATTTGCTTTTCCTCCTGGGTGTCCCATCCACAGCACTCCCCCTGCTGGCTTTGTGATTTTGCTTGGCTCCCAAGCCAAGACCGGTTTTCCACTGCCAGGTGCTTTGGGAGACTGAGCTCTGGAGATGGTACCACAGGGCTCTCTGCGGCCTGCCTTCCAGTGTGAGTTAGAACAAGAAGCTTCAGCAGCAGATCAGAAGCCATGAGGAGGAGGTCGGGGTGTTAGTCCTGCTCCCTCCTTCCCGGCCCTGCTTTGATTCTACGGTGATGGCTCCTTCTGGAGGCCCCCTTGCAGGCCTCTGACTCTGACTGGGCCGGAGAGCACCCTTTGGCCCAGTGCCTCTTCGGGCCTGGTGCTGGCCATCGCTTCCTGCCCCGGCTCATCTCCAGCCACCTCACCGCCCCTTGCCGATTCTCTTAATGTCGTCTTACCTCTGCAAATGGTTCCTCCATTCACTTCACCTTGACCGTCCCAGCTGAGTGTCCTATTTCCTGCTGGGAAATAGGACCAAGCCTCCTGGCAAGCCTCCTGGCATCCTGCGGAGGCTGTTCCTCTTGGGCTTACAAGGAAGGAAGGCCAACGTCTCCTTGCTGGGAGGACAGGTCCGGGGTTTCCCCCCAGCTCGTTGGTGGATAGACGGGATCGTGGCCCGGGACTGGGGCGGGCTCCTGCTGCTGTCCTCATCTCCATCTGTCCAGAACTGCAGCCTGGGGCCGCTCAGCCTCTCCAGGGGGGGCTCAGCTAGAGGTTCTTGTCACCCTCTCCCGGCCTGTAAGCTGCCCCCCAGAGGGGACAAAGGGCTCGCTGGCCCTGCACAGCAAGGCGGTGGTGTAAGGACTTGGACTCCCGGATCTTAAATCCACTGATGGTTCTCGGCTTTCTTCACAGCTCGATAAATATTTCATCAGTGGTGACTCCAAATCATCAGCTCCTTCCAGGTCATCCCAGACGGCTCACACCCTAGAAACTGCCACTGGTTTTGACATATTCTGCCTCTTCACCTCCCCTGGTCCTCATCCTCCCACCAGCCTCTGGCTTTTCTTCCATGAGAGAGCTGGGGGAAAGCCCCCACTCCCAGGTATTGGGGAGAAGTTCCGGGGGAAGGAAGGTAGAGAAGGGCACGTGGAGCTGCCTGTCCCCTTAAATACCAAGAGAAGGTGAAGGCGATGCCCCAGGATGTCAGCCATCTTCTGGGAGAGAAATACCTTCATTGATTTCATGGACTCCCCACGAGCGAGCAAGGCGGCAGCTGATCCTCGCACTGGGTTATGAATGCTAAGCTGCCATCCACTGCCCACTTGGTAGGTCTGAGAAGGAGCTGGGGGTGGGGTCGGAGTGTGGAAGGGAAAGGTCAGTGGGCCGGAGGCAGAGCATGGAAGACCTGGTGAGGGGGTTATGACCTTGACCTTCTTGGGGGGCAAAGAGAAAGGCCCGTGGGGGACTGAGGGGGGGCAGCCCCATGTGCATGGAAGGAAATGTAGCTTCCTCATGGCCTCTCGACCCTTTCCTCAAAGCAAACACTCTTTCCTGCTTATGCATTAGGAGGCCACGGGCTTCGAGTGCAGCCCCAGCAGCTCGGCTAGGAAGCCCCTAGGAGCGTGCGGCAGGAAAGAGCCTGGACCAGGGGAGAGGAGCAGGAGAGGTCAGTGCCTGTGGCCCCAGAGAAGGGAGCAGACAGCTGAGATCTGAGGCAGACTGGTCTAAGGACAGGCCTGGCGGGAGAAGGTGCTGGCAGAGGGCATGTGGGGTGAGGACAACAGCGGGAACTGAGCTCCAGGGGCGAGAGGGGGTATTGCTCCTGCATTTCCCTCTGGGCTTTTGCTGTTTAATCAAGTAACTACTGGCCCCGGGGCAATTCGGAGAGTTTCTCTGGCCTGCACTAGTGAGGTCACTTAATTGCCTTAAGATTCTGCTTGGGATTTTTCCTTCTGAATTTCTTCACATGGCCCAGCTTTACCCTGACCATCGTTTTAGTTCTGCCACTTAATGTCTCAGAGATCCCTGGAGGCGCTGGCCTCTCACGAACTCTCCGCATCTGAAACACCACCAAATGGAGAGAGGGAATAGCAATTCCTGGGAAGACCCGTGTAGGCGGCTCACTGGGCCTGGGATTTAAAAAGCAGACTTGAGAGAGGGTCAATGGCCTTGCATTTAGGGTGATTTGTTTTTCAGAGACACAGATTGGACAAGTACCTGGAGTTACCTGGAGATGCTGGGCCTCTGAAACCCTCATTTCAAACAGGCTGGTGTCTGGCTACCAACCTCCCAGCCTTTCAGCTCATCCCTAAGCCTGTCATTCTTCCCCAAGACCTTCAGCCCTAACTCCCTCAGAACTTCTCAGCCCCTCCTGACCCCACTCCTCTACCGACCCAGTCTCCACTCCTCGGTCTACCGCTTGCCGGGACCTTCGCCGGGCTCTGTGGGCTGGCCCGGTGTGAGTTTCCCTGGGGCCGGCCATAACAAAGTACCACAGGCTGCAAAATTTCTTATCGCACAGGTCTGGAGGCCAGAAGTTTAAAATCAAGGTGTTGGCAGAGCTGCGCTCGCCCTGAAGGCCCTGGGGGAGAATCCTTCCTTCCTCTCCTGGCTCCTGGTGGCTCCTGGTGGCTCTTCCTTGGCTTGTGGCCGCAACACTCTGGTCCTGGCCTCCATCTTCACAGGGCCGTCCTCCCTCCTCTGTATCTGTGTCCTTTCGTGTCTCTTGTAACAATGCCAGTCATTGGATTAGGGCCTATCCTAATCTAGTATTATCTCATCTCAATTTTTACCCGAATTACTTCTGCAAAGACTCTACTTCCAAATAAGGTCACATTCTGAGGTTCTGGGTGGACGTGAATTTTAGGAGGAAACCATTTAACCCACTATAGAGCCCCCTTTTCCTGCCACTGCACCTGCTTTCCAAATTCCCCATCAATGGCTCATGACCCAAGTCGGCATCTCCCTTTTGGCCTGGGGGCAGCTGAGCCCCACTCTTAGGCCCTCCCACTCTCACTGCTTTCTGGAGGCTCCTCAGCCAAAAGAAGCCCTCCCCTAGCATCTTCCCTCTGCTTCCCTCAGAAACCGGGCCAACCTGGAGATAATGGAGATCAGGGGGCAGGAGCTTCCTTGACTTCCAACCTACGAATGTGTCCATATTTTCACCCTTCCCACCTTCCTCCCAGCCCAGGTGAGGCCACAGGAGTCCCTCTCCTTCCTGGAGGTGCGTTCAGATCCTCATACACTTGCCTGAACTATAGCAAATTCTCCTGGCTGTATCTTTCTGCTTCCAGAATCATCCCACTCCTAAGTCTCTCCTCTCCACTCCGCTGCCCCAAAGCTATTCATTGACTCGTTCATTCCTTCATTCACTCGCTGGTCGAGCCAGGCATGAGGCTAGCCCCGTGCACCGCTCTGGCCTCATTTCCCACAACCCATGAGCTCACTGCCTTCTCAGAGCTGACGGGGGAGAAAGAGCTGTGCTGTAGGATAATGTTCCTATTCTTCAGGTCGTGGGTAGCCCCCTTCATACCGAGCCCTATCCTCCCTTTGACCTCTGTCTCCCACAGCCCACATCCCCGGCCAGGCCACGATGCTCCCATGCTATGGCGCTTTTCCTCTGACTGAAAACCCTCTGCCTCCCCTCCCGTCTGTCAAAGATCTCCCAGTCATCCTTAAAGATTCGGTTCTCATGCTGCTATTTTGTAGGAGCCTTCCTCACCATCTTAGACCCCCTCTTTTTTCTTTTTTTTTTTTGTCACATAACTCCTATTGCATGAATCATACTGCCTTGGGATAATTTGTTTACATGTGTGTCTCTCATTTTGCTTGAAGTCAAGGACAATATTTTATTCATTTGTGTCCTTTGTGTGTGGAACATGTAGACATTTAATAAATATTTAAATGTCTAATAAAAGAGGTGGCGGAAGACTCCATTCAGCTGAAGGTGGAAAGTGCCCGAAGACTTGGAAGCAGCCCCCCTTACTCCACCCCTGCAGCTGACCTCACTGTGCCTCCTGCTAGGTCACCCTCTACGGAGGAGTCCCCAAGGACGTAATGGAGGGGTTCAGGGTTGAATGGAGTTCCCCCCCACCCGCCGAAACCCCAATACCTCAGAATATGATCTCATTTGGTAATACGGTCATGGCACAGTGGTTAGTCAAGATGAGGTCATCCCGGCATTGTACGGGCCCTCAATCCAATAGGACAGACGTCTTTACAGGGAGGAGAAACTCCAACACGGACCCACACACAGGAAAGACACCTTGTAATTGAAGGTGGACACGGGGCTGACGCTTCCCCATGCCATGGAACACCAGAGCTTACCAGCAAAGCCCCAGAAGCCAGAGGAAAGGCCCAGAACAGGTTCTCTCTCACAGCCCTTGGGAGGAACCAGCCCTGCAGGTGCCCCCATCCTGGACTGCTGGCCTCCAGTACAGTGAGACGACACACTTCTGTTGTTTCAGTCGTTCAGGTTAGGGCATTTCAATATGACAGCCTTAGGAGCCTCACGCAGGAGATAAACGTGCTCGCAGAAAATAGGAGCTTTCCCTCACAGAGCAAGGCCCTTCGTCCTTCACACTGTTGTGCCATCTGACCCCCACGCAAGCCTGTGAGGAAGGCTTCTCAGCTGTTCTTATCCTCACTGTGTAGATTTAAAAAAACAAACCTGAAGCTGAAGAGGGGCAAAGTAATTCGGCTTACAGCTTTCCCTCTGTTCACCGGCAGAGGTTTCGGCCTTTCTCCACAACCGCATGGGGCAGCCTTGAGGCAGCTCTGTGAAGACCAACATGTCAGATGGTTGGTGAGGGTGCCAGGATGAAGGCCTGTTCTTCTACTTCAGGGTCATGTCTCCCCAGATGCCCCCCACCAGTCCCTCAGGTCCAGTGACCCTCCCCCAAAAGAACCACTTCCTTCTATTTTATTTTTATTTTTTTAAAGATTTATTTATTTTATTTTTATTTATTTGACAGAGAGAGACACAGCAAGAGAGAGAACACAAGCAGGGGGAACGGGAGAGGGAGAAGCAGGCTTCCCGCTGAGCAGGGAGCCCGAAGCGGGGGCTCGATCCCAGGACCCTGGGATCATGACCTGAGCCAAAGGCAGATGTTTAACGATTGAGCCACCCAGGCACCCCTTGAAGGAACCTCCTTTTTAAAGCTGCTGCCACCCACTCTCATACCCTGGGACTGTCCTCCCCCCACCACTGGCTGCAGAGAGCCAGCCTTCCCCGTGCCTCCTTCCTGTTACCCCTAAAGAGCACACAGGCCTTTTTCCTTTTAAGGGTTTACTGTGGATCACAGCACGGGGGGTGAGGGTAGAGGGGGTAGTAGGGGGCGTGGAGGGGGGTGGCGATAAAAGTAACAACCACGAGGATGCTTCAGAGTCTAATTTTCTTGACATTTAGTCATGTTCCTAATTTTGTTGTTGGACTGACCACAGCAATCCCCATTTCCCTCCCCTTCCCCCACCCCAACCCACTGTGGAATTTGGGTTTTATTTGTTAGTGTGGGCCCCATCAAACCTACTTTTTTTTATGAAGAAAGAATGAAGATGCCATCAAGGCAACCACTAGGTACCAGCCAGTAGTGCTCTGAAAGCCACCCGTCTGCGGGGACACGTGATTTCTAGGGCTTTCCAGAATGGGTCACGCTCACCTCCCCTGTGTCGCTGAAATTCTCCATACACCGCCTGGAATCACAGCAACTTGACAAGATCCAAAAATCCTCCTCAGAATAAAATTTCTGATGTTTCAACTGAAATATGTGGCATTATAAGGGAAATCAATTCCTTTGAAATAGTTATCAAAGATACTTAAAGATTTTGTGATATAATAACATGTAGGCTTTACTAGTATATTAAAGAGCATGATCTAGCTTCACAAAGTAACTACTGTAATTTTGAAGTCATGCTGAGCTATATGCTACTTGAAGAAAATATCTAAAAAAAACAGCTGTCATGGGTTATGAAAATGCCATGATTTCTACGGGGGACAAAGTGACAGGTATTGCTAATACTTCTGTCACCCGTGGCCTACATCCGTGGTTGAAGTAAATGCTTATTTTTTTGGTTAGTGGTTAGTACAAATAGTGATAAAATAATTTATTTTATTTTATTCCTTTTTTTAAAAGAGATTTTATTTTTAAGTAATCTCCACACCCAACACGGGGCTCGAACTCGCAACCGTGAGATCAAGAGTCTCAGGTGCCACTGACTGAGCCAGCCAGGTGCCCCTAAACTATATTATTTCTCGTTTAAACTCATGGGCCCAGATTGAAGAGCCCCAGCCCTAGATCCGTGCTGCTCAAACTTCCCTGTGCATATGAATCCCCTGGGGATCTGGTTAAAAAAGGCAGAGTCTGATTCTGGAGGTCTAAGGTGGGCTTGAGGCTCTGCCTTCTTCACAATCCTCCATGACAGTGGGCTGCTGGTCCCCAGGACGGATACGCACCCCCCAGGCCATCCTGCTAGGTTATGGTTACTGCCATAATGGGCGTCGGCTGCTCTTGTTGGGGGGGGAGGGGGGAGGGTGTCAGGGCCTCGGAGCAATTGAGTGAACTACCACTTCATGGTAGTCCTCTGGGGACAAGGCTGTCCCCGCAGCTTATCTCTCAAAGAGAACGCCGAGGACACTCTGCCTGGCAGAGCTTCAGGGGGACTGCAATCTCTTTAATGCTCTGGTTGGAGCCCGAACATGAGACCTTTTTGCTTCGCCTGTCAGAAACCAGGCTGGGCTGCTCAGATAAGACGCGATTTAGGGAAAAACAAAGACAAAATAAATGGCAGACAGTAAAACAGGACTGTAGATCATGACTTCCAGACACCCTGCCTGCCCCGGGGGGGGGGGGGGGGGCCTTGGCTGGCAGGTCTTGTGCTTTCCCTCAGGCTGAACCGAGGGAAGCGAAGCCCCAGGGGACAGGCAGCAGTTTTTACCAGAGCCTTCCCGAGAAGGGCAGGAATCTCTGAGAGGAGCCCCGGCTCACTTACTTGCTCCTTTTGGAGGTCTGGGGGTTTATAAAGGGAGACGCCAAGTTCCCTGCCCCCTTCCCCGTTCCTGGCTACTTCAAAATGGTGGATCCCATCTTCTACTTCCTGGGAGGCCACTGCTGGGAGGAGAGAATTCCCTCTTGGCCTCAGCCTGGGGCTGCCTCCTGGGCTCTGGGCTAACAATGCTCTTTGTCCCCATTGCAGGTTCTTTAATGACTATTCACTCTATTGTGGGAAATCCTTCCCACACCCACTCACCTACCCAAGTGCTGTAGCCTCAACCCACAACCATGTCTGAATATAACACATGAGATTGAATAACCACATGCAAGAGAATCACGCACACACACACACACACGCACACACACACACCAGTGCAAGGGGGCTCACCCTGTAGCAATCTTGATTTCCACACTTGTAATCTATCCCTCTCTGGAGCCCTGGTTAAGAGCATCATCTTTGCAGCCACTCAGATCTGGGTTCCAGGTACACCACAGACAAGCCGCCTTGACCTTGAGGAATCTGAATCCTTTCTCTAAGCTTCAGTGTACCAATCTACAAAATGCGAGTAACGCAAGTGTCCACCTCATTGGACTGTTGTATGAACTAAGTAAGATGATGCTTGCAATCAGTACTCTGTCCGACACACCCTAAATTCCTAATATTCATGATCTGCATGCTAGCGCGTAGCGAAGTAGTTATTTTGGCATTTAAAACTATCACTTCTCTCAGGGCGAGTACCATGCTTGCTCCATGGTAGGTGCTTGATCAATGCCTTTTGAATAAACGAAGTTAGCATATTCTCAAGGCTATTCTTGTTCGGGAAAGCATCCCTTCAGGCATCCCTTCAGTCACTGTAAGGAGGATTGCGATATGGTGATTTATTGTATTTTTATTTTTTGAAGTTTATTATTTTTTTAGTGATCGCTACACCCGATGAGGGGCTCAAACTCACAACCCTGAGATCAAGAGTCGCATGCTCCACCAACTGAGCTGGCCAGGTGGCCCTGACATTGTGATTTATAATAAGAAATATACATTCGGTCTTCCTCTGTCCCTGACACAGAGCCACGAAACCCCTTGGACTTTCCTGTGATTGAATGAGAAAGGTGTCTTTTATTATATTAATGAGATGACTTTTGGACCTCACCTAGGCAAGGAGGCTGGCTGCCTGTGGAATCAACCCTGTGATTAGAGGGCTAGAACTTTCAGTCTCCCCGCCCCTCTCCATCCCCTTTACCTCTGGGGAGGAGAAAGGGGCAGGAGTTTGAGTTCAATCAACAATGGCCAATGATTTGATCAATCATGCCTATGTAATGAATCTTCCATAACAACCCAAAGGCCAGGATTCAGGGAGCTTCTGGGCTGGTGAATGCATGGACATTCCAGGAGAGTGGCGCTCCTGGGAGAGGGTATGGAAGCTCGACACCCTTTCCTCATGCCTTGCCCTGTGCATATCTTCCATTTGGCCGCTCCTGAGTTATACCTTCTCTAATAAACCAGTGATCTAGTAAATGAAATGTTTCTCTAAGTTCTGCGAGCTACTCTGGCAAATTCACTGAACCCAAGGAGGCAGGCGTGGGAACCTCCGGATCTGTAGCTGTTCTACCAGAAGCCTAGGTGACAATCTAGACTCCGGATTGGTGTCTGAAGGGGGAGGGGACAACCGAACCCATACTAAACCTGTGGGATCTCCAGGTAAATAGTGTCAGAATCGAGCTGAACCGTAGGACACCCTGCTGGAGTCAGAGACCTGCTTGGTGGTGTGGGAACCCCCCCCCCACATCAGCACAGATGTGAAATGTTGGAGCAAACGGTCAAGAAAGAATTCTCGAGAAGTCTTTGGTGCAAACAATGTGGTTTTATTAAAGTACGGGGACAGGTCCTGTGGCCAGAAAGAACTGCGTTGAGGTTACGAGGAGTGACTGATTATATACTCTCAAGCTGGGAGGGGGTTAGGGACAGTGTGAGTCTCTAAGGAATTGGAAGTGAGGTTTCCAGGACCTTGAGGGCTCATTTACTAATGTCTAGGAAACCTTTAGTCATGGGACCCTTCAGATGTAGGGTAAGCCATATGCTTGGCGGTGAGCCATATGCTTGGAGGATGATTGCTGACATATATGGGGAGGTGGGGAGCAGATAAAGGAAGTTTCAAAAGGGATTTTTCTGTTACAGGAGATTTACAAGATGCTGGAGGTCAGTCTAAGTTGAGTTCCTGGAGGAAGGTCACTGCCTGTCTCAATGACTTGTCAATGGGCTGTAAGTTGTAAAGAAGTTTAATTTTTTCTATATTTTTTTTGCCTTTGTTCTCCACATCAGGAATTGGTGTCCAAATCATAGAGACACAGTCCACTCTCACGCATGATTGAGACACAACTCATGACCATCTCCCTTGATCCTCAAACCCTGTAAGATCATCATGAATATGCTCATTTTGTCGGGAGGAAACCAAGGCTCATGGCGGCTTAGTGACTTGCCTAAAGTAACACACCTAGCAAGTGCCTGGGCTAGGCCTCAAACAGAGACCCAAATGCACCCAGAAACTGCATACATCCCATCTGAGGTCAGGTGGCCTGACTTATGATTCATCATAAGGATCCTATGTACCTAGGGAGCTACAGAAAGATATTCCCAGAACCTGGAGCTTAAGTCATTTTCAAAAGAGTAAAATAGCTAAAAATTAACAAAAATAGATACATTTAGCCGTTTATAAAAAGAACCACTCCAAATGATGCTTTGTAAATGTGTAATGAAGAGATCGGGAAATACCCAAACCCAAAAAAGGTGACCGGGACCAAAAAGTAGTAAAGAGACTTGCAGCACAATCAATAGTTCTCGAACTGACTGAAGGAAAGGTATGGCCACTGAAGTCTGTGGTCTGCCTAGAGCCCAGAAAGAGTGCCTTCAAAGGATAAAAGCAGTCAGTGTGTCTCTGGTTCCACCTGAAGGAGACACCCAGGCTCTGGAGAGAGAGAGATACTGCCGTGGGCCAGGCAGAGTTCATCACAATTTCTAGGACTCGTGAAAATGTCCTTTTGCTCTGTACTCACTGAGCACCCTTCTGATGAGTAGTTTTCGAGGTTAGCTGGATACCGGAAAGGGCATACCTGGTAGGAACTGTCACCCTGTTTTACATTTGCCTTGGCTTCCTCAGTCTCTTGGGAGTTTAATGATTGTGAGTCAATCTTGAGCCTTGTCTCCCAGTCTTATACTGGCTTCAGGTTTATCAGCATCTTATGAATTAATCATTGTAAGCCAATACCTCTTGAACCCAAACAATGAAGGGAATGCTAATAAATCCAACATCTGGAACTGGAAACCAGAGCAAGGGCCACCCCCTGGTCAACGGCCTCTACCCTGGGAGACCCCGCCCCCCACCCCAAGGTGCACGTAGGATGTCTATAATGAAATCCCTCATCATTCAGCCTCTGGCCACATACCTGCAGAGTCAAGGGAGGATAATAGGTCACTTCATGACGTCCTCCTAGGCACTTCCACCTAGGGTCCACTGGACCTCCTTAGCAGAGCCAGGAGCTAAGGGGGGGTGCAAAACATAAAGGGGGAGTGCAAAATAACACAGGCTTATTGGAAGAAAATGGTGTCATAGGCACTCAAGCATCTCAAGGTAGAGGGGGGAAAAAGGAGAGTTTTCTTTCTTTTTTTTTTTTCGTGCCCATGGTCAGACATGTGTGAGCCCTGCTCCTCCCCTCGAAAGAGCAGGAAGCATGAGGCAACAGGTGATGCCAGAGTCCAGGGACACAGGAGGATTCGTAAACCCTGGACGCTGTTTCCCACCAAAGAGAAGCCACACAGGTGGGCAGGCGAGGCGGGCGCCTCCAGTTCCACTCAAGGGATGACAGTTCCCTCTTCTCTCTTTCTCCCCTCTGGGATTCTGGAAGTGATGGAGATAATTTACCAGTTAATGTGGGCAGATGGCTTAATTAAACTAAATCGAAAGGCATTCACAGCGGTTCTGGGTGTGTGAGTGACGGGGGGTGGGACCCTGGGAACCACCCGCCAGATGTGTCCTCTCCCGCCGCTGGGTGTCCTGCTTGGTCCTGAGGCGCCAGAGCACAGGGTACTTGCAGGGTGACCTGCTTGGGAATCTAGGATCCTGGCTTCAGAAGGGGGTTCCTCCTGCAGCCTCTGCCCCAGCAGCCTGCGCAGGTCCCGGCTCACGCTTTGAGAGCAGCCTCTGATTTGGGGGCCGTCTCCAGGCCTAAGGACAGCAGCCGCCAAAGCAGCTGGCACTACTGACCCTCCCTGAGGCTGGCTGGGTGCTGGGCGCTACTCAGTCACCCAGGCGTTGGTCCCAAGTTCCTGCCCTCAGGGAATTTAGAGCAGGGTGGAGATCTCAAACTCCTGGGCTTTGACCGGCAAGACCGGAGATTCTACTCCTAAAGTTTACGGATGATCACACTGAGGCCCAGAGAGGGGAAGCAACTGGTTTACCATGAACAGCGAGCAGAAGAGGCATGAGAACCCTCAGCGCCTGTGCGGTGATCGGGCGTATGTGCATGTGCGGCACGCGGGCTCGCGCTGCATGCAAGCCCGCATACATATAGGGGTGGAGGGGATACAGACACTGCCAGCTGCTCTAATTCCCGCCCCCCACCCCCGTCCCCTTCCCATATTCCTCAGTTGTTGGGGTTCCTGCCAGAAGAAAGGCTAAGCCCTTCCCCATCTCTCTGGTTATGTCCGAAGGGAGGAGAGGGAACCCCCCCAAAGGCAATGAGCTTCCGGCTTCCACCCACTCCAGCCTCCAGCCGGGAGCTTTACGGTCCTTGGGAAGGGACCCCAGGGGGCGGCCCCGCATCATTCCCTGGGCGCATTCTACTTCCGCGCCTCATTAACCTATCCTGTCTGCAGTTGGCAAGTTTAGGGGGAAGAGACAAACAACAAACCATCCTTCTCTCAATCCCCCTGCCCCCAAATGTCTTAAAATGATTGTTTTGGCCCAGAGCCAGGGAAGTGATGTTTTCCAAACCGCAAAGCAACGTTTCGTGGCTCATTAGCTTCATTACCTTGCGGACCAGAAGCCCCCTCATCACCAGGGAGCCCGCGTTGGCCACCTGAGTCTAATGCCCCCGGGAGGATCTGAGTGACTTGGGCAAAGACGCTTAGGGTCTTGTCCTCAGGGCTGCAGCTGTTGGCTTCCAGGAGGGCT
>CM052798.1:83495078-83634148 GCA_028533885.1 Nasua narica | reverse complement strand
GAGCCTTGGGAGAACCTGCTAAGGTGGGCAGAATTATCCCCAGTTTGACAAATGAAGCCGCTCAGCAAACAAGTGGCCAAAGATAGCCTAGCCAGTGCCAAATGCACGGCTAGAGCTCCGGTCCCCCGGTTCCTGTCCATGTTCAGTCCCAAGGAGAGCTGAGCTGAACTCCAGAGAAATCCATGATGGAGCAAAAGCCCCAAAGTGAGGAGGCCTCCTCAGGCAGGCTAAAAGGAGCCGCCAGGGGCCACCTGGCTCCAGCTCTTATTATAGTCTGTGCTGGCCCAACCCAACCTCTAGCTTCCAGACTCCTCCTCGGGGCATCTGAGGACGGCTCCGAATCCTCCTGTGGAATATAACATTCCAATAGATTTGGCTACAACTTCAGGGGAGCTCAGGGGCCCTGAGAGTCAGCAAATGGTCTTTGAGACCCAGGAGTGAGCCTAGGTGGGGAGGAGAGCCAGGGTCTGGAAGGGTGGAAGAAGATGGGACCAGCGCTATGGGGGCGGGGCGGGGCTGGGGGCGGGAGCAGAGAGTGGGGGGCCACTGATGGCCAGGGCAAGGGTCCTGTGGCAGAGCCCCAGGTGGGCCATGCCCTTCCCGGGGGGGGGGGAAGTGTGCTACATGCGTGAGGCCACCAAAAGACATCACGGAGCCCTGGGGGTCCCCCAGGACGGTCCTGGCCCATCCCGGAAGCGGGTTTTGTTCTAACAAGGGAAAGTGGTATCCCGTGACACAGCTCAGAGTCCTGAGCCTCCATTCTGGAGAGCAGATTAAGATTCCTTCCCCTGAAGCCAGCCGTGTCCACGGTTACACTAAAAATCCGGAGTGGTCTTGGTCTCTGAGTAACTGAAGCCTCCCACTTGCCAAGGATGGGGTGGCGTCAGGCTAACCCAACCGGCAAGGCAGCCTGTTAAAAATAATGCTTACGTAAAGAAAACACCCTCAGAAAAAGAAGCCTGAGTAATCTGGGCGGGCTGGAATGAACGCCTCCTCTTCTGACCTACCTCTGAGATGAAATGATCTATTTCTTCCTCGAATCGCTCCCCCAGTTCTGTTCATTCACGTGCTTGCTCAACAGACACCCAAACAGTGTTTTGGGTTTGCCCGGCTGTTCTATTTCCAGCCTGTTGAGTTCATTTTAGGTCCCGCAGTCGGGGATTGGTCCCTCCTGCTTCTCCCTCCTCCCCTCCTCCCCTCCTGCATTTTCTCACTCCTCCTGCCATGCGCCGCCATGCGCCATGCTTCCCCTCCCACTGCTCCATCTTCCGTCCTTCCTCTCTGCCCCTCCCTCCTCTTCCTCCCCCTCCCACTTCCCCCCTTCCTTCTCCGGGATCCCTGCTCTCTGCCTCTCTTCTAGCGCTCTCTCCTACCTCCTCGCTCTTTGGCTCCCATTCCCCAGAGCTTGCAGGTGTGTGTGGACAAGACTCGGGGGAGAGGGGAGGAGCAGGCAGTTTGGCAGGCTTCTCTCTGCCATCTCACTGCCTTGGGAAGGACATACACGGGTATCGCTGCTCCTGGGTCACCAAGAGGGAAATGGCCTTGCCAGCCGGTCATCTCACGAGCATTCACGGCCCAAGGCCCCGCATCATGCTGGACAGTGTCTTCATCCTGTCATCCTGCAGTGAATGGCCCTAGCAAGGATTTCTGGAAGACGGTTTCCAGTGGGGTCTGCCAAGCCCTACTCCCCCGATCATCTCTCTAAGTATAAATGCCCAGAGCACCATCCGCCTGGCTGAGTCTGGCTTGCTATCTCGTGCCTTCCACCTCTGTGAACTCCTCCCAGGGCAATCTCCAAGAAATGCCTCACTTCGCAGGCAGGGGGAGAGCGCCCAGAGAGGTTAAGTCATCTACCCGGTGTTACACAGGTCACAAGCAGCAAAGCCGGGGGCGGGGAGGGCAAAATTCTGGGTGTGCACAGTTCATGAGAGCAAGGGCGCCAGGGCCGAGGGGGCCAGCTCCATCCCACGGCTGCGTGTGGCCACAGAGCCAGCGGTCAGGCACATGGGAACCAGAGCCAGGCAGAATGGGTTTGCGTCAAAGTCGGCGTGGGCAATCTCTCTGTGAGGTCTCTGTCGGGCTAACCTCTGTGACTTCGTTCCTTATCTGTAAAACGGAAGTGATTAAAAGAGCCCCCACCTCCTGGGTCTTTCCTGAGGATTCATCCTGCCAGAAGGCTCAGAACAATGCGTGGCCTGTTACGTACTCGGTGTAGGCTCTATTTCCGGAGAAATCCACTCCCCTCTTCTGGAGGAACACCCCAACCTCTGAGAGAAGCTCAGAGGAATGATGAGCTTTCACCTCAGGTGGTGCTCTATGGGCTCCAGAAGACCCTTCTACCCACTTCCTCATTTAACCTTCAGGCCTCCCTTGGAGGAAGGCAGGGATGGTTTCATTCCCATTTCACAGATGTGGAAACTGAAGCCGCAGTGACCTGGGACTGGCCCGGACTCCTGTGGGAACAAACGTCTCCAGTCCTTCTCTCCCTATGGCCCATGCCATAGGGTAATTGGCCCTCAGAGAGTTTTTGCCCCAATCGGCACTCAGAGAGTCGAAGAGGGCAGGAGGCTCCTAGAATACTCTCGTGATGACTGGGGAGGTGGAAGATGGAGAAGGGAAGAACCCAGGACGTAAGCCCTTAGCCATCCCAGGAAGACGCCAGTGACAGCCAGTCTGAAGCCATCAGCCCCAGGAGAGAAAGGCCCAGGTGGTCAGAGCCTGGGAATCAGAGGGGAGTCGGGGGCCGTGGTTCGGGGCTCTGATGGCAGGAGGGGAGACTTGGCTGTCACACAGTGGTGGGGTGGTAGAGAGAGAGAGAGAGAGACCCAGCATCCCAGGGGTTTGTTCTGGACAAATTCTGAGAGCAGACATGGGCAAGAATGACAGTTGCGTATGACAGAAGTCAGCGGTGGGCGGCTGGGATCTTATTCGAGCCTTGGGAGAGCCTTGGAGAGCAGATTAATCCCAGGCTCTGGTCCCTGCCTGCCCGTTCATTCATCATGGAGCTCCCAGCACTGAGCAGGGGCTGGAGATAAGAGCGTTAATGAGGGAAGCACCTACAAATGAGCAAACAAGCGGCAAGCTATCCCAGTGCTGGGTACTACAGTGGTGGGGCGGAGGGTGTACAAGGGACTGTGAGAGTGTAAAGGAAGAGTCCAGGAAGGGCTCTCAGAGGAGGTGACAGCTGAGTGGGCCTTGAAGGATGAATAAGTGTTTGCCGGCAGAGGACTCAACACTGGAATATGGAAGAGGGACAAAAAGGAGAGAGAGGGTCTTTAGACAGAGGCAGCTTCTGCTGCATAGCACTGCTGATTTCCCTTTTGTGCTCCGTTTTCTCTTCTGTTAGTCAAAGTGAAGCCAGAATTCCTTGTAGAACCTTGGCCTCTAATTGGATTCACATAAGGAGCTCCTGCTTTCTTCTCTGATCAAAACAAACAAACGAACGAACGAACGAACAAAAACTACCCTGCTTGGAACTCTCTGGACTTTCATATAACACAGAAGGGGGCTCTTACTCCCTAAGTCGAGAGGAGGTCTAGTGATCCTGTGAGCTGGGAAATAAAAATATATGCGGACCCTAATTTATACTAGAGTGTGGATGACTGGCACAAGATACTTTTCAACGCATAGATGAGCCCACGAAGAGAGGGCAAAGAGAACAGAAGGACCTTGGGAATATGTGTGTTTGAGATGCAGATAAGGGCGTGGCGTTTCATAAGGGTAGAGAAAAACCCAGGAAGAGAGATGGAGGATTCTAGAAACCAATTTTCCAGCTCTGTCCGGGGAGATCAGCTAGTCACCGTCCAGCACACTGAGGCCCAGTGGGAGAATGGTCCCACTGGGGCCTTCTTACATACCCCCTACCCTCATTATCCTACCCTCAGGCTCCCCGGGAGCTGGTTGCCACCCCCAGGGGTGTCCTGAGAGAAATGAGGTCCCTAATCGATCTGCCAAGAGTACAAACAGTGTCGTCCCTCAGGGGAGGAGACGGTCCAGAGGCATGAGGTTGGATGCCGCTGGGGTATGGGGAAGGCGGCTAGTTCTGATTCTTGTGCCTTGGAGCTGTGGCCCCCTCTAGTCCACGGGCCCCCCAGACTGGCAATCTAGTGGCCTAGGAAGGGTGAGGATCCTGAGGCAGCTTCTCCATGCTGAGAGTGGTGGCGGCGGCAAAGCTCTCTCTCCATAGCAACCTGGCAGCCGCCCCCCCAGGGAGGGCCGCCATAGCAATAGCCAGTCCAGAAACAGCTCCTGGGGCCTCCCGGGCCTCCCGGGCCTCCTGGGCTCACCCTTGCTCTTCCCAACGGGCAGCTGGCCGGGCCTGGGCCAGGTGGGGCACCTTCTCTCTGAGCCCCTCTTGGGTGAGGGCTGCGCGCATGGAGAAAAGTCTGTATTTGTGTTTCCCTTGTTTGGATGATTTGAGCGTTTGATCACTCATCATTGCATTTGCAGCAATTGTCCTTGGACCTGGGGCCTACCTGTGAGAAACTGGGGGAGGTGCTGAGGGGGTCTCTAGGGATATTCGGAATGGAGTTGCCCCCGGGTTAAGGAATCCTAGGCTCTGGTTCCTGCAGAGGTCCCCTCGGGGGTAGTCACAGCCCAGTGGTCCCAAGCTCTTGAGGTGAAGGCTCAGGATGTCCCTAGAGGACCCCTGCTGTCCAGGGGCGGGGAGAGGGCTGAGCCGGACCAGGAGGCTCAGAGTTCCAGAAAGACTGCATGCGGGGGAGGGGGACTGGCTTGAGGGCCATACTGGGCCAGGGAACTCGCGTTCTTTCCCTCTTTCCCACACCCCAACCTCTGTCTCCTCCAGCCTTGTTTTTTTCCCCTCTTCATCCCGCCTTCATCCCTCCCGCCTCCATCACTGCCTTCCTTTGCTCCCCCATCCAGGGGGAGCGTCTACATGCAAGGCGTGGCCCCCCGAGGGGAGCCAAGGTGAATCAGCTCCCTCAGGTAGCTCGTGGGGAGGGGGGTGTTTGCACAGGTTCCCCAAACTGCAGGTGGAAGCCAAGTCCCAGGAGGGAGAGCAGGAAGAGCTCCGAGAGCTCCCGTCTCAGCCTCCCTCTCTCTCAGCCCTCCTCATTATTCTGACAGTTTCTCAGGCAGGAAATGCATAATGTAAAGAGAAGAGCTTTCACCGTTCCTCCCCAAGGACTCCCAGGAAAGCCCTAGAAGGGAGCTGCAGAAGCCAGCTGGAGACAGCTTGGAAGAAAAGGAGAGGATGTAGTTCGGCGGCTGCTCATGGCCCGGCCAGGTCTGCCCATTCATTCATTCATATAATATTTATGGTGCCCCTTGCGCCGCGCTGGGCCCCGGGTACTTACAGGGAGGCCGGCAAGAGACAAATAGGTTGTTCTAAAGCGTGCTAAGGCCCTGGGAGAAAAGGAACCTGCTGCAGTGGTAGGAGACAGCACAGGGCACTGGAGGGGGCCACCAACAAGTGATATTTAAAGCCAGATCAGAGGGTAAAAGCCTGGCGAAGAAGTCTGGTGAGGTGGGAGAGAGCTGGAGAGATGGTGGCTGGAAGAGAAGGTGCGTGTAAGAAAGGCTCAGCGGCTGAGGGGAGAGAGGCCTGGGTGACAAGGCAGAGGCTGGGAGGGGCCTGAGGAGCCGCAGGCCTTTTTAGGGCCCCGCCCCCTTACCTTGACAGAGTTCAGATTTTATTCAGATGCAGTGGGAGCCAGCCACGGAGGGTTTAAGCCGGGGGACAGGATCTTCATGTCCATTTTAAGAAGCCCTATCCGGCTGCTGGGAGGAGACAGGCTTGCAGAAAGGCAGATGGGAGCCAGGGAGGAAGGGAGAGAGACGGAGGGCTTGAGAGGTGTATTTCAGAGTGAGGGATGACAGGACTGTAATGGGCTGGCATGAGGGTGGGAGAGATCTTTTCCAGTCTTTCAGCCTATCTCCCCCGTGACACGGGAACATGAGCCCCCTGAGGGCAGGGGTCCTGCTGGCCTGGTTCACAGCCGGGGCCTTTGGTAAAGATTCAATGTGTGGTCAGTGAGTGAGTGAATTCAGGTATGAGAGGGAGGGGTTAATGATGACACCCCGCTTTCTGGCTCAGCATGGGGGGCAGGGGGAGGGTATGGTGGAGGAGACAGCCGTGAGCTCAGAGCCCAGTGTGGGGGTGGGGGGGGAGGGCCCGAGCAGGTGGGGTGAGTGTGTGGACAGCAGGAAGGGGAGGGCCGCTGATGTACACCCGACATGGAAAGTGGGGCCGGGATTGGAGAAAAAGCTCACTGTGTGTTTGTCCAATGAACGAATGGAGTTGAGAGGAAAGTTCTGGGCCGGACCTACCAGTGTGGCTGTCACCAGGTCCTGGAAGGTGTTTCAGACCGTAGGCATGGACAAAATGGCTCACCTAGGGGGGAGCGTGTAGAGAGAGAAAGGAAGGGACCTCCTCTGGTCACCCCTCTCCCCACACCGGGAATTGCTGAGGTAGGGAAGCAGGGACCCTAACTTGGCAAAAGGCAGAGCCCTGCACTTTGGAGAGCCTCTTAGGGTACGGTGACCAGGAGTGAGGGTGGGGGAAGGGGGTCAGGCTGGTCCCTCAGCCCTGTGAGAAAAAGAGAAGCTTCCAGCACCAACAGCAGAAGGCCTCTGACCCCCTCTGACCTGGAGCCCCGACAGCCCTCCTTCTGGCTCCTTCTCCTCAGCCCACGATGCTATGGCCAGGCCCAGCTGAGGTTCCCCAGGAGAGAGCAGGTCCCAGGGTCCCTGCCAGCTCCTGTGGCCTTTAGAGCAACACACGCAGTCAGGGGCTCAGGTGTGGTGACCACAGCCCCCGGGAACTGGGCCAGCTCATGGGCCACCTGTCATGTTGATCCCACAAAGGCCCGGAGCCTGGCAAGGAAAGCAGGTGCTCCTGGTGAGAAGGCTGTCGGGGCCCCGGGAGGCTGTAGGGGCGGGGGCTGGCTACACATCGTCAGCCCAAGCCCAGAGTATCAACCGAGTCATCGGCCCAGACGCCCCACAAATGCCGGTCTCTGCCCTGGCAGGCACCCGCGCTTGGCTGGAAAGAGGCAGACAGTCTAGCAGGGAGTTCCCCTCCAGACTAAAGGGCTCGGAGGAAAATCGTGCTAGGAGGGGAGTTCATCCGGGTCCTGTTAGAAAGACCTGGGCTCCAGACCTGCCTGCCCCACGAAGGAGCTGGGGGGCGCCACCCCCCAAGGCCCCAGGCAGAATGTGTGAGAACCGGAAGAGGTCTTCTAATTCAACCTCCCACGCCCAGCTGAAGTTCTTCCCATGAACCCTGCCACGTGACCACCCAGTGTCTCTCCAGACATTTCCAGAGACGGAGACCTCATACCCACAGGGCGGGCCATTCCTATGCAGCAGTTATTAGAAAGCCTCTCTTTTTCCGCAGGTCTGGAAGGGCCCAATCGCCAGGCGTTAACAGTGTCAGCTCCAAGGAGGAGCGGAGGACCACGGCAGGGTGACGGGGCCTTCCTTCCCTGTGGATTTGGTACGCGATGCTTTCAATACCGTGTGTGACGTTTGTTAATAGCAAGGAAAACAGAAAGTCAGGTTCCTCTTTCTTTGACCCCGATCCGTCCTCCTAACATTTCCACCTATTGGTCCCAGGTCTGCTCTCTGGGATCAGAAAATAAGCTAACTAAAGCCGCTTCCCCTTGGATGTCCATCAAATACTTTAGATAGGGATCCCCTTTCTTCTCCAGGCTGAGTCACTCCGGCTGTAACTTGGTCTCCAGGCCGGACCCCATCCCAGTCAGCCCCTTCTGAGCCTCACACACTAAAACTCAGTGGGTTGCAGAGGAAGGAACCAATAATTCCAAGTTGGGAGTCATGCTAATTAATTAATGAAATCCTCTTTTACATGTGGGGGTGGGGTGGGGAGGGAGGGGGTACCACCAGATCGCTCACTTCCTCAACCCTCGGTTATCTATAAAAGGGGAAAACAATACCTTCACCATCAGAACCAATTGAGATGAAAGAAATAAAACATTAAAAACGCAAATCCCTACGCTTGGGGTTCTGACTTAGAAGCCCCATTCTATTTAAAAAGCAGTGAAGCCTTGGACTCATGGAGCCAGATGGCTTGGGTTCGAATCCCAGCTCTGCCACTCCTCGGCTGTGTGACCTTAGAGAAATGAACCCACGCAGCTGTGCTGCAGTTTTTTCCATGAAACGAGGGGAATAAGGACGCCAATCTCGGAATGCGTTTTTCAGAACATTGGATGTATCGCCCAGCACTCAGTAAGCATTAGCTGTCTGGAGTCAGGACCCCCACTCTGCCTTCTCCACACAGAGACGGGCTTTCCCAAAATGAGGTTAATCCATAGCACTTACTTGGAAGGAGAGGCCGTAAACCAAACTGGGGTGGGCTACTGGGGTGAGTTTTTCCACAACACTCGCCCTGGGCAAGGGTTCTATGCGGGGCACTGCGCCAACAATTCGGCGAGGTGCCCGCTCTCCTACTCCCATTCGACAGATGAGGAAACTGAGGCTCACAGGGGTTAAGTAACTCGCCCTTCAGGTCACACAGCTAGGAAGTCACGAAGCCAGGACTCTAGCTGAGTCTGTCTGACCCCTAACGTTGGTGTGCGGCACCAGCGTCCTGCTTGACCAGCTCGGTAATTTGGGCTCAGGAGCTACTTTCTGAGGAAGCCACCGCTTTTCTTCCCTGACTGACAGCACTGCCCGCTATTTCTGTGAGGTGAGGCGGAGGGCCGGGCTGTTCTCTCCCTCAACTCTCTGCCCCTGCACGCTGCCCCCTCCCCTCCAGGAGTCTGTCATCAGATGGTCACTGGTCACCGGGGACCCCAGCTGCAGCTCCTTGGGTCCCCGCGGGGCCGTGCTGGTCCTTGGGCCGTTTGCTGGTCCTTGGCTCCTGACCGTGAAATGGTTCCACACTCACCCACAAAAACACAACACAACAAGAAAACAGCCATTTTGGACGTGGGCCCTGATGCGTAATATCATCACAGAGCCAGCAGTGCCTCCTGGCCCATTATCGCCTGGCCAGGCTTCTCGGAGGCGAGCCTGGCTGCAAATGGCTTTCTTGGGTCTTAGGGGGGGCCCCGCAGCCCCCACTCGCCCTGCACGGCCGGAGGAGAGCTTATCTTTAATTGACAACTGGCTGCCTGCCATCACTTGCCTCAGCTGGCTCCGGCTCCACGCCCGATTTCCTCTCCCACTTCAGGAGCAGGCTTCCCCTCACCTCTTTGGTGCCCTCGGCTCTGCCTCCCTCACCCCTGCCCCCTGTGACCGGACATGGAGGAGAGCTCAGAGGTCTGTGGGCAAAGGCCCGAGAGCTACAGCGAGGGGGGAGGAGAGGACTAACGACTTGCGGGGCACCCACCGTGTGTCATGTGCACACCGAGGGCCCCGGGCCGGGTCTGGACACGCACGGTGTCTGAAATCAGGGTTGTTGTGATCCCCGTTCTCTCTGGGCCGGGAAACCAAGGCTCGGTGAGCTGCCCCCAAGTCACCCAGCTAGCACGTGGCGAGCTTTGAATGCAGACGTCGAACTGAGGCCCTGGGACGGTCGCTTATGCCCAGAGTAAGAGAGGGTGAGGCGGACGGACACACGTTCCCAGACGTGGCTGCGAGGCTTCCAGAGTCCAGTGCAAAATGAACACGCAGGGCCCCTTCTGCCGTGATTTCAAGATGCTGACAGCTGGGCGTGAAGCCACACGCCCAGGAGCCAGCCCTGCAGGTGCCCCCACGTGAGTGAGCAGGGAAACCTCCGTGAGGGACCGTGTGTCACCATCACGGCCCCCCATCCTCTGGGGGCCCATGATTCGGTCATTCCCCGCCCCTCAGTGGTCCCAGATGAGCCATCACTCTCGTCGACCTCAGTGTGGCAGCCGCCCAGTCGTCGCTGCGCCTTGGGCATCCCCAGGGCCCACATAGAATCGGCACAATTGCAGGGAGCCCCCCACCCCAGAAATAAGCAGGAATATAGAGGGACTTCTTCCAAATGCCTCTGTCTTTCCGCACTACCGTGGGGCTCAGGGGGCAGCAACAGAGACCAGAACCCTCCCTGGGAGCCGGGGGGCCTGGGTTTTCCTTTCCCGACCCCAGGCAATCCTTTTTCCTCTCTGAGCATTCGAGTCCAGCTCTGGGTGCAGGGGCGGCGAGGTATCGATGATTCCTGGGGGGCGGGGGGGTGATAGGAGTGTGCTGCATTTCTCAGGTGTCGGGGTGCAAGCCCAGGGACGTCCCCGCAGACACAGAGGCAGAAAGGAAAGGCGGAGGCAGTCACTCGCGGCAGGAGCAGCAGGCCGCTCCAGATGTCTTTATTGGGCTCGAGCACGGCGCGACAGTGGGGGACATCCAGACAGGGCAGCAGGGCCTGGCCTAGCATGCCTCAGACACACACATGAGGGGACAGCTCTAGAAAAGGACTGACCAACACTAGGGAGGACAGGGTGGAGTGGGGAGGGAGGGCCGCGGGAGGGGCAGAGGCCAAGGTCGAAGGGGTCACCCGGCCTCCGCTATTGCACGGTCCTCTGGCCACCGGCCAGGAAGTACAGTATTGCAACTGGTCTCCACTCGCCCGAGGCGTCCCCTTCTCAGACCCCTGAGCCGGATGGGCAGACAGACCCCCTTCCCTGCCCGTCTGCCCAGCAGCATCTTAGAAAACAAACAGACAAAGGGGACGGAACAAAAACCCCCCAATGAAAAAAGACAAAACACAACCCCTCAGTCCAGGACAGAGGTAAGGGGGAGGAAGGTGTGGAAGGAGTGGCCAAGGAGCCCCTGGAAGTCCCCCCAAACTGAGGCGAGGGTGGGAGGTAGAACCCCAATCTGGGGTGGGCAAGCGGGCCTTCCCCAGACCACGAGCCACAGGAGAAACCACCCCAAGAGGGAGAGTCTAGCCTGGGATCCCCCCAGTGGGACGGGCCGTCCCCAGACACTCTTTTCCTGGGACACTCCACATACGTGTTCAGCAGAAACAGGGACTCAGCGACGGGGAAGGGCCTGGGCTGGGGGAGACACAGCCTAACAAAGAAGACAGACCACCGACAGCACGTGCACTACACACAAGACTGAAGAATGTGTGAATATAGATACTATATGTGCATATATATCTCTTCAATGTACAACAGAACAGGAATCGGACCCAGATGGCTCTGGGCCCGGAGGGTCACATGGGAGGTTTTCCGTCAGTCCCGTGCAAACAAGGATCTCTGAGTCTTTCCCAGCGAAAGATTCTTGCCAGGGTTCCAGAGTTTCCCTAAGCCTTTGGCTTTCTGTCTGTCTGCCTGCCTCTCTCACGTTGGTGCCGCTTAAGAGAGGGTGAGAACTTCAGCCTGGGCATAGCTGGGCGAGAGGGCGTCTTGGCAGGTCTCTGTGTTTAAAGAGCACAGGTGTGAGACACTGGGACGCACGCTTTCAGCTCAACATTGCCTTCTGGGGGGGCAAGGAGTTCAGCAAAAGAAAGGGAGAAACAAAGAATCAGACATTAGAAGGAAGCCAGCTGCTGACCCACAGCCTGTGGGCTAAGGACTAGGCCAGGAGCAGAACCGGAAGGCAGGGGGACCCGGGGAGAAGGGGCCAGGAAGCGCAGGGCTGGGTCAGGGAATGGGGTGAGCCCCTCCTGCCGCCCCTAGCTGCCTACCCAGAGCTAGGCCAAGTGACTCCTAGGTCATGTTACCCCTGATGTCCATATCTGCTCAGGTAATGAGCTCCAGGAATTCCTAGCCCGGGGTCTTCATAACTCCAGTGCGGTGCGCAGAGAGGCCACAGCCCCCCAGCCTGGCACGGAGGCACTGCGGGAGGTTCCTGGGGTGGCCTGTGGTCCAACCTGGGCTCCCACACAGCTCCTGAACCCCCACAGGGCTCCAACCGCCATCACTAGCTGGGGCCATTCCACTGTCCCGGCGGGGCTGGTGAAGAAGGTTCCTGAGTGTGCTGCCTTGTGGTGCCCAGCCCCCTTCCTCAATCCAGCAGGAAGAGAGCTGGAGCAGCTGGAGGGTACATACTGAAGGGGAAGGTCAGGGAGGACCCACGTGTCCGTCTCGGGAGACAAAGCCAGAAAAGAGCATCTTCTGGAGAAACCCAAAGACTCAGCGAGCCCTTCTCGCCATCCCGTCCTCATCCAGTCCTCAGCACTGAATGTCAGTGGTGTGGGCCTTCCCTTCTCCTACCTTCCCGGTGGGGACACAGGAAGGGCAGGCACGGAGGCTGCTGTGGGGGCAGGGATTTCGGGGTGATACTTTGGCCAGGGCAGAGGAGGCCCACCTCTCCCAGGGGGCTCTGGGAAAGGGCAGGTCGGGGCCCAAGGGCTGACTCCTGCAGTCCTGGCCCTTGGGCTGGTACTCTGTCTCCTCTCTGACTCCCGGGCATACACTGAATGGATGTCTTCCCCCCTGGTTCCAGCTCAAGGCTCCTCCCGGAAGCCCTTAGGGTTGAGAAATGGCCTCTAAGATTGTCAGTAAGGATAAGGGCTCCTATCTGGGCTGCTTCCCTGCTCTGTGGGGACGGAGTGGACCTCGCTGAGGGGGAAAGGCTTCTCAGAGACAAAGTAATGGGTACAGGTCCAAGGCGCATGCAACATAAAGCAAACTGCGCTCTCAGATTATAGGCGAAAGAGAGAGCCTTACCCTGAGGAGGGAGGCCCCAGGTCTGGGTAAGTTGAGGCCCGGCTAGGCAGCCCCCTCCCTAGCCAGGGCCCGGTGTGCAGTGGGTCTCTGTAAACTTCAGGCCTCACTATGCCCCTTCCCAGGGCCCAGAGGTCCTGAGAGGTCGCTGGGGCGGACGGCCTACTCCGCCGTCATTAGCAGGGGTTGTGTGTCCCCAACACAAGCCAGAGAGCCAGTGGGGGGACAGGCGGGAGCCCACCTCCCGAGGCACCATGGGCTCCAGCCCAGCACTCCCGGATCAAGTCGCCCAGGGACAGCTGTACCTACCAGAGGGGTGCCATGAGCATGCCCGTCCCCGTGGGAGGGAAGGGAGGGAAGGAGGAGGTGGGTGCCGTGGAAACTTGGACTCCTGACAACTTGAGGGCCGCTACAGAAATAGCCGCCTCAGCTTCCTGAGCCAGAAAGGCAGGCCCGAGCACCGCTGAGCTGTGGGGCCCGCGCTGACTGAGCCGGACATCACGTCCCCGCGGGGCCAGGACCCTGGTGCCAGGGAGCCCCGCGGGGACAGGATTTCAGTCTGTCCTCACCAAGAAGAAGCAGCTGGGCTCTCAGGCCCAGCTGTGAGAGGGCGCCTAGAGTCTCTATCCTGCTCCACACGGCTTTCCTGTCCCCGTCACTTGAAGGGGCATGTCCCCTCTCAAATGAAGGGTGGTCACATGGATGAACCCATATTTTCTCACCTCTTAGGAGGACATTTCATTCTGAGAGCAAGCTGGAAACAGGCCCCACGGACCATAGAAGGGTTGGGGTACCTCAGGACCCACCGCAGACAGACTTTTCTGGAAGGCACATTCCTGTGTCTGCCCCAGGCTGAAGACAGAGGGCACTGGAAGGGGGGGTGTGCTCCTGGCACAGGCCTGTCACAACACCCAGCTGTCGTGAAATGGTCTGACTTTTCTGCCCGGTTCACCTTTCGGGGGGGCCTCTGGACTCCCCGGCCTCCTGCCGAGTCCCTGAATGTTGTCTTGCCATTCCTACCTTTGCCCACCCTGGAAGGAGCAGAGATGGACCTTAGTCATTCTGTCTCCAAAGTTGCATAATCTGACTCTAAAAATTGCCAGGCTCCGCTGTCAGGTCTAATTCCCATCAGGTGAAACAGGAAATGTCTTAGGGCTGAGGCCTTCTGGGTTCCTGGGACCGAGGGGGCCTGGAGAGCCTCCCCTGGTTCGCTGCTGGAGAGGGGCCCCCTGCAGCGAGGCCCGGCCCTGCCTGGGAGTGGCAGGGTGCTTGCGCGGGAGCGGGAGGGGGCGGGATGGCTTCTGTCCCCACACTTCCCCTCAGCTGCCCCTTCCCGGGGCGCACCCCTGCTCCCTCAATGACTCACACACCTGTTGTGCTCCCGGGCTTGTTAGGTAAATGAATACACTTAATTATAGAAATTAGATGAGTCTCCAGCTCTGGCAGCCATCCAGAGCACAGAGGCTGAGTGGGAGCGGCAGGTGACTCAGGCGGGGCTGGGAGTCTGAGGCAGCGGGAGAAGGAGGGAAGCAGAGAGAGCAGCACGGGGAGAGGTGCGGCTGCTGGGGCACAGATGGGATGCAGGGTGTCACTCCCCACTCCCGGGAGGAGGGCATTCCCGTGCCCCGGCAGCCAGCCAATCATGGGGCCCTAGGGAGCCCACCCTGCACGCCAGGCCAGAGCTGGAGAGCATCGGGCCTCCTCTTCCATGGGGGGCACCACTCCCCTGACCAGTCAGCTCCCTGCGCACCAGCAGAGATGGGGGCGCCCCGCGGGACAGCCTTATTCTTTGCTGGTCTGGGTGTGGGATGGACAGACAGACAGACAGAGATAGTCAGTCGCAGGCTGCTGACTGACTGAAGGCCACGAGGAGTGGAAATGCGTTTGCCAGGGTGAAGGTGGGACCCTGAGGGGAGGCAAGGCCCAGAAGCACAGGTCCCGGGGGTACCGGCAGCCCGGGCTCAGGCCGGGCACCGGTGCGGGAGGAGCCCTGGGAGTAATCTCCCCCTTGCTCTCGGGCTCCAGAGCCGAACGTTCTGGGGAGCTGGGTGCTGCGGGGGCGAGGCTCGGGGGCCTGGGGTCTCCTGCCTCCTGCCCGGCTCCCTCGGGCCCACAGGGGAATGAGGGCTGGAGGGCATGTGAGCGCGCGGCATGAGCCCAGAGGTGGGGAGAGCCGGGGCGCGGCTAAGGGGCCGGGTGTCCGGGTGGAGGGCTGGTGAGAGGGTGGAAGGGGTGGGAGAGCAGGAGCTTTCTCGGAGGATAGGGCGAGCTGTATCTCGACGCCAGTGGAGACAGCCCCAGACTGGTCCCCGCTGCTCCAGCTATGTTGTTTAGACTCCGGGATTTTGCGCAGCCTTGGTGAAGAAAAGGCACACGGGTCAGAGAGGGCACCGCTCCTCATCTGAGCAGCTCCGTGGGATCCGTGCTCCGGGGGTGGGGGGGACCCTGTGGGGCAGGCAGCCCCACGCTGGGTGTGGGATCTGACCCACCTGGGGAAGGCTCCCTGACTTCCCCTGACTTCCAGGTCATCTGGGCTCCGGGGCCCCCAGCTGATCTCTGCCCTGTCAGTGTCCCAGGGGAAGTTCCCCTCCAGCCACGCAAAGACCCCACAGCCTCCCGCAGCCCTCTTCTCCATCCTAAGCAGCCCTGACCGGCACCAGTCCCCTTCCTCCCAGGAAGTTCCCACTCTGGCCCTCGGGCAGCCGGAGGCTAACCGTGGGGTCTGCGCCCGTGGCCGAGGGAGCCCCGGGCTCCCCGCCCCCGCTCCTGCACGGGGCCCGAGTGCAGAGAAGGGAGGCACGGACTGGCACGGGGAAGGCTGCCGAGTGCTTACTGGGAGTTTGGCGATGCTAACTGCCACGCTTGCTTAGCAGGGCCTGTTTCCCAGCAACCCACCTGTTCCTTCTCGAAGGTCACTCTAATTGGCTGAGCTACATGCTTGTTGCCAAGAAGCAGTATGGAGGCATCTTGAAAATAAAACAGCCGGGCCACACAGGCACCCAGAGGGATCTGGCGCTGCGTGCGATCCAGACTCTCCCGCCCACGCACGCACACGTGCGACCCCGGGCCTGGGTGTGACCCGCTCCCCAGGATCTCACGGTCCCTCCTGGCTTGCAGCCTCGCAGCCTCTTCCACGCGGCCACCGGGCCCCTCACAACACTGGCGTGAAAACTGGGGTGCTTGGCACCCGGCTCAAGTCCCGCACGGGAGGTGGGGCCCCCTCCACCCTGCCCCACAGGAGTACCTTCCGTCTGCGACCTGGAGCTGGGGCCTCTGGGCCATCTCCTTCCAGCTGCCAGACGGCCGCTCCTGCTGCTGCCACCCAGCAGGACCTATGTCCAGCAGAGCGGGACACACACCTCTCAGGGCCTGGTTAGGGGCAGGATGCCCTGGAGATCCCGTGGGGACCGGGGCTGGGAAGGCGCCCTGCAGGCTGGAATGGGCGGGCCGGGGGACATCCTTGGGGGGGACAGTGGCATCCCAGGCTAACCCTGTAGCAGCCCCTGCCCCACTGCGCTCCACCCAGACTTGGTCTGGAGTTTGGGGCCGGTGAGAAGTTTGGCAGGCGCAGGGGAGGCAAATTTGGCTAAAAGAGGGCAGCTTAAGAAGTGGCCTGAGAACCCAGGGACAAGCTTTTTACTGGGGTCAAGGTTTATTCTGGAACTAAGTGTGTAGGCAGGTTATGTCATAGGAACAGGGCACAAAGGACAAAAAGGGGATTGGGAATTAGGCAGGAGCGCCTGCTCTTGAGGCTCCTGTTCTCAGCTACTACTGGCCCTCGAGCATCCTCGGTCATTTCTGACCCCCTTCTGGCAGGCAAGAAATCCCCAGCTCTGCCGCCCGGCTTCTGCCTTGCTCCTGCCGCAGCTCGGGGCCTGCTGGTAGAACCTCAGCCTTCCCTCACGGAGAGCGTACGCTACTTCCCTGAGCCCTCCGAATCCTTCAGAGCACAGTTCAAAGGGATACACATTCCCTACCTACCCCAATCCCCACCTCCTGGTCACCTTCGGGCTCTGCTTCGAGAGGCCTGCAGAGCTGGGGCGGCCCCTTCTGGGCTCCTGTACCCCCTCGCTCCCACCCCATGCAGGATGGTGGAGACAGGGCGTGCGCTACGCTCTCCGAAGACCTTATACCAGCAGCTCATTTTTACTCTGACTCCTGAATGTTGTTGGCATCTCTCGGGACTACTTACTCAGGAAACCTTAGCTGTGTTTCAGTGAGGTCTAGGGAAAGGGTGGCCGTGACCCCGGGGAGCCAGGCCTCAAGGTCGCAGCAGGAACCAGAGGGAGAGGTGGTGATAAAATGGAGGGCAAAGGCAGGGGCCCCTGACTTAGTATCCCCTTACCCTCTAGCGCTTGTCTTCCCCGGGGCATCTGGGGTGGGGCGTGCTGGGCTCTGTGTACCTCCAGGGGACGCCCGAGGCCTTTCTAATCCAGGGACTGGGAGATCAGGGTACTCATGTTAAAAGCGGGGGTGCGTCCAAGGCCGAGGAGATGGTGGCCAAGGCCTCAGGGAAGGAGGGGACCTCAAGTTTTGTGGGGGACACTGGGGAGACTCAGCTCCCCGGGGGCTCTCCACCTGCCCGGGCTGGGGAGCCATACCTTTCCGGACACTACCATCAGCACAGGCATAGTCCCCGGCGCTGAGCAGGAAGCAGGCGGCTGCCTTCTTGTTTTTGTCTCGGGGGCCAGAGCGTCGCAGGGCCCGGCGCTCCTCAGGGGTGGGGGCGGAGGCCAGGGGCTGGGTGAGGCCAGCTCCCTCCTCGTCTGACAGCACCGCGTTGGCATCGCCGTTCTGCTTGGAGTCTAAAGGGGCAGAGAGAAAGGAGGCTGTGTGAGGGGCTGCCCGGCCCTTCCTCACGGCCTTGCCTGGGGTCTCAGATTCGGGACGGAGAGTGTCACTTCCCCGACCCAGGGAGGCCCGGCATCTGCCTGGGAGGGCCGGGGGCTGGGGGCCCTGCCTCACTCTCAGCCTTGGCCTAGCGTCTTTCCCGGGACACGGAGCCTCAGGTCCCCAAAGCAGGGGCTCCCGATATCTGTCTGCTGCCCCAGGGGATTAGCCCGAGGCAGGCTCTGCTCCCTCCTGGGGTCTGGCTGACACCTGGATGAGTCTGCATTCCCTCAGAGAACAGCAGGCTTGCTGGGATGAGGGCTAGCGCTGTCAGGGTTAAACCAAGAAAGTGGCAAGGCAGTTACTCTTGTGCAGTAGGCATCATGGAAGGCAGAATCAGGCGCCTGAAGGATTCAGAGCCCTCTGCTTGGGGCTCCCCTGTCTGGGGAAGACCCTGCACTAAAGAGGCTCCAATGCAGCTCCCACAGCTGTGGGCTCCTAGCCCCAAACCCCCGGCCTCTGTCAGGCAGCAGCACGGCGGGGGTGGGGGGGTGCTCGGCCCTGGAGAGGGGCCCGCTCGGTCTGAAGGCAGTGGCCTCAGCATTGGCCACGAATGCCCCGACCGTGGCCAAGCGGTTAGGGTCAGACTGAGGCACCGTGAACGGGCCTTGGAGTACAGCTGAAATCCCCCGGGGCGCTGGCTGGGCGATTTATATTCAGGGATCAGGGAAGGGGGGACCACTTTGGTGGGGGAAATGGGGACAGCCTGAGGGGTGCTGTTCCATCAAGGTCTCTGGAAGACCCAGGCCCCCAAATGACCCCACGGAGCGAGTAACCCCAGCATAGACGCTGGGCCCCAGCCAACAGGCCAGGGGAGTGTCTCGTGTCAGGCACCCCTCCCCTGTCCCACAGAGGATGAGTCCCACTTTGCCACCAGAGCTTGGCCAGAAGCTACTACCTTTGTCTCCTGGCACCCACCCCCACCCCCGCCAGCTCCCGGACGGCCTGGCATCCAAGGGGTCCCCAGACTAGGAAACCCAGACCTCCCTCGGGAACCCACCCCATACTGAACCCAAGTTGCTGTGGCTTAAGCGGATTTCCTTTCCCATCTCTTGACTCAGGTGGAAGCAAGCTTTCTGAGGGTAGCCTTTCCCATCCCTGAAGAACAGGATCCAGGCCCTCGGGCCCTCCCCTTCCAGGATGCAGATGCCATTTCTTCCCCGCTTCTTTCTCCCTTGCCCCACTCTGTCTGGCTGTTCCCTCTTGGTTCCCTCCCATCCCATGTTAAACCCTGAGCCCAGGACTCAGTCCAGCTTGCGCTGAACAGAAGGTAGCCTCCCACTGCTGTGACATTATCACGTTTATTAGGCCAAGAGACATCAGACTCCAGTGTTTGGAAAGAAATGATTCATGCGTTGATGCACCTTGGAAGAACAGTTGTCCCTGCTCTCTAGCTAATAACGACAGTGCCTGATGCTTGTAACGTGGTTTTCCCTTCTCAAAGCCCTCTCATATCTGTCATTTGTTGTTGGGTCTCATCAACGTCTTGGGAGTAGGAGATCGTTCCCATTTACAGGTGAGGATCAGAGAGGGTAAGTGACTGGCCTGAGGTCACACAGCACAGTGGCCAAGTGGTATTGGCATTTACAGCCCCGTGCACTGCCCATCACAGCCTAAACTGGTTGGGACACTCACTCCCCAAACCACGATGTTCAGAAAGCTACTGGAACACCAGAAGATAGAGACTGGGCCCCAATACTTTGCACTCTTAAAGGCACATCTTATCCTCAGGGAAGCCCAGAGTAGTAAAGCACGACCCCAAATTCCAAGGGCAGAGGTTCATCTGGGTACTCCCTGGGCCACGGGGGGAGAGGTGGCTTTCCTTCCCAACCCCCAATCTCACCTGCCCGTTTCCTCTCAACCATACCCTCTTCTGGGGCGGGGGGACTGGTGTCACTGTAGGTGCTGTCCCGAGGCGAGGTCTCCTCAGACTTGCAGTAAATGGGTGACTCAAGCTGGGGCGGCCGGGGCACATGCTTCTTTCTTTTCTTAGGCAGCTTCTGCTTGGCCATGGCCAAGGAGTAGTACATGCCGAAGTTGTTGACGATGACCGGAACGGGCATGGCGATGGTGAGCACACCAGCCAGTGCGCACAGCGCCCCCACCAGCATGCCCGACCAGGTTTTGGGGTACATGTCCCCATAGCCCAGTGTCGTCATGGTGACCACCGCCCACCAGAAGCCGATGGGGATGTTCTTGAAGTCGGTGTGGTCATTGCCCCGCGGGTCGGAGGGCCTGGCGCCAATGCGCTCGGCATAGTAGATCATGGTGGCGAAGATGAGCACCCCCAAGGCCAGGAAGATGATGAGCAGCAGGAACTCGTTGGTGCTGGCGCGCAGGGTGTGGCCGAGCACTCGCAGGCCCACGAAGTGGCGCGTGAGCTTGAAGATGCGCAGGATTCGCACGAAGCGCACGACGCGCAGGAAGCCCAGCACGTCTCGGGCAGCTTTGGAGGACAGGCCACTCAGCCCCACCTCTAGGTAGAAGGGCAAGATGGCCACGAAGTCGATGATGTTGAGCAGGTTCTTGACGAAGTCCAGCGTGTCCGGGCAGCACACGATGCGCACCAGGAACTCCAGCGTGAACCACAGCACACACACCCCCTCAATGTAAGTCAGGATGGGCTCTGTCTCCACCTCCCGCCGGAAGTGCACGCTGGTGGTGTTCCCCACCCGGTGGATCTCAGTCACATTGCGGTCGATGTTGAAGGCCTCATGGGTCTCCAGGCAGAAGGTGGTGATGGAGACCAGGATGAAGAAGAGAGAGGCGAAGGCCACCACCTGCGGGGGGAGGAGAGGGGCGGCTGTCAGGGCAGGGGGGGCGCCCTCCTGTGCGTGGGGGGTGGCCACTGAGCAGTTGTTAGGTGGCGAGAGGCAGGATTAAGGTACACAGTCGGGGGCTGAAACCCCCTCCCCAGAGGGTCTCTATCCATCTGCTTGGGTGTTTTAAGGTAGTATTTCCCAATCTGTCCTCGTGCACAGAAGACAAAGGCTGCTTGTAGCTGGAACCAAGTGGACCTGGAGCAGTAGCGGCCTGGCCCCGTCTACTACGTGGCCCCGCCTCCTAAGTAGCCCCGCCTCCCACGTGGTTCCGTCTCCTGCCCCTGCTCTGCGCTCTTGCAGCCCAAGCTGTAACGCGTACATAAATCTGGGAATCTTGTCAGAATGGGGTTCTGATTCAGGAGGTCAAGGGCAGGGCCTGTGATTCTGCATTTCTAACAAACTCTCATGTGAGGGTGCTGGTTCACAGACTACACTTGGAGGAACCAGGCCTTATTTAAGATAGTGGTTCTCAAAGTGAGGCTCAGGACCAGCAGCAGCATCGCCTGGGAACTAGTTAGAAACGCAAATTCTTGGGCCCCGCGTAAACTTACTGAATGAGAAATACTGGGGACAGGGGCCATAACGTTTTCACAAACCTTCCAGGTAATTCTGATGCACGCTAAGTTCTGAGGTCTGCCGCGTTAAGGGATATGCCCAGAGATGGGGCTGGTGGGAATGACCCTTGGCCTCTTTCTGCCAGCTGAGTCTTTAAGCTCCAGCCATGATGCCCCTGCCTCCTTAAGCCCCAGGTACCAGCCCCCCTCCCCTACTTCTCAGTTTAGAATGTCCCAGCCAACTGCTGGGAGAAGCGTCTGAAGGAAGACAGCATGCTCCACGGCAGGAGACAGGGGGAGTCTGCTCAGAAAAAACACCCCTCCCCTTCCCAACAACTGGCATTTCCTGGGACACAGAACTCCAACAACAAAAAAAAACTGCACCCGTTGGATCAGAGTGTGGCAGCGGCTGGTCCAGACAGCTGCTGGAATCTCAGCTAGAATGATGACAGCGGCGTTCAGCAGAGGTTTAAGTGTCCAATCATTATGAATGGAGAGGAAATGCATGTGTAATAACACCAATTATGGAGCCTTCATCTGTTATTCACCACAGTCAGGGTACCTGTTGCTGAGGTCTACGCCCCCTGCTGCTGCCCACCCTCGGAGCAGAGGGCTGCGGGCCCCACGACCACTTGGCAACCCCCAAGCCTGCCCCACCCTGATTTCCACCTGACCATGACGTTGCCTCCTGTCTAATGGTGCCTCTCGGAGATGCTTTGCTCCCTGAGAGTCTGCACTGGGAGGGAGAGAAGGCATGCCTTACTCTTACTACTGCTGCACACCAATGGGAGCTTCTACGAGGGGAGCTGGGAAAATGAAGCAGCAGCACCTCCAGGGCTTCTGAAGCAGGAGCGAGTCTGAGAAGAGAACTTGGGAGCATCCATTCGCTATCTATTCTGTCTGGCATGGGTAGGCACTGGGTGCGTGTTACCAACTTCAGTCCCTCCTGTGACCCTGAGCCTCATCATTTCATTTTACAGACGGGGAACTGAGCATCAGAGAGGTTCTGTGCTTGCCTGAGGTCACACAGCCAGGAAGGGATGGAAACCACACTTGAACTCAGCACGGTTTAACTTTAGAAGCTGTACCTTCTCTTTACAGCACACTGTCTACACCACCTCCACAGGATCAATTCACAGACCCAGAAAAGTCTCTGAACCATGAGCACAGCCCCCAGCCGGCTCCCTGATGACTGCTATTTCACCCTTAGGGATGTGTACCTTTGGCTTAAGACAGATACCCATCCCACACTAAGACTCTTGTTTACACTTGAACGTGGACAGGTTGATCAGATAGAGCGAGGAAGAAGGGAGGCGGCAGGCCACAGATAACACTTTCCCTCCTTGAACAACTTTGCCTGGAGCTTCTCCTGTCTCCTGCTTTCCTGTGAAGGTAAATTTCAACTTCCTTTTCTGACCTCATTTTACTTCCCTGAGAAATGGGCTAGCAAGGCAATACAGGTGACATGGGTCTTAGGCAAATGGCTCCAACTGCGGGCTCTCCATGGCCATCCAGAGACGAACTGGTGGAGGGACCTGTCTGGTGGCTGCGGGGATGCTGGGAACCCCCAGAGTCCTGGCACTGCCCCCCCACCCCCAATCCCCAAAAACAGAAGGGGAGAGGGGTTTGGGGTAAGGGGTGGGGACAGCATATCCTAGCTCTGCCAGGAAGCATGGGAAGCAGGAGCTCGCTCTCTCCAAGGAAAAGTCAGCCAGGAGAGTTGGCCCACCTGGGACCTGAGCATGAAGTTAATTAGTGATTTGGAAAAACAAGTTCAGGAGAGCTGCCAAGGGGCTGAGCAGAGGGCACAGAGAGGGGGGAAGGGAGGGAGGGCCGTGTACCCGGCTCCTTCCAAGCTCCCGCCTCCTCCCACGTTAGGGAACAACTCCCTGAATTCCTGCAGTGTTCATTCACTTGTGCTGTGTTTTTAAAACACAGAACTGTTGTATCTATTTACTCCCGCTCACCTCCGCTCTCCCGGAAGATGGGGCAGGGAATGGGTAGCTGCCCACGTGTGCCCATTTCTCAGGCGTAGCAGACGCACAAGAGAGGGCAAATGACTGGCTCAAGATCAAACTGAGGCCACGTCTCCTGCCTCTCAGCTCAGAGTTCTTTCCACTTGGCCCTCTAACCAAACAAGTGGGGACGGTCCACTCCTTCTTGGTGAGCCCTTCGTGTGACCTCTGCCTGATGGGGCTGGCAGCCGGCATCAGGCAGGCCCCAGAAAGCCGTCCTTCCCCAAGGAGACAGATGTGAGGCCGAGCTGTGACAGATGCAGGCCTCTGGGCTCGGGCCACATTGCCCCAGGTGGGTCCCAAGGTTACGGGTCCCTCTTCGGGGCCCCAGTTATTCTTTTCTCCCCTAAATTATTCCCAAACTGAATTATTTCCCAAGTGGTGGTCTTAAGCAAACGTGATCAAGGCCCTTCACCAGGCCTTCCCCTCTGGTGGTAGGAACACTGCTTTTTTTCTCCCACTCTCTTGATTGAGGGCTTTGGGGGACAAAAAAGGGCCAAGAAAGGAGGAGGTGGCTGCAAAAATCGCCCCATTTAGGCATCCAGGCCTGGAGCTGGAGCCTTCTGAGCAGCCCTTGCGAGGCCATCCTGGACGGCTAGCAGAGGCCCCTGGGGACAGAGAGCGAGCGCAAAGAGCTAAGGAGTCAGATGGCGCAGGTCCCTCTCCCTGGCCCGGTCCCTCGCTAGGTACCTGTCTTTCCTTACAAAATGGGGACAGCACTAGAGCCCACCTGGTGGCATTACTGTGGGACTAAATGAGCTTCCAATGGCAAGAGTCTGACACACAGCGTGTGCTCAGTAAGACAGGGGCGGAGCCAAGGTGTGGGGGCCTCCAGACCCCTGTCTGCAGCTTCTGTGAGCGGGGCCGGATCTGCAGTCAGAAAAGTCACAAAATCCCTGCTTTCTAGAAGCAAAGGGTCCTGGAAGCTCCTCCCTTTCTGCTTTTTCACAACTGAAGAAACTGAGGCCGGGAGAGGAGCGACTCGCCCTGGTTCCCGTGGCAGAAGCAGCCATGGCCCGAGGACACGGAGCATAGATTCTGCTGGAAGACAAAACCGCCCCAGTGGAAAACCGCTTGTGTGAACTGGTCTGGCCAGCAGCTGCTCTTGCCCCTGCCGGAAGGCTGCAGGGGCCTCTCACCACCCTAGACAGGAGGTTCCTAGCAGGAAACCTAGAGAAAATTAGAGGTTCCTATGCAGGAAAGCACTGCTCCTTCCAGCTTCCTGCTTCCCCTGGGCCCCCACACGGGCTGGCGCTGTATCCTCTTGGGGGACAAAAAAGGGCCCGCCAGTCCGGGGACCCAGGTGTTTCAGCTGGGGGGTCAGCCCTGTTATCGGCCTCCTTCACCGAGCTCAGCCTGAGATAGTTGGTGGGGGAAATCTAAAGTCCCACACTCCTGGGTCCAAGTTGGGCTCTGCTGCCGACTGCCCGAAAGACCTCAGGCAAAGTTCTTAACCTCTCTGAGCCTTCGGATCTTTGCCCATAGAATGGAAATCGAGTGCCTACTACGTGCCAGACACTGTTCTGGGTGCTGGAGAACAGCAGCAAACAAAATAGACACCGCTGCCCCTGAGGCCTTACATTCTAGTAGAAGGAAACTGTCAACAAATTAGTAGACTCTATCGTATGGCAGCTGCTCTAAGTGTTAGGAAGAAAAATAGAAAGTCAGGGGGGTAAGGAGTATGAAGGTGAGAGAAGTTTTCAAATCAGGTGATGAGGCAAGGCCTCAGCCAAGGTGACATCTAAGCAGAGACCTGAAGGAGTGAGGGAGGGAGTTATGTGGAGGTCCAGGAGAGCTCAAGAGACAGAGAGAGCAGGCAGTGCAAAGGCCCTGAGGCTACAGTGTGCTTGATGTGTTGAGGGGATGAGACCAGTGCCCACCTGATGGGGCTGTTTTAAGGATTAAAAGAAACGATATTTGTAAGACTCAGCACAGAGCCTAGAGCGTCTCAGGAATCTGGCACAGGCTGGGTTGGGGTGGGGGGTAGGGGGGAGGTGACAGACACCAGTCATTGGGAACTGAATACAATCAGCGGGGGCAGGGGAGGGGAGCCCAAGGAGAAAGGGCCAAGGAGACAGATGGACAGATAAACATAAGGAGACTCATGCCCAAAACCTATATTAAGGATGAAGTGTAGGAGAAGAGAAATTGGAGAACACAACCAGAGACACTTGCAGACGAAGATCTGTGGGGAGGGGATGAGGGAGGAGCTGAAGCTTCCGGGGAAGTGAGATCCTAGTGCCCAGGCAGCCCTGTAAAGGGAGCAGGCAGCCCTGGGGGCTCAGAGGCAGGCAAGGAGAGTCTGTCTGCCAAGGCATCTCTCGGCTGTGCCCAGGCTCCTGAATGAGGGTCTGCCCTGTGAGGTCCAGGCCCAGCCTAGAGACCCCTGCTCCTCTCCCTTCACGGGCTCCCCTAGGAGCAGACCCTGGCCCCGGGACCTCCCATTCTGCTCCAGGGGCCAGAGCCAGCCTTTACCCGGGCCCACCTCCCGCCAAGCTGGCACACGGGGCTTCTCAGGGCCTCCGGGGTGCCGAGAGCTGAGGAGTCTGGCCCCAGAAGGAATTCAGTCCAGCCCAGCTCCCTGGCCAAGAACTTATCCAGCCAAATGCAATTCCTGGCTATTGCCTGTCCATGTCCTATGCTGTCCCATGTCCTCCCAGGCTGGTCCGCTGGCCAGGAAATTCGCCCCTTCCCTAACTCTGCTCGGTGAAGCACTACCCACATTGAAAAACTTATTTATATATTTATTTATAGCCTGCCTCCTTCTAAAAATTATTTAAGGGAGCTAAGTCATTATCCTGCAGGTCCTCTCCAGCTTAGCTTCTGTTTCCTCAGGGAAGCTTCCCTGCCTGCCAACGCTCTCCCCCGCCTCGCCTCACCTCACTTGGGGCTGGGATTTATCGCTTTCTCGTCGCACCTCCTCTTGGACTTCATTTTTTAAGACTCCTGTGGCACCTCTCGTGATCTTTCTTGTATTAGTATTACTATTCCTTGTCACCTAATTTCCCTCAGCTGCCACCTACTCCCCCTGACCTAGCACTCTTCAGGAACAAGGACCACGGCTGACTCATCTTTATATTTATAGGGCCCAGCCTGGTGTCTGGAGCGTAGTAAGCACTCAATAAATGTTTCCTGAGTGCCTGGAGCCAAGGTGACTGCCTGCGTCCTCTCTTGGTCCTGGGGAGCCTGTCACGAGGAGACATGGACAGCCCCGCTAACTGGGGCCAGAGGTGACAGGTATGCCCAGCACTGCCTCCAGGCACGCGGGCTCTCAGACCCTGTGGCTTCCCAGGGTGGGCCAAGACCACTGCCTGATGGAGCCTCCTGCCGGGTACTGGGTCACTCTCACCCAGCCTGAAAAAACAAAAACAAAAAAATCCCTAGTGGGGAGCTGGGCCGAAAGTTGTGGCCGGCTGGCTGGTGCCCAGTCTGCCAAGCCAGCACTGTCGACAGGAGGATGCCAGGGGCCCAGGGACTCCCCATTCCCCAGGCCCAACTGCCTGGCTCTCTTCCCGCCTCTTCTTCCCCCATCTCCCCAAAATAGCCCAAGTTTATTTTAGCCCCTCCCCTACCTCACACCCTACCCCAAATGGCAACAAACAGAAACACCTCATTTTCCGGAGACAAGATGTTCAGAGGCAAATGTTGGTCTCTTCAGAACAAAAGAGAAAAACACAAAACAAACCCAGGAGGAGACTGGGAGGCTGCCTCAGGGCAGGTCGGCCACAGGCCTGCACACTTGGCCTGACATCCCTCCTTCTCCTGGGAAGGTGCATGCGGGCACTCCTTTCCTAGGGGGCTGGGGAAGACGGGGCATCCAGCCTCCCAGGCTTGGCTTCCAGGCTCTCCCGAGCCCAGTGGGCTTGGGACCCAAGGGTCCTGCCCACCAACCGGCTAGTCTCCAGCAATGCCCAGGCCAGAGAAGCTGGGGGCCTTCCGAAGGGATGAGCGGGAACAGAGCTCAGCATTTCTTTCCAAGATGGCCTCTGTTTCATTCCTCTGCCTGGGCCAGGGGACACCTAGTCTCCTCATGGAACTAAGTCCCCTTTCTTTTTGTTAAAGTCCCACAGTGAGAAAAAAATAGCAAGTTCAGGGGCAAGCAATTCTAAGGAGTGAGGGGATGGGAGCTTTAGTCTGGAGGGAGAAGTGAGGGGATGGGTGAGAGGGGAGCAGAAGGCCCCCTCTGGGACCCCCAGAAGTCAGAGGCCTTCTGCAGGTGTGGTACAAATAGGGACATGGGTTCACTAGATCTGGGTTTGGAGCTTAGTTCTACGGCCAGCTCTACAGCCCCTCTGGGCCTCAGTTTCCTTCACTGGTGACTGAGGTGAATGATCCCTCACATTGATCCCAAATGATGCCTCACACAGGCCAGGTAAGATTAGAAAGCAGGGGTGACAGCCCCTGACACAAGGTGGGGCTGAATCCAGGTGAAAACCCAGCTCCAGTTGCCTCCCTGGGGCAACAGGGACCCTTGGGTCACATCCTCTCCTCAGAAGGGAAATGTTATGGGAAAACTAACCCTGGTATGGATTTAGCCACAGGAGAACAACTATCCTTCTCAATAGGGCTGTTAACTGAGGCGAAGCCAGTCTCACTCCTCAGTCATCAAGAGGTTGGAGGTGAGAGAGAGAAGGGTCCAGGGTCCTATTCCCCAGGCCTCCTGTCTGCCCTCAGGAAAAGAGGAAGGCCTATTTTACTACTTTCAATACTGCCCAAACCCCTGCTGGTCCTCCTCTGACTGGGAGCCCATCTGGTTTTGGACGACAGGCCCTGGGCAAGTGGGGCCTGGGGACAGGACCAGACTGCCCAGCCTGCCGGCTCCCAGGTCAGGCCACAGAAACGGGACCAAGGCAGCAGCCACCATGGGCCTGGCCCCAGGGAGGGGAGCGGGGCTGAGCACCCCGGCCCGGCTGGAGCCTGCCTGCTGGGGAAAGACTCTGTAAGCCGGGCCAGGAGCTAGGCAACAGGCTTCACTCAGTCCACTTTCCGTTTGTATCTGTTTTGTTCCCGTCCCGGCGCACTCCTCAGATGACCTGAGAGACGCCCGGGGCAGAATGCTGCCTCGCTGCCCTCCCGGCCTTCAGCAAAGGCCCCAAGCCCATGGCCGAGGCCACAGGCCCCGAGGAGGGGAGATATGTCCACAGACCCGGGGCCGCTGCTGGGGGGCCGTGGTACCGGCCTGCGGAGAAACAGAGTTAAGTAGGGAGGGCCCAGCCGCAGAACCCCTTCACCTCAGGCCTGGAGGGGTAACAGAGTCAACGTCCCTTCTGATGTCCCCATCTGCCCCTGGCTTTTCTGATGTCCCCCACAGGGGCTACGGAACCTCAGAACACCTTCCAGGCCAGATAAGGAACAAGCCAGCTCTCCATCTGAAGAACAGCCGCGTTCGGCGGAAAGAACACGTGGCAATCCGAGGAGCAGGGGCCTGGACTCCCAGAGGGCCACTATCCGGCTGTGTCACTTCAGGCAAGCTGTTTACCCTCCCGCAGCCTCAATTCACTACACTGGGAGGACGCGTCTACCCTACATTTCCTGGGACCACTAGAGCTTAATGCAAAGTACGGTGAAGAACAGTTACAGATTTTTCGAGATGATGTATTCCCATGTGTCTGCTGTCCCAGGAACAGCCGAACTGAAGGGTTTGCCTCTCTGCCTTGTGCCCCGTAGCAAGAGATGAGTCCTCTTTTGGGATAAGTGCCATTAAGGTCCATACGGCTGTTCACATCAGTATTCACAACCAGAAAGTTGGAACCTACGGAAGGTGTCCCGCCTATGTTTAAGTGTGTTTCACAACATCTAACACCTCTAAATCCTGGTTTCTTCGTCCCTTCAATACAGAGAATTAACCCTGCCTGGTCCCAGACTCCTGACCTCAACTGGAAGGTGCTGGCTGATGGGATTCCGTATCCTGGGCTCCCGGAGGAACTGAAGGGGCCAGCTGGGCTCTGAGTTTACTCAGAGAGCCCCCTGACTGACCCACCCTGGGGTTTATCGGGCAGAACCTAAACTCACTGATGGCACAGTTCCTTGGAATCCAAAAGAGAAGAATGAGAGAACACAAAAAGTCCCCCAGAGACCCCAGAATGCTCAGAAATAGGACCTAGCTCTCCTAACCACCTCGCCTCCTTCCTGCCTCCCTGGCTTGTCCCCTTTCCCCATGTCTGTGAAGCTAAAAGTACCACCTCCTCCCCTCACCCCCAACTTGGAAAGAACCTGAATTATCCCCACTTGTCACTCTCCCCTGGTGCACGTTAGCCTCAAGCTGACACGAGCAGGGTCAGTGAGGTGCAGGAGAAGTCCCTAGAAATCACAGCAGACCCAGGCCACACCATGCCCGGGCCCTCACCTTCTGAGCTGACCTCAGGACTACAGGAAAAGAACCAAAGGCGGCCGGTTCCCCCAACCCACACACCCCCAGCTTCACTCTCAGTCCTGAGAAAGGTCTCTGCCCTCCAGGGGCTGCCCTGGGGATGCCTGCAGCCCCAGCCTCGTAGGCCTCCGCCATGGGGACCTCTGTTCCTCCAGGCAGGGGCTGCTTCTGCGCTGGTCTGACATGGAGGCCAGGCTGGCCTGCCCGGCAGCCCCATTTCGGTCTCCCGTCCTCCCCTGGGTGGGGAAGCAGAACTTTTCCTTCCATGACTAGGTTGAGGCCCAGCCCAGGAGGTGCTGGGGAGGGTGAGAGGGCTCCGAGACTCATTAACAGAACTTGGGATGCCAGAGGTGAGGACCAGCTTCCACAGCAAGACGCGGTCCCTAGACCCAATACGTGTCGCTCTTTTCCGTCTCCCAGACAGACCCCGGCCAGCCTTCAGGCTGCCAGCCGTGAAGCTAGACACCAGCCCCCAGAGTTCTCTTTTTTTAAAGAATCTAAAGCCATCCTTGAGGGATTTTCTTTTTTTAAATCTGTCCAAGCCGATCTCCGCCCCTCTACCCCCTTTCACCTAAGGAGGTTGGGAGAAACCGGATCGATTCAGGGAGGGGGTGGTGGGAAGGGACTAGACCTTGCCCAGATCAACATATGCCACCCTCCCTCCCTCCATATACCCCGTTCAAGCAGTAACCTGAACCAGGGCTTTCTGGGAAGCCAATCGGTGCTGCAGCAGGAAGAAAAGAAGTGGCAACAAATCTGGGATCATCGCAGGCAGCCTGTGGCTGGCCACTGACCGCGGGAGCCTGCAGCGCCCAGAGCATTAGGCCCTTCCTGTCGAACCGAAGCCAGGCCATCCCAGGTGACCAGGAAGCCTTAGGGGCTTGGCATGGGGCAGACTTCTTGACTTATCTCCCTGAAAAAAAGGGTTCTCCAGAAACCCAGATGAGAGGCCTGGGTTCTGGTCCCAGCTCTGTCTGTCACGGGCTGAAGCTGGCGTCCCCTCTGCAAAACTCATACTTCGCAGCATTCGGAGATGCCCCGAGCATTTAAAGGAGGTGGCCTGCCACAGAGTAGGTCCTTAACACACCCCGTTTTCTTCCCCCAAACCCTGCCTGCCTCAGTCAGAAGGCCTAATTCCAGCTCTCCAGGACGCTGGCCCAGTGGAGGAGTGGGGGGTCAATGAAGAGAGGCTGCCTGCGCACAAAGAAGGGGGTGGAAGAGCTCAGCTAAGCGTACCCCACTCCCTCCGAGGGGATGCGGCAAAGCAGGCAGCTGGGATGAGGTCCAAGTAGTAAGTCAAGTGTGTGCAATCTCCTGGTGAGGCCGCGGGAGAGAGGATGTGTGTGGGGAGGGGTGCAGGGGAGAAGGGGCAGGGTTGTGAGTCCCCTGGGGGCCCAGGGAAGCCGGAGAGAATTGGGAGGGAGGCAGAGGCCAGGTAAATCAGTCTCTCTCCGCTCCTCCCGGTCCCTATCCCCACCGCCACCGGTCCCCTTGCACACCGGAGAGGAGACCCAGGCTCCTGCCACTCACCCTGGCCGCCCGGGAGGAGTAGGGATCCTCGAAGAGCGCCCACATGCGGGGCTGCCAGCCACGGCAGCCCCCGGACCCGGCGCCAGGGCCCGCACCTCCCTCGTGGGGCCCCAGGCGCTGCAGGGCCAGCTCGCGCTCATCGTCGCCGGCCTCGTCGCCCGTCCCCGCGCCACCTCCGCCTCCGTCCGGGCTCTCGAAGATATCGAGCGCCTCTTCGGCGTCGCGGTGCTGGCGGTAGGTCATCCAGCAGCAGGGCTCCACATCGGTCTCGTCGATGCCCCAGAAGGTGAGCTCCTCCTCGAAGAGCGGCCCACACACGTCGGCGGGGCAGTGCAGCTTGCCGGTGCGGTAGTAGTTGAGCACGTAAGCAAAGACGCCCGGGTGCCGGTCGAAGAAGAACTCGCAGCTCCCGCCGCCGCCGCCGCCTGCCCCGCCGCCATCGGACTCGGGCCGCCCCCCGCCGTCGGGATCGGCCAGCCAGGCGAGGCGGGTGCCCGGTAGGGTGCGCAGGGTGCTGCGGTAGGTCTCATGTCGCGTGCCGCCCACGTTGATGATGATCTTCTCCGACGCCTCGCCCTTGGCCATCTCCTCCTTCAGACATGTTTTGGACGGAGGCTTGTTCCCCGACTTGCGCCCACGGTAGGAGGAGACACACACCGAGCTGATCATAAGAAGCGCTGCGGGGCTTCGGCTTGGGGCGGCCGCTGCCCTCCAAACACCCTTCCCGAGGAGGCAGCGTCAGACGGGGGAGGGGGGGGAGGCGAGGAGGAGGCAGGAGGCGGTGGCGGCCCCCTCTGCGGCTTGGCCCTGCCCCTGCCTCCCCCCCTCCCCGGGGCGCCGAGCAGGAGGAGTTGGGTTTCTTGAGTGCACAGGTGGTTGGGGTTTGAGCAGGCAGCTCCGGCGAGGAGACAGGGAGGGAAAAGGCGAGCCGAGGACCCAGGCGAGGGGCCCGGGGAGCCAGGGGCAAACACACACCTCCCCGGCTACGACTGGACACTCAGACGCTCGGGATCTGGACACGCCCCCTCTTCACCCCCAAAAGGCAAGTTAGCGCACAGTCCAGGCGCACTGCAAGGGTCCGGGGCGCGCGCGCGCTCACACTCACATGGGCCACCCTCCGGCTCTCCCAGACCGTGCCGAGTCCCGGGAGCTGCCGGCTTCCCCGCGGCAGCGGCAGCGCAGCAGCAACAAGTCCTCGGAGCGGCTGCCGGGGCCGGGCCGACGCTCTCACGGCAGCCGGAGCTCCGCGGGCCCGGGGTGCTTGCGGTCAACACGCGGCGTCGGCGGCGGCATGTGGCCTCTTCCCCCCATTCATAAATCCAGCGCTGGGCACCGAAGGCGGGCGGGGCTGAGCGTAGCGCGGCGTTCAGGCGGGCAGGGGCTGCGCAGGGCGAGGCGGCCGCAGGAAAACAAGCGCGCCCGCAGGAGCGAGCCTCCGGTCCTGCGTCCGCGGCTCGGCAGCGGCTGGGAGCGGCGCTGGGCTGGCGCGGCGCAGCGGGGGCCGTGCTGGGGCGGGGGGGCCTCAGACGGGGCGTCCTGCGCAGCGCCAAGCCTGGGGGGCGGAGCCGCTCCGGGGCGCGGGGTTCTGGGCTCCTGCGGCCGAGCGGCCAAGGACACCTGCAGGCTTCCCAGGCAGCGCCGATCGGGAGCTTCAGCGCAGCGCCCCGGCGCCGGGCTCCTGCGATCTGGCGGCGCTGGGAGCCACGCCATCCGCGCGTCTGCCCATCTCCGGGCGGGGTGCCGGCCTTGGCTCGCGGCAGGAGGCGGGCGAAAGGTGGCCTAAGGGAAGGGGAGCCTTCGCGCCGGGGGGCTGGGGCTCAGGGGGGCTCTCGATCTCCCTCCCGCGATGGTAGCGGATGCCACTCTTCGCTGGCGCCTTTTCCTCCCCGCCCCGCCTCGCCGGGGCGCGCCCTCCGTGGGGTGGGGTGGGCGGGGCGCGGCGCGGGGCCGACCGGGCTCGCTGCAGGGCCCCGGCAGCAGTGCTCAGCCTTCCTCCGCGGAGCCGAGCAGAGCCGAGCCGAGGCGCGTAACCCCCTCGCCGCCAGCGCCCAGGCTGGCGCGCCGCCCCTGCGCGCCTCCGCCACCGTCCTCCCCCCCCCCCCGCCCCCTTCGGTCCGGCTCCCCGCCTTCCCAGAGCCCGCAGCTCCTCCCACTGCAGCCTCGGTGACACCCAAGCGCTCGCGGCCCCTGACCTCTAACCCCCGCCCGCCCCTCTGGCTGCTCTGGTCGCCCCCTCCCCACTACTGTTGCGGTTTCATTGCGGCGGACTGGAGGACGGCGAAGAAAGGGAGTGGAGAGACAATGTAGCGAGGAGGAGGCTGCCCCCTCCGGTCCCAGACACCGTGTTGGAACTCCTGACCACCCCGCCCCCATCTTGCGCCTCCGAGGCCCGGGCGAACTAGGCCCAAGATGCCTGTGGTCTCGGTACTGTCTCTGTCACCGTCACCGAAGCCCCCTGCGGTGGCATGGGGGATCTGGGGGCTTTGCACAGAGAATCGGCTCCTGGTCTGGGTGGAAGAAAATCTGAGCTCTGGCACCCTTGGGTACGGAGTGGCGTCATCCTGAAAGATCATTAGGTTAAAGGCGTGGCTCCTCCATGCCCTGGAACCACCTAGAAAGTGCCCCCTTGTCTGCCTTGCGACCTCCTCCTGGTTCTGTGCTGTTTTACTCATTGCAATTTGTCTCATCTCCCCTCTCTGACCGTGAGGTCTTCCAGACCGCGGCCGGCGTTGCTTTTTCATCTTGATGGCTCCCACAGTGCCTGCCTCTGAGAACCTGTTCGCTAAGTGATTGAGAAGCTGCCATACCCAAAACATTAGGCTCCAGCCCGATCTTACTGGCCTCATCCCAAGAGCAATTTCCAGATTCATTTGTTTTTATTTGCTTTTGAGTCCAGAGCCTCTTCTCCATCTTTACGATTATCCTCATTTTTTTTTTTTTTTTTTTTTTTTTACAGCTCAAGGCAGCCTCCATGTCCGTCCGGATGACGTAAGGAGCATTTTAAGGCCAAACTGCAAGGGGACCAACACCTGGTCTGGACACCTGTGCACCACCGAACCTCCAGACCCGGCAGTACCTGGCCATAGGGGAAACGAGACAAGAGCCTGGGTATGCTCCAAGGAAAAGTTAAAAGCTCAACGCAAATGCAAAGGATTGTCAGCGAAAGTCTCGTTAATGAGGTCACAAAACCAAAGGGACCGGGGTCTCGGATGATCTGGACTGATATGCAGAGGAAGTGGGTACCATCTTGGACTGCGGCCAGAAACACACATTTGCCAGCACCCCTTCTGTGTCCAGTCCCTAATGTCTGCATTTTGGAGTTTGGCTGGCTTTGAGTTTGCTGCAGCAAAGAATAAATATCCCAAGTGTCACTGGGAAGAGAAGACCCAGGACTAGACGGAAGCTGGAGGGAGAAAGGAAGAGCCATAGCAAGGGTTTTAAAGAATTGACTGTGATGAATGGCTTGAACGCGCTGTCTGGGTGTGTCCTTGCAGACCCCTCTGGGGTCTCTCCCACTTGGTATTTTTTAGGCTGGCTGAATTCAGTCATTCTAAGAGGGAGAAACTGACGGGAGTGGGGTGGGAATAATCGGAAAAAACCAACCAAACAACAACAATCCTAGCATCCCATAGTCAAGTCATTTGTTCACCCAGTAAATATTTCTTGAGTACCTACTGTGTGCCAGAAGCGGTTCAGGCACTGGAAACCAAGGAATAAAACAGCCCTCCCCACCCCTGCCCCGGCGAGATCCCAGCAAATCTCTGCGATCTTGGTTCTTCCATTCTGCAGTGTTTGTGGATGGTGATAAGCATGTGGGGAGATGGGTGGAGGGAGAAAGCTACCAGGAAAATAGAAGGCCTTGGGGGGGGGGGGGGTAGGATCAAAAAGTTGAGGTGGGGGAAGGGGAACCCAGGAAGAGTGAGAGAAAACAGAGGGCCCACCCCAGGAGAGGCAGTGAGTCAAGGTGCAGGGGTTTGGAGGGTCCCTGACTCAGCGCACTGACCAGCTCCTGAAGGTGGGAGCTTACTTGCTGAAGGTTTTATTCTAAAGCTCTGAGCTAACCTGTCATCTGGCCTTTCTGGAATCTTCTTGGAGCTTAAGAACTTTGGAGCTGGCATCTTAAGTCTCCTCTCCATTAGTTTGGCATGTATGAAGTCACTCTATTTCCCCAAAGTACAGAGCCCAGGATGGAGTAGAGAGAGCCCCCTGCCCAGCCTGCCCTGTGACAGCCTACTCTGGATGGGCAGGTGCTTCCCCCTGGTGGTGGTAGGAATCCCTGCTCCAGACCTCACCTCCACTCCGGGCTGTGGGGATGAGGAGAAAAGGGACTTACAGGCTTGGGGTGACAGCAGATTTTGGGCTTCCCATCAATTCCCAGCCTGCTTCTCCCATCAGGAACTCTTTCTCTTTCCCATTTCTCCAAGACCCCGATAACCAGCAGGCTTAAGCAAGCCACAGTTGGAAAATTCCTAAATCCACAAGCCTCTTTCCCTCCATTGTCACCTTTTCTTCACCTTCCTTCCCAGAAGCAAGGAAGACGTGGCTTCGTCTCACAGTCAGAAAAGAGCCCCTGTCAGGGCGCTAGTTACACTAATGTGGCAGCCTCAGCGTTTCCCCTCACCAGGAATAAAGGCGTGGCACAAGAATAGGAAAAGAGGGCAACGTTTGCTCCCAGAGTGACACCGATGGGCTGGCAAGCCCCTCAAATAAGGTCCTTCCTTGGTGTCTGAGAGCTGAGACCGACCCTGCCCGCCCAAAGCCGGAGAGCCTGCCATCATAGCCGTTTGCTCTTCTCCTTCCCCTACTGGGGCTTGGAGTGGGGCTCGGCCACTTTGGGGTGCGTCAGGAGCCATCTAATATCCTCTCCATCTTCCCGCTTTGGCCTTGAGTTGTTCTGCGGGGTTTCAGCCGTAGCAGGAGGTCCCACAGCTATCAAGCAAGGATCTCTCCTCTGCTACTCCCATCTCCCCTTTTCGGCACTCTGGCTCTGGCCAGGGACCAACCCCTCCTCCCTGAGGCCCGGGTCAAGGAGCCAGCATCCTTTCCCAGCCTGCCCTGCTCCCCAACCCAATTGAGTGCTTTATCGGTCGTCGTCGCTGGGGGGAAAGGTGATAGAGCCTTTCCTTCCCTCTCGTGGAGGCACTAAAGAGGAGAGCGAGAGGAGGCTGGAAGGTTCCTGTTTGCTTATCAGTTCTTTGAACCCTGCCTAAATCAAATGCCGCGAACCTTCCCAAGAGGGGCCTGGGGAGAGCCCAGCATGGAGGACAACCGTCGGGAGCCTTGCGGGGGGTCAGCTGTAATGCTTCTGCATGGGGGCAGAAGGCAGGGTTGGGTGGCTCTGAAATCCTAGTAAAGGTGTATCTGGGGCTTTGCGGAACCCAGAAGATGTCCTAGCCCTTAAAGGGAAAGGACCAGAAGGGTGCGGGCCAGAAGCTCAGGCTTGGCCAAGACTCAGAGTTCCCTGGGAGACTGAGCGGGGCCTATGGTTGGGCCGAGGGTAGAGAATGATATGGGGTCCCACATGGCCCCTGCCTGTAGGACAGTATTCATGGGAGTCACAGGGCCAGGACTAGCTAAATGGACCCCAAGAGCCCTCTTTACTCAAGGCTGCTGGGATGGAGACCCAGTCTGCAAGTAGAGACAACACACACACACACACACACACACGCTCAGGGCCCAGCTAGCTGGCAGGACTCCTTGGCACTCAGCATTTCTCCATCTAGAAAAGTACAGATTCCTCCCACCAGGGCTAAATTCCAACAAGACTGGTTCATTCCATTAGACTGGTTAATTAGTTCTGAGGGTCCCAGCCCCCTCCAGCAGTGTCCTGGGGAAAGGGGAAGCCGTTGTGTGGAGAGGCAAACCCAACACTGGCTCCTCTGGGACGCTCATGAAGCCCAGGGATCCTCCCCTGCTTGGGCCAGCCCTGGGAGGAACGGAGAGACCCAGAAGCCAGCCAGCTCTGACCCAGGGAGCAGCAGGGAGGATCGCCACCCATAGATCGCACTATGGCTGGTGAGGAGTAATCTTAATTACAGTCTGTAGTCGAGTGACAGACGTCATCTTCTCCCCATTTCCCAGGTTTCCTCCCACATAGGACAGTGTCAGAGAAGAATGCACCTGTGTGCCCGATGCCATGGGTAATGGCAGTGGCGGGACCTCCAAGCCAGATTATGACTGCCTACACGGAGCGGATGGCCCCTGCCTGGTCCTTATTTGTATATTCCCAAGTGCTTAGCACAGTCCGTAGGACCCAGAACACTCAGTTCGTGCTTGCCGCATAGAACTCATGGGGTGGGATAAGGCAGGGGGAGGGTAGAAGCCCTCCTGGTCAGAACTTGCACTGCCTAGACTGGGAGTCAAGAAGCCCAGCGTCAGCCGTGGTTTCCCCCTCTGTTTGCTTATGGCAATTCCGAGTTGATCTCTTCCCCTCTCTGGGCCTCACGTTCTCCTACTGGTCTACAAGGAAGTTGGGCCAGATCCCAGAATTTAGTGATGTTGAGACGACGAGCATTTACTTTTGCTCAGGATACTCTGGGGCAGCAGGTCAGAAGGCTCCGGCTGGGCAGTTCTCACTTCCGGTCCCCCCCCACCAGCTGCAGTCCACTGGGGCGCCGACCTCTCAAGGTCAGCAAGACCGCGCGCTCACTGCGGAGTGCTCCCGTGGCTCGCGGTTGGTGGCGGCCGTCCGCTGGGAGTTTGAAGGGCCTCCAAACACACGGCTCCGCTAGCACCAGCAGTCTCGGGGCGGTTGGACTTCCTACGTGGCGGCCGGGTTCCCCCAGAACCGCGAGCCCTAGAATGCCAGGTACAAGAGGCGTGGCCTTTCCCAAGCTAACCTCGGAAGCCAGATAGCATCGCTTCCGCTGTGCTCTGTGGGTCCCAGGAGAGGTTTGCTCACTCAGATTCAAGGGGAGGAGCATAGGCTCCACTTGAAGTATTGAAGGATTGGGGCCATTTTATTTAAAAAGATTTTATTTATTTACTTGACAGAGAGAGAGAGAGTACAAGCAGGGGGGAGGAGGGAGAGGGAGGGGGAGAAGCAGGCTCCCCACTGAGCAGGGAGCCCCGGGCTCAATCCCAGGATGCGGTGCTCAATGTGGGGCTCGATCCCAGGACCCCAGGATCATGACCTGAGCAGAAGGCTGATGCTTAACCAACTGAGCCACTCGGGCGCCCCCCTGAGGCCATTTTTCTTTTAAACTACCGCCTTCTGCAGTGTGTAGAATCCTTCGACCCTGGCCCAACCAACCCCTTCCAAGCGGGCTGGGGCTGGTTACAGCTGTTTGCTGGGGAGGGCAGGACAGTTCGCAAGATCAGGGATAGTCCCTTCGTTGGAAACAATGCCTCCTCTCCCTTCCTTTCTTGGGTTTGGGGCTGAAACCTTCCCTTCTGAATGGCTCTGTGAGAATGGCTCATTGCATGGGTGATGGGACCTCCCCCCAGAATAAGATGGGGGGGGTCCTCCTCCCACCCACCCCCCGACCTACTCCAGTTGCAAAAAGGAAGGAAGCAACTATTTAATGAGTACATGTTGTATTTCAGTATGGAAAGAATCCTACACTGTATTCTAGGAGGTATTCCAGAAGGAGTTCCTTTTTCCCTCACAGCAGTCTCTGCACGGAAGAGATTTGATGGCCATCCTCCGTTTACAGACTAGAAATGGAGGTCCAGAGGCTTGTGGCTTGCCCAAGGTCACACAGTTGGTGACAAAGCCATGATTCAAACCGAGGCATGCCACCTTCCCCAGGCGAACTCGAGGCAGAAGGATCTGTGCTTAGGTCTTCCCACGTGCCCTCATCCCTGTCTGCTCTCTCTACCTACAGCCCCAGCTGAGCCCCTTGCCCCCCCGTCAGAACAGACCTGTTCCGTGCCCCAGTTTTGTGTGTGCAAGTTGATATCCCTCCAAGGAGAAAGCTCCCACCCAGATGCCAATGGTTGCAAATCCCTAGCAATAGGCCTGGGACATGGGCCGCCACAAATTCTTTGGCCCCCTTTCCCATCGGCAAGTGGGGTCTATATGCCTTCCGATTAGCTCTGGGCAGATGCCGTGATCATAGAACACAACTGAAGTGACATTGTGTCATTTTCCAGGCCCTCGTCTTAAGAAATTGGCAGCTCCCACTCTTGGCTCTTGAAAGGGGCTCTCTGGGCTCCCTGAGCCAGCACATAAGAAGTCCGGTCGCCCAGAGATGCACTATGCTGGAGAAGCTGGGTGTGACACTCCTCTGGGGACAGTCCCCGCTGGGCCCTCCGGACCGGCTTCTCTGCAGTTCAACACCACCGAGTGACTTCCGCTGCCACCAGAAGAGTCACTCAGACAAGCCCTGCCTGAATCCCTTACCCCCAAACCCATGAGATACAATGAAATGGTCGCTTTGAGCCACTAAGATTTGGGGGTAACTTGATACACAGCAACACGCATAATCTCATCCAATTCGTTCATTATGCCTATTTTACAGACTAAGACATTTAAGCTCAGGGGGATTAAATAACTTGCCCTAGGTCTTCTGGGAGGCAGGAGGTCCAGCTAGCATCTGACCTTCAACTTGGAAAGTCAGACTCCATAGCTCCTTCACACCCACTACTGCTTAGTGGGTCTTCTTGGTGCACCTCCGGGCAGCAGGGGGTTGGGGGGGGCGCGACACTTCAACCAAAAACATTCCCTTCAACCAAAGGATTGAATGAGTTTACGAGGAGGGACATTTTCAACACAGGGACTTTCTCGATTGAGAGGTACATGGGGAGATGTGGAGTCTGGGGATGGTGGGGAGAGGGGTTTCTTCCAGAAAACTTAGGACAACAGAGGACGATTTACTTATCTTTGTGCATGCATCACTAGCACAGGGACCTGTCGCCGTGGGTGCTTAATAAATGCTCTTTTGACGGACAAACTAACCCACAAATACGGAAGTGCTGGAGTTGGAGAGGAGAGGAGGACTGGAAGATCCGGAGGGAAAGGTTCTCCTGCCATCTGGTGGCTGCTTCTGGAATGACACTGTTTTCTTCTAAGGCAGGAGAAGGAAATGGAGGGCCGCTTGGGGGACCTTGGCTGTATGCACAGTGCTGGGGTAGGGGGGACCGGGGTGGTGGTGAGGCAGCAGCATTCCAGACTGGAGTGGGGTACGGTAGGGGGGCCTTACCTTCCACTGAAGTTTGCAAAAGATCAGAACTTAGAAAGTGGCTCCCCGTGACCCCTCGAGCCCCCCGCCGTCCCTCTCCAATCTCTCGGCCCCAAGCTCGTCTTCCCTGCGGTGAGTTTCCACCTGCCCCCCGCCTTGCAGAGTAACCCGTGTGGCCCTTCCTGGCACTAAGGCAGGATTTCCCTCACAAGGCCCCACAAGCACCAAGCACCTTCCTCATGTCAGACAGAGCCTCCTTCTCCTCACTTGGGAAAACCCAGAGCACAAAACGCCTCCCTTCGAAGCAGTTCACGTGAGGTTTTGTGTGTGGAGGACTTGGACCCCCAAAAGGCCTGCCACAAGTGTGTGTGTGTCGCTCAACTCCCAGGTCGGGTCTTAGGAAAATAAACATGCATCCCTCCTCATCGTCCCCGAACCCCTCAGCCAGCCAGCACCCACAACCCCACCGCGGTCCTCTCTGCCCCACACCATCCCACACTCGTCCCCCGCAGCGTCTGCTGCGATCTCTGGCCTCCACGTCCCCTCTCCCCCAGCCTGGGGGTACGGCAGAAAGGCAAGAGGGGGTTGGTAAGAACACTTTATTGAACACCATGGGCGGGGGGTGAAGAGAGGAAGGAGGGGACCTGGGGGTGACAATGCCTCATCCCCTCCCCTGGGCTCAGTGGTCTTGACCCAGGGCTCTGGCCAGTCATGGGGCGCATGGACTTGAATTGTTCTGAACTTGCACTTGAACCAAAAGTGATACTTGCTGTGTGTGCTTGGGTCTGTACAAAGCAGCGTGAAGGGGGGACCTGGGCCCTTCTTCCCCAACCCCGGTCGTTAGGGTCCAGTGAGGGGGCAGCAGGCCCCCAGTTTCAGGTCCTAGCGGCAGCTCTGGGAGTCAGGTGTGTTCCAACCTGTTTTCTCTCCTTTTTCCCACCGTGGGAGTACGCTGGCGCTGGCGGGGGCAGGGAGATGCAGCTGTAGGGAGGGGCTGGAGGGGGGCCCCTGCCCATATTACTGGAGGCCTGCTCAGGGCCCGGCACCACGCAGCTTCCAGCCCCCAGCCTCAGCCGATGGCAGGCGGCTCAGGGAGTCTTCTCCCGGCACTAGGAACGTGCAGGTCCCCTCGGATTTATTGCTGGAGGGCCGAGGCCCACCCCGCTGGTATCAGCTAGAATGCCCTCCCTGTCCGTCCCTATCTGGATCTCGGGCTTCACGCTGCCTCAGTGGAGAGGGCTCCCTGAGCAAGAAGCTGGTGACTGAGGCTGGAGGACAGGCAGGGGCAGGGACCAGGGGACTCTTCTGGGCATGCCCCGCCCCGCCCTGAGCCCGCTGTCCCCTGCGGGCACTGCATGGACAGCACCAAAACCAGTAAGGGATGGGGACCCTGCACAGGGCTGTGGGGGCCTCCTGCCCCTCTGCCCCCGCTCCTGCTCCTCTGGGACATCTGGGGGGATCGTACCTCATCCGATGCCCCACCTGTTCTTGACGCCCCCCCAGGCCTCGCCCCACTCTCAGCTGCCCTGAGGAGTGAGGAGAGGCGTGTGCATCAGGAGCTCAGGGGAAGGGCGGCTGTTCCTTTCAGAACTCTCTCAGAACCGTCTCAAGGACAAAGGCGGGACCCAGGCACTGCGGGCTGCTCTCCTGGGGTCTCACCATCTCAAGAAACCCAGAGCTTTTTCCTCAGGATGAAGAGCTCGTGAGTCCAGTGGGAACAGGAAGAGGTTAGCAAGAAAATAAATTTAGGGGGTCTTCCCAGCACCCCCCCCAGAGCCCCTCCTTCCCTGTGTCTGGCAAACCCAGGGGCGTGAAGGCAATGAGTCCCCAGGACAAAATGCCCACCCTTCCCCACAGCACCCTGCCTCAAGGCCTTGCCTGGCAGAGCGGGGAGGAGGAGGAGGCAGAGGGAGGGCAGTGTGGTCTTCAGGAACGTGGCGAACACTGGGAATCACAAGTCACCCTATACACACACACACACGCACACACACACACGCACATACACGCGCGCACACGCACCAAGCTCCAGGCCCTACGTCTAACGCAGCAGAGACACAGCTAGGACAGGGCCCGGCCCACGGCAAGAGGCTGCAAGCATCACCCAGCTCCTACGATCCCAGCAGATGGCCCGGCTCGGCCGCCCTGATGCAGGCTGGCGCGCTGGGGCCTGGCCCAGCCACACGCTACAAAATTAAAAATATATCAAATATACAATGAAAATAGATCTGTACAGCACTGAGGATGAAAATAGTCCACCAGCCACGGTATAATATCAGGTATGTCAGTTAACAGCATTTACACCTACATGTACAGATTGAATATACAATAGAAATAAAATAGCTAGAAGAGTATATATAGTAGAGTGTCTCTCCCCGGGGCCTTGCTTTTCCTGTTGCTAAATCTGCTGGGATTAGGCATGGGGCCAGGTAGGAGGCGTTAGGTGAGGGTGCCTAAGGCGGGATGTTGTGCCCCAAAGGCTCTTGATGCTGGAGAGCCGTGGATCTCCTTCTCCCCTCACACTCCGAAAGGACGGGTGTGGCCAGAGGGCAAGGAAATGGCAGGGCGGGGAGGATGGACCCTCGGGCAAGGTGGGGGTGGGGGACGGACCAAGGGGCTGAGGGATGAAGGAGGGAACCCTGGGCCTCGTCTGTCCCTCCCGGTGCTGAGAAAACAGAAGAATTCAGGACCTTTCGCGAAGGTGCCAGGACCTAGCACTCTGCCCATCACAGCGCCCACAGACGGAGCTGGGCCGTCCTCGCCTGCCTGCCTGCTGTCCCCAGCCGCGCACCCGTGCATCCGTCCTTCCACGGGGCCATCCATCGCTCTACAGACATGATTCGCCAGCCAGGCTCTGATGCCCCCAGCCTGCGCTCTGAGGGCAGCCCTCTTCCGGGGGGAGGCCTCAGGTCAGGGTGGGTGGGGGTGCTGGGGGCGCTGGGCCCCAGAACAGAGAGCTAGCCCTTCCCCTCGGCAGCCTCCAGCGTCTGCAGCACTGCTGCGCCCTCCCCACCGCAGGCTGGGCATCTTGGGGAAGGTTCCCAAGGTTTATTTGCACACGACGGGCACACCGCGCACAAGGAGAGTGAGCGGCAGCCCAAAGGGGCAGTGAAATTATCTGTCTTTCCCCAGGTGTGAGGTTTCCTGAGTACGAGCCCCTGAGCTCCAGGGACCCCCCATTCCAGGAGAGAAGCTGCCGCAAGCAAGGAGGTTGGGCCCCAGGTAAGAGAGGGAGTGTGCTTCACAATTGTGCTCCAGACCGTCTGAATTGTGCTGTGAACCATCAGGTGTGCTCTGGAAACCTCTCTGTGTACTCTCCCCTCCTCTCTCGAGGAAAGAGGCACAGGCCACAACTGTAGGCTCCGCGGTGAGGACAGAGAGGGCAGGCGAAGCCCGAGTAGGGCTGGGGAAGGATCCCGAGCAATCATCACCCTCCCAGGCAGGATGTAGTGGGACACACCCTGCCCCAGGCAGGGCCAAGGACATGGGAGATCCCACCCCGAGCCTCGGGCTGAGGGGCCCCCATGCCTAGCCCCCCTTCCGCTGCCAAGGCTGGCACTCAAGCCAGAGTGCGCCATCTGCCTCGCAAAACAGAACTTGGGGACTTCTCCAAGATTCCATCCCAAGTCTGAGCCCTGAGTCCCAGCACAACTGTCCCATCCCCAGTCTTAAATCAGTCAGCCCCCGGGATGCATCAGCCTTGAGATAAATCAGTCAGCATCCTACCCCACCGGAGGCCTTTCATTACCACGGAGGGATGGCCAGGACCTAAGACCTACAGGTGCCAGATTATAGAGAGAGAGGGTGAGGGGAGCAACCCCTACAGCAGCCACTTGCCATCTCTCCTGTGCTGGGAATCAGGGATTCTGGACTGTTCCCGTTAGTCAGCTGCAATTTGGTGAAAGGATCCCAGGAGGTTAGACGGCTTGGGAGCCTGCACTGGGGACAGAGTCTCTCCCAGCCCCTGCTCAGGTGTAGGGGGAAGCTGGCTGGGACGGGGGTGGGGGATGAGGCAGGGCAGACCCCCTCTCCTTGGGCAGAGGGCCTGGCCTAGGAAGAGAGGCCAGGCTGGGACGAGTGGGCTGGATGGGCATGGGGGGAGAGGCGGGCGGGCGGGGGGGGGCGGGGGGACAGTGGTCACAGCTCTGACTCGGGGGTGCCAGCTAGGAGGTAGCTGCTCCCGTAGCGTCCATTGGGGTTGCCGCTGGTCTCCAGCGGGGACGTGCTGCCGGGCCCCAAGTAGGAGCGGTGGGTGGGCATGGGGGACGGTGCCTCGCTGGGCACCTTGCTGAGGATGAAGCGGGTCTCATCGTTCTCCTCCAGGTTGGAGATGTCCTTCATCATGCGGCCCTTCTTGTAGGACACGGACAGGGTGTTGGAGCCGTCGGAGAGCAGGTGGAAGTGCCTCAGGACGAACACCACGGGGATGGGCAGCGTCGCCACGACGATGAGGGTGATCAGGAGCGCCATGGCCCAGTTGGGGAAGTACAGGTAGCGCTCGGCTGCCTGGGGGGGGGGTGGGGGGGTGGGGGCGGGGCGCGGAGGTGAGGGCTGTGACGAGCTCACCCTCCCGGGACCTCCAGCCTGTCTCCTTCTGCCTTCTCCCTGCCCCCACCCCGCCATCCTAGCCAGGCAGAGGCAGAGATGGAGGTCCTCGTTGTTGCTCCTTGAGTCAGCTGGTCCCCTCGGTGAGGGCCCGAGCTCCCCTGGGTCTCAGTTTCTACATCTGTAAAATGGGTGGGTATTTCTGCTCCACAGACACGGAGAGAGAACACGGGTGAGAACCGGACGAGTGTGTCAACCTTTCTGAGCCTCAGTCTCCCCATGCATGCTCGGGGAGAGTACCACCTCTCTCTCTGGGCTGTTGATAGAGGCCCTGGCAGGGTCTGGCAGCCAGTAACTACCCTCTGTGGGTTTCTCTCTATTGCCTGTTGCATTAAAGTGACCCTGAGGTTTCAGGTCCCCGCTCACCTCCTCCTTGATCCAGGCACTGTACCCCGGGGGTGTGACCCCCAGCTGGATGATGCTGGCCGTGGTGAGCACAGCCATACATAGCGGAGACACGAACTTCCACATGTAGAAATAGAAGCGATAGGGCCGGAAGCCCAGCATCTCCGTCAGCTCCTGCATGAACCTGCCAGGGGCACAGACGGCCCGGCTTTGGCATCCGCACTGCGCCTGCGCATTGCCCCACAACCGCCTCCTCCAGGAAGCCTTCACTGACCAATCCCTCCCTCCCAGGCTCTACCATTCTTCACGTTCAGGGATCCCAGTTTATTATTCGATGGCCCCTGGGCAGGCTTTGGTGTCCCTGCTAAGCCTAAGCTCCTCTGAATACCGCACGTCACACCTCACCCAGGGATTTGTTCTAGTCCGCGGCACATTTGTTCTAGTCCTGGGTGGGCAGGCACCTAAGGACCTCTGCGGTCACCATGCGCCCCGCCCCCTCACACGGGCCTGGCTCTGGACTCCCCCTGCTGGAAACAAGGTGAAGTGCACATCCCTCGTGTCCAGAGGCCCTGACGTGGGGGTTTCTAACCTCGGGGTCTGCGGGTGGGACGATCATAGCCGCGCGCTGTGTATAGGAATGTCATCAGAAAAAAATCAACTCTACTTGAATAACACCTAACTGAACACTTGCATTTCTTTCTGTTGTAAATGCAAGCAGCCACAGCAATATTAGCAGTACCTGAGACTTCGTCACCAACTGATTAAATGACATATATCTCCCTATCACATTAGAACTGAACCTATTTATATTTATATTCATCACTGTTTTATATTTATATTCATTTATATTCATCACTATTTCACAATTACCATTATCATTACCCTAGCGAGATCTTCCAACTTAATGCAGTAAAAATAACACATATACATCTAAAAAAACTACACATGCATTACTGTGTCAGATTTTAAACAGTATTTTTGCTATTTTTCAATTTAGTTCATTTCCTATAGAATTCTATATATTTTATTTTGTCCCCTTAAAACTAATATTCTGAGAAGGCGTGTAGGGGCTTCACCAGGCTGCAGAAGAGTCAGGGCCCCTTTCAACCGCAGCTCCCGGGGCTGCTCCTGTCCCGCCACAGGTCCCCCGCCTGCATTCTTGTAGGAAGGAGACAGTGAGAGAGCCTGATTCTGAGACCCGGTCCAGACATCAGGGGAGCCCCGGATGTGGGGCTCCTGGCCCTGAGGCTTCCCAGGCTCACAGATTTGTTAAATGAGGAATGAGGCCAGGGGCTGACTGCGAGTGTGGGCTCAGGCCACGAGACCCAATCCTTCCTTACTGCTGACTTCCCTTACCCCACCTGACCCCACACTTCCGGCCCTAACCACACCTGTCACACACCCCTGTGTCGATCACCTGAAAACTGCCTTGGGCTGCTCAAGTTCAAGAATTCTTTGAGGGAGGAGGCCTCCTAGATACCCACTAAGTGTTCAACAAAGTTAACAAAACTCTGCAGAGTTGGGTCTCAGGTAAGGGGCTACAGTCATTTAAGCCAGTTTGGGGTGATGCCAGGACCCAAACCCAGGAGACTCGGGTGCTCGGCCTGGCTCTGCCTCTCACCAGCCACGTGGCCTTGGGCAGTCAAGTCCTCTCTCTGAGTCTCGGTTTCCCTAGTGATCTCTACAGGCGCTCTCAGCTCTGACATTCTGACCCTGTCATCTCCTGTCCCACTCAGAAGCAGCCCGGGGAACGCGGCACTCTCCAGGAGGCCGGAAGAGGACAGACCCCTCCTCCCATCCCGCCTCTTCCCCGTGGCCCCCTTACTTCTTGGTTCCATAGATCCAGGCCACGGCGATGTTCTCAAGGATGACGATGACGGTCAGCGGCAGGGTGGCCGAGTAGTCATCAAACATAGTGACAAAGTAGTTTCCGGAGCGCTGGACGAACAACAGCCCCACGAAGAATGCAAAGACACAGCAGCCCACTACAGAGAGCCGGGAGGCCGGTGTGGGGGCACAGGCGCGGGGGTAGGCGGGGTCCGGGGGGTTTGGGGGGGCACCCAGGCCGCTCCCTTCCCACCCCTCCAACCTGAAGGCCTTCAAGGGGGGAGGGATCCGACGCTGGGGTTCTGAGCTCCCACTCCTTTAGGAGAGGAGCCGCCCAGGACCGGCAGTGATAGGGCTGGAACAGGGTGCGGGCCGGCATGGGGAAGGACACCCTGCCTGCCCAAGAGGAATCAGCAGGCCCTCAGAGAGGGGGGCAAACGACCCGAGGAAGAGGCCGCCCCCCACCCCCAGCTCAGGTTGGGTCCATATTCCCAGACTGCTTCTCCTGGCCAGGTTCCAACTGCGTCCCAGCAAGGGCAGCACGGAGCCTTCTCAGCACAGAGTCTGCCTAAGTCACAGGCGTGTTGGGCCTGTCGTCCCTCAGGGCAGCCCACCAGGCCAGCGGGGGCTGTCAGGAGGAGTTACCTGTGAACATCTCCTTGGGCACCTTGAAGGTGTCGATGATGGGCGTGGTGATACCGGCCATGGTCCCGATCATACTGCCCAGGCCCAGGTTGATGAGCATCAGGAAGAACATGACAGACCAGAATGGGGAGGCCGGGAAGTGCGTCATGGCCTCGGTGAAGGCGATGAAGGCCAGCCCTGTGCCCTGCACGGACTGAGGGTGGGGTGCAGGGCGAGGGCTCAGTGAGGCCCACGCCACTCCTGGAGCCCGCTGCCCCCTTATCTTTGCCCTCGTAGCTTTAAGAATAACTTTTCCCTCCTTCACAGGAATCTGTGCCCTCGCCTAAATCCTCTTGCCTTTCGGCTAGCAGGTCTCAAACTTGGGTGAGTATCAGAATCCGCCCTACCCCAGGGAATGAGATACCAATATAGAAGTTCACCTGCGGGATCTGGAAGCTACATGTTGTACAGGGAACCCAAGTGATTCAGATGAAGATGCTCACATTGAGAAATACGTTCCACTTGAGACCTTCCTCCTCTAGGAAGTCTTCCCTGATTGCTCCAGCCACAACTATGGGAGCTCCCAGCCCTGAGCTCCAGACTTTCATAGAATGGGCTCAGCCTCACCTGCCTAATGGGACCACACTGGAGCCTTGAGAACACCAATGCCTAGGTCTCACCCTGGAGACAGTGATTTGATGCGTTTGGGGGTAGAGCTGGACATCTGGGTTTTATTAAGTCCCCAGGTGACTCCAATGGGTAGCCAAGAGAGAGAGAGAGAGAGAGCCACTATGTTAAAGCTTGGGCCCCTGATCGTGGGGAAGTGACCACACACTGCCCATTGATGTCACTTCTCCGTTGTCCTGTAAAGACCCGTGACTGTGAGGCAACACCTCCCCCAACTGTGTGAGTGTGTAATCCTCGTCATTTGGCTGTTACCGAGGTCCTACTGTATAAGAAAAGCGGCTCCCCATCCTAGTATTCATAGCACTGGCCTGAGGGCCAAAGGGGAGAGACAGCAGAGGGTAAACGCTAATGAAAATGCTTATTTTCTGTGAGCCGCGTGTACAAAGCACGGTCGCAAGGGCATCACAGACGGCAGTGACCTCTTAGAAACCCATCTGATGAATCTGAACGTCATTCTGTACAATTCCTGTGATTTCTCTGACTGGTGTGTCTGCCTCATCTCCTGGTCTAGACTGCCTACCTCGGGCCAGGGCTTTGGCTGATCCCTTTCCCATCTCCCTCCCTGGGTACATAGCCGGTCCTTGTTCCTCAAGCAAGTGAGTGCGTCCCAGGCGACCTCCTGAGGCCCGCAGGCGAGCTCCAGCCACCCGAGGCCCATCTCTGGGTCCCACACTCCCACATCTGCCTTCCTGCCCACCCCGGCCGGGAAGGGCAGCCCGTCCCACACCTTGTCCAGCTCGTCCTCCAGAAGGCAGGGGTCGAGGCCCAGGGAGGCGAAACGGTCCTCCTTCACGGCCCTGATGACTTTGTACATCTCCGTGTAGTCTTTGGCAGTCAGGTGCGAGAAGTTGACGTGAGGCGGGATGAGGTCCCGGCTCAGGACGTTGGTGTGGAGGTACCCCAGGATTTTCTCGGCATTCCTACGGCACAAAGTGGAGAGGGCCAGGTAAAAAGGCAGGGGTAGGCACGGTCCCGGAGGCACCTCCCAGGCACCCAGGCAGGACCCCCCATAGGCCATCGACGGAGACACTTCTGAACCTGAGCATGAGCTTGGGATCCAGGGCTGGGGACAGAGAGAGCTCCGCCCCCGGGGGGACGGGGACTCTGTGTCCGTGGCCTGCCCGCCCCCACCTGGGGAAGACGGACCAGAGGAGAGATGCCACCTACTCGACCACACACTTCTCATTCATGATGTTGGCCTTGAAGCCCAGCACGGCAAACACGACGAGCGTGGCCAGCACCGAGGTGAAGAAGTTAATGAAGGACACCAGCGCGGCGTCGAAGTGGCAGTTGTTATCTTGCTTGTTGTAGCTAGAGAAGGCGATGACGCCCCCGAAGCCCAGCCCCAGGGCGAAGAAGACCTGGGTGGCTGCCTCCCGCCACACCTGGGGGTCCAGCATCTTGTCCAGCTGTGGGGGGAGGACCAGAGACACACAGATAACGGTTTCCCGCCACACCCCTCTCCGCGTGGTAGAGTGGGAAAGCCGGGGCTGTGTGAACTCAGCTATCCCCCTTGCCCCTCTGAGCTTCAGTTTCCCCACGTGCAAAACACGGATAATGAGAGTATTGACTTCAGAGGATGGTTGTGAGGCTTAAGATGAAATAAATGTTACGTACTTACTCAGTAACTTCTCAGTCAATTTTAAATGCCGTCTTTGCTTTCCGTGGAGTGCGGCCTAGAGTTGTGCAGTGTACAGCCTGCACAACGGTACCAGAGCACGAAGAACACCAATATTTCCCTGATATCCTCCCCTTCACTTCAAACCATGAGAAAGGACACCAACTTCTCCCTCCTGCCCACCTGACCTCCCTTTCCCCCGGGGAGTGGGAGTGGGGGGAAGACCAATGTTCATTCATACACATTGACATACTCCAGGTCACAGAAGGACCCTTCCCCCTCCCCACCCACCCAACTTGAAACACAGAACCCAGACACTTCTGGAGAGGGGAAGCCCCCGCCTGACCCTCCATGTGTCCTCAGACCCGACAGAACCCTGAACCACACCAGCATGTAGAGGGCAGGGGGCAATTCCCAAAGTGCTTTTCGTATCCATTTTCCTTTTGCTGTTTGCTCCTCAAGGCAGGGACCGTGGCTTGGAGCCAGCACAGAGCTGTCAAGTCGGACAGACCCAAGTCTAAACCTGACTCCCATCTTTAAATAGATGAGAAGGCTTAGGAAAATGACAGTGCTTGTTTTATGAGACTCAGTTTTCCCATCTGAAAAATGGCAGTAAGAATACAGCGTCCCTCCCACAGTGACTGTGAGAATCAGATGTGGCAGCAACAAGTAAAGCCCGGCACATAAGTAGCAAAACAGATCTCGCTAAAGTGCCTCTGACCTAGTCGGGACAGGTTTCTTTGCTGAGGGGCAGGAATTATTCTTCACCTTCTGAAAGAGCGGACTGAGACGCCGAGATGGAAATTCCTTGCTCCAAGTGACAGAGCTGGTTGCTGGGACAGAGGAGCTGCTCGACCACAGGTTGTCTGATGCGGCCCGCGACACGGCCCTACACGGACCCCTGACGCCGCTACTCCTCCGGGCATTGCCTCCTGGACCTCTGCTGCCGAGGTTCACCCAAGTGACAGACGAGGGAGGCGCGGAGGCGCTAGAGAGCTCTCCATCCCTGCAGGCACCAGCCCCACGGGGTCCCGGCCCGCCTCCCCTCGCTGTGTGCCCAAGGCTCAGTCCCTCCTTGTGTGCACACTGACGCATGGGACCTGAAGCCCTCGTACTGCCCTAATACCCACGACAGAGCCCTACCCGCCTGCCGCAGCCCATGTGAGCACCCGGGGTCCTTCCTCTAGCTGAGAAAGTGTTCGCAAGCTTGAGGGGGGAGGTGCTGGGGGAGGCGCTGCGGGCTGCCCAGGAAGAGGAGGACAACGGTAGTAGAGCCTTCAGGGTCAGTATGCCGATGGAGCCCTGGCCCGCAAACATGTGCGTTCTAGGGGAGATTAAGGTCCCCCACCTTGCACAAAATAGTCAACTCTGGTCCACCAAGAAAGCCCAGAGGCCAGACTTTAAGGAGCTAAAAGCCCCTGACATGGATGAGCAGGCGAGACCCTCTCCTGTCCCTCCTGCTCTCTGCAGCCTCAGTAGTGCCATGTGGCCTCCTTGTGACTACGACTTATCCATGCAACACCACGAGCACCGCTGCGGGCCAGGCCCGGGGCTAGGTGATGGGCAGCCATAGAGCGCAACCGCAGGCAAGGGCCCAGCTCCTGTGGAGCTGACGTTCTAATGGGAGAGACGGCCATTGTCAAGTGACTCTGCAAACAGATGCTGAGTCGCAAGTAGGACGGGGGCCATGCAGGCCAGGTACCCAGGGCTCGGAGAGCCTGCAGCAGCGGGACTTCAGCCAGGCGGGAGGCCAGGGCAGGCTATCCCGGGAGGAGGGGATCCTTGACCTGACAACTGGGAGATATGAAAGCAAGGCTAAGAGGGGAGGGAAGAGCATTCTGGCAGAGGGAACAGTGTGTGCAAGGCAGGAGGCAAGGCAGGACAGAGGAGGACATACGGAAGTTAGGGGAAGAGGCCAGCCGCCTGAAGCCACAAAGATGAGGCGGGAGAGGTAGAGGTGAGGGCGGGGGACAGAGGAGTCCCGATCGGAGGTCCTGTGGGGATCCCAAGTGGAGAGATCCTAAGAAAGCACTTAGTCTGGGAAACCACTAAGGGATGGGTGGAGGAGGGAAGCAAGCAAGCTGACCTCAGCCACGGACTGGAGATGGGGGGATGCTGGAGGGACAGGTGCCAAGGGGACAGCCACGCTTTTGGCCCGCGTACCTGGCGGGGTGCAGGCGGAGTCCAAGGAGAAGGGGCAGATCTTGATGGGGTTGGAACAGGGCAGATCAAGGCATTCGCTGCAGAAATGTTGACTGTAATGTGTCTTTACACTATCTAAGAGGAGATGTCAGGGGGGCAGGTAGAGAAGTGGGTCTGATGTCTGGAGAAGTGGCTAACCTGGGACACCTAACCTGGGAGGAGCGTGTGTGCCAGAAGGAACCGAGGCCCCGACTGCGGAGTCGTGAGAAGAGGCGAGCCGGGGGCCCAGGCGACATCTCCAACTTCTGTGCAGCAAAGAGGGTCTCCCAAGGGAGGGAGAGGAGGTACAGCAGCCCAGCCGGGAGGAAGAGCAAGAGAGGGCTGGACGCAGAGGCCACAGGAAGCAAGCCAGGCTGGGAGCAGGAGGGGCCCATGCAACCCGGAGAAAGACACCAGGGTGAGCCCGCCCCTGGTGGGCTGGGCCAGAGCTGTTCTGGAAGCCACAGTCAGGTAGGAGCCAAGAGAGCTGAGAAACAGAGGGGAAGAAATGAAGGTAAAGAGGACAATCAACTCCTTAGAAAGCTTGCCTTGGAACAGGAGGAGAAAGACGGCAGGCGAAGGCGAAGGCTTTGAAAGCAGCAAATTGCTTTTTTGTTTGTTGTCCCGCTTTTGCCTTTAATGCGGTGACTTGATAGGTAAAAGCAGATGGAGGGCAGGGGATCTAGAGGGGCGGGGAGCAGTCTCCCATCGGAGACCCTGGAGCTGCTCACGGAGGGCCGGGACAAGAGAACGGGATGGGGCAGGCGGGTGCCGACGGGTTTGGATGTTTCGGGTCTGCGAGCGAGTTCCTGTGTCGGAGGCTCCTGTTCACCCGGCAAAGCAGGAGGCCAAATCATCTGTTTGGGGTGAAGCCGGGACATGCAGACAGGTGGAAGAGGTTTAAAACGGTCACAGTGAAGCAGGGGGAACGGGACGCCAAAGAAATGGGGGTGAGCCCACATTGTTGAGGGTCCCCTGGGCTCGAAATGGCATCATTTCAAAAGTAGGACAGGCCCACATTTCCTTATCTAAAAGCCCTGAGGCCAGACTGGTTGTGGAATTTGGGCTCTCGTTCCTAATTCTATTTTGGAAAGGTAATGTGGTGCGTATGCCGCATAATTACATAACACTCCTGGCGGGGTCTGGGGCAGCACCCCGTAATCAAACACATCAGTATTTCTGCAGCAGAATATGAATATTCACACCAAGTGAATCAATAAAGACTATAAATAGCCTCACATCTGTTCAGGTCATTTTGCCGCCAAATGAGTTCCAGGAGAAAGGAAAAACCACTTTTGTTTTTCAGGGCTATTTGGATTTTGGCATTGTAAGTAAGGACACAGGGGCCTATATAGAAATTCGAAGATTATTTTTAAAAGGAGAACAAAGTAATTGTTGTCCCACTGGGAAAGGCCTCTGTATCTCCCCTCTCCTGGGTGGGTTCTTAAATGATCCTCCCAGAATGTTCTGGAAATGGGTGGAGGGATTACTTGCATCTGGAAGGCACTCGGGCATTTCACGGATGCTCACGAACGTCAGTCATGTCCGTTTAACCAATCAGCTGGAACCTGGACGCCTCCCTCGGGCTGGAAACCTAGACCTAAAGGCTAGGTTTTGGGAGGTCTGGTGAGTTCCGAACAGGAGGAAGCACGAGATTTGGTAAGAGAGGGGAGATTGAGATGGACACAGCTCCGGTCATCTCCCTTGCATGGGGAAAAATCCTCGATGGTTCTGTCTGCCAGAAAATCTTTTCCCATTCTTTGTCCCTGTCTCCAAAGGCAGTGAACTTACTCTTCCAAAGTACAGCGGTCTCCTACCTCTCTGGCCTTTGCCCAGGCTGTGCCCTCTGCCTGGAATTCCTTCCCTCCTACTCACATTCTGGCGAAACTCCTATTTATCTTTCAAAGCCCGGCACAAATATCACCTCCTCTCTGAAGCCTTTCCTGATGCCTCTGGCAGAGGTCGTCATGGTCGTTGGGCTCTCGCAGCTCTGGCCCACACCTGCATATCAGGTTCCTATGTCTGCCTTCTTTTCAACCCTGCGTTTCCGAGGGGCGGAGCCCATCACCTTTCTGTCTTTGTGTCAGCTGCGTCTGGTACAAGAAAGACAAGGAAAAGAGTGGGGGGCAAGAGAGACAAGGCTGCTTCGTCACGCTGAGCTGAGCGGGAAGGACCGTGAAATTGTCCTGGCTTTTTTGTACGAGGATGCAGCCTTCTAGAACAAGAAGATGCTTATGGCTTTAAACTTCTGCTTTCTAAAGCATGGCTATTTTAATGTTGGCTTCCTTTCCTTTTCTCTCGCTTCCCTACCTCCCCTTCCCCCCCCCTTTCCTCCTCCTTCTCCTCTTCTTCATCTCCTTCTGGTTATTATTTCATGTTTCGTCTATATCAATCATTACTAAAAGTTTTTACAGGAGGATCTGGATCATCTGTGAGACCCAGACATGTCATTGTTAGGATTTTCATCACTCCCTGAAGCTAAAAATAAGACATGGGTAAATTCCTAGGCCCAGCCACTGTTCAGGGCCACACTCCACCAGTGTTGCCACCATAATTCCAGAATGCATCATCGGAGCTCACCCTCTAACGTGCGGGACAGACTCTCTAAGGACAGGGTAGGAATGTCTCAGATAATGTTATGATCTGGAATGGGAGTAAAAATTATTGGTATGTTAAGACTGTACTTGCTGTTCTTTCCTCGTTTTTAAAAATGACGGGACAGTCACTATAAAATGTACAAAAGTGGAGAGGATGATCTAATGAACCCCCATGGACCCATCACTCATTTTCAACAACTACCAACATAGGGCCAATCTGGTCTCCTCTGTATCCCCATTCCCCAGACTTAGATTATTTTGAGGAAAATCGGTGGATCCGAATCTGATATTTATTTGATATTCACCCAAGAACCTGACAGTGCTGAAACCTGTTGAGGAGAAAACTGTCCTGCGAGCCTGGGCACCCCTCCCGATGGGGCTTGGAGGCACTCTCTTGCTGGTGGAGATGACCAGATCTCCATGTTCATCTGGGGGTAAAGCGAGTCAGTCACCTTTAGGATTCAATGACTGTCATTGTTTGAATTTAAAGGGGGCTCTATCAGGATTTCTGAGACGTTGGTGTATAATTCCAACAAGGTCCTAAGTGCACCTGGGTGGCTCAGTTGGTTAAGCGTCTGCCTTCAGCTCACGTCATGATCTCAGGGTCCTGGGATCGAGTCCTGCATCAGGCTCCCTGCTCAGTGGGGAATCTGCTTCTCCTTCTCCCCTCTGCTCATGCTCTTTCTCTCAAATCAATAAATAAAATCTTTTAAAAAATTAAAAGAAAACGAAGGGATCTATGAGGATTTCTGGGGTGCTGGTGCATAATTCTAACAAGGTCCTGATCATAGTGTCCAAGAGGCTGAACCCATGGTCAGACCTCAGCAAGCCCAATGTCCTTGCCAGCCGCCAGGATGTGATTGCAAGAGGAGAGGTGGGAAATGGGCTCTCCCACCAAAGACGAGGATCGTACCCTCCTCAGTGTCGGGCGGGCAGAGGCGGGGGGAGATGCCCTGAAACACAGGAAGGGCTTCCTGCCTCCTCCTTGGCACAGCGGCTGAGTCACTTCCTCACACAGAGAACAAGGTGTTTCACGCACTTGACTCAGCAGCATGAAGATGCTTTTGGAATCCACGAGCGGCTCCCGAGCTCCTGGCCCGACCCAGTGCGTGACCGGAGCCCGCGCCCTTGCTTCTCAGCCCTGCAGGGCCCCTGCCGGTGCACGAGCCAGCCGGGGCCGCGAGACACCAGACGGCCCTGGGGCGCCGGGTTCCCACGGCCCAAGAACAGTGTCACCTTCACGACGGAGAGAATAATAATCACTACGGCTTCCCGTGCGCGCTCTGGATGCCGGGAGCCGCCCTCCGTGCTCTCCTGACAAGGCTGTCAGGGAGCTACTGTGGTTTACCCCATCTCGCAGCCGAGGAAAACAGAGTGCGTTCCCCAGGGATCTTGCCCTGGGACCACGGACCGCGGAGTGATGAGCTGGGATCCAAACCAGCCTGTCTGGCTCCACAGCCCGTCCTCTGGCAACAAGGCTGGCCTGCCCTGGTCGTCCTTCCCAGAAGCCCTCCTCTACTCGTGGGGGTCAAGGTCACTGACTGCCCTCTGCCCCTGGGCCTTCACCCCCACTCCTAGGGTCGTTCCATAGCCTCTGTCATATCTGAGAGCTATGCTCCAACTAGGACCTCAACCTGAACCCCTAAGCACCCCACCTTTCCAGTTCACTCCTTCTAGTATCTTGATTCCAAAATTCTTTAGCCTCCCTGGGATCCACCTACATTTCACACCCCCCACCCTGTTTGTAGCCTAACTTCCCTTCTTAATCGGCTTAGTCAATGGCCCATCCCTTGGTTACTCGATTGCTACCTTCTTAACTCCCCGGCGACCTCCCTCCACGGTCGTCTCTCGTCATTGCCTCCTGACCCTGGTCCAACCCTCCACCAACTCCGGTCCCCCGCCCCCGCCCCCCCCCCCCCAGCAGCTATGCCTAGCTGGAGAAATCACACAGCGCACACCTTGGGGCCTTGGATGGATTATTCAACCTCCCTGTGTGTCAGTTTCCCCACGTCCAAAATGGCAAGAATCACCTCTGCCTCCAGGGCTATTATGAGTGTTCGGTGAGCTGCTGATGTATGTCAGGTGCGGGTAACAGTGCCGGGCACCCAGTAAGCACCATCCTCTGTCAAGCATGGGATTGTCCTAAGTCGCTCCTCACTGTGGGAACTGGCATGCTTTCCGAGGTGTGAACCAGGAGGAACTGTCCAGCTTGGAACCGGAGAAATGTTAGCTGCGCCATGCCGGCTGACTGCGGCTCACAGCCATGACCCTGACTGCCAAGGTGCGCCCCCCCCGCCCCCCACCCTGCTGCACGCCTTCCCTGTCCCCTGCACCGTCACCTCACGCTCACACCTCTTTAGGCCCCCACCACCCCTCCACCATTCAGACTCTCAACCGATGCCCTTGCTTCCTTCGTCCCAGACAAAAATGACAGAAGGGGAAGAGAGCTCCAGCAACGAGGCACTCCTCACCACCGCCCCTCGGCCGCCGGCATCGGCGCCCACAGGCTGGCCCTCGACTCCTGTTCCCCCCCTCACCTCCTCCAGCTGGGCACGGGGTCCCACCTCTCCGGCTCATTCAAGAACTCTGGTCCCTTCCACCCAAAAGCATCGATTTCCCACTCTGTGCTGGATTTTTAAGAAGTGTGTGATTTAACGGTTTTTAGTGTCTCACAGAGTTGTGCAGCCATCGCCCCGAGCAATTTTAGAACTTCTTCAGGACCCCGAAAAGAAAGCCCCTACGCATTAACGGTCACTGTCATTCTTCCCCCAGCCTCCCCAAAAACCCAGCCCTGAGCAACCCCTAGTGCACTTTCTGTCTCTACGGATTTGCCTGTTCTGGACATTTCACGTAATGGAATCACACGATATGTGGCCTTTTGCGACTGGCTTCTCTCACTTAATGTGTGTTCGGGTTCACCCGTGCTGTATGTAGCGGGTGTCAGTACGTCACCCCCCCTTACGGCCTAATCACATCGCATCCGATAAACACACTCCTCTTGATTTTTCCATTCATCCGTTTGCGGGCATTTGAGCCGCTTCTACTCTTTGGCTCTTGTGAACAATGCTGCCAGGAACGTTTGTGTACAAGCTTTTATGGTTCTCTTGGAAATGGCCTAGGAGTGGAATTGCTGGGTGACACGCTAACACCCTTGATCCCACGGCCCTCTCCAGTTTCCACCCCTTTCTCATTTTTCTGCTCCCAGGTAGAGCAAAACTCCTGGAAACAGGTGGTCTCTACCACTTGTCTCCAATTCCTCATTCCCATTTTCCCTTGAGCCCACCACTCTCAGACTTTGTCCCCAGCCCTCCACCGAAACAGCTCTCATCGAGCTCATCAGGGACCCCTCGGCTGCCACGCGCACTGCTCATTTCTCAGTGCTCACCGCCCGACCTCTCAGCGGCTTCGGACGTGGCTGACTGTTCCTTCCTTAAAGCAGCTTCTCCTCTTTGCCTCTGGGATCGACGGATCCACGTCTCTCTCCCCTTTCTCCTCCCCTTCCTCCTCCTCCCACATTAGCTATCCTTCCCCCAACCTCTAAATGCTGGGTCCTGGTACTCAGTCCTCTTCTCTGTGTTCATTCTACAGGCGGCTATCACTAGTCTACAGTTTCAAATTCTCTGATTCCCAAATTTATATCTCATCTGCCCAACTGTCGATTCAATATCTCCACTTGGATTTCTTTTTTTTTTTTTAAGATTGTATGTATTATTTATTTGACACACACAGAGAGAGAGAGAGAGAGAGCCTGCAAACACAAGCGGGGGTGGGGGGCAGAGGGAGAGGGAGAAGCAGGCTCCCCCTGGAGCAGGGACCCTAACACCAGGCTCAATGCCAGGACCCTGGGACCATGACCTGAGCCGAAGGCAGAGATGCTTAATGAACTGAGCCATCCGGGTGCCGCTCCACTTGGATATCTACTAGACACTTTAGACCTGCCATGTCCAAAACAGTAGTCTTGAACCTGCTCCTCTCACCGTCTGCCCTCATCGGCATAAATGTCAAGTCTCTTGCCCCTCAGGCCCAATCCAACAACAAATCTTCCTACTTCCTAAATGTATCTTCAATCCGACCACCTCTCATCGCTCCCACTGCCATCACGTTGGGCGCAAATCGCAGTCACCTCTCACCTGGATGGATTCTAGAACCTGGATGGATTCACCCGCATGGAGCCTTCGGGCAGGTCTTCCCGTTCCACCTGTGCCCCCTCAGATTCTCTACAGCAGCCAGAGGGACCCTTCCAAGACAGAAGCCAGATCATGTCGTTCCTCGGTCCAGAGCCTCTAAAGGCCCCCACTCCACCCAGAGTAAACACCAAAGTCTTACCTGACTCGCAAGACCCTCGTGATCTGGCTCCCATGACCTCCTTGACCACACGTCCTTACCTCTCTCCCCTCCCACTCCAGATCCACTCGCCTCCTTGAATTGGATGGATGCAGGACACAGGAGACCTCAAGGTCACTTTGTTAACTGCGCCCTCCGGAATGGGATGCGCTGCTTCCGGATATCCACGCGGCCTGCTCCCCGGCCTCCCACGTCTTTGCTCAAACGCCACTTTCTCAGGGAGGCCTTCCTTGAACCCTCGCTGAAGCAACCCCTCTCCCTGCTATCCCGAATCCTCTTTTCTCTACTTTATCTTCCCCCTTAGCAACACCGCCCAACAACTCCTTACTCCTCTATTGTCTGTCTCCCTAAAATACAAGATCCAGGACGGCTGGGAAGTTTGTCTGTAGGTTCACGGCTGTGTCCCAGGACGCACAGCAGAGCCCAGGATATAATGGGCATCCAGTGAACTTTTGCTGAACGAAGGGATAAATGAATGACGGTCATTCAGGTTGTTTTCAATCTTTTGCCACGAAAACATAGGCTGGCGTGACCAATGTTGGGCACAGATCATTTTGCTTGTGGGTGACTCTATCAGTAGGACAGGTGCCTCGGAGTGGAACTGCTGGCCAAAGGACACGAACAGCTGTAATTTTGATAAACATCTTCGGCCAGTTTTGGTGGTGAGAAGTCTACCATAATCTACGACTCTGTGTTGAGCAAGTCACATGGTGAATTCTGTGGCCCTCCGTGCTGACTTGGGTTTTCCACTGGGTGGAAAGAAAGTAATCCAAGAACTTAATTAGCCATCAACATGAGCTACTGTCCCATCAAAGATGCTAGTGGGTCATCATGGTATCCTGGCCACATTGCATTATTTCTGATGTTGGAAGACTTTATAAGAGGATATTCAGTATATCCATGGAGAGCCTATGCTTTTATCAAGTGGATTCGGAGATGCCCTAGCCAAAAATCCTCTTGGACTCTGCCATGGCTGCCAAGTGGCATGACCCCTGGGGATTTCATTCCCATTGTGGTCGATATAAATGACGCAGTGCACAGCCTGAGCAGCTGTGCGCAATGACCCTAGTATTCGATAGCACCGTTCTAGGTCAAGAACTTGAAATGGTTCCAAGGTTCCTCATATCTCACCGGTCATGTGCCGGAATAGTCCTGGCTCTGCAAGAGTAGTCTGCCCAGTATGGACAGTCAGAAGACTGTTTCTAAGAGTAGATCCACCCCTTTCTGTGGATGACTTGGAAGAATTCGTAAATAAGAGCCTCACCCAGCCATCATTACTAGCTTTACCTGCAGCACAGGCTGTGGAGCGGATCCTTGATGGAAGAGTTAGGCCTCCCCGTCCCTGTGCGATACATCCATCCAAGGTCAAGGGCACGAGCTGCCCCATAAAACTGCTCAGTGAGCTAGATCTCCAGACGAGCCCACAGGCTCTATCCAGACTGAAAGTCCCAAGAGCTAGATGGGCCAGGGCCTCCGGGGCCTTCTGGGTTCAGTTTCTTTAAACGTCACCTCAGGGGGGCTCTGGCCCCTGCAGATTCTAAAGTGTTATCACACCATTTCCTCAACATCCAGGAAAAGGTTTTGGAAAGGAGTGTCCTCTATTGTCCCAAGGGCACATCCGCCATCTTGCCCCCATCTGACCAGCAAAAACAGAAGTCTGATCAACGTGGAGCCACAGTTGACCTTGGCCGCCATTTTGAAGAGCAATTTGGCCACCTTCTAGAAAAACTGAAGGTAGGCATATCCTTTGAGATAGCAATTCCGCTCCTAAAGACAGACACCCACGGGAAAATTGTGCATGTGGAGACCTGTGTAATAATGTTTACTGTAGCATTACTAGCCACTGGGAAAGCTGGAAACAACATAAATGAGCCTCCCTGGAGATGGAAAAAATATAGTTTAGTGCTACGGAGGACTACAACACATCAGGGAAGACGGATGAACTAGAGCTACAGACAGCACTATGAATAAATCTCAAGTACCAGTGTCGAGCAAAAATAAAGGCCAAAGCAAGTCACAGGAAGTTGCATTTAGTACGATGCCACTTATGTAATTTAAAAGTACGCACAAATGCTGTATGTTATTTACATACATGCATACGTGCATTACAAGATCAAATACATGTGTTTTCAGAAATGTATTAGGAGGGGACGCATGGGTGGCTCAGTTGGTTAAACGCCTGCCTTCGGCTCAGGTCATGATCCCGGGGTACTGGGATCGAGTCTCGCATCGGGCTCCCTGCTCCTCCCTCTGCCCCTCCCCCTTTCATGCTCTCTCTCTTTCAAATAAATAAATAAAATCTTAAAAAAAAAAAAAAGGAATGTATTAGGAAGATACATCCTGAATTCAGGACTTATCTTTGGGGGAGGAAAGACGTGGGATCAGGATAGGCTATGAGGGCACTTTTATGATCTCTGTAATATTTTAAGGCCTCTCTAATGTTTGTTATATTATTGTATGTATGGGTTTACACGCCTGAGACATTGCATAATTAAACAGATGTTTTAAAGAGTGTCTGAGTCAAACGGGGAGCGGTACTGCGTGTGCTGGGACCGGAAACCATTATCAGGAATCCCTCCCATACTGGGCTCTCTCAAGATGAGACCACCAAGGGGCCCACCCATCTGGAGATGTGTGTGACTCTCCCCATTTATGAACATCTCCAGAGTATATCGTTTCCTCACAAAGTCCAATAAAATATAATTGAAAGACTCAAGTGAAAACGTTAGGCTGATCCTCATTCTAGAGCTACAGTGGAATTAAGTCATAAAAACCACTGGCTTTCTTCTCATGGCTGTCTCCCCCATCCGACGTGCCAGGTTTGCATTTTTACCTCTTTGTCAGACATCACAGGTTCGCGACCGCCTCATGTCAGCCACATGGCTCAGGAGGCCCACTCCTGGCTCAGGAGATTGATTAAGCTCTTCCTGAAGCCGACCTCCGTGGTTGTCAGCCTCAGACGTCACAACCAAGCATACTGGGAGCCAGTGTATCCCCTAGCTGATGAGTATGAGTGGTGGGTGTCTGACCCACTGCCATCCCCCAACGTCCGGGGATGTTCCCAGCGGCAGAGCAGAGCTGGGAGGGAACAGGGATTCCCCCATTAGATCGGGGATCTTGTCCCTGTGTCATAGATCAAGGTTCTTGTCCCTGTGTCACTTCTATGAAATTCCTGTGCGAGCACCGGTGTCGGTGAGCACACATGTGACACGGCACTGTCGAGGGCCAAGGTTGGGGGCCCCAAGATGGTGGCTTTCTGACCCATGCCCGCAGGCTGGAGTCTCACCCACGAGCTGGCTGCTCACTGATGCGCTGGCACTTGGAGGGGGACATCTCCAGCCTTCCCCGCTGGAGCTACTAAGGTACATGGCTCGGGGCACCTTGAAGGGCCTCCCAGTCTGCATTTGCAATCCCGATTCCTCAGGGGACCGGCCCATGCCAGCCGTGGCCAGGGGGGAATGGAGGGGCAAGGCCACATGGTGGCAAAGACCGCCATCTCCAGGATGCCTGTGGCCCTGTGGCAGCCCTGTGAAATGTGTCGGGTGGTCCCTCGCTGGGCTATGGGGGGATGAAGTGAGAGAAGATAGGGATGGATTTGGTAAGGGTAAAATCACGCCCCTCGCGGCCTATCATCCTGCCTAAAACAGTAACACCGTCCCCCTGGTTCGGGTACAACCTGGGATTCCCGGCAGGGAGATGCCTTTTCTTAGGCATCTCCTTGGTTCCTGCCGTCACAGACCCACTGATGAAACCGCCAGTGCCCCAGCCCCCGTCCCCCAGCCAAACCTGCCCTCCCCACCTGGCCTCAAGCGTGCCCAGGGCTTTCCCACACTTGCTCCTGCCGTTCCTTTGACTGCAGCGTCCGACTGCCGTTCGTTGAAATAGGATCCACTTCAGAGTCATCCCCTCCCTGAAGCTTCCCCCCTTCCACCCAGACTGATGTCATATGCGCCGACCCATGCGCTGTCCCTCTCACTGGAACCGTGAGGGCAGGTGCGTGCCCCTTCCCCAGCATGTGCCCCACTGTCTGACACATGACAGGTCCTCAGTGAGTGCTAAAGTGCAGAGTGCGGGCCAGGCCCACCGGAGCTGTGGGTGTCCCCCAGACCCTTACCTTGGGGGTGAACATGTGCAGGATGCCATCGACAGCCCCTCGCAGCAGCAGCCCCCGGACCAGGAAGCAGGCGAGCACCACGTAGGGGAAGAGGGAGCTGAAATACATCACCTACAGAGAGGACAGGGACCCACCGTGGGGCAGAGGGCCTCCTCCGGCCGGCACCCCTTTCCCTGCTCACAGCTGGGGCACACAAGCCTCCTCTGATGGCAGCAGAAAGAAAAGCCCCGGGACCCCTGGGCACAGGGCCAAACCCACCGCACGCCTGGCACTGAGCCAAGGCAGAAGCAGGAACACAGACAAGCTGGAGTCAGCATGGCGGTGCCTGGGGCTAGCTTCCCCCCTTTCGAGAGCTGGCAGGGCTGGGCCTGCAGTCTCCCCACCCTCAAGGGCCGCCAAAGGGGCGAGGAAGCCTCTCCTCTCCCCTCCTCACTTTTTCATGTCTCATGCCTGCTCTTCCATCCCCGACTCCAGTGGACCCCCTAAGGCTCTCCCCCGTCCTTAGAGCTCCTTTGGCAGAAGGCATCTGGGAGGTGACAGGCATGGCTCCCAAGCCAAAAGATCAGAGAAGCTCCTGCCTCCTGTGATTACCCGTTGCGTGCTGTTTTCCAGCTTGTGCATTTCTTGTGCGTTTCCGCATTCCCCCGGTGCCTGGCCGAGAGCCGACCAGGAAGGAGATGCTCGCAGTATATTTGCTGCCCAGAAACGAATCAAGAGGGCTGTTTGGGGGGGATGGTGCAGAAGGTGTAATGGTGTATGCGTCCGGAGCTGCAGCACCTGAGTTCTGATCGTGGCTCTGCCATTTACCTACCACGTGACCCTGAGCTATTCACGTAACCTCTGTAGACCTCTGTTTGCGCATCTGTGAAATGGGCATAAGGCTTCCGAACTTACAAGGTTTCGTGGACCAAAAGCATTTATACGTGTGGCAGTACCTGATAAGTGCCCTCGAGTGTTGGCTACTACTTTGGCCTGTGGCGAGGGAAGAGGGGACGGCTGAGACCATGCTACCTTCCCAAGGCTTCGCTTCCTTTCTCGAGAAGTCCATTCATTATGGAACCTGGAGCCTCAGACAGATGGCCGAGGCTTCAGTTCCAGCTCTGGGACTGACTGGCTGTGTGACCTCAGGGGAGGGGCTTTCCCGGCTCCAGGCCTCAGTTTCCTCATCTGTAGGATGGATGGATTGAGCCACGGCCCTGGCAGTCCGTGACTACCGGTACATGACAAAGAAGAAAGGGCCCTCACTTGAAGGGTGTGTGGGGGGTTAGCTGGGCTGCGCCCTGAGATAGCAGTGATGAGCCACCCTCGGAGGCCCCCAGGCCCCCTCGCTCACAGCCCCCGCCTGCTCCAGGCGCCCTTTAGTTTACACACGGTGAGCTGCTGATTTTCACCAGAAAGTGCTCGGGGCAGGCTCTTCTAGGGCTTTTCCTTGGGAACCTAAGGGGCTGGGATCTTGATGAATGTCCCTGGGCCCATACTCTTAGCTTTCTTCCTCTTTAAAGTCTGAGGAGCGGGCCTGGGGTATCTGAGCCCAGAGGTGGCTGGGGCCAAGCACCGATTTCCCACAAGCCCCCTCCCAGCCCCTGCTCACAGGGAACAATGATGCAGCCGTGACATGCCCATCGCCTCCACGGGGTGAGGGGGGCTGTGTCGTCATCCTGAGCCCCCGAGAGGCCAAGCCCACTCAGTAGACCCTGTGTGGCGTGGCGGAACCCAGGGTCCTCAGCCCCCTGCCAGCCACGCTCTTCAGCAGCCCTCTGTGCGGGTTGGACTCCCTTCCCGACTCACCTTCCCTGAGGACTGGATGCCCTTAACAACGGCCATACCCACGATGCTCCAGGCCACCAGGAGACAGAGGGTCATCTTCCAGTTGAGGCCGCCACTCTCCGAGATGGAGTTGGAGATGTCCAAGGCCTCTCGGTACCAGAAGTAGGTGGTGGCTGAGCTCTTCTCACACTCGGCCTCCACCACTGGAACAGCAGCAAAGGCCACCTCAGGCGGGGCTGGGGGGCCACCCCCTCCGCCTGGTCCCCACCCGGGGCAGCAGCGGGTGTGCAGCTGGCTGAGTGCGGCTAGCGGGGAGGGGGGCTGTGCTCCTTCTGGGCGAGCCAGGATCTGGCAGACCCTGGGGACTCCAGATGGGGCTCCAGATGGGGCCCGGGAGGCTTCGGGACACACAGATCTGGCTGGATTCCCATACATGCCACCCCCTGCCCGCCTCCATCCGTGGAGGACGGCAAGGATCAGGCAGAGCTGGCCTCAAGTCCCTCAGGAAAGGTCCCGAGCTAGGAGCTAGGCATCTGGTTTCTCATCCCAGATCCTGGTGCGAACATAGGAAAGCCACCCTGGACCTCAGTTTACCCATCTGTGGGTAAAAAAAAAAAGGGTAAACTGTAAAAAGTTTACCCTTTTATAAGACTGGCATGCAAATTAAGGCTGTTTCCAGATAGGATGGTATTCGAGCAACACAGGACCATTGAGAACTAAACAAAAGCCACACTTTCCAGAGTTTTCCCTACACTCATTTCATCCAATCCCCCTAAGAACTCTATGGGCTAGGCCGACAAGGGCTGTCAGAATGGGAAATGAGGATCAGAGAGGGTAGGTGTCTAATTCAATGAATTCCCAAGCCTGTGCCTAAGCCTCTTGGGTTCCTTCAAGCCCTTCCTGGGACAGGCAGGCTGGGTCCCCAGGTGGTCCTCCTCGGGGCGGGGGGGATCCCATACTTGCCTGCCACAGTCCCATTCCTGATGACGGGACATTCACTCCACGGCAGCGGGTACTGGAAGGACTTGAAGAAGTAGAAGATACTCCACCCGATGATCACGTTATAATACAGCCCAACGAAGAGGCAGACCTGAGGACAAGGGTCCGTGGTGGGGGGAGGGGTCGTGAAGGCCGCAGACCCCTCCCCCCACCCCCAGGCCCAGTCCATGGCCCAACACTGCGCAGTCTTGAGGGGAGGGGGGGGGAGGAGGAGGAGGAAGAGGAGGAGGAAGGAGACACGGACTCTGAGGGCCTCCTCCTAATCCTCCGTTCATCTGGTATTTAGGGAATCCACAGAGAAATGCCTCAGATATTAAAGATCTCTCCTCTAAGCAATGAACTCTTAAAATGTTAATCCTTTCCAGTTTGGAATTCTTCTGAGATGCTTAAAGCATTTCCCCATCATTTCCTGATGACTCGGGATGACAGCTGCCCAGCCGCCCTCCGGGACCAGGGAGGCCCGCGCGCAGCCTCTGCGTCCCCACACAGACTGCACGGCTCTCAAGGCCCTGCGGGGGCTTCCTCTTGGTGTCTTGTGTCCTCCCGCCTCTCAGGACACCGCTCTCTCTTTGGAACTGGCGGCACGCTGCCCCCAGAAAGACGTCACTTCTCATGTCTTAGAAGCGCGAGCCCTAGCCGCGGTAGAATTCCACTTGAAAGAGGAATGTGTCGGTTGGGACTGAGGGTGGCGGTTTCTCCAAAAGCAATGCTTTTACACACTCCGGCTGCGGAGAGGGCCCTCCCATCTGCAGGGGCCCAGCTCGGTTATGCTGATCCCTGGCTCCCACTGCTCCAAAGCCTCACCCCTCCTGGTCTGAGACCTTCTCCCACTCCGTTCCTGTGCCTAGCAAACAGGCAGTGAGACCTCATGCCTCAAGGCGGCCTTTTCCTTTTCACTGGTTCGCCCAGTGCCAATACTCTTCAATCAAGCAAAGAAGAAGGGCCTCCCTCACGAGGGGCTGAGGGGCAGGTAAGCCGACAGAGGTATCTGGGACAGCCCACGCTTCCGCAGAGAACTCCGGCAGAGGTGTCCCAGCCTTTCCTCCTTGGTAACGATTCCAAATATTCTATCCTGCCCCAGGCAGAGCAGCCCGCTTTCTATGTGGGACACACGTGGCCCTGAGACGCCAGCTGGGAGCAGTTTTGTGCGCAGGGTCTCCCTCCCTACCCTTGACCTGGCCCCAGACCCCGGTCTGCAAACCCCACCCCCCGCCAGCCGCCGGCCCACGCCCAGGGCGGGCCCCCGACTCACTATGCAGCTGGAGAAGCCGATGCCCCCAAGGCGGGGACACACGTAGTGCCACACGCCAATGCTGCCGCGCCGGATCCTCTGGCCGACAGCCAGCTCCAAGAAGAAGAGCGGGATCCCAATGATGACCAGCAGCACGAGGTAGGGCACCAGGTAGGCACCTGGGGGGGAGAGGGGCGTGTCGGAGGGCGACCGGAGCCGGCACCGGGCGGAGGGCGGACAGCCACGTCCACAAACTACCGCCAGGCCTTGCGCTCCTCCAGGAGTGCTCTGGCTCCCACGTGTGACCCACCACCACGCACTGGGCCCCCCAGGACCCCCTTCCTTCCCTTGACTCCCCCGATCTGAAATGCTGGGGGAGGGCTGCTTGCAAGGTTAGAGTCAGAGGCAGACAGACAGACGCCGTGCCGTCTCTTCAGAAATCCACATGTCAAGTCCCCGGTCGCCTCCTGCTGTACTGGGAGGACACGTGTGAGTACTCCCTCCCGCCCCCGGAGGAGCAGCCCCAGACAGAGCAGGCCCTGCTCCCCCGACCCCCAGAGGCCCAGACCCCAGGCCCGGCCTTGCCCGCCTCCGAAGCAGACGCTGACGCCGCAGACCGGGCAGCTCCGGGGAAGCGGAGCTTGGAAGCTCTCCAGGGAGAGAGGGGCTGACGGCACCACCATGAATCTACAGCTAATTGGGAGGAACGAGAGAGAGAAATTAGCAGTTCGGAAACGCAGAGCCGGGAGGATCATAATGGAGAGATGGAATGGATCTTGATAAAGATTCCAGATGATCAATTAAGCTCACGGTCCCTGGCCTCACCACAGACGCAATTCAATTCCAAGTGACAGGGCGTTTAGCAGGAGAATTAAAATCGTGTCTGGACACAGACGAGTGATCTCTGCCGAGAGCTGTGCCAGCAACCTAGTCCTATTAGCAAAGCCGCCGACAGCCCCAGTCACCAGGGCCCCGACGGTCACCCAGCAGTCCCTGCTTGCTGCTGGGAGTATCCAGAAGACACCCAGCCACACACGGCTGTGCCCCCCAAAACAGGACAGGCCACATGTATCCAATCTGCCCACAGGCACTTGGAACAGTCAGCTGTTTATTACAGGCCTACCCTGGGCCGGGCGTGTGCCATGGGGGGATCTGGGGGCAAAAGCAAGCACAGCCCTATCCCAGAACGGCTCACAATCTGGGAGGCAGGAGCGGCAGGCTCCCATGAGCAGTGTGAGGACATGTACACACACACACACACACACACACACACGGACCAGTCACAGAGGGCCGGCTGAGCTCCAGGCGTGTCCCTTGGCACCAAGGGTCCAACACAACTAATCAGGAAAGCCTTCCAGGGGCGGGAACCCACCCAGCGTGCACCCCGGCGTGTACACCTCCATGCCGTCACACGTACACGTGAGTTCCACTTGTCACTAACAAGGAGCGCCATCCTGGTGCCAAAGGGAGAGGGAGCCCGAAGGACTCCTGGTTCTGTCTCTTGCTCTGGGGTTCGAGGAAATGCAAGAGGAGACTCGTAACGTGCAGAAAAGCAAAGGGACGCAGCCTCACTGGTTTTGCATTTCAGCCATATCTCCTTGGGTGGGGCAAAACGTGCAGGGAGGTAGGTTTTGGGGTGTCTGAAGGGTAGGCTGGCGTCTTCTGTGAAGGCTTCTGTCCTGTCCCACAAAGAACCGGGAGAGCCTCCACATATGTGCTGTCCACAGAGCGGCCCTCAGCCAAGATCACCACCTGCCACTGGGGCCCGTGGCCTGAGTCGGGCCCAGGGCACGGACCTGGCGGCAGCTCCCCTCCCTGCGCCACGGCCCAGCCACGCACAGCGCTCAGGGGCCGGGGGCCGGGTGAGCTTTTTGGGTAGGCAGAGGTCCTTTTTCTTATCAACCCTTGTTGAAATCATTTGGAAATGCACCCTCTCCCGCCTTCAAAAATATAATTTGGCGACGCAATGGGATTCCCTCAGCTATTTCAGTGACTTGCGGGAACTTTGGGTCCTCCCTCTCAAAAGCTGGGAGCACTGCTCAGGGTGCCAGGCTCTGGGGAGCGGGGCTGAGACCTCCTGGGTCTCTGCAGTCTCCGTCTGTTCTACACTCTGGGTCTTGCTTCCGGCAAACCCTGAGGTTATTTCTGGGAGTTGGAAGGCCACCTGGGTCTCAGCCTGTTGAGATGCACACCGAGTAGGGGCTGAGACCCAGCCCCCGGGGCCAGACCTCCTGAGCCAGAATCCTGGCTTGGTCGCTTTCTAGCTGTGTGACTTTGGGCCCGTTCCTTGATCTCTCGGTGCCACTGTTGGTCATCTAAAACAGGATGATAACATTTGGCAGAACCACACGAAACTGCTGATATGAGACCATCTTTGGCTCAGAAAAGCACCCCCATTCATAGGCTTCGATGCTCCCTCTTGCACAGATTGTGAGGGTTACAAGAGTCACTTGCCTTAGTCAGCGACTGAAGAACGATTGCCTCTTTGTCATTAAAAATCAACAGAAACAAACAAACAACAGCAACAACAACAACAACAACAACAAACAAGCCAACTAAGAGAACCAGATCAAAGGAACCCTCAGCATCAAGCGGAGCTAAGCAGAGTTCCAGAATGCCCACCCAGATTTAAGCCAGGTTTGCCCGGCTCCCCCACGGCTCAAAACCACAGAGCTGCCTCTCTCCGACCCAACAGTTTTCTCCTTCCTGTGTCTGAAATAGGATCATTTGCCTCCTTCCAGAAATCATTGGGGATGACTTACCGTAATGCTCGTAGACTACGGGAGAGTTGAAGGCAGAGATAAGAAGGGATTCCAAGAATCAGAGAGGATGGGAGAACGCGAGCAGGAACAGGGAATGGAGAGCTCAAAATCTTGAGAGCTAACAGCTCTTCTGGGGGCTGTCCGAGGGGGTCTGGGGCCAGGGCGATGGGCTGGCCCAAGCAGGAAAGCAAGCCCCCTGCCCCGGGAGTGTGTGTGGTGGGGAGAGGGACTCTGATTCAGCACCCAGCGCCCAGGCAGAGCTGGTCATTAAGCCACAAAGGACGAGGTTAAAGGTTCCCGGCTGGAGTCCCCAGAGGTCACATGTCCTCTGACGTCACCATGGTTGCCTCTCGTCAGCATCTCTCAGCACGCAAGAGAACCACACACCTAGATTTGTATCGTTACTTTGGGCTGGTCTTGGAGCCGCTCAGTGACCTGAGTCCGGCCACGCCACCCAGACCAAAAGCTCTACCTGGCCGTTACTGATGGATTGATTGATTGATTGACTGATTGGGGCGGGGGGCGGGGAAAGACCTTTCAGAGCATGGAGAGCGTATGGTAAATGGGCCATGCTCTAGTGGAAAAATAAAAGCCTCTGGCCTCAGTTATACTGGCTCAAAGGGCCATTCTCACTTCCTGCCCTCCAGCAGAAATTGGAAAGGGGGGATGTCTCCAGTCAGGGTGTGTTCTGGAGAGGAGGGAATGGCTCTGAATGGGGCTGCATCTCTGGGAGAGGCTCCGTGGCCAGAACCCCATGGAGCAGAGACAGGAGGAGTCAGGTTAAACGCCTACAAAGCTGTGGCCAGCCATCAGGCTGGTGTGGGGCAGCCCCAGACCATGGGGACTAAGAGGCACAAGGGCTCTCTGCTGTGTCTAGTCACTTTACCAGATGTCCCAGCTTGTAAATGTCATCGTCTATAACCTGCTAGGTTTTTCTCTTTCTTTTCTGTTAGTTTCCCCTGGTTTCAAACCAAATTACCCTTGAAACGGTCCAGCCTGCCTCAGAGGGGCCGGGGGATAAGGCCCGGGGGTGCTACCTGGGTTCGATACCGGGGGCAAGATCCTCTAGGTGGATTAACACGCAAGGGTTAGTGTGAGGCCCTCTCCTCCCAGGGAGGCAGCGGCCGGGGCACTCAGATGCCAGGGCCAAGCTGTCCAGGTTAGAATCCTTACTTCATCACTAGCTGTGTGACCTTGGGCAAGTCATCTAACCTCTCTGGGCCTCAGTTTGCAGTCTCTACCATGAGGATAATGACTCTTCCCTCACATAGGGTGTAGGGGAAATCAATGGTTGAACTGCATGAAACTGGTGTTTTGGTTGTTCCAAGACGCTCAAATATTAGCAGTTTCATGCATTTCAGCCCAATATCCAGTAAGTGTTGAACAGGGCCTGGCACTCGGCAAGCATTTCATTAGAATGGCCAACTTCACTATGCCTCAGATACAATGTTAAGCATTGTGCTCGTAAAGCCCATTGAATCCTCCCCACTCTGCTCATTCCCATTTTACAGATGAAGAACTGAGAGGCACAGAGAGATCAAGCAACTTGCACGGGGCCGCAGGGCCAGCCAGCCGCGCGGGGTCTGCCCGAGGGCCGTTCTGGGCCAGAGCCCGTGTCCTCGTTATCACCGCGCCTGACGGCCTCTCACTCTCTGTTAACCATTGGCTCCTTCCGGGGAGTCTTCCTCGAGAATCCGAGCCCCACCCTCCAAGAGCCCCAATTCTGCGCCAGCACAGGGCTGTTCTTTGCACGCCTCGGCCCGGCCCGAATGCGGGGCGCCATCGGGGCAGGCAGGGCCGCCTCTTACCGCCTCCATTTTTCTGGCACAGGTAGGGGAACCTCCAGATGTTGCCCAGGCCCACGGAGAAGCCGATCTGGGCCAGGATGTACTGCAGCTTGCTGTTCCAGGCCGGCCGGTCCTCGGCCTCCAGCTCCTCCTCCGCCGCCTTCTGCTTGCCGCCCGCCTCGCCCGCCACGTTCAGGATGCTCTGCTTGTAGTCCACCGGCTCCTCGAGGGCCAGCAGGTCGGCCACCGACTCCGTGACATGCTCGCTGCTGTGCTCACGCTGCGTCACCTTGCTGTTCTTCGGCATGGGTGCCGCCTGGGCCACGCAGCCCCGCTCCGCCGCACGCAGAGAAGGTGACTCCCGGCTGCCGTCAGCGCCTTCTCATCCGGGGACCTGGGAGAGCGACCGGGTGAGCAGGAGAGGATTAGCCAACCACACCAAGAGAGGGGGGGAGCCCACGTGGGCCCCGGTCCCCCACCACTCCGCAGCACATACTCGCCGGCCGGGCGGTATGTGAGCTTGCCTTCCTCCGCGTCAGAGGGTGCCCACCGAGGAGCTTGGAGTTTGCGGACTTGGTTTTCCCACAGGCCCCAGGTGAGCAGCACTGAGAGGTACACCTAGGGATGCTCAGGTGGCTCATCGGTTAAGAGGCTGCCTTCGCTCAGGTCAGGATCCCGGGGTCCTGGGATCAAGCCCCGCGGCCAGGCTCTTGCTCATCGGGGAACCTGCTTCTCCCTCACCCTCTGCCTCTCCCCCTGCTTGTCCTCTCTCTGTCTGTCAAATAAATAAGTAAAATCTTAAGAAAGAAAGAAAGAAAGAAAGAAAGAAAGAAAGAAAGAAAGAAAGAAAGAAAGAAAGAAGAAAAGGAAGGTAAAACTATTGGGAGCAGAAGAGCAGAAGAAACCAAACCAGACCGCAAACCCAAATAAAGGGCTCTCCATGACAGTCCCGCCCCTTCTCATAGCTGCATGTCCTAGAGGGTTCGAGACCCTTCAGAGGCCTCCACAGCCCTCCCCTCCCAGGCAGCGCAGGTTGGTGGCCAAGCCCTACCCCGTGTGAGCTCGGTGTAGCCAAACCACCCGGAGGGACCCAGGGAAGCTGGTGTCTGCCTTCTCTAGCGTCTTTCTATTCCAAATATAGTTCATGGGCCAGGAGCATCACGGGGAGCTTGTTAGAAATGCAGAATCCCAGGCTGACCCCAGACTGACTGAGTCAGTTTCTGTATTTTTACAGAACTCTCCAGTGATTCGAAGGGACATTAATGCTTGCAAAAAAAAAAAAAAGTTAGAGCTCCCACCTCAGGGCCCCTGCACATCGGCCCCCGTGTCCCCTTCAGTCTCCAGTCAGGAGCGCTGACCAGGTTCTGCTAAGGATTCTGGCCCCACCGCCCTAGAGGTGTTTGCTGAGTGCCAACAAATGCTGGGTCATCGCTCAGCGCTGACAGTATCTGAGGGCCACTGCAGCCAAGAGCCCGTTCTCCATCCTTCGGAGACAGCTTTACAGCAGATAATGTCTGCACAATGCGAGCGGGGGAGGCAAAACCCTCCCCGGCTCCTGCCATTCCTCATCCGTCTTTCCTGCTTTCCCTTAAAGAAATAAAGCACCAAGGAAACGAGTCCTTTGAAGGATATCAACATGCTGCTGTGTTTCAAAGCACCTCCTCGTTTAAGGGGAGGTTGGAGGATTTAAAATTAAACACACATACACCCCGGCCTGTCGTTGCCCTGCATCTTTCGAGGGATGTAAATTACCCAGCTCTGTAATTCCCTGCCTAAGGGAAGGAGCTGCCCCTGGAAGCTGCGGTCCCCCATCTCTCCTGGTCTGTGCCATCAGAACAGCATAGGCAGGGGCACCGCGGTGCGGAAGCTTCACCCAGAACCCCCGGGCGACTCCAGTAAAGGCCCAGGCTTCAAGGGGACCTGGCCAGCCAGATCCTGTTGTTTACATGTGTAGTGATGCTGGGAGACCCGATGTTTGGGGACCGTCCACACCAATCTGTGTGGGTCGCCAGCCCTCCCTGGGCCGGGCCAGGGACCACAGCGGCAGGTGAGCCCTCCTTCCCTGCCTTCCACATCCAAGGGAGAGAGTCAGTCTTTAGTGTCCACCCCGGGAGCAGTCAAGGTCTTGGGCTTTGGAGGGACTGAGACAGAACCGGTCTGCCTAAAAGGCCTCAGAATTGGCTATAAGAAATACAGCTCTCTGCTGGGACTGCACTGCACATCGGGTTAGGGGAGCATTCCTCTGTGTCCCAGAGGGAGTGTGTGCTCCGTGGACCCTTCAGCCCTCAGCCTCCCCGGGGCTGCCACGCTGCCCATGCTACTTAAGGGAACGGTGCCCTTCGGGGACATGCAATGGGGAGGCCTGTGTTCTTGCTGGGGCTGCCAGGATGAGTCCCTCCCCCTTCCCCAGTCAGCAGATCCCTGTCACCAGGGCACTTGAATGGAGAAAACTTAAGGCCCAGGCAATGTCTGTCTGGCTATCCCATCTAGTTTTTAATAAAAACAAGAGTTTTTATTAAAAACTAGAACTGGGGGGACACCTGGGTGGCTCAGTCGATTAAGCATTTGCCTTCAGCTCAGGTCATGATCCCAGGGTCCTGGGATCGAGCCCCGCATCAGGCTCTCTGCTCAGCGGGGAGCCTGCTTCTCCCTCTCCCTTTGCCCGCTGCTCCCCTGCTTGTGCTCTCTCTCTCCCTGTCCGATAAATAAAATCTTTAAAAAAATAATAAAAATTAGAACTGGGGAGAAGGGTTGGGGGTCCCTCTAGAGATGGCAGTCACCAGGGTCCCAGTTCAGAGCCCAACTCCAGGTACTGGGCCTGCAGTGGAATTTGATCAGGACAGATCTGCAGTGCGTTAAGTATGATTTACTGCCCATCGTCCCACAACGGGAGAAAACCAAAGGGGATTCCCGCAAGTCCGCTGAATTTATCGTGCTGCTGGCCAACTGGAGGACAGGTTTTCCCATAAATAGCAGAGAGAGTGGCAGCTCTGGTCACCAACAAAGAAAGGGCTGCAGGCGGGGGGGGGACAAGCCTCATTTCAACTAGGAGGACTCAAGGACAAAATCAGCACACTGAGAAAGCCAGGGAAGGCTAGCCACAGCAGCACTGCAGAAGCCATAGGGATCAGCTCAGTCGGAGCCTCTTCCTTCTTCCCAAGATGTGTGTGAGTATCCTGCGTCACAGGGGAGGGGCCTAGGGGCCTCCTGGGCCATCAGGTTCGCAGGACAAAAAGTGCTGGTGCAAATTTGCAGGCAGAGCCTCTGGGCTGGGCTGCAATCCCGACTGGAACCTTCTGTGCCCAGAAACACACTCAGTGACGACCAAGTCTGACACTTAGAATATTACAGCTCGAGGCGCCCTAGCAATGGTCTCATTTTCTATATGAGAAAATTGAGGCCGAGAGACGAAGTGACTTGCCCAAAGCCACTGGGTCAGACTCAGCATGGGGGCCTGGGAAACGGGAAGAAACAGGAAGAAGACCGGCGATCAGACCAGCCTTAGTTGGAGAGCTCCCATTTCATTCATTCATTCATTCATTCACTCCCTTGACACCCATTTACCGAGTGCCTTCTCCGTGCCAGGCTCTGCTCTAGGCACCAGGGATTCAGGAGCAAACAAACTAAGTGAAGTCTGTCCTCCTGTGGAGTTTATATTTCTCGTAGAAGGGCCAGATACTAAAGAAAGGAACGTACCATGGCCCGCGGGGATATGCGACACAAAGAGAAGTAACATGGTGGGGGGCGGTGTCACAAGCTGAAGGGCCGCCATTTTATGGTCTGGAAAGGCATCCCTGAGGAGCGGACGTTTGAGCAGAGGCACTCAAGAAATGTGTGTCAAGTGAGCGAGCGAACGGATGAAACGGGAGCGCTCAATCCCCGGGCTGTCCAAGCCCCTGCCCTCCACCACAGCAGCCGACTGCGGGGACTTCGGTGCCCTGAGAGGGGTGGGCAGCCATTTCACTCTAATGATGCCGGTGACAGTCCTCTTGGGGGTAAGAAGGCTCTAGGTGACGACAGCTCCCCCTCCGAGGAAGGGCTGCCTTGGAGACTCGGTGAACAGACGCGTCCAAAGTGCCCAGCCCGGGGCCTGGCACCAGGAAGCATCCTGCTGCTGGAAAGCCTTGCATTGTTCGCCTTTGTTCATTTAAAAATATGCAAGCCCCCCTATTTCCATTTGATCGCAGAAATGCCATTGCTCTTCAGGAAAAGCCAGAGTGAGCTTGCGGAGGAAGAGGGATGGGGGGTGGAGAGAAGCATTTTCCACCCACGCCTTCTCAGAAAGGTCCGGGCTTTGTCAGCAGGGACTGGCACCCCCCGGAAGGCTGCTGGGGCGGCACCCTACAAAGCCCAGCCCGCCCCCCTCGAGAACCCAGGGCCACAGGGAAGCAGGTAAACGCCCGCGCAGCCCTGGGTCTTGGGTCTAAAGATCAGCAATGTTATTACTAACAGACGCGTGGCGTTGTCTTAACGTTTAGCAGTATTAGTCAAGAATAGCTCCTAGCTGTGATCCTTTGAAACCACTCACGAGCAGATGCCACCCAGTTTACTGGCACGGTCTGGGGAGGGGACACTGCTCAGAAGCCAGACTGCACAGGCTCAAACCCCGCTCCGTGCTCACCGGCTGCCTTGGCGGTCAAAGGAAGATAACAGTGCCCACCTTCCAGTCGGGTGGGTCTCCGAATGGCACGCGGCAAAGCTCACATATGTCACCTCTTCTTGACACTACACTGGATTCACGGCCAGCCCGGGAAGTGAGCGGGGGCAGCCGCGTCCCAGGGCAGGACGGCACCTGGGTCACATCTCGTGGCTGTCAGCACCCATGTCGTCTCTTCGCTCCTGCGTGTTTTAAAGACGATGGGGCACCGGTGACTTGAATCGACCCTCCCTTTCTGCACCCCCCAGCTCCCCGGGAGTCCCTGGGCTGGGGAAAGGTCAGCTTTCAGACCAGGCCATGAGAATCGACCCTGGACCCAGCCAACAACCCTGGGACAAGCAGGATCAGAGAAGGACCCAGAAGGGGCAGATTCCTCTCTGCCCCTGACTTTACAAGCCATGAAGCCAGCCACAATCCAAGTATCAGGAGGCCCGCTAGGTGCCAGCCCCGACCAACCACCAACCAACCGCGCAAGCTGGCCCCATTACCCTGACCTCTCTAGGCCTCAGTTTCCCTGTGTGTAAAATGGGTTGGTCTGCATGACCTCTGAGGCCCTTTTCAACTCTGTCTATATCCAGGGGGTGTCCCTCCTGCCCGTGGGCATGAGCAAGGCGCGACCTGCCCCAGGCACTTGACACCTCCTTCCGCCTGTCTTACCCCTCTATCGGGGGACAGCTTGCCGGGGTGTCGCGGTGACACTCTGATGGCCGGCCCAGCCTTACTTGAACCGTGGACCCGGAGGAGCTGGGGCGGGCCGGAAGTCAGACATTCAGACGATGGAGTCCCGAGGTGCGCTCTGATAGGGATGTCTCAGTTCCCTAAAGCAGAATTCCGGGGGGCGGGGCGGGGGGCTCGGGAGCCGAGAAAGCCCGGGTGCCAGATCCATCACTTAGCAACACAGGAACACGTGAGAGAAGCAGCCCGGAGGGAGTGAACTGTGAAATCTTCTTAAAAAGAAAAAAAAGGGGCTCCTGGGTGGCTCAGTGGGTTAAAGCCTCTGCCTTTGGCTCAGGTCATGATCTAAGGGTCCTGGGATCGAGCCCCACATCGGGCTCTCTGCTCAGCAGGGAGCCTGCTTCTCCCTCTCTCTCTCTCTCTGCCTGCCTCTGCCTACCTATGATCTCTCTCTCTCTCTGTCAAATAAAAAAAAATAATAAAATCTTAAAAAAAAATAGGTGACGATGAGACAGACAGGTAAAAATATCCCGGGCCAGGGGGCCGATAGGTCCACAACAACTTTCCAAGCGCGGCTGGGGTGGACCAGGTAACGAACTCCAGGGAATCACGTATTTTCCAAGCCAGACTCCTCCCAGGGTCTGTGTGGTGGGGCCACCATCTTCGGGACAGCAGGGACACCCCCCTAGGACCCCGCTTCCCTGAACCCCACGGGGTGCACCTCGCTCTGCCCGCCTGGGGTCTCCTGGCTCTGAGGACAGCAGTGCACGTTCTTAAATGCGAACCTCTACGGTGGAGAGCCGGGAAGAGCCCCCAGGAGGGGAGGCCGGTGGGAGAACACCCAGCCGCCCCGGCCACAAAGCCAGGGTCCAACTCAAGGCTCATGGGTGGTGGGCAGGAAGCCAGGTCCCGCTCTCTCAGACGACTCGACAGCTTCCTGATTTCCATGTGACAAGCGGTTGTGGCCCAAACAGCTCTCCTAATTACCTCAGAGCCTCTGGGCTTCCGGTGAGCCCAAAACGGATCGGACTGTTATCAGAGACACAAATTGTCCTACAAATTATTTTTAATTGTTGTATCGAAACTTCTGGCAGTCACCTGGGGGGCAAACTGCTCCCGAGAGGCCCTGGCGGGTCTCGATGGCTGCTCTCCTTGGGTTTTCCCGTCCAGCTCCGTTCTTGACCTCTCCCTCCCTCACCCTCCTTCCCAAGGCCACAGAGTCCTGTCAGCACATTTGACCCCATCCTTGCTCCCAGCCCTCGTGCTCTAGTTCAGACCCTTCCTCAGTCAGACTGCAGCAGGCTCACTGTCCTCTAGGCCTTCGGAGGCAGCTTCCTGAAATACCACGTCGCCCGCCCCACTCCCACTGCCTCCCGGAGAGAGCCCACCGCCCTTGCCAGACGAGCGTTTGCGCCTCCTCCACTGGGCGCCCTCCATCCCCCGGCCTCGGCCCCTCTGCATAAAACCCTCCCCGGTCTCTGCCTACGGAAGCTTCCAGTCTTCAAGGGTGCAGCTCAAGGTCCACTGCCTCGCATCTATGACACATTCTGTGATGCTCTAAGGGAGAATTCATGCCCCTTTCTTTCCCCCTTCTCGGCACGCAACTTGGAATACTCTTCCCGCTTTCCCCATAGCTACCCGTGTGCATCCCTGATTCCTCCGCCGAACAGGAGGCTCCCTGAAGGCAGGAAGCAGGGCGCACCCAGCTTCGCGTCCCCCCCGTCACTGCCCCCAGCCTAGCCCGGGGCCTGCCACACAGAGAACGGAACGGGGTCCCTACAGATGTTCCGGGAGTCCCTGCCTTCCCCTCCTCCAAGGGCAGCCTGCTTCCCTGCCGAAACGCTAACCACTGCCTTCACCTTGGAATCAGAGGCGGGGGAGGGGGAGGGGAGCTAATGCACTTGACTGATACGCGTTTAAACCTGCGAGGTGCCTGCCTGTCCCAGCTGGGGTGACTAATCGGGTGCAGCCCCGCAGCCCATGTGGGGAGGACCCCAGCACTGGAAAGCCAGTCTTCTGTTCTGTAATCATCTGTAAAATAGGAAACAGTGCTTACCTACCAACTGCATCTGCTTACCACATGGTTAGAAAGAGAAAGAAAAGTTTATCGACAAGTCAAATAAACAGAATGGTCATTTCCGACTCCGTTTCAGAGATTTGTTAGGTTGGTGTTTTGGTCTCCCACCTATATCTCAGAGAGTATCATCTTTGGTTCTGCAAAACCAACTCTTCATGCATTACTGTTACGTGCCCAATAGATAGGATATGAAGGAAGCGAAGAAGCAGAATCATGAATGGATGCATTTTGAGGCTCCCAAAGTTTCCACAGTCTGGTAGAATTTCCCAGCTCCACAATTTTCCTATTTTCTTTTCTTTTTTTTTTTTTTAAGATTTTATTTATTTAACAGAGAGGGAGAGATCACAAGTAGGCAGAGAGGCAGGCAGAGAGAGAGAGGGAAGCAGGCTCCCCGCTGAGCAGGGAGACCTGTAGGGAGACCGACGATGGGGCTCAAACCCACAACCCTGAGGTCAGAACCTGAGCTGAAACCAAGAGCTGGACGCCCAGCCGACGGAGCCACCCAGGGGCTCCCCCGAAGCGCCAGTTTAAAGCAAAGGTAAACTAAGAAGTCTGGCCAGCATTCATGGACAATTTTGCCTCTTATATAGGATCCACTCTTTGGGTCTCTCTTTCTCCCCTTCATAGACAGGGTTCATCTTCACCTCAGAGAAATAAACCCTAGACGGGCACGGTCTCAGCACGGGGCATTCCACGAGGCCGGTGGGACCGTTCTGAACAGCAACTCAGGCAAAGGAGCCAGTAGAATCTTCCTCGGCCTGTCTCACCTTCCTGTTGCATTTGCCGAGCGTGCTCTCTGCAGCTGGTGTTTTGTTTTCTTAGTCAAGGAGGAAGGGAAGCAGGAAAAGGGGCAGATGGTCCAGAGGGGGAGGAACTGGCACTGGAAGAAGTGGGCGGGGCTAGCGCAAACAAAACCTTTTGGTTCAGTTTTACCATTTCACGTGAGGGGGAAAGGCCTGCCCGTGGGTGTGTAAGCAACAGCAGCCCCGTGGCTGCCCCACAGATGCATTCACCTTGTGCCAGACCCTTGTGCTAAGGGAACTTCTGAAGGCACGGGGTGGGGTGGTATAGTAATCAGCAACAACCACACAGGGGACACTTCTTGAGGGCTGGCTCTCTGGCAGCCCCTGTGTGGAGCATGAGCATCCACATGTGTGGATGTGTAGAGCATCGACTCCCGCCCATCACTGCAGGAGGTTGGTTCCACGGTGAGTCCCATTCTACAGATGAAGAAGTAGAGGTTCGAAGGGATTGGTTGCCTAATTTCACTGAACTTAGGACCCTTTGATGCTGGCACTCTCTTGAACTTACCAGAGAGGGACAATGGAAGGTTTTCGCCCAGTCTCCACCCCCACCTGATCAATAGTCATCTTGAGATACCACTGATTTGTACATCGTGTCCTGAATTGACAATTCAGGTGACAACGGACAGAAAAACGCATCTTCGAACTGGTGAGCTAAGGCAACTGGATCCCAGATACAAGTCAAAACCTGGGGGCCCTGGGTCCAGACGCCAGCGCAGTCTGACTCTAGGGCCTGACTCTAAACCTCAACGCAGGCCCAAAAAGATGGGCTTTAGCGCGAGGGAAGCCCGTTTGGGGTCCTGCTGCTCCTTACTAGCTGTGAGTCTTCGGGAAACTGCACAACTTTGGTGGTCTCGGCTTTCAGATCTGAAAAGATAGTGAGGACGGCCCCCAGCTCACAGAGTCCTCAAGGGGATAAAATGAGATAATGTGGGCACCAGCCGCCCCTTCCGGTGAGCCTGCCGGGGAGATGGGCTCGACCAAGTCTAGAGGAAAGCTGCCCACTGGCGCCAGAGTGTGACAAGCACGTGGGTCCCCGACGACGTGGGGGGTTGCTGGGGGACGCGGGTCCTGGTGCTCCAACTGACTTCCTGCTTCTTTTACTTCCTTCACCCAATATTTACTGAACATTAACTAGGTGCCAGGCCCTGTTCGAGCACAGCAGAGAACAGAGCCAACGGTGTCCTGCCCTGGTGGGGTTTATATTCTCATGTAAAGTGACAAATAAAAAATCAGACATATATAATTAAGATTGTGTATATAGACACATACCTGCAGTATACATAAGCACAGCACATAAATATGTAATAGCGAATGTGAGGGGATGGAGTGAGACAGGGAATAGGCGGGCACATTCTGATAAAGACCTGAGAGAGGGAGAGAATGAGCCCTGTGAGTAGCCTGAGAAACCATTCAGGGCAGAGAGAATAGGAAGTGCAAAGGCCCTGAGGCAGCCTGCATGGTGAGTACAGGGACCAGAAAGAAGAGCCTGGGCCTAGAGCATCCTAAACAAGGGAAGAATGGGAAGTGCTGACAGGAGCACAACTAGACTCCAGAGCAGGCAGGACTTGCAAAGCATGGAAAGGCCTGGGTTTCCTTTCTAGACTAACAGGGAGCTGTTTTAAGTGTCTGAGCAGGGGAGTAATACGACTCAACTGTTTTTAAGGAGATAACTACAGGACAAGTGAAGAAATAGGGAGGGTAGGTGAAAGGGGAGGGTGACCCGAGCCAGGGTGATCGGTGAGGTTTAGGTTTTAAAGAGAGAAGGAAACAGAGGGCCCCAGGAGGCTCCAGAGCATACCAGGCTCCAGAAAGGTAGAAGACTCATGAGACTGTCCCAATAGGGAAAAGACACAATGTTTTCAAATCAGATATGAAAATAAAATTCCAGGAGCAACGAGTGAAAACTTCACTACCTTCTTTCCTCATCCACGGGAGGTTCATGGTGGGAACAGATGGGTCCTCACAGTATCTTGTCCAAATTCTCTGACCCGGATTTTCTTAAAGCCACTATTTTGTCTTGTTTCAGAGAGAGACAGAGGGAACCAAGGGGGTCCAATTACCTGAGTTACCCACCAGACTACTGAAGAGCACTTGAAGGAATAGCAATCAGAAACCCTTAATTACAGTCCCAACATGATGTCTCTTTCCTGGGAATGAGAAGGGCTTGTGTCTCTTTGCTCACCAGCCCTCAGTGCGGCTTTGTGGAGGGGTGGCCGGAAAAGTGTTCCTACTGGAAACGGGTCACAGGACAGCTGAGATCACAGTGAAGGGAGCAAGTATTTTTTTTTTTAAAGATTTATTTATTTGACAGAGAGAGTGCACAAGTAGGGGGAGGGGCAGAGAGAATCCACAAGCAGACTCCCTGCTGAGCATGGGGCTCAATCCCACGACCCTGAGATCATGACCTGAGCCGAAATCAAGAGGCAGCCACTCAATGGACCAAGCTACCCAGGCACCCCAGGAGCAAGTATTTTTGAAGACGGCGACACTTACATATGTTATTTATCCCCCCAAAAACTTGGGATAAAAAAAGGTAATTCTTCTTTACAAACAAAGAAACCAAGGCTAAGAGAAGATTCCCAGATACAAGATTAGCCTGTCATGAAGTGTAAGAGTGGGGATTCACACCGGGGCCTCCTAAACTCTGTAGCCCATTTCCTTCCTCATACATTGGTGCTTTCCAATCTTCTGCATGTCATAACACACAAAGAAGAGAACGCTGGAATGGCACACTGGGGCTACTCCGAAACATGAAGGCATCACTATTTCTGGGCCACGCACTCCCGTATGTGGCACCGGTGAGGAAGTTCTCCACCGGGCCCAGCTGCGTGGCAAAGTGATACGCCTGAATCTCATCCAGCGCGTCAGCAGTGCGGCGAATCCTTCTACCACCATTTCTCCCTGCGGTCAGGGGCTTCTTCATCTGGCCAGGTCCTTCCCTAAAACCAGTGGCATAATGCAAGTGGGAGAACCGGTCAAGGAGATTCCTTCCAGCTGCTCTAAAGGAGTCCCCAAATTACTAGCCGGCGGGTTGTCTCGGTGGTGCGCCAGGACCGTGGACAGCGCCCACCAAGCCATTCTGGGAGCTAACGCTGGGTTGCCCCTGCTGTCCTTCCCTTAGACCCACACCCGGGGAAGACAAGGTCCACACCCTCACCAAATACTCACCTGCCAGCACCTGATGGAGCCATTCCAGCAGGTGACTATTCCCATTCCTCGAAAGGTAGCTTTATCAAACAGCACTCCTGACCTGGAGTGGGATTTAAAACCACAGGAGCCTGGAAGTCTTATAATTAAAGAGAAAATTGCAACCAGGAGGAGTTTGGGGGTGTGGACCAGCGAATTCTATTTGTGAGTGAGAGACTAGGTGGCAAATTAGTGGTGCAGAGGATCCAGAGGAAATTCTAATTAAACCAGTAATTAGAAATGATGGAGTCCAGCGAGAGGCAACTCGCTATCTCCAAATGAACCGTGAGTAGCCTTGAAGGATTGACCAATAGCTTGGTGGGACAAACTCAGCAGATGAGATGAGCCCAGGGCCCAGGAGCTGGGCATTATTTCCTCCTGCCCGTGCCTGCCCCACCTTTACTCCACAAGAGGCCCCAGACAGACAGGGCTTTAAGTATCAGTTCCCAGGTTGGAGACTCAGGCTTCTCAGGACTCGTCTGACCCAGAATTATTCTCCAACAAAATGTACCCGGTCACGAACATGAGAATAATGTAGTACAGCCATCCATCTTCCATTTGAGCTTATGTCCTCACCTATAAATTTTCTCTGCACCATGAATATCTAGTCTGTTTGTTTCTTTTTAATAACTGGATTTAGCCATGGTTGAACCATATTTTAATTTAAAGAATTACTCATGGAGGTGGGAGAGAGGGGGAATTTTCAAAGCACTCTAACTGCACAAAATGGCTGCCTGTGCAGCAAGGGCTTCTGGGAGAACTCTTCGTGTCCTCTGGGGGTGGGGTGGGGGAGCAATAGGGCTTACACTCCAGTTATCCACCCTCGCTTACAGGGACGTCCCCAAGATCAATGGCGGCTTGGAGGTACCAGGCAGGATAGGACAATACGGGCCTATTCTCCCAGGGCTGGTGATTTCTCAGAGCGGGAAGAGATGAAGAGGCAGGAAGAATCAGATGCCACATTTCCCAGAGCAGCCATGGACTCCAGTGGCAAAGCCCCAGGGGTGAGGACAGTGGGCTCTCCATGGGATGAGACTAGGAACCAAGCAACGTCCCTCCGAGCAGCCCATGGCAGCAGCTGCCGTAAATAACCTTGGAGCGTTAGCAGCTCTGCTCTGGGGTCCGGGGCCTCCCTAGAAATGGCTGTAAGTCCCTGGCATGCCCTCTCCAGCAGAGAAACCTGACACACCAGGGCTCCCACCAGCACCCGGCCGTCCTTGATTCTGCAGATCAGACATCCTCCGAGCAGCATCCAGCCTGCCGGGACTCTTCCCTCACTGGTTCCAGCACCAACCCCTGACTTGGAGAAACTTTAAGGAATGAGGTCAGGGGTCGTAGAGATAGGGAAGAAAAAGACCAACGGGACAGTAAAGCACAATGATGGAGCCTGGGATCTTTCGCTAGCTTCCAACCCACCTGGCACCACGAACCAGATTCCCCAAACCATGGAAGTTTACGTATGTTCATTCTCTATCGAATTCCCATTGGTGGAGGCTCATTTCCCCCTTCCTCTAGCTTAAAGAACCGGGCCCAACAGGCTTAGAACACTTCATTTGGATAAGTGTTCAAGTAGCCAACAAATATTTATTAAGAGCTTACTGTGAAGACATATCACATCAGCGGTTCGGAGCATAAAGTTTGGATTCTGCTAGACCTGAGTTCAAATTCTCAGACTGCCGCTCACTACCGGTGCTACCTTGGGCAAATTACTTCACCTCTCTGAACCTCGAGTCCCACATCTGTAAACTACAGAGAGCCCTATCCGTCACCTGGGATTGTAGGGAAAATTAAATGAGATGGTATATAAACAAAGCACTTAGCGCAACACAGAAGCCTTCGGTAAAAACCTGGGCATCATCGCTATGTGCCAAGCACGGCGTGAGCTGTTGGAACCCAGAATTGCAGTCAGCCCTCCTAAAAGCGCACCAAGCTGGCCTTTCCCCATGGGTCACTAACCCGCCCGGCTAGGTTAGCGCACTAATACAGGCCCACCTGCGGTCTGGAAGTCTGGGACACAAGGTGGGGGAGGAGGATGGAAAAGGACTTTGTGTGTGTTGGGGTGGAGCTAACCGACAGAGTCTTTTCCGAGCCTGGTGCTCCAGATGTTTGGCTGTCTAAACTCCTTGCAGCCCAGCCCAGGAGCGAGCCATAACTCAGATCTGCTTCCAGGAAGAAAGCTCAAATCCATCTTCCGTTTAAACTATTCTGCAGGTTATCTTAGCAGCCTTAAAGGGGCTGATGATGAATTGCCCTGCTGCAGCTAACTTAGACACAAAAGGAGCACGAGGGGAGGGAAGGTGCACAGGCAGAGGGAGTCTGCTTGTCAAGACTGCCGGGAATTTGCTCCCAGATCCAGTGGGGAAGGCATCCCTCCAGGATGCACGTGCCTCATACACACACACACACACACACACACACACACACACACACACACATACTGCCAGGAGTAGACTGGAGTCCGCTGGGCCAGCAGGGCCTCTCTTGCTGCACCGGGGATCCCCTTACTGCCTTTACTTTTGAGACACACACATCTTAGCTCGCACCAAGTCTAGACGCGTTACAGAAAGAGAGAGCGAGGGGCCAGGATCCCTCGGGGAAGGCAGGACTGTAACACAGTCTCCTCTCCAGGATGGCTGTCAGGCAGCTCCCAACTCCACGGTGGACAGGACGGGTGGGGAGTAGGGAGCGGAGGGCAAGAACTGATCCAAGGGCAGGGGCCCTTGAAGCCCACCAGCTAAATGCCACAACTTGAGAGCAGGCCACAGGCATGCATGGTGCTAAGGAGTCAAGGTCTGTGTGGGAGTCTCGCCCCGGAGACAGCCGAGGGCACCCATCAGGCCCAGCACAGCTCTGCTCGCCACCCCCGGCCCCCCCGGAACCCCGCTCTTACTCAGGGTGTCCTGGGGAGACCTGAAGGTTGGGAAGAGGTCAGTTTAAAGCTGAATTACGGCTCCTTCTCAATCACGTGTGAAGCCCTGATACTTTCATTTGTCTCCACACCCCCTCTCACACCAAGGCACAGGGGCAGGGAGAGAAAGAACCACTGCTTGGTTACAGGCCATAAAGAAAAGGGTGGGGAATCAACATTTTACCAGCATCCGCCAGGTGTTCAGCACGGGGCTCCAAATAAGCCTGTGAAAAAGGCACCATAGGCATCCCTATTTTATAACTGAGGAAACCAAGGCTCCGGAGGTAAAGTGACTTGTCCAAGGTCACCCCATGCCAGCACGTAGCAGAGCACGGAGCCCATTTCTGACCACAATCACAGAGCCTCTCCTGGAGCCTCTGCTCCAATCCCCCCACCCCTGCTCCCCTTGCCTGTGGGGCCAGAGCTCTAGGACCCCTCCCTGCCTAGGAGCCAGGCAGCCCGAGCTCTGCTTAGCTCACCCTGAGGACTTGCCCACCTCTAGGACCCCCAAACCCTGGGAGCTCTGGGGTTTCTGCTTACAAGTCTTGGTAAAGAACTCCACTCAACTCCTAAACAGGGGACGCACAAGTCTGTGTGTGACTCAGGCCAAACGAACTGACTCCATTCGGCGCCGGTGGGCACGATTTGCCTCCTGCACTGAGTCACTCCGGCCAAGCTGCAAGGATTTGCTGAAACTCACCACCTACTTAGCTGCAGCTGCTTCGTTAGAGGAAAAAGCCAGCACAGGAGTCGAAATCTCTGATGGTCCCACTGGATGGGCCACAGCCAAGGACAGTCAGGTGTGACCTCAAAGCCCTTCCCGCTGGGGCGATGGGTCCGCCTCGCTGGGCCGTGGGACAATGTAGGCACAGCACGAAATACAAGAATCCTTCCTTATTAACCTGAACGCACTCCGACCTTGTTATCCAGGCCTCTGTCAAAATGTCCAGCACCGTCTGAAACAATTCGGCTCCAACTCAAGTTTTGAATATTTTGGGAGCCATTACAGGATTTTCTTAGCTCCTGGAAGTTCCTATTAACAAGGACAGTCCCCTCACAAGCATCTTTTTCTCTATGCTGCTGCCCTGTCTCCCCAACCTCACCTTCCTGCCTCACTCTCACAGCTGAATTGCTCCCCCAAGGTAGCTCTGGTTAGAAATTTCCTAATTCCTAAATGTTTTTCCAAAGAAGGAAAGAGGAATAGGATTTAAAAAAAAATTATTTTTTTTTTAAACTCCACTTGATAGCAACTGGGCCCTATGAAGGTGGGTGGCCTCGGGTTTTCCGAACACTCAGAGAGAGCTGTTGGAGCTTTTAAAAGATCAAACACTCAGAGAGAGCTGTTGGGGCTTTTAAAAGATCGCACTAGGCTTCCTTCCTCAGCGGCCGCGCCCCTGGGGGAGCAGCCTTCCCCAGACGACTGCGAGCAGTTTGGGAGCACGCTGCGCACAGGTATAAATGTGGCAGAGCCTCTCCCCTGACGGTCCTCCAGACCTGCACCCCGCGCACGGCCCCCATGTCAGCCATTCGGTTGCCAGACCCACTTCCCTAGAGGGAAGATGGGCTCCCCGATAGCTCCGAATTGAGCGAGGTCCAGACCCAGACTAGGAATTAAATATTCATCTCGGGCGTGAGCGCTCAGCTTCTCCAGCCAATGTTACTGTCAAGGTCACGGGCCTAAAGCCCAGCGCCTGGGGCTGGGGTCTCCTGCCGCTCAGAAGCCTCCCCGAGGGAGCTGCGCCCTGGGCGCGCAGCTCCGGGCGGCCACACAGGCCAGGCCTCCAGCCTGGTCCTCCGCGGGGTGCTTGCCTCTGCAGCTCTGCCCGATTACCTTCTGAGTTCTTGGGCCCTCCTGAGCCCCGGAAGCTAGAGCCCGTTGGCCAACCCGTGAGCACCGAGCTGGGCACCCCCGGTGCGCCGGAGAAGCGCGGGCTCCCGGGCTCCGTCGCCAGGCAACAGCGGCTGCAGCGGCGGGAGGAGCCCCGGCCCGCGCAGGGCCGGGCGGGTACCTGGCGGCGCCTCCTCGCGCCTCTGTCCTTAGGCCTTCCTGGCTGGGGCGGGGCCGGAACAGCTAAAGTTGCGGTGGCCGGCGCGGTAAAGCCAGGCGGGGCACGGCCGGAGACTCACCTGTCCGGTGTGGGCCGTCGCGCGGACTCGGCCCCTGCACTCCGGCCGGGTAGCTGCGGTCCCCGACGGGTAGTGGGCGCACCGCCCTTCCCGCGGGCAGCCGGAGTCTGGCGGCGGCGGGCACCGGCCGGGGCTGGGAGGGGACCTGGAGCCGCGCGTCCGCGCACGCGACTCTGCTCGCTCCTCGCTCCCTCCCTCGCCGCCGGTCCCGGCCGAGACCCCGCCCGCGGCGCGCTTGGGCCTCTGGGGAGCAGCGCGGGGACCCAGGTCCCGCGGCGGAGACGGCGCGTGCAGCTACGGTCGCCGGCGCCGAGTGCCGCGCTCCCTGCGCCCTGGCCGCGCCGGCTCTGCGGAGCGGAACGGAGCTGGGCGGAGCGCAGCGCGCACTCTTCCCTCGCTTTCCGAAAGGCCACCCTGGCGGCGGGGCGCCGTGACGCAGGCTTGACTCACGCGCGGGCCCGCGTCAGTGCGAGGCTCTGATGGCCGACGACGCAGGCTGAGGGGGTGGGCCGGGAGAGGGGTTAACCCGGGAGCGGCCTCCTGAGGCGCCGGCCCAGGGGACCCAGACCCGAGGACAGCATTACCAGGGCTTCTGTCCTCAGAGAGGAATGGGGCCCCGATGGCCAAGGGCCTCCGGAGTCCTGGGCCTTATTTCTTCCCCTTTTAAGGAGCAGCTCTATGGCCTTCCTTCGTGAACTCAGCGCCCGCCAAAGTGCTTACTCCCCTGTCGTAGCCACTTACCCCTCCCTGCCTTCCCTCATTCTTCCCCTAATTGCAATTACTTTTCTGCTCACCGCTCACCGTTCTTCGTCCTACCAGCCTGCACGACCATTCCCTGTGTAGTACTTCAATATAGTACTTCTTTGCTGAGCTCCTCCTGTGTGCCACGGGGTTGAGAAGATCACAGAACTGCGGTGGGGGGGGGGGACCTCTGGGACAGGCAGAGGGGGGTTACCTAGATAGCCACAATACCAGGCTGAAGGACTGGGGAGCCCTATAACATGGGGAAATTAGGGGACGATCAAGGGAGAGGAAAATTCCTTCTGGGCTCTGGGAAGGCCTTGAGGAAGCCAGGTGGGATCCTAGCCTCAAGGGTAGACAGGACTTCAACAGACAGAAAGGGCGAAGGTTGGCCCTTGAGAGGAGAGCAGGACAAGGAGAAAGGTATCAGAGAGTGGAGAAGGTGTGCAGCAGAGGTGACTGCCGGAGCTGGAGGAGTGGGGCAATAGGGGCGAAATTAGGGACGTGGGAGGCCTTGGAGGACTCCCCAGCCTTGGAGGACTGGTTGTATGGAGAGAGTCCAGGATGAATTCTCTCTGCTCTAGGGGACCTTGGCGTTAGAGACAGTGTTTGGAGAAGAGAGAGGCAGAGGCTGACTCTCAGTTGTCGTACTGACAGGCAAGAGGACCATTGTCACAAACTCTAAAGGTTCTGAGATTTTTACCCTTGGAGTCTAAAGAGTGAATCTGCCACAGTTTCATGAACGCTGGCAGAAGACATGATGCAGAAGGCCAGAGACAAAGGACTCCGTTACCCATGGTGCAGCAGGAAGCAGGAACTTCGCTTTCTTCCGTTCTTTCTTTCTTTTTTCTTTCTTTCTTTCAGATTTTATTTATTTATTTGACAGAGAGAAAGAGATCACAAGTAGGCAGAGAGGCGGCAGAGGGAGAGAGGGAAGCAGGCTCCCCGCTGAGCAGAGAGCCCAATGCAGGCCTTGATCCCAGGACCCTGAGATCATGACCTGAGCCGAAGGCAGAGGCTTAACCCACTGAGCCACTCAGGCGCCCCAAGAGCTTCACTTGCAAATCAGTTTCCCTTGCTCTCCAAGTCCCATGGGAAGGGGTGGGTCCCCATGATCCTGCACAAGCTGGGGAATTCTAAGTTTAGAAACCCCAATCCTTTATAATGGGCTGCAAGCAAACCTGCCAGGCTCTGCCCTGGAGGGAGATATTATTGTCTTAGACAGCGAACAAGACCATCCTTCACCGAGGGAGACTGTGTCTTCCAAAGCTGTTCACTATGCAAATATCCTCGAAAAGAGAGTCTGGGGCAAAAAGCCATCAGTGCCTCTGCCCACAAGGTTTGCAGAAACATGAGACTCCCGTGGATGTCTATCTTTTCACTCAACAGCTATTGAGTGTTAGCTAGCATTTGCCTGGTGCTATTCTAGGCCCTAAGGACATAGCAGAGACCAGGGCGGATGATGATCCCTACCTTCACGGAGCTGACATGCGAGGGGACCCAACCAATAACACGGAGTGGGGTAAAGGGACATGGCAGGAAGTAGCAAGTGATCCAGGAGACGTGCCAGAGGTGAACCAACGGAATGGGACACTGGACCTCGTGGGGGATGGGGAAGGAGGGCGGGGTCAGAGGCAGGTGGTTTTAGGACAGGGGAACTCACACACACTCGGTGTGCTGGTGGGGAAGGATAGCACTTTGGACCTTGCAGACCTGTTTTCTTTCTTCCTGACTGCCACTTATTGGAGACCTTGAACAAGTGACATCACATTCTGATCCTCAGTTTCCACATCTGTACAATGAATAATGCATCCCCCATAAGGTTGTTATGACGATCAGATGAAATAATTTTTTAAAATATCTGGTGTTATGTCTGATATGTGTGCTCTAAAACTGACTGTTATTAGTGGTATTATTAGATGATTTATTATTATTAACCAGGATAGGGAACCTCAAAAGAGGAACAGATTTGAGGAGCAGTAGGGAAGAAGGTAATTAGATCGTGGATTTGGGACATATTGAAAAGAAAATGTCCGTGGGCTATCAAAAGGACAACCCGAAGATGTCCATTGCTTCTCTGCCTGTATATCACAGTCAAGCCCCAACTGTGAATGAACTCAATGCTTGGTTTCTCTGTGCCAAGTTCTCTAGAGAAAAACACGCTATGGAACGCACAGGTGTCCCTCTGTTTTTCATGGTTATCGACCTCAAGTGGGCTCTCAATTGGCACAAGAAACTTCCTAGGATTCTCTGGTCCACTTACTTCTCCGTTCTGTTGGAGGCCACTCCAACGCCTTCTTCACTCTCCTAAATACCCATCCTGTTGTCCCGCCAGTACCGCATAGGTCCCAGCCTTATTTCAGCCAGAAGCCCCCTTGGTTTTCCAGTGACTAAAGCAGATCTGCCCCCATCTGCCCCTCTTCTCTCTTCCTTGTCAACATTTCCCTTTCTACTGGATCTTTCTTAGCAGCTATCTTCCTTTCATAAAGTCACTAAAGCTTCTATCCCTACCTTCTCATTTTCCTCCACATAGCCTGCTTCCTTTCCCTCACTCCCCACTCACTCAACTCACCTCTGCCCGCCATGTTGCCGATGGCTTTCTCTCGCTAAGGTCCCAGGGGACTTCTATGTCCCTAAATCCATGGAATAGTGGCCAAGTCCTCATTTCCCTGACCTCTCTGTGATACTTGTCTTGGCTGTCCTCTCCTTCCTTCTAGCACTCTCTTCCTGGGACTTCACATTCCCTGGCTTTCCTCTTACCTTCTGGCCACCCTTCAGTTTCCCCTGCTGACCTTTAAATGCTGGACCTTGCAGACCGTAGCCTCTTCACCCTGTATACCCCTCTCCTAGACCGTCTCCCAGACCGACCACTGATTCCCACCTCTACATCTCCATTCCAGACATCCTCTGAGCTCCATATGCTCAACTCCCTACTCTGTCTTTCCCCTCGACTCCCTTGAAATCACCTCCAACACAGATGTGCAAGAAATACATTCGACATTCAAAGTGCTACCCTGCAAACTTTCTAGCTCCTCCTCCAGTCCTCCGTGGCTCCATGAAGAGCTGAGCCAGTCAGAAACCCAGTAATCATCCTCGAGGCCACCTCTTTCTCACTCCATTGTGCAATCTGCCACTAAATCCTGGAGATCTCATCTTCTAAGTGCCTCTAGAATCTGTATTTCTCTTTTATTCTGCTGCCATCCAGTCCAGACCAGAATAACGGCTCACCCAGACTCCCACCATCACCTCTTGATTCTAAGTCCAGTCTTGCTCCCTTTCTCCAAACAGTAATGGCACGATCTTTTGGAAGTCCAGATATGATCACACTCTTTGCAAGCTTGCAGGGTTTGGCCCCCGTCTTCAACACGTCCTTCCAGGCCTCCACTCAGCCCTAGCCTTGTTTCACACCTTCCGCCATGGCCTTCCTTACAGCCCACTGCCCGCTCCGACCTTCTCGTGGCTCTCGAATGCACCCACTCCTTCCTGACTTGGCCTTCAGCCACGTCCCCTCTCTGTCCCATTCTCCTCTTTCCTCACCCCCTGCTCATCCACCCGGGTCGCCTTAAATCCTAATTCTTCACGCCTCTTCTGACCGTGGAGAAGAATTCGATCAACCTCCCAAGTAGGCATTTCTTCTCCTTTGGAGCCCTTTTCATGATTGTAATCAGATGCCTAATGGTGTGACTGCCTACTGAGTGATAGTTTCCCTGGCTGATGGATAAACTCCATGAGGGCTGAGACCACGTCCATCTTCACCACGGGGTGGACTCTCCATAGGGATTTGCTGAAAGAATAGATAAAGTGATGTGGTTCGAAGTGTGGGTGTAAAGTCCAGAAGAGTGGGCTGGAGACAGACTTGGACGTCATGCGCGGAAACGGGGTGCTAAAGTGTAGGGGAAGTACATAGAAGACGGTCAAGAGGACAGAACTTGGGGGGCTGTGCCTGCTTCGGCAGGGCAGGAAGAGCAAGAAGGGTCAGGAAAGAAGACAGAGAGGAAGAGTCAAGAGGTGAGACGACAATGTTTATCACAGAAGAACGCATTTCTAGAAGGAGGAGGCAGTCCACAGTGTCAACATTTTCAGTGAAGTGAAAGACGATAAAACTCAGAAGGTATCCCTGATTGACGGTCCCAACATGGAGAGGGGAAGGAACGCTTCCACCAGGAAGTCTTCCTGAACCCTCCAGCTCTCAGTGGCCATCTCCCCTCTGAACATCTAGCAAACTGATTCTTTCTTGCCAGGCCTATAGAAAGATATTTAAAATATATAGAATAATATTACGAGGTAAGACCATTAGTGTCCCCAGCTTACTCATAAAGGAACTCAAGCTTGGTGTCCAAGTCATACAGCGAAGCCTGTCCCAGGACCAAAATCCTTGCTCTCAATCTTGACATTCAGGGCTTTATAAGGTAGATGCCCCTTCTCCTGTCTATGCCTTACCTCTCAAATTAGAGTGTGGCTGCTTATAAGGCAGGGACATCTTCCTCTTCATCTCTCCGTGCCTTGCACCCCCCATTCCCAGCACAGGATATACATATAATAGGTACTTAGTCAAAGCTTACAGGCTGGGCAGCCCGGTCAAGTATGGCGGGTCCAACACAATGACCTAATCCATTCTTCTCAATACTGGTCCTGCTTGGAAGAGGAGACACATTTACCGGTTAATCTCCCCTCCCCAGCTCTTCCTCTTCCACCCAAACCTGTCTTCCTGAAAAGAAAGACACTGAAGTAATGCTCCTAATTTTTATTTCTCTCTACACGAATCCAAGCAACGCTACGCCCAGAATCATTAAGTAGTAAGATGTAGGAGGAAGTGTTGGCCTTGGTTTTTTCCAGGACACAGGGAAACAGCCCAAATTGCAATTCACTTAAACTGTTTGTGTTTCTGAGTGTCTGAAACACACAGATGCTAAGCTATGATCTCTCCTTTGTTCTGAGGGGCACGATTATTAGTTTTCCCAATGTGGACGTTTTTTAAAAATGCCCCAACATTCTCTGACCATGTTCTCTGCAAGAAGTGAGGCTCGTATCTCCTCCCTTTGAATCTGCGATCTGTGATCCCTGAACAAGGGACGTACGTCATGGATATTTCTGGACCCAGGCCACGAGAAAATGGTAGCTTCCATTCTCTCTCTCAGGATGCTTGCTCTTAGAACCTGACTACCATTCTGGGGAGCCCGTGGAGAAGCCAACTTGGAAGCCCCGCGCGGGTTAGGCTGAGTTCCTGACCTCGCCAGTCACAGGCGCGCATCCTCTTGGAAGTGACCTCTCCAATCCACTCAAACCCCCAAGTGGACGGTGCATGGAGCCACCCACTGAGTCCTTCCCAAATGCCTGACCCCCAGAAACCATGAAACAGAGACAGGTAATTATTGCTTGAAGCCACTGTGTATTAGGGTGCTTTGTTACACAGCAATAAGCGGAACAGCCCTGTGATTGTTGAGAAGCATGGAAGCAGCAAGAAGGTCAGTGACCCCGTGCTACTTTCACACCTTGGAGACCTCCCTCACCAATGACTTAGAAGCAGAAAATGGGCCTTTTTCCACAGCCATCACAGGAACCCCATCCTCCCAGCTTCATTGAGTTAGATCAGCAAAGGGGAGGAACAAGCCTCACCCATGTAGGATTCGAAATGTAAGACACAGCTGATGCGAAATCCCTACCCACCACTGATGCCATGGGTGTCTTTAGAGTAAATGCTGGGCCTGTTGCAGTTCCTTGAGGATGATTATCCCGTTATGGCTTCTGAGGATAAAGCCAATCCCTGTGGGTCTGTGGAATCTCACCTGAATGTAGAGGGAAATGCCAGCATTAACTCCCCAGGGGAAATGGAAAGTGGAACCTAGAAGAGGAGCTCCGATCTTCTCCCGGGCTACCCCCCCCAATCATGGCACTTCCGCTTCCTTACTTCCTTTCCCTTGCCTGTGGCTGCCATCCCTAAGCAACTGTACTTTGCTTTCCCAATGAGACCCTATGGGTTTCATCAGCTCACCGATCAGTTGGAGTCCCCAGAAGAAATGACACACATCTCCCATCTTCAGTTAGAAAATGAGCAAGTAAGTGAGTCCCAGCTCTCGGTGGCAGGGATGCGGGAGCAGGGTGGGCCAGCAGCTTGAGAGTGTGTTGGAAACTCGGCCCCTGCCCCCCGGTGCCAGAGCTCACAGTTTCACCCCCCGCCCCCCCGCCCCCGCTCACTAGTGTGGGACCTCTCAGGACCTGGTGTTCCCACCTGCAAAATGGGGATAAGAATAGCACTCTTCTGGGCACCTGGGTGGCTCAGTGGGTTAAGCGTCTGCCATCAGCTCAGGTCATGATCCCAGGGTTCTGGGATCGAGCCCCTCGTCAGGCTCCCTGCTCAGCGGGGAGCCTGCTTCTCCGGCTCCTTCTACCCCACCCCCTGCTCGTGCTCTCTCTGACTCTCTCATGCTCGCTCTCTCTCAAATAAGTGAAGAAAATCTAGATAGATAGATAGATAGATAGATAGATAGATAGATAGATAAAAGAATAGTGCCCTCCTCGCAGGATGCTGAGCATTAAAAGGAACACGTTTATACCAGCGGCCAGCACAGAGTGAGGACTCCAGAGGTCCACCGCTGCTGAGATCATGACGACAATGCGGACAATGGTGATGGTGACGACCTAGTAAATAGCCGGGCCGCAAGCTTGGAAAGAGCTGCTTCCGGCCCGAGCCCTCTGTCCTGGGGTCTTGTGTAGGGAACAGAACCGAGCCCAGGGAGGAAGCTCCGCCGGCCACCCCAGCTGTCTGGAAGGTCGCCCGTCCAAACTGGAGCCGCGTGTAAAGGAGGGAGCAGGGGGAACCTGAGCGGGGCAGGGACTTTCTTGGCAGTCAGTACACGGCAGACAGCGCCCCCTCGCCTGGCCCATCTGGTGCGACTGCAGGAGGCGAAGGCGGTGGGAGGAGGGCGGGAGGAGGAGAGGGCAGGAGCCCTTCCTGCTGCTCCCAGCCCACCTGCTCTTGTCTCCGTGGGTCTCTTTGCAAATCCATCCCCATCGTGTTTGGGGACAGCTCCCCTGTACCCGGCACTGTGCTGAGCTCAGTCAGCTCATGGCTGAGTTCCCAGGCCGGGTTTACACCATCAGCCAAAGACAACATGGAAGGTGTTAAGAAACTAAACAACTTTCCTCTGCATGGGCCAGGGCCCAAATCGGCCCCAGCGGTGAGAAGACAATGATGGCCTTCATCCAAGTATAAGAGAAAGTTGTTAGCACCTAGGAGTTTGCGTTCAGTTCAGCTTTTGCCCCGAGCATTAGGTTTCCTGGAAGAGGGAATAGGATTCTCTTGTGCACCAGTAGCATATATGTACGCATATATAATAATTCAAGTACATTATATATGTACACATATATAATAATTCAAGTAAGAATCTTTGTTACCTTTTACATATTTGTTTCTTGTTTCTCCAAATCCATCATTCTTGGTTCCATCAAGAGTTTATGTGAAAAATAACTAGAGTTTTTGTATATTTCAAGCTATAAATAGGAAGCAACAATGGAAAATGGGTGCTAAAGCAGCTAACTTAAGCTTGAGCTGCATGAATAGAATTATCATTTTCCAATGACGGCATGGATGTCATAAGTCCATCTAGCTTCCTCTCTGGAGTTTGAGGACCACTGTAGAGAAATAGTGAGCAAACAGGGACGAGCTTGTGAAGGGACCCACCATGTCCCCCTCCCCCCAGACCTAAGTCTGGATCCAGCTGGGCCTTTTAGAAGTTGTGGCTTAGGGAACTAGTGGGAGATAAATCCAGAAGGTGAGTTGGATTCTATAATGTGGAAGACTGATGTATTAGGGGCGCCTGGGTGGCTCAGTGGGTTAAAGCCTCTGCCTTTGGCTTGGGTCATGATCTCAGGTCCTGGGATCGAGCCCTGCATTGGACTCTCTGTTCGGCAGGGAGCCTGCTTCCCCCTCTCTCTCTGCCTGCCTCTCTGCCTACTTGTGATCTCTCTCTGTCAAATAAATAAAATCTTAAAAAAAAAAAAAAAAAGACTGATGTATTAGTCTGGAAACCTCTGCTTAGATTGAAAGGTAATAGGGAGCCATTAAAAGTTGTAGAGCATGGCAGTGACATTATGGGTATGACTTCCTAGCTAGACTTCAATGGGAGGTGGCCACCCAGAGCCCTTCAGAATTATCCCTGCCCCCTGAGAGGAGACCCCCATTTCTATTCCCAGATTCTACATCCCAGCAACTTCTAGAGAGTCTCTTCATCCCTGACCAGGACCCCACTCCTCAGTCTATAAAGTGGAAGCCTCACTTCAGGTTCTCAGAGAACCTCAGTGGTGAGCAGGTTGGGGGGAGGTGGGGCAGAAGTGGGGAGGAATGCGAGGAAAGAGAGAGGAAGGGAGAGATCAGAGGCCCCGGAAAAACCAGGGAGGGGCCTCCCAATTCTTTCCGGCGCCCCACACCTCACCTTTCTCCACTGGGACTCAAGCAAGCCGCTGAACCACTTGGGACCTCATCTCCTCTGTCGAGGAGAGACAGTGAAGCACAGGATAGAGGAGAGGAATGGAGAGCCCTCGGCAGGAACAGGAAGCACCCCACAAATGCAGGCCAGGCCCCGACCCCAAGGCAACTCCAACCTTATTGGAACTGCAACACTGCCCCGGAGAATCTGACTCCCAGAATCCTTATCAAGCAGGATGGGGTCCCTGATTAAGCACAGCCCCGCATGAACATACAGACTCAAACAGACCTTTGGGATGAGTGATTCCAAAGTTCTCTTTGCTTTACCCACGGACTCGCCTTGTTCGCTTTCTCCGAGGCAGTGTGATGTACATAGACAGATAAATCCAGGTTCTGAACCAGCCTTGCCAAGCCATCTTCGATGATCACTAAATATCTTTGACCTTCCTATTCTTTATCTGGAAAATGGAAATAATATTCAGTTCTCTTATCTCACAAGGTCCTTGTGAAGATTAAAGAGATAAATCAAGGCAGTATTATCGCTGTTGCTGTTAGCAGTAGCTCATAAAGCACTACCATAAGCATCCTACACTTACTAACTCCTTGGATCATTAAAAAGCCATTTACCCTGAGCTTTAAAATATAATGTGTATTATTCCCTAAAGGCTGAAAGTTCTATTTACAAAAATAATTTGCAACCGAACAACTTAAACAGTAGAATTCAGTAATATGATTGGATGCAAAATTAACATGTAAAATATCTATAACCTTCAGATATACAAGAATCAGTAAGAAGATATTAGAAAGGCTTCCATTACAATAGCAACAAAAAAAATGCTTAGAAAAAACTTTAAAAGATGTATAGAAAATCTGCGTGAAGAAAGCTCCCAATTGCTACTGAGAGATGAAAACGAACAAACAAAAAACACATTTGAACAGAAGAAAAGAAAGGGAAGAGAAAAATGCTTAAACGTGTTAATTCTGTCTAAATTAATCTGTAGCTTTAAAATGACCTCAATGAAAATAACAAAGGATTTTTTTCCCTCTTTTTAGCTAGATGAGCTAATTCAAAGGTTCACATGTAAAAAAAAAAAAAAAAAAAAAACCAGCAGGAATAGCCCGGGGAGGGATTTGTGTGGTGTAGGGCATTAACCCATCAGATGAGAAACCATATTATAAAGCTACAAGTTTAAATTCATGTGGTCCTTGTATGAGAAATACAGGGGGCAAAACACAGAGTTGACAAACTCAGACTTAGTCATTTAGATTATGATAAAGGTTATACTTTTTCAAGTGACTAGAGGAAAGATGGATTTTTGTTTGTTTTGTTTTTTGTTTGTTTGTTTTGGGTGGGGTTTTTTTTTTTTTCAGTGTTCTAAGATTCATTGTTTATGCACCACACCCAGTGCTCTATGTAATACGTGCCCTCCTTAATTTGTTTTTTTTTTTTTCAAGATTTCATTTATTTGAGAGAAAGCTTCACAGGCAAGTTTGGGGAGGGGCAGAGGGAGAGAGAATCTCAAACAAACTCCCCACTGGGCATGAAGCCTGACACGGGGCTCAATCTCACAACCCTGAGATCATGACCTGAGCCAAAACCAAGTGTCAGACGCTTAACCAACTGAGCCACCCAGGTGCCTTGGGCAAAGATGAATTTTTAGTAAATGGCATGGATTTGGCCACCAGAAAAGAAGTAAATCTGAATGCCTTCCTTACTCCTTACACCAAATTGTCCATGTATCAGGATTAATAAATGTAAAATTAAAAAAGAAAACCCATAAGAAAGCATCCAATGCAGTACTTAGAGGATATTTATAGCTTTAAATAGATGTATTAGAAAAGAAGAGAGATTGAAAATCAATAAGCCAAGCAACCATTTCAAGCACTTGGGAAAATAGACTCAAAGGGAACAGAAGGAAGAAAATGATAAAGACAAGGTAGAAATTAATGAAATAGGGAACTAAATATACAGTAGAGAGGATTATCAAAGTCGGAAATTTATCCTTTGAAAAGTCTAAGTTATTTAACGAAACCTTAAAAACACTAAAAGAAAACACAGAGAACTTATTCTAATGTTGGGTGGGGAAGACTTTTCTAAATATGGTATAATCACTGGTTCCCTTTTACCTCCTCCTGCTTTCTTGTTCCCCAAATCACTTATCACCAGCTGGCATTTGACTCGCTTTTCTGTTCCTTTGCTTGTTGTTGGCTCCCCAACCAGACCAACGCTGTATCCCCAGCACTTAGAATAGTCCCGATAGTAGGTATTTAGAGATACCTATTACATGACTGTTTAAAAAGGGTGAGAGGTATTTCTTTAATATATAAAGAGTTCCTAATAATCAGTAAGAAAAATGGAGGAGGTGGTGCACCTGGGTGCCTCAGTCAGTTAAGAGGCTGCCTTCAGCTCAGGTCACGATCCCAGGGTCTTAGGATCGAGTCCCGCATCAGGCTCTCTGCTCATCGGGGAGCCTGCTTCCCCCTCTCCCTCTGTGATCTCTCTCACTTTCACTCTCTCTCAAATAAATAAATAAAATCTTTAATAAAAAAAAGAAAGAAAAAGGGAGAAGGATATAAAATGAAAATTCGTGGAAAATAAAATACAAGTGGCTCTTACATTTATAAAAAGATGTTCCATTTCATTCATAATAGGAGAAATGGCAAATTAAAAAATAATGAGATGTGATTTTTTTTTTTACCTATTATGTCGGCAAATAAATTTTTTAATAAAGATTGGTAACACACTAGTTGTTAATTGGAGATGATTTAAATTGTACCGTCTCTGAGGAGGATAATGAGACCATAATTTATCAAAATCACAAAGACACATACCCATTGCCAATTTAAACACATCTACCAAAATTATGGAGACACAAACTCGTTCTGAACATGTGTTTGTTTAAAGACATTTGCTTAAAAATACTCCTTGCAGCAGTGTTTATTAAAAAAAAAAAAGGAAACAATTTAGGTGTCTATCAACAAGGAAATGTTTAAATAATTTATGTTACCTCCACACATTGAAATTCTTCATAGCCATTAAAATGAACAAAGCTGCTCTATACATTCTGATTTGAAAATGTCTGCAAAATGTATTGTTAAATGAAAAAAGATGCAGAATAGTGTGGAGAGGGTTGGATCACTTGCGTATGCTGCACGTACTTGGAGAAGCATAAAATATTTCTGGAATGATACAGAAGAAACTGATAATAGTGCTTGCCTCTAGGGTGAGGAGCTGTGTAGCTAAAGGCAAGCAAGGAAGAAAGATTTACTTTTCATCATGTACCTTTTGAATTTTAGACCTTCCGTCTGTACCATGTAAATTTGGTCTAGCTGTGTCTGCTTCTATGTGCAGATGAGATCTCTCGGAAGGGGATGCCTGCAAGTGGCCACGGTCACTTCCTCTATGGAGGGGGCTTGGAGGTCGGAGGACCTGGGAAGGGAAACTTGGTATTGGACTTAGTTGGTTTTAATTTTTCTTTGACCATGTGCATGTATTACCTGTTCACTAAAATAACAAAAATGCATTTCTCCTTGCTCCTCTAGACTGCCCCTTCCCGCCGCTCTCTCCGGGGGCCCCCCGCCTCCTGTCCCCTGGGCTCGGGCACACGCGCTGCTCTCGGCAGCAGGGCACGGTGGGAAGACCATAGACTGTGGGAGCAGATCCAGGTTCTCATTCGGATGGGCCGCTCCTCATCCTCACCTGTAAGAGTGGGGGGTTAGAGCAGTATGTATGTTATAGGGCGTTCGAGGATTAAATGAGATAACGTATGTCCAGTGAGCGAGCAATAAGCAATAGTAACTGTTAGCATGAACTTTGCTTTTCTGGAACGCGGCTCTAACACCCATGGAGGGCTGGGAAGCTGGGAGTGCCTGGAAGGGAACTGCCTCCCGTTTATCGGCTACCTTCAAGCTCTGAAGGAAGAAAGAAGTGGGAAAGGCTTTGAGGAGTCACAGTATCTTCTAATATTTACTGAGAGCAGTGAGGACACTTCTTTTGTTTGTAAGGGGGTGTAGGGGACGGTTAAGGAGGACACCCCAAATCGCCCACATGCCCGCATCCTGGGGCCCCAAACTCCCAGTCTGGGATGAAGCCCTGGCCCTTGGACATGGGAAGGTGGTGGGGGAGTCTGCTGTAGTAGGAACCATCCTAGGAGGGGAGTGTGCCTGGAGACATAGGAAAGGAGGGGGCCCCTCGCCCCACAGGCAGCGGGAGGGAGAATCAGGTGCAAAACCTGCCTTGTCCCGGGGCCAGCAGGCAGCTTCCAGTACCGGAGTCAAATATAGACCCATTTCCATAAAAGCACCAGCCTGCTTCTATAAATACCTCAGCCAGTTTTTCGGGGTTCTCATGTGACTTTGATGCCTACCGGCTGCGGGGATCCGTCGCCATGGTTACCAGGCCATGTGACCAGCCGCTCTTCATTCATGGCAGATTGCCGCATCCTGGACTGGGGGTGGGGTGGCAAAGGAGGGCTGGAGGGAGGAGAGGAGAGGGGGGATGGGGGTGAACAATGAATAAAGATAGAGTGTCCGAGCTTGGGGGGAGACTCGCAGAGCGCTCTAGCCTCCCTGCAAGGATGCTCCGACAGAATTATTGATCTCCCCATGCTGGCTGGCAGGGAAGAAACATTTTTATTCGAGAAGCAATAGACATCCTTGCCTTTGAGTCCGAGAAGCAAAGGTTCAGAGCTGGAAGTCACCTTAACAACCCTCTAGGCCCCTGCCCTCGTTGTCAGATGAAGAAAACCAGGCCCAGAAAGGTGGAGTGACTTGTCCAAGGTCACGCAGGGAGTCAGTTGCTAAACGGGGTCAAGAGTAGGGTGTGTGTCAGCAGCGGTTTCCTTGCGACCTACTGGGCCTTAGCTCTGGGCCAGGGCCACCGAGACAGAAGCGTGCTCTGGTGAGGTCTCTTTGCTTAGGTCTCTTTGCTCTCAGGTCATCCCACCTGGTTGGGCTAGGTCTTCCAAGGGAGGTGAAAACAGAGCTCATTTTTAGTCTGTGCCAAGGCTCGGCCCCAGCTCCTTGGCTGATAAACATAGAGGGAGTGGCCAATAAATTATGAAAAGGCCTGTAGTGTCGCGCAAAGCCAGATGTCATCCCTAGTAATCTATGGAAATCTCTTTTTTGACGGGCATGTCCCGGATATGCCCCCGTCCAGCTGAATCCTCAGACATCATCATGTCCCAAAACCCTTCCTGGCTGGGTGCCGGGGATGAGGCGAAGAGGAGGGAAAAGAACGCTCGCTGTGCCGGCAGACCTTGGGTACGTATGGATAAGCAAACAGAAGAGAACCCTGTTAAGAAACAGCTGTGTTCGGGGACCTTCGCAGGGCCGGAAGCAGGACGGGCTGCAGAAATTAGGGAAGGCTTCCAGGAGGAGGTGGGGAGGAGGACATGGCCTGGCAGGTGGATGGGAGGAAGGGTTCTCAGGGGATCCTGGGAGATGGGACAGGACCTGAGAGCGTCGGGCGGGGGACAGAGCTGTGCCTGAGGTGGGCCGAGGGGGAAACACGCGCCAGGTCTTGAAGGCCCACACGCCGATTCACGTGATTCAGTCACTGCGGAGGGCCCAGGAGGAAATGGATTCAGAGAAGACAGATGCTAAAATATTCCTGAGGGAGACGGAGAGTGAAAGCAGACATCAGCTGTGGGCTCTGCCACCACGCGGTCTTGGGACAGATGTCCAGCGAGCCCCACCAGGGTTAAAATCCACCGTGTGGGAGGCTGGCTCGCTCTCCCTACCGTCTCCACAGAGCTGAGCACCGAGCACCCAGCACCCACCTGCTCCACTCCCCTCACGGACTGGGAGCCTGAGAGTGGGCTGACCGCAGCAGCCGGTCCCCAACCTCCAAGGCTGCGAGCAGGTGCCCTGATGAGGAGGCCCGGCCGCCCCGGGTACAGGCCACAGCTTCTCCAGGCTTCACGACCCATGACCCATGCTGTGTGTGTTTACTTCGACCCACGACACACTGTGTGTTTACTTCGCCAGGACCACCGGCTGCTGGAGGCCAGAGACGAGCCCAGCCCTAACCCGCTCCCCGGGGTTCCCAGCAGGGGCGCTGACTGCAAGCAGCCCCTCAAGGCCATTCCGTGCTGGGCGGTATGCAGCCCGCGGTGCAGAGAGCAGGCTCTGCCCACAGACCTGAATCGGATTCCCAGCTCTGTTGCGCATTTGCGCGCCTTTGGGGGCTTGTTCTGACTCTCTGGGCCAGTGGCATATCCGTGAGAGGGGATAATGACCCCTACTTTGACGAACAGTTGGGGAAACTAGAGATGAGGGGTATCCGGGGCCCGGCACACAGTGAGTGTAGAAGACAGTCGGCTCTGTACGGTGGGCATGTGAGTGGGGGCACGTCCTCCTGGGTTCCCGGCTTCCGGCCCTCTTGCCCCAGGATTCTCCTGAGCCTTCCCACCAGCTAGCGCCTTCCTGGGCACCAACCCTTCTGCCTAGAAGGTCCTCTCCTTTGGCTCCACTCATCACCACTCATCAGGTCCTTCAAAGCCCCATTTCAACGGCTTGCCTCCCTGCTGGCTTGCCTTGTCCCCTCCAGCAAACAAGATGTCCCCCGGGTGGATTTTGCCAGCACTGTCACCGGGCACAGTCCCACAGTGTTGTCCCTCGCACACAGCATGCCCTGCCTTTAGCAGCAGTAACAAGAACTATCACTGTGGAACACCGTTTACCACGCTAAGGACCTACCGTAATGAAACAGAGAGGGTAAGTGATGTGGGCCCGGCCACACAGCTAACAGGTAGCAAAGATGGAAGATAAACTCGAGACCGTCGGGTTCCACAGCTTCTGCTTGGAACTAACTCTTACCTGACCATCTTCACACTCTTGTATAAATACAAGCCAGTGTGGTGCAGCAGGAAAACAAACAAACAAACAAACAAAAAACACAGCTCCTGGGGTCAGCCGGAAACGGGCATAAAGTAAGCCTTTGCCACGGACGAATTGGGTGACCTTGTGTAAGTCCTTAACTTCTGCACCTGTTTCCTCCCCTAGCGCTATGAGCAGTTGAGCTAGACGCTATGACACGCAGCAGGGGGCCCATCCCGTAAGGCGAGTGTCGCCTTTCCCGCACCTGCTCTCCCCAGGAGGCCGGCTCTGCGGCAGGAGGGCGGGCCGGGCCTTGAGGACCAACCAGCCCCAGCCCCGTTCTAAGGGCTGCTGTGCATCTTTCCATTTTCTTCCTGACGCCACCACGACAAAGAAGATACCGTTAGCGTCTCCATTTTACAAAAGCAGAGCTTCAAGAGGGTGAGAAACTTGCCCGATGTGACATAACACGCCGCCGAGCTGGGATTTGACCCAGATCCATCTGACCTCAAAGCCCCGGCTCTGAACCATGATTCCACGCGGCCTCTCCGCAAGGTAGGGGATGGACGATTCCTCTTGTGCTCCTGCTGTGAGGTAGCTGAAGCAGGGATCACGGCTTCCACTTTGCAGATGGGGAAGTAAAAGCCTGGGGACACTAGGTGACTTGCCCGGGTACCAAGCCAGTTGATGATAGAGTCGGTTCTAGAACTCAGGGCTCCTCCGCCCAGCGCTCCACTTTCTCTCTCGCCACCTGATGCCTGTGGCTGAGATTCTTGGGCTGGAGACACCAGGACCCTGGGACCAGGGCCAGGAAGTTGGCCACAGGCCTCAGCCCGGCCCGAGAAGCCTCCAACCGTGGAGGAATTTGCTTTGAAGACAAAGGATGACTCCTGGCAAGGAGAGTCGTTCCTATTTCTGTTCCAGACAAATGCGAAGCTGCTGCAGATTCCATGATAAATCTTTTGGCTAAAGATGATGCATCACTTTGGGCCGGGTATATGCATGGAGTCTCTGGACATTATACACGTCAATTACCGAGAGCAAGTTCTCAGCGCTGAGCAGGGATATTTTCATCCAGTAGCTATAACAGAGCCGGCACCTCCCGGGGATCTGGCTGGGAAGATGGTCCGCTTCGAGGCTGATCTCGGGGCAACGGCATACGGGTGAGACCTGCCCACAAGCCCCGGGGAAAGATCCCCCCATAATGGCCACCAGGCTGTGCTTGCCCCTGACGTCGCCCCAAGGCTGCTGGGCCTGCCAGGTTTATTCTGTCCCGGGTCCTCTCATGCCCTCACTCTCAGCTGCCTGGAGTTGGGGAAATAAGTGTCCACTCGGGGTCAAACCCCAACAGGGCTCTGCTTCCCCAGCCCCGGAAGCACTTCCCCCAAACCCCCAGAACATTCCCAGGGCCTGTCACAGCTCACTGAGGCTGGCCCCTGGGAAGTGCTCCGGGCCAGCAGATCCAGCCTTCCCTCACCCCCGTCCCCAAACCTGAGACAGCACACAGCGGGTCCTCTCACATCAGGAATTTTAAATCTCATATGTTTGTTGCTCCACGAGGGTCTTCCCCCGGCCTGAGTGTGGTGTTGAGTGTTTCAGATGGACAGTTTGAGGTCCTGGCCAGAACACTGGCCTGGCGGGGCATGGGCTTCCCTTACTGCTGTGTGGTTTGGGGTAGGTCTTCAGCCTCTCTGGGCCCCAATCGCCTCATCTAAAAATATGGCAAATGGTTCTTCCTAGCTCCAAAATGCTAAGCTTCATCCTCTGGGATTCCAAGAAGGCAGTTGGAGACGACTGGAGCATAAGAGGAAAGGGCCGAGGGTGGTAACCGGTTAAATGGAGAGAGCAGGGGTCTGAGTCACACAGAACTTGAATGTCATGCTAAAAATTTAGGTTTTATTTTAAAGGTAGTGGAGAGCCAGGGGAAATGTTTAAGCATGGGAGTAGCATTGCCAGATTTAGCAAATAAAAATACCAGACATCTAGTTAAATCTGAACTGGACATCCTGTATTTTCTCTGGCAACCCTGCCTGGGAGGGACAGAGAATGTTCTTTGGCCACCGAGTGGAGAATGCATCGGAGGGGACAAAACCGGAAGCAGAGGGACCCCGTGGGATGCTGTTCTTATAGTGCAGGCAATAATTACCAAATTTTAGTTATTTGTTGAGCCCCTGCCTTTTGCTGCTACACAGTACCTTGTGTGTATGGATGCATGTGATTCTCCTAACAAGGTGTGGTCTCTAGTACCATTTCCTTCTGACAGGCAAGGAGACTGCCGCACAGAGAGGTTGATTAACTTGCCCAGGCCACACAGCTACTGGCCGAGCCCAAAGCCCGCACACTTAACAGCGCGATGTACTGCCAGCCCTGGGAGCCAAGAGAATATGAATCCGGGCCAGGCAGTGGGATCTGGGTGACAGCCCCTGGATGCGAGTTGGGACACTGTGACCGGCAGAGGAAAGGACAAGGGAGCTGGGGAACTGAAGTGCGTCACATCGACCCTCCCATCAGATCCCTCGATGTTTTTCCGAGCAGGACGGGAGGCTCGTGAGCGAAAGAACCGGCGCTTCTCCAGCATCTACTGAACAAACCCCAGGCAGGTGTCTGGGGAGCCTGCAAGTTTTTAGGGGGCCTGATGAGCCGGGCGTGGCGGTCGGCTGGATGTGGAGTAAGGGCAAGAGCCAGGGGAGCACGACTAGGAGCATTCTGGTTTGGGATGGCCGAGGGGGACATGAACCACAGAAAGCCTCCAGGATGGTGAGCTGTGTGGGGGGCTGGGCCCAGGCGTGGGGTGTGGGAGAGAAGATCTGTTTCAGTCCAGGACATGCTAAACTTATCAGGTACAAGGCCATGAAGCAATGGAGGCCCAGAGAGGTTCGGTGACTCTCCCGGAGTCACACAGACGGTGGGTGTGAGGGCACAATCCGGAACTGAAGTCTCTTGACTGTGCTTGGGGTGCCTGGCACCGACAGAGCCCCAGTCTGGCCTCAAAAAGGGATGAAGATGGAGACACCCCGAAACACAAGTTGTGGGTCAGCACGTGGGGGCCACCGTTGGATGCGGGTTCTGGCGCGTCTAAGAGCCCAGCTCTGACGGCAGATCTTGCCAGCTTGAACTCTGAAATCAAAGCCCAGGGCAGAGCTGGGCTGAGTTTTAGGCACCTTGAGCCAAGAACAGTCTCTCCGCAATGGGCTTTCTCCACCTGTGAAAAGAGAACGATAACCACAGCAGGGCGGGTTGAGGGTTCAGTGAGGAATAGACATGGGCAAGCAGGCAATGGACAGATAGAATGTACGACGGGCCCGTGACTCCATTCTCCTGCGTCTGTCATCACCCCCTCCCGAATTCATCCTCCTCCTCTTCCTCCTCTCCCCCGCTGCACCCTCCGATCTCCTCCTTCCCCCCACCCCCAACATCTGAGGCCTTGGGACAGAGCCTGTTCCAGGGATATCTGCGGAGAAGCCGCCTTGGGGCAAACGTGCCAAGTCCCATCTCGGCCTCCGTCCCCGGCTTTCCCGCCCTCCCCACACACACACTCACAGGCCCCACAGGACATCCCAGCACGGCCAGCTCGCCTGGCCTTCTCTCCTGCAGACCTCCTCAGCTCCCCTCCCTGCCTCCGTGTCCCTTGGCCTCTGCGGGAGCCATGCACGCACGCACGCACGCGCATACACATACACACACACACACGCACACACTCACGCACACGTGCACACGCTCCCTGTTGCCCGGGGAGCAATGCCAGAGGTGGCGGTAGGGACTCAGGAGAGGCCCCAGGGCATGGGGAAGCTCTGGCCTGGTCGGCCTGGAAATGTACAAAGCAGATCCCCAGGGACAGAGCGGGAGACTGACGTCAAACCAAGGCTGAAAATACAGTCTGGAGAGTCACGAGGCACCGTGAAAAATGAGCCATCCTCCCTGGCCAGAGACAGGGGGGAGTGGGGAAGAGACATAAATCCCCGCTCTTCAGAGTCTCCAAACGGCAGGGGTGGCAGCTGCTAGCCTCTAGAATGTCTGCCGAGAGGTCTCAGGGTCCCCAGTGCGCCATTCGGGGCCCAGGGCGCCCCCTTCCCACTCCTGAAAGCAGCTAGTGCCCTGGGAACTGGGTGGGGGGACACCAGGCAGGAGAGGAGGGGATGCCCAGTGCCCGCCCCCAGGCCTGGTGTGTCTGGCTGAGTCTCTGCGTGGTGGGGACTTGACCCCCCAAACCAGAGGGCCCAGAGAGCCAGGAACAGCTCCTCGGTGTGGGGCGCAAGGTCCCTGCGGTCATTAAGCTCTGACACCCTTTGCTCTCCCTGGGCAGCCTGCTTTCCCATTTTTATCTCCACCTACTCACCCCCACAAGTACTTATTAGTTGCCCCTTTAGCATAGGAGAAACAGAGGTCAAGAGCTGTCGCATGGCCCAGTCCCAGACCAGAGGTAGCGCATGTCAGAGGGCCCCCTGTCTTTTGGAGAATGGCCTTCTCGGGACCAGACTTCCTGTCCCTCTCAGATGCCCAGACCCGTGTGAATGGAGCAGAGGAGCCTCAGGCCACAAGGGGGGCCACGGGATCGCGGCTGGCGGGCCAGCCAGCAGAGCCTTCTGAGCCAGCAACATCAGTGGCAATTGTCCCTGCCCTGTCCCCGCCCCCACCTTGGCTCTCCAGAGGCTCCCCAACAATTACAGCTGTCCCAGGGAAAGTGATGTCAGTCCCCCCCACAGTGACCGAGGTTAAATTCTCACCACTCCGCTGCAACAGAGTTAAAAGAGATTTTTAAGCTATTTTAGAAAACAAAGAAAAGTTGATTAATCTCACTCCTGAAGTCGGAGATTGAGGCCCTACCTTCTAGACCCTTCTGCATGACTGTCCTGTTCCCGTTCACTCCGTCGGCCTGGTCTGCCCCTCCAGGCTCTCTGTTTAACACCCCAGCTCTGGTCTTGTCCCCTCTCTGCATCCCCCCCACCTCATCCCCCACCCCCGGCACCTCCGGAACAAACGGCTCATCCTCTGAGCTTCTCCACGATGGGCCTCCTCACGCCACTTCCTGGAGCGCCACAGACATTTCTGTCTCCTCCCGTGGGGCTCCTCCGGGGAAGAGCATCTCGGTCATATCCACAGCCCGTGGGGCCGGTCCAACCCGGCCGGGAGGCCTGGGCTCATGTTCACGGAAACCAACCAAACAAGCTTCATTCGTACCTTACAGTTAGCTTCTTGAAGACCCTAGAAAGACAGGCCCGGGCTGAAGCCCTAGGCTGGGAGGGGAGTCACCAGACTCCCCTCCTCTGGGCACTGGTCCACAAAGCTCTGGACCCCAGGGTTCTGACAGGCTGGGGTGGGACTGGATGAGAAGCAGGGGAAGCCATGGACAAACCTCCTTATCTAGACGGTCAAGGACAGGGTCAAGCCTTGGGGGCCGCAGAGGCATTTGTATGAAAACCTAAATCAGAGCATGTCACTCAAAGTCCTGTCCCAGCTCCCATCTCACTTGGGGTAAAAACCAAAGTCCTTAACATGACTCCAAAGTCCCATGTGATCTGGCCCCCAGTATCTCTCCACCTATCTCATGCTGTGCTCTGCCTCCTCCTTCCTGTTCCAGCCACAGCAGGCCTCCTTGAACACTGCACCTCAGGACCTTTGCACCTGCTCTCTCCCATTGCCCGAATGTCACTGCTAGGGAGGCCTTTGCCTACACACACTCACACACACACACACTCTCTCTCTCTCTCCCTGGACCTCTTCCCTGCTCTATTTTTCTCCTTATCATTTCTCACCAACTGATACCTATTATATTTTATTTATTATTTCTCTCCCCCACTGGAATGTAAACTCTGTCAGGGTAAGAACTTTTATCTGTTTGATGTTCATTCTTCTCCTACTTGATTCACGTGTCCCCTTTTAATATCCTGTAACGAATTCAGAGATATAGTTTACTGTTAAGACATCTTATGTTAGATGTTAAGGGAACGAGAGAGGGAGAGAGATAAAAGTATTTGCCTAGTGACAATATACACATATAAACATATTCATAAGGAAGTACAGTCCTTGTTTCCATGACTGGCCACAGCAGTGTTTATAACCCCCTCCCCCACAGGCTGGCCCATGCCCCCTTCCCCCCAGGAAGCCCCTCAGTTGGTTTGGGTCTTGCCAGCACGAAGGTGGGGTTACTGTGGCACGTAGTAGGCCTTCCAACAGTATTTCTCGAGTCCGTGAGGAAGAGGCTGACCTACACACACGACACGAAGTAGAGAGAAGTTAGGAGCCGGTCCTTGATTTGTGTAGACAGCCAGAATAGATCAATAATGGACTTTAAAAAGTGCTACTCCTACGACAACTGCTATTTGCTCAGATCAAAGAATATTCTCTTGTCAGTTTTGCATTTCCCATGACACTCTGGTAAGACAGCTAGTCCTCTGGCTGATGCCGAGGACTTGCCTGCCTCAGTTTCCCCACACCTGCCGACGACAGGGACGCAGCACAGAGGGCTCTCTCGGGGCTGGATGTGTAGGAAGACCTAGACGCTGGGGGCCAACACACAGAGGAAGGCGAAGACAGCCCCTCATGCCCCTGCTGACCTCCTTCCTCAACGTCTCCCTCCGGATGGCATTTTCCAGTTACTGATGCTTCTAACAAGGTCGGGAGACCCTGAGGGACCCCTGGGGGACGACTATCAGGGTCCCCGCTGGTGCCCCGAGAATCCTCCACTCTTCCTGCTGGCTCGGAGAGCCTAGCTCGGCAGCGGCTTCTCCCGAAGGATGAGCCCGAGTACCGCTCAGGGCAGCCGGGCCCGGAGGGAATACCAACTCCAGACCACAGCCCTCTGAAGGCCCAGCCATCCACCCCAGAGGGGTGCCCTCAACTGGGGGGATCTGTCTGCCCAATGCCCAATTCCCACCCACAGCACTGGCCGCGGGGGTGCCACGGGGGTGCCGCGCAGTTACAAAGCGGCTAAGGGGACAGGCAGGGCACCTGGGGCTGGGAGGGCCCTCGGGGTCTGCCGGCTGTCGCCCGTGCTGACCGCTGAGTGAGTCATCAGTCACTCGACTTCGCAGAGCCTCCTGACTCTTCATCTGGAAATTGGGGGTAACGACGCCCAGCCCGCCCGCCGTTTAAACGTCCAGACGTGACCCAGCGGAGAGTTTTACAAACGTGGCCTTCAGATGTGTATCGGTGGGTCATATGCTTGGGGGGTGATTGCCAACACGTATCTTGGGGAATAGAGATAAAGGAAGTTTCCAGAGGGATTTTTCTGTGTTCACAGGGTCCTGAGGGTTGGGCTAGTGTGGCTTTTTGCCCTTAGCAAAGTATCACCATCGAGGGAGCTGAGTCCCTAGAGGAAGGTCACTCTGCCTGTTTCTAGGACTCGTCTGTGGGCTGTATGTAGTAAGGAAATGTAGGGGCCGTGGCAGGCAGCAGGAGGGGAAGACCCTGGCCAGCCCGAAACCCTCAGGCTCCAGGGAAAGCTCCCCGGGAAGACCTAAGCCTTCTCTTAAAGAGTTTCCAACTGATTGAGTCGGGCCCACCCAGGATAATTTCCATAATTTAAAATGAGCTGATTAGGGAGGGGCTTTCACCACTGGTGCGAAATCCCTTTGCAGCAGCCCCTGGCTGTGTGTTCCAATAACTGGGAGAAGGACCGTGGAAGCAACCAGAAGCGCTGCTGGCCGGCCCCTTCTGGGCTCCTGCTCTCAGCGGGAGCCGCGCACTTGCAGGCCCCCATCTGGAAGCACGCTAGAAATGGAATTCTGAGGAAAGTAATTTGGCCCATCCAAGCCGGGCAGGCAGCCGCAGAGCCATCACACAGCCCAGGGGCGGAAATCTGCGTAAAGACACAACGGTCACACCTCCGGATGACGTGGACTTGCAGTGGGCTACAAAGCCCGTTTGCATTCCACTGTCTTACCTAATCCTCTGGAGGGCTCTCTGAAGGGATTTATTTTGTTTCGCTGGTGACTCACCCCACCTCACACTCTGCTGGTAAGTGACAGAGCTGGAACTCGAACCGGTCTTAACCTGACTCAATCCTGTCCTCACCGGAGAGCGAGTTTGATGAGGAGAGAGGAGCTCTGGTTTCCGGATACACTTTAGGAAAGATGAAAGGAATAGAGAGACCCGCTCCTCGAAACAATCTTTGCCTGAAGTTTGGTTTCGCTCCCATTCTGGATGAAATAAGATAAGGTGTTGGGAATAAAGGATTTTATTCTCCCAACCTCGGTGCTAAAAAGATCGCTTTTCTTTCTTAGGTCACATAGTGTTTCTTCTTCTTCATCTTTTTTCTTAAGATTTTTTTTAAAAGATTTTACTTATTTGTCAGAGAGAGAGAAACCGAGAGCAAGCGCGAGCAGGGGGAGGGGCAGAGGGAGAAGCAGGCTCCCCGCTGAGATCATGACCCAAGCCGAAGGCAGAGGCTTAACCGACTGAGCCATCCAGGTGTCCCCCTCTTTTTTTTTTTTTAAGATTTTATTTATTTATTGCATGGGAGAGCACAAGCAAGGGGAGCAGCAGGCAGAGGGAGAGGGAGAAGCAGGCTCCCCGCTAAAGAGGGAGCCCACCGCTGTGCCACTGACAATGACAACAACAAGGATGACAAGGATGATGACGATGACATGGGGCTCCATCCCAGGACCCCGGGATCATGACCTGAGTCAAAGGCAGACTGCTTAACCGACTGAGCCACCCCGGCGCTCCCGTGTAATCTTTCTTCTAAAGATTAAATTAAATTTAATCTCCAGGCTTCCATCTTCCCAGTCTAGAGCGAAATTCTATTAGCTGTTATAGGGGCTTCCCTGCCCACCCCCCTATCAGAGATAAGCAAAGTCTCTGGGGTCTCCTACATTACGGAACACTCAGGGAAGGGCCCCCCGGCGTCTGTGCCCTCTGTCCACACGGATATGCTCAGTGACCAGTTCTCAGGGTCCCTGAATGGGGGTGGGTCCTCTGTTTCTGGGCCAGTGTGGGGCAAGGGTCTCTGCTGAGAGTCAACCTTCTCAGGGCACGCTGGAACCCTTATCCTCAGGCCCTGCCCCTCCCTGGAGCCCCACAGGGAAGCATGTACGGGCCCCAACATTGGGACCACCCTAGCCACCCCTGTTAGCCTGTTTTCCTTCAAACTTGCCTCCACTATCTCCTCCTACAAAGACAATCCGGCGTAATCCCCCCAGTGAGTCTAGAATTTTACAAAAGCCAGGAAAGGGTGGCGGTGAACCTCCAGGGGGCCTGACAACCGACACTCTTGGCCCTCCCCCTCCCCCCATTAGGATCAGTGATCATTCTGAGCAATGATCAAACTTCTCGAACATTTACTGTATTTTAAGCACTTCACTCGTGGTCATTCATCTCATCCCGTTGATAGGTCTCTAAGGTAGATGCGATTGTTACAGCTGCTCCTCCAGATGAGGAAACGGGGCTGAAGTAACGTAGCCAAGGTCGGCGGGGCTCACAAGCGGTTCCCCACCATTCCCACTCCGGAGCCCAGGGTCTAAGCATGGCTCTGTGCCATCTGCCACCAAATCTGGTGTCAGGCAAGCTTGCACGAAAGCCTGCCTGTGATCTTGGGATGGACGGAGGACTGTCTGGTATACAAACAATATCAAATCCCAAACTAAAGTTGCGATAAATTATCCCACCTGGGGGGTGGGGAGCAGGGGAGGCGGGTTCTGCGATGTACCAGCTCCGTGGCGTTGGGAGTTTCGATCTCCTCAAATAAGATGGGGATGGTAATGTCAACCTTTCGAGCTTGTTGAGAGGACCAAAAGAGAAAAAGTATATGAGAAGTCTTTGTAAAACCTAAACTCTGTACGTGTTTGCCTTAAGGGCAAGGGGCAGAACATCCCTCGGCTCAATCTCAACCTCGGCAGGGAACCCAAAGAAAGCCCAGCGCCAAGGTCAGGTCACTGTGCTGGGAGCTAGGGACCGAACAAGAAGCTCTCTTAGACGCGAAGACAGAGAGAGGAGGCAGAGAGAGTTTGGTTTCCCAGACTTCTTTGCGGCTAGGGCCCACGCGTGACTGAGTTCCACCAGGAAAATCCCTGGATGGGACTGGGAAGAGGAGTGGAGGTAGAAAGAAAAGGGAGGCAGCAGCTGGGCTGAGCGAGATTAAGTCTCCCGAGGCAAAATGGAAATTGGAAAATATACACGCACGTTTATGTTGATCACAGCACTATTTACAATGGTCAAAAAATGGAGGCAGCCCAAGTGTCCACCGTGAGGCATGGATAAGGAAAGTGTAGTGTATATACACTGGAATATTACTCAGCCATCATACAAGATGAGCTCGCGCCATTGGAGGCAACATGGAATGACCTAGTGGGTATTACGCTGAGTGAAATACCATGATGCTACTCACAAATGGAATCTTCAAAAACAAAAACAAACACCCCGAGAACAAAAACAAATAAAACAAACAGCAGAATCAGACCTACAACTACAGAGAACAAACTAATGGTTGCCAGAAGGAAGGGGGCGTGGAGGGATGGGCAAAATGGGTGAAGGGGAGTGGGAGATCCAGGCTTCCGGTTATGGAATGAATAAGTCACGGGAGGGAAAGGCACAGCATAAGGAATACAGTCGGTTGTATTGTAATAGTGTTGTAACCAGACAGATGGTAGCAACCTTTGTGGTGAACGTGTATGAATCACTCCAATTGTCAATCCGCTAAATCCTACACCTGAAACTAATGTAACATTGTGCATCAACTACACTCAAAGGCAAAACAAAGAAAGAAGTGTCTTGGGTCAGCTGTGGGGGGTTTCCAGAGCCTCCTCCCTGGGCAGCGGGCAGCAGAGCCTTTCCTCCAGACCGGTCCTGTGGGGTGCTCGGGGGTTCGTCCTGGCTTTGTGATGTCTTGGATCTCTCCAGAGTTCTATAAACTACCTAATTTCCTCTAATAAATTCCTTTCTGCTTAAATCAGCCAGAGTGGGATCTGTTGCCCCAGATTGGTATCAGAAGAGATTCCAAGCAAGAAACCCTCAAGGAAAAGAGAATCTGGGACTCGTTTTCTGAACGAGTTCCATTTCCAGACAGCGGAGTGCTGGTTAGCATCAGAAGGTGGGATGTCGGTGGGGGGTGGCACGTCGTCACCTAAGGTCTCCACAGGAAGGTGCCTGTGGGAGGCAAGGCTTTGGCAACTGAGCAGCTGTCCCTCGGCCCCGGTTCCCTGGATTGTTCTGGAGCCGATCTTATAAAGCATTTCAGAAGTATTTCAGCGTGCTTCTCGAAAAGGTGAGTTTGGGAAACAGAACCGCAATGCTCTTACCCCACATTTAAAAAATACATAAAACAATGCCTTAATATCATCAAATATCCAGTCAATGTTCCAGTGCCCCATTGTCTTGCCTTTTTTTTCCCTAACAGTTTGCTCAGATCAAGATCCAAATAACTCCAGCTTTTGCAATTAGTTGCTACATCTTACGTTTCTTTTAATCTGCGGCTTTCACTCCCTCTTTGTCTCTTTTTTTTCCCCTCCCTGTTGAGGAAATTGGGTCGTTTGTTCCAGATTTTTCCACAGACCAATCCCCTTGATTTTTGGAAAATTTGAATCTGTATTCCCAAGAGTCTTTCATGTAAAGGGTGGCCATGGCCTAGCTTCTCCCAAGCAGATGCCCCCACACACGTGAGCCAGGAGAGAGGCAACCTTCACGGTGGTGCTGGAAGTGTCTGGGTCCCCTGGGGACACTGGTGGCAGGGGCTCTGGGCTCTCGTCCCTGTGACCCCAGGAACCAAGTAGCAGGTAGGGTGGCCGTCTCCGTGTTCCTCCTGGCTGCAGCTCCTCATCCTCCCGGAGGTCCTAGAAGCCACCCTCCTCCTGCAACAAATCCCTTTGGGTGCAAACTGGCTAGAGAACATTCTGTTGACTACAGGGGGCGGGGGACGAAAAAGAATAAGCCTTAATTCTGCATAGCGCTTTAGAGCTGACGAAACACCTTCCCGGGGCGCCCGGGTGACTCAGTCGGTTGAACATCTGACTGTTGGTTTCAGCTCAGGTTGTGATCGCGGGGTTGTGGGATCAAGCCCCACACTGGGTTGCAGGGAGTCTGCTTGAGATTCTCTCTCGCCCTCTCGCTCTGCCCCTCCCTGCTCTCTCTCTCTCTCTCTCTCAAAAAATAAAACCAAAACCACTTTCACATATATCACGTCATGGGAGCTCTCAAGTACCCCACAATGGGGGGCATTCTTATCCCCACTGAACAGATGAGCGCACTGAGCCTCAGACCTAGCGACCACCCCCCCACAGCTCTTCTGCTCCAGGCGCTGCTTAGACAAGGTCCTGGGGTCTGAGCGCCCCCTGCTTTTCTCCTTCTGCCGGACCGTGCTGGAGAAAGCGAGCGGCAGCAGGTCAGGAAAGGCCGCCACTGGGGCTGCCGCCCTGTCCATCACCCCGACTCCACCGCCCCTCCGGGGTCCCGGTTCCAGCCTGCGGGTGCGAAGGCGTGCAGTTGGTGTTGGTCGGGGCAGTAAAGTGGAAGGGGCTCAGGGGGACCCCGGGAGCACGGAGGCTCACTTCGGGGCATTCTGGGTCAGGTTTAAGTAGTCTGGATGAGAGAAGGAGCTGGGGGGTGGTGCTCCGAGGGCCTCTCTGCTGCCGTCGCTGATGGACAGCAGCTTTGATCCCAGGGTCTGAGCTCATAAATAATGTCCCCAGTGCGGGTGCCCTGGGGCTTCTCCACGGGCGGCTGGCTGACAAGGCCCACTCGGCAGGGCCTCCGCGGACAGCCCTGGCCCTGCTGCTGCAGGCTGTGACGGGTTTACGGCCAGCCGGCCAACAGTAGTTACCTCAGATTTATCACCCTTCCACAAGGGCAGAGGGAGCCGCTAAAGGCTGCCAGCGAGCCCTTAAATCACCACGATGGGAAATGCTGTCGGAGGCAGCAGAGGGCAGGTAGGTAGGAGCCATCCCAGGGGCTTGGACTTCCTGCTGGCTCCTTGGGTTACAGTCCCTCCGCAGGGGAAGGACAGCTCTGGAGCCCACTAGGGCCAGGAAGCCACCCAGGGAGCAGCCAGAAAGGGCCAAAGGAAATTAGTCGAGAGAAGGAGGGTGGCCAGGGCCTGCAGGGCGGGGCTGGGCAGAGCCACACGAGTGCAGGGGCCCAGCACCCGAAGGGCTAGCCGCCTCGACTGTGAGAAGCAGCTCGCTGCCGCGGCTGAGTCGGCTCGTGCGTTGCCCCCAGCAGTCCCACCGCCCAGGCGGCACAGCCATCTGCAAGCGAAGCTGCCTGGGGCAACCCCGTGTGTGTGTGTGTGTGTGTGTGTGTGTGTGTGTGTGTGTGTGTGTGTGCAGACATCTGTGCCCGCTCTTGGGGCGTGTCTGCGCGGGGTTCTAGATCAGCAACCAGGTGCGTGCATGCAGTGAGGCCGTTTACTGTTGCACTCGAGCATAGGGCTGGGTAGACATGCCTGGGAATTAGCACGGCAGGTGTGGGCAGGACATATTCAAAGGTAGTGGGTTCCGGGTCCCTGTCCACGCCTGCGCACTGGCTGAACCTGGGTAAATAGGGGAGAAAGAAGACACAGGGAAGGGGATACCTGGGTGACTCCGTCAGCTAAGCATCTACCGGCTCAGGTCATGATCCCAGGGTCTTGGGATCGACACCCGCATCGGGGGGTGAGTCTGTTTCTCCCTCGCCTTCTGCCCTTCCGCCTGCTTGTGCTTCTTCTCTCCTCTCACTCTCTCTCTCAAATAAATAAATAAAATCTTAAAAAAAAAAAAAGACATAGGGAAGACAAAGAGAGGAGCTGGTGGTGGCATTCAATAAGACAGCTAGGGATGACTGGTTGGGATGAGAAAAAAGAGAAGACAGGCAGAGGATGGGTGCAGAGACATAGGGAACAGAGAGGGAGCACGCTAAAATAAAGTGCCCAGATGTCCACACGATACAGTCTTCTCAGCCCCAAATGTGGTCAGAGAGAACAGGACGGAAAGGGGAGTGGAGAGGTACAGGAAGAAAGGAGGGAGGTGACCCAAGAGGGGAGGAGCGGGGTGAGGCAGCCCAAGCGAACCCATCAGCTCCAGAGGAAGCCCTACACCTGGGCTTTGCAGCTGTTCTCACCTCAGCTGGCTCCTTGAGCAGCAGCCGGCTCAGGGGCACAACCTCCAGGCAGCCCACCCTCTGGCCACTCCCCTACCACAGGCTGGCAGCTCAGAGCACACGCAGAGCCCTCCAGGCTCGGACAGGGAGATGAAAGGCAAGCAGAGAAGGGGGTCTGATGTGCACATAGGTGCAGGCACCCCTGCAAAGGCCAGCTGCCCCCCAGTTCCCGAATGTGTGCACACCCCTGTCCTGCTCCTTGTTCCTGTGTGTCCTTTGAATACCCCTGTCCTGACTACGTGAGCCATCGGACCTCTTCCTGCAGCCCTAGCAGTTCCTGGGCTTGGCTCGCAAAGCCTTCCTCTGCGGTCCTTGAATTTGCTGTGTGGGATCCGTTGGCTGGGCTGCAGAGCAGGGCGGAGCCTGAATGCCACAAAGCAAGGTCTGGACCCTAATACGGCAAATGGCGCAGAGCCTCCAGGTTGCTCCGCAAACCTGGCTCTGCCCCTGTAGACGCCACCCTGTGGGTCTGAGGTATAGAGGCTGTCTTTGTGTTTGTGAGTGTGCACTTGGGTGTGTCTGTGTGGCTCCAGGTGTCACAAGGCACTTAGCAAAGTCAGAAGCTGGGTGTGCTAAACCAGGTGACAGTTCTCCGGGCGTGGCATGGGGGGCCTAGGTATAAGGAGAAGTCCCTCACGTCTCCTTCGACTGCCCTCCTTTCCCACCCTTCACTGGCTCCTATGCTACCTCCTCCTCGAAGCCTCCCGAAGCCTCCCTTAGCCTCGGCTGGAGCGACCACAGCTCCGGGGTGGAAACCAAGCCTTTAGTGGATTTATTATCAATGATTTCATTCATATATACAAAGCTATAAAACATAACCCGCACTGTGGAGGACGGGATGCAAGGTGGCCCCCCACGATCTCTATCTCCTGGTGTCTATGCCTTTGTGAGATTTCTTTCCCAAGAATGTGGGCAGGACCCGTGATTTGCTTCTAATAGAATCAGGCATCCAGGGTCTCTGCAGCCCCTGGAACATTGTTAATCCCCTCTTTCTCCAACATCTACAAGAACTTCCATCCTGAAAGACCATTCCCTGCCCCATCATTTAGGTCTTGGGGTAACAGCGATGTCCCCCAGCTACCAACACATCCCCCTGCTCAAACATGGCCTGTGGCTGCCCGGGAGGGGCTTCCCAAGCTCCCTCTGCTGTACCATGCAGCACGGGACGCAAGGGGGCGCGCTTCCCTCTGCCGTCTCAGAAAGGCAGGGCTCCTCATCTACTGGCCTAAATCAGCAGCACCAAGTCCGGCCCCTAGTAGGACCACCGTCAAGGCTGCCATTTAGAAAGAGCACCTTCCCCGTAACCACCATCCCTCACCAGGGGAAAGCAGAGAGGGGAGCCGGGATCCCTCAGCTTGCTCACCGGGACAGGTCTAAATGTGTTATTAGGTGAAACTGGGCCCAGGGAAGGATCTCCATGGCAGGCAGTCTGAGAGCTAGGGTTCTCCCTGCAGAAAAGGGTTCTCACCTATTTCTGGAGGGGCTGCCCCCACCCCCACCCCCCGCCTCCTAAAGCAGCACCTGTTGCTCCCTGATACCTGTAAGTTCTTCCACCAGAGGACAAAGCCAGCCGGCACACAGTGAGGAATGTGGCATTGAGTGAAACATCCTGGGGAGAGGTAACAAAGGGAAGCAAGCTCTTGTGAAGTTCCAAGTGACAGCGCCTGTGCCTCCTCGCCTGCGCTCAGCTCTGGCGGGCAGGGACGGAGCAGGCAGGGAGGGAGGGTTGGGAAGGGTGGAGTCCGCTGCTGGAGGCAGCCTCGGCATGGAAGGGCCGGGCACCTTTCCTTCCGCTCCCTTGGGACTGGAGCCAGCCACCCTGCGGCGCCGGGGACAGAAGCAGTGGAGAGGGTGCCCTCCACCAGCCCTGACACCCCCGCTAACTGGAGAGAAAACAAGGGCTTCCCCGTCCTTCATGCCAGCTTCTCTCAGCAAAAGGAATAAAACGGCTCACTTATTTTTATCGCCCACAGATTTCTTGGGTAATGGGCTATTAGTTTCCCTAATGTAAAGATAATAGGCTCGTCCCCCTTGGTAAATGGCACAGTCCCAGACCAAACACGCTCACAGAACCTTCGGAAAGCCTCTTCTGTGGAGGACGGAGGACGGGAGGACCTGCCTGGGAGAGGGAGCGGGACTGGAGAGGGACCAAGGAGCAGGCCAGTGGGTGCTGCACCCCTGGGAGGGGTCACACCTGACATAGCTCACATCCTCAGGGACCTGACTTCCGTCTCCTCTTGGCCCGTGGCAGAGGCTGGGGCATCGGTGGAGGAGGGCTCACGGAGGGCTCACGGAACCAGAGAGCTGGTTTCGGGGGCCCTCCCGGCCATGCCACTGCCCCCCTCAGGAGACATTACTCTGGATTGTGCCGTCTTCATGAAACCCCCACAAATATCTGGCAGGGGAAAGTGGAGGCTGTTAGCATTTCCTCGCTGGTAATCCCGGGCTGATGAAACGGTGAATACAGTGCAAAAATTCGGGTTGTTCGGGCTCACCTTCCCACCCCTGTTTTATGTGGGAATTCCTTCTCTCTCTCCCACCCTCACACAAGGGGCTGAGACAGCGTCTGGCATCATAAGACAATTGACCCTTAGACGACATGGGTTTAGGGGTAGCAACCCCCTCCCCCACCCCACCCTGCACGGTCCAAAATCCACATAAAACGTTTGGTTCCCCCAAAACGTAGCTACTAACAGGCAACTGTTGACCGGCAGCCTTACCAAGAATACAAACCGCCGATGACCACATATTTTGTATGTTGTATGTATTAGATACGGTATTCTTGCAATGAAGTGAGAGGAAAGAAAACGTTATTTTAAAAAATCCCAAAGAAGAGAAAATATATTTACGGCACCGTACCGTACCTATAGAAAGATATCCACCTGTAGGGGGTCCTGTACAGTTCAGACCGTGTGATTCAGGGCTCCACTTTCGAGTGGCGGCCCTCTAACAGGGGACGGACCTGAGATTGAGACGGGCCGAGTGAGTTAGCCCAGGTCACACGGCAAGCCCACGGCCGAACTCGGACTCAAATTCATCGCGGGGCCCCCAGGCCAAGGACGGAAGGCTTCCAGGGAAGTGGACCCTGCTGTTCCTTTCAGGACCTCGTCCTCCATCCCCCCTCCGTTTCCATCACAGACCGACCTCAGTACCAGCAGGCAGGGACTTGGGCGGACAGGCTCTTAGGAAGCTCCCTGACCCCTCACACACAGGGGGCGGGCTCCTCAGCCCTGGGCAAGGATCAGACCAGAGGAGAAGCCTGGCGTTTCTGTCGCCTGCGGGACCGGCCCCCCATGGGAGCCTGGCGCCCTGCAAGGTGGCCGCTTCGCCTGGATATCTCTCTAGTCATACGGGCTGCATTCTATTTTCTGTCACTGCTTTACTCGTCACATCTCTGCCCGGTCTCTCCGTCCAGGCCACAAGCTCTGTGGGAGCAAGGAAGGAAGCCGACGGGTACCATTCTTGGTCCCGGGGAGCCCGGGCAGTGCTGGGCAGGGAAGGGAGGCCCAGAGACACTTAGCGATTGATGAGACGTGGGGCGGGGTGTGAGGCAGGGATCTGTCACGCCGACCCCCTGGAGTGAGTGTGTACACCACCCCTTCTGCCCCCAGCCTTGCTTTCCAGCTATGCTTGGTCTGCACGTGTGTCCCCAAGAATCCCGGCCTGACGCACGGTAGGTGCTCTCCTCCCACTCCTGCCTCTGCGAGCCCTGCCCCAGGGGCTGTGCAAAGCACAAGGAGACAGCAGGGACAGCCTCACGCAGAGGTCAAGAGGTCAAGACGACATTCCTCGTCTCTTGGCTATCAGACGTCTGGAGGGTAGGTGCCATGGCCTGGGGACGGACAGAGATGAACCCACAGTATCGGTCACTCTATCCCAAAGGAGAGAAAGGATCCGTCTAAAGCCATGGAGACTCTGGGCGGGAGGTCTGCCGATAGCCCGGGAGGTTGCCCCGGGGGCCCCGTCCAGCCCAGGTCGGGGTGTCCAGCCCAGGAGGGTGAAGCTGCCTTTGCCCACCCCTTGGGGACCACCCGTGGGGTGATCAGAACCCCTTCAAGGATGGTGATGGGGGGTGGGCTCACACTACGTCTCATAGGAGGGTACCATGGGCCCCAGAGAGGACAGAGGGTCCGCGATCCCTCCGGCTGCTCTGAAGCCCCCACAGGAGCGAGTGGGGAGTCACCAGGGACCACAGAAGGACAAGGCTAGGCGGATCTGAGCATGCAAACTCCAAGTAGGATAGGCCAGTTTACTGATCAGTCTTCCCCTCCTCCTCATCCTCCTCCCCTTTGTCCTCCTCCTCCTCCTCTTTGTCTCGGGGCTCTGAGGTCTCCGCCTCGGGCCCCTCCTCCCCTGTGGGCTCCGCCAAGGGCTCCTCTACCAGGAGGTACCGCGCCAGCTGCTCCAGGTCCCCCAGGCTTATCCTCTGCAGGCGCTCCTGGTGCTCCCGCCGCAGCAGCTGCAGCACCGCCTTGGTGTCGTGGGGCTCGAAGTGCTTGGCCAGGACCAGGCCCAGATGGTGCCACAGGGGCTGGGGCTGGTGGGCCTCCGCGGCCGCTGTCTTTGCCAAGGGCCGCATGATGACGTTGATGGAGGCATTGGGACCGATGCAGTAGTCAGAGAGACGCTTGTCGTCAGCCAGACGCTGGCCCCGGAAGAGCAGATGCTGCCGCTCCTCGGGCACCTGCAGGCGCTCTGACACCAGCTTCTTCAGCATGGCCACACTCTCCTGCCCCGACACCTTCAGGCTGCATCTCCGGCCCAGAAGCAGCTTGACGGTGAGAATCATCGGGCCAGGAATAGAATCAGGAGGGATCCATGCTCCACGGCTGCCCTGAGGGTTAAGGGCCAGTGCAGGAGAAGGTGGCTTCTCCCTATCAATGGAGGGTGGTGGTCCCAGGAGGCCAGGGCCCCAGCCCGAATGGGCAGCCATTGGCTAATGCTCCGTGACGTCACAATGCTGGGGGAGGGCTCATTCGGAGCGCCCGACTCTGGGGAAATCAGAGGGACATTGTGGGCACAGGACATCCTCCTCCATAAAGGGAGAAAGGAGAGTAGGGTAGGAAGCAGGAGGGTCCAAAAGGAGAAGGTAGCGGAAGGAAACACGGCCTCATTGATTCATTCAACACACATGTACCGGGTGCCGTCTTTGCCAGGACCTGTCCCCAAGGAGAGATCGAGTCACAGCGGACACTTTCTGCCCTCATGAAGCATTCAGTCTAGTGAGCTGGTAAGCGCTTTCTTATCAGGTGTCTTCTTTCCATCAAGCCCTTGACACGCTCTCTCAGATTGGGGTTCCCAGACGCAGACCCGGAGGCAGGGATTCCGGGCACGTGTTAGGCTGGGGGGTGACCCCAGGAAGCGGCAGGAGGAGGTGAGGAGGTGAGACAAGGCAGCGAGTGAAGACGAAACTGCGGTAATGAGCTGGTGGCCTACAAGAAACCGGGAGGCCTCAGTCCCGCCGGGTGCTCCAGAAGGTTCGTCGTATACACCTGAGTTGTACCACCCGAGAAGCAGAGGGGCTAGATCTGTGTGCTGGGGCTCCTGCCTTCGGCTAGTGGGGGTGCTAAGCTCTTGGCTGTGTGGTCTGCACAGGGGAAAAGCACGCTTCTGTGACCGGACGAAACAGCGGGCCAGAGATGCGCAGGCGCTGGCGGCGGGAGGGCTCAGGTGTGCGGGAGCGAGGAGAGGGGAGAGCGGGGTCCCCGGCCGTGTCTGCGCCCCGGGCCCTGTCCTGCTGACTTCTCATGTTCCACTTGTTAAAGTTCTCCCGGGTCAAGCCCTTAATACATGCAGGCACACTTAAGCCCGTGAGGAAGGTATCATAATTTAAGATTTTATTTATTTATTTGAAAAAGCAAGAGAGAGTATGAGTGGGGAGAGAGGCAGAGGGAGAGGGAGAAGCAGACTCCCCGCTGAGCAGGGAGCCTCACACAGGGCTCGATCCCAAGACCCTGAGACCATGACCCAAGCCAAAGGCAGATCCTTAACTGGCTGAGCCACCCAGGCGCCCCTCATAATGCATTTTAGAAATGAGTGAGCGTGAAGAAGACCCGGCTGACTTCCCAACGGGTAGAGTGATTTTGCCTGGGAGCCTCTCCCAGGTCCCCCACTCTCCCCACTCTCCGTGCACCACTGCTATGCTTGGCTTCCTCCTCCTCTCTTCTCCCCCCAGCCTGGGCAACACTTTGAACACTGGTTCAAGACCACCTTCCAGGCTGCCAACACCCTTGGGCTTTCCAGACCTTGCCCTTGCACAGTGCCCAGCCCGGATCCCCTTGCCCAGGGTCACTCCGACCACCATCCCTCTCTTCGGGCCCTGGCAGCCTTGGGCCACTTTCTCAATCTCGGCAGCGACCCAAATTCTAGTCCATTGGGAAACCGAGCCCACCGGTCAGGAAGCCCCTGACATTTTGCCCTTTCCCACCAACAAGAGCGCTGCGCCCCCGGCCCCAGCGCCCTGTCCCCCTGCTGCTGCCCCACTCCCCCTCCCTTAGCAAAAGAGCCCTCTCGTTATTTCCATTCTTCTTCAGAAATGTCTCCCAAATCCCCCCCACGTCTGCATCTTCCCTGACCCCAGGCCAATGCGGGCTCTCACCTTCCTCCAGCCTGTGGCTGCCCATTCATAATGGATCTCTGTCCGGTCCCAACTGCCTGGGTCCAAGTGCCACCTCTGCATAACACCATCCAGCTTAATCCTTTTAGCCTTTGGAACCAAAATCAGCCTCCTGAGCCTGGCGCCCAAGAGCACCATGGCACCCCCTGCTGGCCTCCCGAACCTCATTGCTTCCCCATACGCACCCGCCGCTCTAGCCAACCACCGGCCATTCCCTCTGCTTGCTTGTCCCACCTGAAGTCTTTGAGGCTGGTCAAAAACCACCTCCTCCATGAAGCCTTCTCTGCTTTCCCCAGTCTTGGGAGAGGCAGTCCCGCCCTCCTCCTGTGCATCTGTTAACCCCCTTGGGCATGCACCTAGCTCAAGTCTGTGTCTCCTTCACCAGCTGTCGGAGGGAGGGAGTTTTACCAGTCTCTGTAACCAACACAGAGCCCGGTACAGCGAAGGCTTCAAATACACGTCTGTTGAATGAAGATAAAATTTAAACCTGCTCAACTATGCAGGAGGACACAGGATAGGATGTGGAAAGATTAAAAAAAGCCGGCCTGCAGCCTCTCCCTTGCCCCCTCCCTCTTCCCCTAGAGAGATGTGAATCCGAAATTACACAAAAAATAAATCAGAAAGTGATTCTAATCTTTACCAGAGGATCTTCTATCGTACTCTTTAAATAATCAACTCCCTTGGTGCATTTGAAATAAGATAGAGTTTGCAAATGTGCATATAGTGTGTGGGGTCCCCGTGGACTCCACGATGTCAGGGCATCTGCTCGGAGCAAACAGCATGTGGATGAACCTACTGGAAGCCCCCAGCCTCCGGAGGGGAGGACTCTGCGGTGGATAAACCACGGGATGGATGGTATCCGGGACATACCATGTGAGATGCCCAGAGCAGAGGTAATCCAGGAAGGCTTCCCAGAGGAGGGGGCCAAGTTTGAGTTGTCTTCTGCAGGATACAAAGGAAGGTGAGACCGCCTGCGATCTCCAGGCCCTGGGTCTTCTGAGGAAAGTGGCAGGAGCCAGAGTTCTGGGCATGGAGGGAAGTAAGAACAAGCCATTTGCCTCTAGCCTCTCCCCCTCTTCAGACCTGAAGACCTCCCCGGGACACTGGCAGGACTGGGGAAGGGCCTGGCTTCTAGAAACATGTGAGAGCCACATCTGAGGCCCTGTCCCTCCAAGACTACTTTGTGCCCTTGTGACGGGGGGTTTTGAGGGCCACAACTGCTGATCGTGCTTTCCAAATCACATTCCCTGGTCTAGAGAGGCCCATGTTCCTAATGGGCCAAGGGGACAGAAGCGGCAGAATTGGGGCGCCTCAGGAAACATCAGAAAGATGATCGCCACCTGCCCCTGCCCCTGTGCCTGGAGCTCCCGTTGCCTCCCCCGAGGGGAACAATGGGGGCACTCTGTTAGCCCCTCCAATTATATCTGGAACCTGAGAAGTTCATCGTTTTTCCCATGCAATTGCTTGTTTTAATTATGCAATTAGCATGGCAAAATGTAATTGTGTAATCAGAGCACGCAATCAGACAATGATTGCCATAATTGGGGGGAAGGTTAGCGGGAATGACTGCGTTCTGTGACTTGAGGGGAAGGATTGAACAGGTGCCCAGAGAACGCCGGACGGGGTGGCCTCAGCCCCCTCTCGCGAACAACTACAAAGGCAATTGTGTCACTGGGAAACAAGTGCTATGTCCGTGTTGGGGGCGGGGGTCTGGGGACAGGTCTGTGAACGCCAAGGTACCTGGGGGCCCTGGCAATACTCCCGAGCAGACAACGTTGGCCCGTCAGTCCACTGGTCCGCTGAGGCCGTGAACTCCCTAAGCTAATCGCCCTGTGTCCGGCGGCCAGCCTGGGACCTGCCTGAAGCGAGCCTCCTCCTTGACTTTCCTTTGCCTGCTCTGTCTCATGGGGTCTGATCCCTGCGCGGCCGCCCTTGCAGATCGTGCCCCCAGGTCCCAGCCAGGTGCCTGATCCGGGAAGGCATTCAGTGTGCATTTATATAAACCAGTCAATGTAAACATGAGCTCTGTCACCCCCAGCTGTCAGGGAAGACCCCATCACACCCCAGAAACATGCCCAGAACGTGATTCCCCGCGCGCCCCAGGGAGCTCTCACTGCACGCTCAGGTGGGCGGGCAATGCGTGGCCGGCCCAGGGGAAGAAGGTCCAAGATCGTCTCCGACAGCTGGGGGGCTCTGGGCTATGGGAAGAGCGCAACCACTCCCTGGGACTGCACAAGAAGCTCATTGAAAAGATAGGTATGACCTCTGCCCACCTCCTTCCCTGGGCCAGTTATCAAGTTATCACACTTTAACGACATCAGGCTGGCCTTCCAGGGGCGAAGGGAAGAGAGAGCACAGAGATGCTGCGGGAGAAACAGTCATGGAGACCAAGCCAGCAAAAGACAGATGAAGGGAGAGAAAGGGGAGGGGTGGGGATGGAGAGCAGGAGGGCTGAGCACAGGACAGGCGGAAAGGGGGAATACAGGGAGAAGCAAGGAAGGGACAGGAGAGAAGGTGCAGGGCCTCGGAGCAGCGTGCAGTGCAGGGGCAGCGAGAAGAAGGCACGCTTGTCCTAGGGGAGCAAAGAGTAGCGAAGGAGGAACAGGAAGGACTTGTGAATGAAAAAGAAGTAGCCTCCCTTCTGAGAGCAGCGCCCCTCTCCTCTCCGCTCACAGCCTGCAGATGGTCCGCGGCAGACCCCGGCAGAGAGTGAAGCCTGAGCAGCTGCTCCCTGGCAGAGGGGCTGAGGGCCGGAGCCGAGGTCTGGGCCCCCTGTGGTCTCTGGCCCGCGCCCTCTCACTAGCACCGCCGCCACGCTGCAGCGGCCCCTGGGTGCCCGTGAGGCCCGCGCTCTGCAGGGACACTCTCCGAGACCCTGGGAGACAGACTGCTGACTACCAGACAGGGCGAGGGGGACACTGGCAGGTCCCCAGACAGCCCTGTGGCAACGGCTGCCCTCGGGCCCACCACAGGGTGGCCGGGGACCCCCCTCAGCCCGTGCCACCTCCCGTGGCTGTCACCGGGGCCCCTTACCCTTTCCAGGAGGGGTCTGTCAGGCTGCTCTGTGCTCAGGCAGGCCTAGCCCAGACCAGAAGGGGCAGCTACGTAGGCCGCCCCTGCCCCCAGCTGCTCTCTGCGTGCCTGGTACATAGTAGGCACTTGGTGGCTACACGAGGCCCACAGCCCGTGCCTCATCCACCGGCCGCACGGAAGCGGGTCTGCAGCTGCCCTGGAAGGAACCCCAAGGTCCCCCTGACAGGTCTCAGGGAGCCGAGACCGAGGCGTGGGGGCCGAGCAGGGCAGGACCCAGGGAGCTGGAGTGGAAGGAAGGCGGCAGGTAGCACTAGGGCCACTGAACCGTCCCAGCCCTGACCTCACTGACTGTGGGCCACCCAGCCTCTCTGTAGGCCTTAGTCCTTTTTTTTTTTCTCCCCAAATATGTTTATTTTATTTTTTCAGTGTTACAAGATTGATTGTTCATGTACCACACCCAGTGCTCCATGCAATACGTGCCCTTCTCAATACCCACCACCAGGCTCGCCCCCGCCACCCCCTCCCCTCCAAAACCCTCAGTTTGTTGCTCAGAGTCCATGGTCTCTCCTGGTTCATCACCCGCTCCGATTTCCCCCCTTAGTCCTTGCACCAGAGGCCACTGTGCCCTTTACCGCTGTCCTGGAGCGCCCCCCTCCTTCCCCCAGAAGTCAGACCCTGGCAGCAGGCAGCTCTGAAGCCTAGCCCCGCCCCCCAGAGGCCAGCCTGCCCCCTGGAAAACCCTGCGGGGTGCCACCCACTGTGACCACTAGATGTCACTGGTGACCTCCCAGGCCATCTCCCGCAGCCACCCCATAAGTGGGCCTGGGGCTTCTGCCCCTTTGGGCCCTGGGACAGGGCCCAGAGCCTGTCCTCCCTCACACTGCCAGGGGTCTCCTGCCCACGCCCACAGGGCTCGCCCCAGTCACAGACATCAATGCCCCCCCTGAGGCAGGAGGAGAGGACAGGCCTCTCTGGGGGACACACACACACAAACCCACCATTTCAGCACTGGGCATAGACTTCACCATGAAGGGGAGGGGAGGGACTCTGGACCCCAGCCAGCCCGGCCAGAGAGGCACAGAGGACTTGGGGTGGGGCTAGAGGAGGACCGGAGCTGCCCCAGGGACGAGGGCAAGAAGGGCATCCTGGTTCAGGGTCCGGCACGCGAGCCCGTGGGGAGGAGCGTGGGCTTCGGTGTAGCCGGAGTGCGGTGGCCGGCGGGCGGGGCAGGCTGACCCCGGGCTGGGACAAAACAAGCAGCGGCCGATCCCCTCCACAGAAGTGTGCTTTGCAGGGGTCAAAATGTCTCTGAGTTAAAGGTAACACATGGTAAGTCCCTGCAGGGCACACGGGACTCCCAGATGAGCAGCCCACAGCCTCCGCTCACTCTCTCATTCACACACACACACGCACACGCACGCGCACGCACACGCACACACACACGCACACACACACGCTCTGCTCTGCCAAGCTAAGCTGGGATCAGCGGAGGAGCTCCTTTCCCACCCTGTCTGTGAGCTCTGCCAGGGCTGGAGAAATGCCAGGACCCCAAGAAGCGTTCCACTGCCTAGAGCGAGCTCCCGCCTCCCTCAGCACTTCCTCTGGGAGGGGACGCCGCCGGTGGTGTAGCTGGTGGCCCACCATCTCCCTTGGGGGGCGATGGGAGCTCAACCATGATCCATCCACCCTGAGCTGTGTGATTGCAGCTAAAATAGTTTGCATCAGCCGTGGTCCTGCAACGTGCATTTAAACATACTGCATGGGGGTGCCTGGGTGATTCAGTTGGTAGAGCGTCTGCCTTCGGCTCAGGTCATGATCGCGGGGTCCTGGGATTGAGCCCCGCATTAGGCTCTCAGCTCAGCATGGAGTCTGCTTCCCCCTCTCTCTCTGCCTGCCTTTCTGCCTGCTTGTGATCTCTCTCTCTCTCTCTCTCTGTCAGATAAATAAATATTAAAACAATTAAAAATAAATAAACATACTACACATACTCTGGACTTGAGTGAAATGTACAGAAACTCCCCCAGACTGGGATTCCGCCACATGACTCCTCAGACAAGGGACCATCTGTGAGCAGTGGGGCAGAGCGGGGCAGGGGGCCTCTGATCCATGGGGGCTGGGGCTAGTTTCTCACGCCCGCACCCAGCCGTCACGTCACACAGAGTACGTGTTGGGCAGGTATGTGCGCTGGACCGTGGGGAGTGATCTCTGCAAACTTCCCAGAAAAAAAAGCAAGCAGTCCAACCGGGTTCGGACCTGGCAGGTGGGGCACCGAGGGGCAGGTGCAAGGGGGAGAAGCCTTTCTCATCAGTCCTAGAAAAGGGGAAAACCCTGGGAAGCCAGTTGAGGCAGAGGTTGCCGTCGGTGTCCTTCCGGGCAGGACAGAGGGGCTCACTGTGAATAGCCTTCTCCCAGGCCAGCTTCAGAAAGTCCGCCGGGAGGCTGCGGGCAGCACCTGCTCTGAGAGTGTCAGAGGGCTGGGGAGAGGTCTGGGGGGTCAGGGAAGAGACTGCCCTCCTCACCTGGGGCCAGGGAGCGGGGAGAGCCGGAGGGCCCTGGTGGCTGGGGCGGGGGCTGACGCACCTGGCCCGCCGGCCACTTGTCTCAGTTGAACCAAAGGCCGGTTCCTGCCAAGGGGGATGGCATGTAATCCGCTGTCTGACCTTTGGCCCCAAAGGACACTGGAACGGAAGCGGGGGTCCAGAGGGCATCACGGGCTCGATCTGGAGTCATCACACGGGGGCCCTGGAGATCCGCATGTGTCCCCAGCCCCTGCGTACTGTTTTTCCTTCTAAAGTGCTTTCGGAGAAATACAATAAAATCCATAATTTTGTCTTGGTTGCGACAATAAGAAAAAAAGGCTTATTCCCCTCCAGGCTAGATTAAGCGAGAAGCGAAGCTTTTGTGGATCAGGTGGGACAGTGGCATCTACGGAGAGGCGTCTGAGGACCAGATGGGTCCTGGAGGGGCTGGCATTCGTGGGTACCACTCCCCCCACGCCTCGAAGGGCTTTGATGAATGCTCCCTTCCCCCCCAAGGGTGACTGTTCCTTGGAAGATCTGTGTCATCAATCAGTGGCGGGAACCCGCCACCATGCAGCAGCACAGATGAAGCGGGAGGCACGAGAAGCGAGGACCGAGGACGTGGGCACAGGGCCCTGCCTTGAGCGCCTCCTGCTGCTCCTGTGCGTCCGCCGCCGGCTCTGGATGGAGGAGCCCGGGCGCTCTACAGATCCAGCCACACGCGCCTTGCAGACCCAAGGGGGCCCCCCGTTGCTCCCGGAGAGAAGCCAAGGCTGGCCCTTCAAGGCCTGAGGGCGCTGATGTGGCTGAGATGCCGGCCCGCCGGCCACTTGTCTCAGTTGAACCAAAGGCCGGTTCCTGCCAAGGGGGATGGCATGTAATCCGCTGTCTGACCTTTGGCCCCAAAGGACACTGGAACGGAAGCAGGGGTCCAGAGGGGAAAGAGGGCCGAAAGCTGGGAACAGACCAGGCGAGCCAGGACTTGCGGGAACCGAGCTGCCTGGGAGGCAGGCCTCTAGCAGGAGAAGAGGGACCGAATCATAGCTGAACAAGGCAGCTGGTGAGCTTGGATTCGATTCGGGCTTCGGTAACCCCCTAAGGAGGCCCAGGGGGGCAGGAGAGGCAACGGGCCGCCCAGATCGCTGATTGCTAGAGCGGCTGCCTGCCTGCTCTCCAGCCGGCGGCACCGACCATAAGCAGCAAGTCATTGGAAAAGGCTGGAGTCAAAAGCAAGAGGGAGAATATTCTCTTCCAGCCAATAGCTGATTGTTCCTGGGAACAGTATGGGCTATAGCAACCAACAGAAAAATTCCAGCCCAATCAGAGGCTGCCCTCCGCTCCCAAGGACTCTTTCAATGGAGTGTTAAAACCCAAGCAAAAAACTGCTGGACTGGTAGCCTGAGATCCCAGAGGATGGTCCTCCCCGGATCACCAGCGTGGGCTCAAGAGCTTCTGTCCCGCGGTGCTCCCTCAGCTGTGAGGATGTCACGCGGGACTGACTGCCCTTGTCCTTTAAGCCCGTCGCCAACAGACTTTCCTGGGGCTCCCGGGCAAGTCATCCCATCCTCTCACGCACAGGGACCTGACTCAGAGTGACGTGGGAAGGGGCAGGGCTCACGGTCAGGAAGGAGTACCCAGCAGCGGGGGGACCAGATCCGAGCGTGGCAGGGGCTGGCGAGAGTGGCCTGTGGGCTCTTTGTCCTGGAGAGAACTCAAGATGTCCGGGGAGCCACGGGCCAGCTGTCAGCCGGCCCCTCCAAAATACTGGCCCTAGTGATGCCCTTAACGTCCGTGTCTTCCCAGAGTCCTCCCCGTCGGCTTCAGTAATTGCTGGCTTGAGACCATCTCCAGCAGTTGTAATTGGCCTGGATGCTAAGGGCTAAAAATGGGCCTGGGGGGCAGTGGGCAGCAGGCAGGGGGCCGGGTCATGGGCCCGCTGGATCTGTGGACGCTGGTGTGTCTGCAGTGACGGCTCTAGGGGCAGGAAGCGGGCACATGAGGTGACCACGGGTTCCCCGCCTGCCAGCTCTGAGCCCAGATGGGAAGAGGATGCCTCCAGCCGCAGGTTTGGGGAAATGGAGAAGAGGGACGTGCCTATGGGTTCTGACTCAGCCTGGGTGCTGGGCATTGGGTCTTCAGCCTGGGGACCTTCGAGTCCCTTGGCCGGATGAGCAAAGGCAGAAGTCACGACCAGGCTGGTTTCTTTGCCAGCCAGGAACCCATAGCCCGAGAATGGGGTCTGGTGGGAATCCTGTGGCTTTTACCCCAAGCTACTTCAAGAGTCACCAAGTGGTCTGCACAGGCATCTCCCAGGCTGTCCAAAACCACGGTGCGTGCTCTCACGCTCCTACCTCACCCCTGTCCCCCACAGCCACCTCCCTGTGGAGACACAGCAGGGGAGAAGGATGAAAGGGGTGCTTAAGTGCAGAAGGATTTTAGATCACATTTTGGGAGAAATTTCTGAAACGAGCCTCAGAGCCTGCTTCCTGCAAACTTTGAGCGAGAGAGAAAATGAACACTATTTAACTGAATCAAGACGGACACAGAGTTAGCCAGAAGCGGGGGATGGGTCACACGACTTTGTCAAGCAGGTGACCTTGATAAGCCCTCCCTGGGAACTCGGAGGGGAGAGGGGGCTGGACGGAAAGAGCCCCTGCCCTCTTGTCTACCAGGCCCCACGTGAATGCAATGGGAAACGGCCCACTGGGATGGAATCCTGTTTTGACCCGCAGAAGAAGTGACTGTCGATCCTGCCGTGGCCTCGCCTAGGGCCGCTGGGTTGCAGAATCACAGACTATCGGAGGGAAAGGGGGCTGAAAAAGCAAGCCCCGCCACCCCATCAAGAAACTGGGGCCCAGAGAGGTAGCTTGCTAGCTTCAGCCCTCTTTCCCAGGGGTCTCCATACCCGGGGTCCCCTGGGAAGAGGCCCTTCCAAGAAGAGGCGTTGGCCCCCAAGCCCAGGGAAGTGAGGCAGGGCGGCCTGGGAGCCCCATGTGGGGAGTGCTCCCCAAGTCCCCAGTCAAGTTTCTGGGCCCCAGATGAGGAGTGAATCGCTGGTTCCCCCTGGAGGGGAGAAGTCAGTCACCCCATATAAGTTTATTTTTATACATGTCTGATCTATTTCACATCCGCTCAGATATTTTGACACATATACAGGAAATGTAACTCTCCCCCATATGGCAGTGTTTGGTTGGCCAGATCTGGGGAAACTCAATAGGGTCACAGAGGAGCAGAGGGGAGTTGGAGCATCAGGGAAGAATGCCAGAGGCCTGAGGCCGTGATGGGCACTTCGGGCCAGCAGGCGGGGACAGGGCTCATGGTTGGGTCAATCCAGGAGTCCCCTCACCTGGGTACAGAGCCCCAGGGCCCACATCTAGGAGGCCGCATGAGCTCTGGCTGCGGCTCTCCCAGGAGGATGGGCTGAAGCTGAAGTCGTCCAGGACAGGGCAGCGAGAGTGAGCAGCCCAGGGCACGGCGCTATCAGCCCTGCAGCGGCAAGTCCGGCCTGAGAGACAGGGACTGAGGGCACCGTGGCCTCAGCAAAGGGGCAGATCAGAGCACGGGCGCCTGAACACGAGGAGAGCCAGAGACCTATAGCTCACGTGAAACAAAAGGCAGTCCCCAGCGGGACCCTCCCCAAGTCACGAAGCAGAACCACGGGCCTCACTTTTCCTCATACGCAAATTGGGCACGATATTACCCAGCCGGGAGGCCGGGAGGATGAAAAGAAAGAGCAAGAACGCAGGCCCTGTTCCTCCAGAGGGTCAGATGAAGGAGAACAGGTCTGCAAATTCTCTCGGAGAGTAAAGCAGGGAGGGGATACTAGTGTCTCCCACGCAGGGAGGGCGACGTAGGACGACGTGCGCGAGTCCCCCGGCATGAGGCCTGGCTGCAGGGGTGGCCAGTGAACTTGGTTCTTCAGTTCTACTCAGCAGGCACAGAGCTCAGAGCCTAGAGAGAGGGAACCCATCAGGTCTTTAAATGACGCTGGCGGGCCCTGCGGGGGTGTAAGTGGGGGCGGGGGGGGCCCCCGGGGAAGAGCCGGGAGGGGCTCCTTCCACCCCAGCATGGATCAGGGAAGCTCCTTCTCAGCTCTCCCGGAGAGAAAAGTAGACTCATGGACCAGAAAAACACACTGACTTTGTGGAGCTTTTCAGGTTTGTTTGTTTGGTTTTTTTGGTTTTTTTTTTAAGTTCAAATTCATGGTCATTGCATTCCTAGATGGCATGCCACAGAGGCAGGGTGATGGACAGGCGTCCCCAACTCACGGAGTCAAGCTAGGGGCAGGCGCCCTGCTCTTGCCCTCTGATCCCTCAGTGCTGGTGTCGCACACAGGGCACCGGCAAGACTGGCCGTTGCACAGTCTGCCCCGAATGAGGCCGTTTGGAACATTCTTGTCCTTAGAAACTGCACAGGTAGCCGGGCCTCTGCCTCCCCCTCCAGGGCCTCAGTCCCTCTCCCCACCTTCCCCCGGCCACGGACACTGCTGGCCTGGAATATGTCACTGCCTTGGCCAACCCCTGGCCCAGGGGGGCTGGTTCGGGATCGAAAAGAACCCAGGAGGAGCTCCGCAGTCCCTGCTTGGTAAATGGAGAGTGACAGCCAAGACGTTGCTAAGCCCTCCCCTTCCTCCATTCTCCTCTGGGACCCAAAGAATCAGGAGCTCTGGAAAGCTCGAAGCCTGGGGAATGTCAGAGGGTAGAGGCTGCTCTTGGCCTCACCTCACCCCGTTCCCCCCCCCCCCGCCCCCGACCTCCCCGTAAATCCTGGCGACACAACAGGAAGGCCCTTTAACTAGCACATAAAAGTGCTGTGGGCTTTCAAAGCCCCCGCTCCGGTGTTTACGGGGAGCCCGAGACATTTACGGGCCATTTCCAGCCCCCTTCCCGCTGACCTACTGAGACATCTTGCTTTCTAGCTGTGGTGTGGGGAACTGTCATGGCCCAGGTAAGGGACAGTGTGGGGCCGGGAAGGAGGACAGGAGACTCCTGCCCCCCGGGGGGAGGGGGTGCCAGGCTGGCCTCTATGGGTCAGGCTGTCTGCTGGGATCCCCCTCGGATTCACCCCTTTGTCCTTGAGACGGGTCACAACATGAGGACTCACCAAGCTATTAGTTGCCCACTGGCTGGTTTGCGGCTACAGTAACAGTAGATTAGTCGTGGAAGGGGCCCAGCAAACACCCCAGAAGGGTGATGAGGAGGGCCCTGTCCCAATAGATATTCAGGCCATTCTGGGGGCGGCCAGGCAGGTGAGCTGTCGTCGGCTGGAATTCCGACAATGGACCTTTAAGATCTTGTTTAGCCTTGCAAGACCACCAAGCTGTAGACTTCTGAGGATTTGGAGGAAAGAATTATTAAGCATCTCTCTGATGCAGAGCTAGGACTTCCCCAGGCTGGTAGACTCGGGAAGAGCCCAGGAGGGAGGCTTTTCCCCCACTGGGTCTCTGATCCTAGCGGGTCCAGAGATCTCCCAGCTCCTAGTGCCTGGAGGGGTGGCAGGGAGCTTCCAGCCTGGAACTGACAGAAGCCCGGGGGCGGGGTGACGGGGAAGGAACTCTGCCTGTTCCTACCTTCTCCCTCCCGCAGACCTCAGATGGGGAGCCATCCGCGCCCTACAGGCTCCCAAAGCAGAAAGGAAGCCCCACCCGGGCCGGGGCCAGCTGTCCCCTCTCCCCACCCCCCTCCCACCCTTCCCCACTGCCCCTCCTTTCCCAACCTCTTCTGCTACATTCTGGGAGGACAGCTTTTGCTCCCTTTCATATTCCTTGGACTCATTCCTGTTCTCAGAATCATTCCATTTGGTTTTTACCGTTTCTTCCTCCCTTTTGCCTTTTGCTTCTTTCCTATTTGATCTAGCCATCTCTGCCCTCCTCTCTTAGACAAGACTGTCTTTTCGGGCCTCAAGCGACAATGAAATCACGTGATTTTAGGGCCCCATGAACATACGTCCTGCACAAACATGCGTCCGGATCTTCCCGGGTTCCTACTACACTTGAACCCCACGACCCTTCTCTGAGGCCGAGCTGCTCCCCATTTTACAGGTGCAGACTAGAGGCTCAGCGCCCAGGCCTGATTTGCTCAGAGCCGCCGACCTATCAGATGACAGACCGGGGAAGGCCTCCCGCCGCCTTCAGGCACAGCAGCGGTACTCGCGCCCTCCACAGCGGCGGTGTGCCATACGGCACGGCACCTTGCAGACACGGGCAGTGTATTTAGTGCGGCGTACCAGACGGTGCCGGATACCGTTCCTAGTGCTTGTTGTTCTTTTATTTTATTGTTAAAGATTTTATTTATTTATTTATTTGTCAGAAAGAGAGAGAGAGGGATAGCACACACGGGGGGAGCTGCAGGCAGAGGGAGAAGCAGGCTCCCCGCTGAGCAAGGAACCTGACGCGGGACTCAATCCTGGAACCCCGGGATCAGGACCCGACCCCAAGGCAGATGCCCAACCGACTGAGCCCCCCAGGGGCCCCAATGTTTGTTGATTTAAGCACACACAGCTTCACAGCAATCCTGTGAGGAAGGTGTATCACCCCCATTTAAGATAATGAAACCGAGGTGCACAGAGATTAAATAAGCTGCCTACGGGCACCCAAGTAATAAATGGCCGGGCAACACCCAGCCCCAGGCGCTTGCCTCCAGCCTCTGTCTACACCATCCCTGGGCCCCCAGCTCCCCTCTCCCCCAAGCTCTAGCAGGCAGTCCTGTCATGAGGAAATTCAGGGTGCTGGAGGCGGGGCCTCTGATTCAGACAGTAATGGAGTTTTTCAGAGGCCTATGGGCCTTGCCTGCGAGAGGAGAAAGTGTCCACAGCGTGTGTCTCGGTCTGTATGTCCTCAGAAACTCCAAGGCCAAGTGTTGAGGAGAGATGTCAGAGGAAGGGGTCAGCTGAGACAAGCAGACCCTGTCTTGTTTCCAGACTAGAGAGAATAAAGGCCTCTATTTGGAGCCCCTGCACACACACAGCACCCCCCCCCCCCCAGCTGGCTACTCCCAGAAGGGCCCCTTGCCTCGGCCCGTCCCCGACTGTGGGAAGGCCCTGAAGAACTTGCCCTTCCTCCCGACCCTGCCCCGGGAGCCACAGCTAAACCTTCCTCCACTGTTGTCCAGCAGCACCCTACTCGGACCCACGGCCTCCCAGCCCCCCAGGACTTCTTGGCGGGTACCCGGTCATAGGGAGGAATGTGCCACTGTCATCCTATCCTCCCTCCCCGACCCTAGCCCAGCGCAGAATTGGATTAAGAACAAAAATACGAGCTGTGTTTGTTTTAATCAGCTTCAAGACATGGGGGCTTTTAAAGGGGAGGAGAGCAGGCCGGAGCTGGCCCCGGGGCAGGCAGGCTGGGCGGGGATGCCGTCCTGGGGTCAGGAGCCCGCAGAGCGGTGAGTGCATCTGCGGGTCAGATCCCGGGCCAGATAAGGGCTGCCAGGAGAGGACCTGGGGGCTGAGGGTGCGGGAAGGGAGGAAGAAAAGGATGCCGGGAGGGAGGGGAGACAAGGGTCCCCCCCACCAGAGTGCTGGAGTGAGACAGGAGGGGAGGGGAGGTGGGAGGCCCAGGGAGCCCCTGCGGAGAAGAGCAGCAGGGAGTAATTTTTTCCGGAGCATGGGCTTCCTCGAGGTCTCATCATGAGGGATGACAGGAAGGAGGTGAGTGAGCGTGGACGAAGATCTCCACCACCCATCGCAGGAAGAACCCCTGCGGGGGGCTGCTCCCCAAGCCCGACCATGGTGTCTGGGCTGCAGCATCGTGCCCGGGGGTGCCAGAGCTGGGGGGACCCCGGGACTCACACTAAGTCAAACATGTGGAATCCAGTGGAAAATGGAAGGTGTCAGGGCCCGACTGAGGAACGTGCCTGATCCCAAGGCAGATGTCAGATCTGAATGAGACCCGGAGGCTGCAAGGTGTGGAGGAAGGACTCCGAGGTGGGAGCCAGGGGCCTGGGTGCTCTGGGATCCTGGGGCATTTCAGGAAAAGCCCCTGTGGCCATACACTTGCACACTTACTCTCTGAGCGGCTCTCCTCACATTAGCTCTGTGAGCCAAAGAAAGCGGCTCAGAGAGGTTCACGGATTGGTCCAAGGTCACACAGCCAGTGAGAGAAGAACCTGGTACAGTTACCTAAGGCTCAGGATATCCGGCCGGTGCTCCAACCCCTATGGGTTGAACAACCTTGACTAGTTCTCAGGTCGAAGCGTCCAGATGGAAACAGTGATGTCACACAGTTGAGGGCAGAGCTTCCAGAGGTCTGGATGCATCTCCCAGGCCCTGCAGGCTGAGGCCAGCCTCACAGCCTCCCCCCCAGGAATCAGGCCGCCCTCTGCAGGGGGCAGCTTGGCTCCCTCTCCGATGCCGCGTGTGGGGGGCACACGTATTATCCGGGAAAATGGCGCACCCAGTTGTGCTGCCTCCTTTCAGTGTGGGACATACATGTTCATACTGGTCTACCGTGGTCCCGGCTGCTAAGAGGCAGTTGGACCAGGGCGTCTCAGTCGTTAAGCGTCTGCCTTCAGCTCAGGTCATGATCCCAGGACCTGGAATCAAGTCCTTCCTTGGGCTCCCTGCTCAGCGGGAGGCCTACTTCTCCCTCCCCCCTCCCCCTGCCGTATGCCCTCTCTCACTGTCTCTTTCTCTCTCTCTGTCAAATAAATAAATAAATAAAATCTTAAAAAAAAAAAGACAAGTGGACGAAATAAAATACGCCCAGCCTCTCCCCTCACGGGCCAGCTTCTGGAACTCACCCGTAGGGACTAAAGAGAACCCAGACGACAGAGGAAACCCATTCTGCCCCAAGGGAACATTCTGGCTAACGGAGAAGGTGGGTGCTCGGCACAGACCCGGCAGCAAGGTAAAACCTGAAGCAGGAGGTGGGGAAGCAGGAGGTGGGGACTGAGGGCCCTCTGGTCGAGAGGGCCAGGAGGCCTCTGTGAGTGCCGGAGCTAGGTAGGATCTCGGAGGGAAGGGGCCGAGGCCATTGCACTCCTCCCTGAAGCCCTGAAGCCCTGAAGCAGGGCCCTCATGCCGCTGGCGGGGGGGGGGGGGGGGGGGGGGGGGGGGGGGGGGGGGGGG
>CM052798.1:83348496-83488991 GCA_028533885.1 Nasua narica | reverse complement strand
CTCAGAGAACAGGACCCCATGTTTCTGTCCTGCCCCCTGGTGGCAGTTTGTTGTATTGCAACTCACAAGATCTAACAAGCTGGGGCGGGAGGAGGGGGGGCGGGGGTTGCTTCTGACAGCGGCTGAGCTCAGTGCCCTGGACACCACCATCTTTGAGATGGTCTTGAGGTATCACTAGGATAGGGCCCCTGGGTGTTCTGGGAACAGTTGGAACCCAGCCACTCCCAATCAACTAGAGAGTGAGAGAAAAGAGCAGGATGTGGGAAGACAAGGCTAGAGAAAATGGCAGCCTGGGACTTGATGTGCGCTCTAGCTATAGGCCATGGACAGACAGGGAACGTATAGAAGGGACTTGGCAATTTTTTCATGGAAACTCAGGTGTCCAGGATCGGATTTTGGCTTAATCACCATCTTCGGTTCCTGACGCATCCTCACGCTTTCATTGAATGGTTCGCTTGGCTATTTTTTCATTATGCACAAGCTCCTATGAACTAGGGATTTTCTTTTCTTTTAAAGCAGTACAGCCCTCCTTTTATCCCAAAGGAAATTTTACATGGAGCCCCAGTGGAAAAGTGGAGCTGCTCTGCGGCGGTGGGGTGGGGGCTGGCCGCTAACTGCTCGGCCGCCCCTTTCTCTGCCCCGCAGCCCTGAGCAGCCCCTGGGAATTCTGTAGAACATGATCTATACCAACAGTGCCCAGGAGGGCAGGAGCCTGTCTCCTCCATCTCTGTGCCCCAGTGCCCAGCACATGCCCAGTTTGGTGTCCCACTTCAACGCATGTTGGGTGAAATGAATGGAATGAGAGACATTTGCTCCAACAACTACCCAGGTCTGGTGCAGGGGAGAGCACCAAAAAAAAATGCCCCTGCCTCCCAAAGTCTCGCCCACCTGCCCTTCGCAGTGCCCGACGTTCACATTAGCGAACGTTCACATTAGTTCACACGTTAGTGTGGTAACGTTCCATTACCACACAGTCTAGCCTTGCATGTCCTCCGGAACCCCGAAGAGGGGCCGCCTCCTCCATGAAGCTTTCCCAGATGTCACCAGCCAGTCATTTTGCTGCCTCTGAGCACCAAAGCCCCTTCGTCACACCTTTTTCCCACATTCATCACATGCACTTGGCCTTCGGCTCAAGTCACGGGCAGGCACATCTCATTTCCGCGGCAATGCGGGCGCCACACTCCCTAAGAGCCAGGCATGTTGATTGCCTCTTGCATTCATCCCAGTGACTTCACCCAGTCCTACTCAATAAATTTGTTTGAGGTAAGTCAAGTCTCCTCATGCTCCTCAGGGCACTGTGTCTCCAGAAAGGCCTGTTAAAATTCTCCAGAAGGGGCACCTGGAATCAATTTGCCCCACCAAGACACGAGCCCGGAGTGGTTTATCCACTCGATGAAGTGTCACCATGCAGAGCATGTGGAAGGCGATCCAGCATAGGGAAGTTTGGGTGGAAAAGAGACATTTAGGGCCGCACCAGTGCCAGAGCCACGTACAGAGGATGGGTCTCTGGCCCTGAGAAGGATTCAGAGAGTGGGGCCAAAGAAGAGTTGGGGGTACGGGCAACAAGAGGACAGAAGCGCCCTGGGTCCCGCAGCAGAGCTGCCCTCCCCGCGCCGCTCTCCAGGGCCTGGCAGGCTGGGACTTAGGGGACTGGTTCCCTTTCTCTCCCGTGGAACATCTGGGGCTGCATCAGACATAACGGTCTGGTGAAGAAAATTGTTATGGAAATATGTAACCGTGAGACGTTATCAAAGGCGTCTTTAAAGTCCTTCTTCAACCCCCAGCCGGGTGGAGGGGATTGGAAATTGGAAAACGGGGAGACAATCACAGGACCATCAAAGTGGCCGAAATTCAATCCAATCTGCAGGCTTGGGGACGGCTAGCAGACCCCTGCCCCAGCCCAGAAGGCTGCAAACCCACTGTTTAAAAACCAAATCAACAGCATCATCAGATCCGGGTCTGGAGCAAACAAACGGCGCCCACAAAGGCTGCCCTGGATTTCCCTTGCATTGGGGAAATCTGAGAAGGGAGGCCCTGGGGAGGCGCCCAGCTTCCAGAGCTTCTCTCTCCTCCTCCCCACCCACTCCGCCCCCAGCCCGGGCTGGGGCGCTCTGGCTCTTTGTCGCCATCCCTCCTGATGTCTCTCTTCTTCCGGGACTTCTTATGTTTCTTTCTCCTTCCGTCCGTCTCTCTTCTCCATTTCTTTTTCCACATTTCTCTTTCTAAGAGTGTTCTCTCTCTTCTTCTCTCTACGGTTCCCTCTTGTCATTTGTCTTTCCGTGACATTGCCATCCTTTTCGTGTCTTTCAGCACTATATCTGTCTCCTTACACTGTGTCTTCTTTCTCTTGCTTTTTTCTTTCTCTCTCTCCCTCCCTCCCTCCCTTCCTTCCACAGCAACAACCTCATTTCCTTGGCCTCTCTTTAATTTTTCAGACCCTTTTTCTGCGAATGGATTTCCTGTAATTTCAGACTTCGTATGAGGTGAAATCCCCTTTGATCCGTTTATTTGCCAGCCCGAGTCCTGGGTATTTCCCCCGGGTCTCCAAACACACATTGGCCCTCCATGCGCACCCATCCAGGGACCCTTCTCCCATCGTCCGGCACCAGGAATCCTGTGTCGCAGCACATACAGGCACATGGAACCGACATGTGGTTTCACCTATGAGCTGGCTCTGCAGACATGGAAATTTATGTCTGGAAGGGTGGAATGCTAAAACTGATACACGCAGAGCACTTCCTTAATTGAAGATTATTTTTTATGTGGGATGAGAGAAAGATACTGTAATTTTGCTACTAATACAGTTCTCCACGTTTATCCTCGAGGCGTGAGGGTTTATCTTCACATTGCCTGTGGCCCTAACCTTGGAAGGCTCTGTAGATTGCAGGTTTGCGATGGCACTAGCCCAAGTCCGCGCGTCTGCTGGAAACACCCCGGAGATTCACTCTTGCAGAGTCTCCCAGTGACCACGAGAAGAAAGCTCCATTTTGAGTCATTCACCTTAGAATCATTTCGGGAACGGAAAGGGAAACTCACACAGTCTGTTTCTTGAAAGATGGAACTGTGAAAGGGCAGGAGAAAACGAAAGCAGAGGCTAGGCTGACGCCGCGGGAGCCCCGGGGAAGGCGCGGGAGCCGGCAAGGCAGGGCGCGGACATCCAAAGCAACGCGGTCTTCGGGGGCGGTGGACCCGCGGCCCCGATAGGCGGCCGGGAAGCGAGCCGCAGCGGCGGGTTTGGAGCAGCCTACAGCCGGCCGCCTGTCTGGCCGCCCGTCCGTCGGGCCATCTGTCCGTCGCGGACCCCCGGGAGCCGCGCTCTCTGCTAGCGCGTTTCCTCGGCCCGCTGCCTCCCGCTCGGCTCCCGGTCATTCTGGCCGCGCGGCGGACAACCTATGGGCTGCCGTCAGTTTACCAGGCCTCAAGTTCACGGGCACTGCGTCGGTCCTGCCCGCATGCGCCCCCGCCCGGCTCGGGCTCTGGGCCGCAGTGCTGGAGTCCGAGGCCCCGGCTGGAGAGAAGAACGCGCCAGGCGGCCTGGGGCTCCATCTTCGGGGCTCCCTGAGCCCCAGGGCCCCGCGGCAATCTCGGAAGAAACCAAGCGCCTGTTCCCTTTGATCTGGTTTTATAGAGATTTGATGTTGACATTAAACTTTGAATGCTTTTATCTATTTCAATCTCTCGCTCTCTCATTCCCATTTTGGGAGGGGATTCCTGGGCCCGCGGCAAACAAGCTCCGAGGGCGGGACGCGGGCACCGGGATCAGCAGGTCCTGAGGCACGGGGCGGGGGCGCGAAGCTGGGCGCAGCCCCTACCCACACCCACCCGTACCCCGCTCGAGCGCAGGGCCGCTCTCCGCAAGGCCGGCGCGGGAGGCCCGTGCGCCGTTCGGGAGTGGCGAACGAACAGACCACGGCTCCAGGGGGCGCAGGACGGGGAGCTGCCCAGGGAGGACCTTGGTCCTCCCACCGCAGCCCCCAAACCCATGCTGAGAGACTGAATTACTTTCAGGTGTGGACCACTTAATAAAATAAATCTTTCGGGGCAGAAGGCAAGTTTCCCGGGTCCAAATTCAAATCAGCAGACTTCACATTCAGAAAGAGGGGCTTCCCTAACATTTTTTAGGGTTTTGGTGGAGCAGGGGGGAAAGGAGGTTCAGGAACACAGGGTGTCTCTTCCTGGGCTGAGACTGTCCTTAACTGGATGGGGGGACCCAGGGAGAGACTCTCTTTGTCTCTTTCCTGTTGATCCCTGGGCTCTGGCGAGGTCGGTTCTTGGTCCTTGGGGGACGGGACCAACCTTTGTGGGATCAAATCACCGTTAAACCCGCCAGATCCCTCCAGCACAGGGGGAAGATCCAGTGGATGCAGAAAGCTCTTTCCTTCCTCTCCCTCACTTCTTTCTCTCTCCTTTTCTCCTTTGTCTCCATCATCATTGCCCAATGGTTCTCTTGATCTGGGATTTCCATATCCAGTTTTGCAACACCCCAAGGAAACCCCAATTATCTCTAGGGCTTTGTGAAATGCTCAAAATGAAATAAACTTCAATTAACTTTAATTACTTAACTGCAGGTTATGGACCCCTAGTTGGGCGGGAGAAGCGGAGGAGGATGTTGGGGAATCAAGCAAACCATCCTCCTTTCTTAAAGCTTAGGAAGTCCAGCCTCAAAAACTTCAGGGCTCAGGAAAGAAAAGCAAGTTCCCAGGAGGTCAGGGCCTTAGTTTAGTAAAGTTTAGAGCCAGGGAAGGCTCTCTCTGACAGAAGGGGGCCTCCTGCCCCCACCCGAGCACCAACCGTCCCCGGGTAGGCCCTTGGAGGAGGAAGGCAGCGTGTTTCTCTAATTCCACCTATGATCCTGCCCTAAGGTCCAGGAGATCCCGGACACAGCGGTTCCTTGACCGTTTGAATTCAGACCACAACAGAAGTTTTACACGAACTCTCCAGGAACGGGGGCTGACGTAAACACGCTCCTGTAGATGAGTTACTCACCCAGAAGTCTCCAAGACCCCCTCACTCTTCACACCGCCGGCTCCAGAAAACTGCCCTTGTCCTGAGCTCAGGGATGGGAGCCCCAAGAGGTGATCAGATGGCTGGGACGGAGGGCAGCTCACTCTGCCGGCGTCTGACAGGAGCCCACATGTTTCCCGTACAGAGAACAAATCTGCCCCATTAAAGCATTACTCCATCGGGGAAAACACGGAGGCGATATTGGAAACATGCTGGGCCCACCGCACGAGCCGAGCTGCCGCCGGAAGGGGAGGCAGATCTTCCCGGGCAGCCAGTGGGCGACGCTAATCCCCCCGGGTCCTATCCACCCGCACTTGGCGGGACAGACGGAGGGAGGGATTATTGACCAAAACATCTGCAGGGAGCAAGCATGCGGGACCGGGACCGCGGTGTAGTTACAGACGGAGCATCTGGGGACAGAGAGGGGAAGAAGGTGCTGGTGACTGGGGGAGGGGGCCGCTGGGGGGACATGGCCGGGCTGCCTGGGCTTGGGGCCCCACTGGAGAGTCCACTTCCCAGAACTTGAACTTTATAGCAAATAACTCCATGGTCTGAGCCCCGGCAACACGGCTGATCTAAATAGCTTATTAACAAATGGAAAATATATAAACATAACAACTGCCTCCAAGAAAAAATTTATTAAACATCCCCCCATGTTATTTTCAAAATAAATAGCTGAGAACATATGGGTGAGGGGGGAAGTAGCTGTGTCCTAATTAGCTGTACGCTCTCGGCAAAGGTTCCCTCTCTAGGCCTCCCTTGCCTCGTTTTTCAATGAAGATGGCAGCCTAGATCAGCCGCGCTCGAGCTGAAGACGCCATCAGTATCGCCCAGGAAAAAAAAAAATGTCAGACCAAAGTTTGCCGGGCCGCACGCACCCCCAAGACTTTCTGGTTCAGGAGGTCTGGGGTAGGGCCAATCATTTGCCTTGCTAGCAAGTTCCCTGATGCTGCTGGTGCCGGGCCGAGGACCATCGTGAGGTTTGGGTGATGCCCATCCTGATCTAGCATTCTGTTCTATCTTCAGGCCTCCGTCCTTCCCCCTCACCTGCTTGGAACCAAATACGAGAGGCTTGACGTCCGCACTCTCGAGCTCGCGCCCCGTCATGGGGCCAGAGTAAATCTTTCAACGGACCAACGTGGGCTGTGGGCTGACGGCCTGCCCCCTGAGGGATTCCTGACCCCTCAGCGGCGCCCGTATTCCAGTCTGAATTAACCCCAGCTGCCTGACTGCGGGGCCTCGCTCTCCCCACAGCGGCTACCACTGGTTTCCCTTTGTACCGGGCAGGGCTGGGTCTGATCCCAACCAAATCCCGAGCAGGCCTGTTGTGTAGAGGGCTGCCTTCAGAGGGGCTGGCAGGAGCCCAGGGTACATCTCCGGGCCCCTCGAGACGGCCTGATGTCTGCCAGACACTTGCCCCCCTAATACACACACACGCACGCGCACGCACACGCACACGCTTCGCCACACACGGAACCCCCGGTCGTCAGAACTAGTTTTACTTTGATGTACTTCTCGCTGCACATTTGTTTCAGCTCCTCTCCTGGAGCCTCGGCCTTATTTATCTTCTTGGCATGGGTTCTTAGAACCCTTCCATTCGGGCAGCAGCAAAATCACTCAGCCCCACTGTTTTACGGAGTTTATCAAATAGCAAAATATCCGGTCTCTTTGTCCAATGGGTCTGGTGTGAATGTGCTTACAGAGCTGCTTTCCCCCAGACGTCCTGGGGTCTGTGTGTGGTTACAGACGCCCTCCCCTGCATGGACCCCGCCAAATCTAGGCCTTGCCTGTTTCGGCTGCGAGGGGCCCCCAAAGCAGACGCAGGGCTTTGAGGCTTCTCCCAAATAGGGAGACCCAGCCACACATATTCCTCACAGGCACGCCCCGTGTTCACACCCCACGGCTGACCAACACCCCCCAGTGCCCCCCACCCAGACCCCTGGCCCGGCACAGCACCCCCACCCCCAAGGGCAGGAGCTGCTCCTAAAATCACCGCTGTCACCTCATTCCCAAAGTTTGGGACCTCTGCAGAGAAAGCCACCTTCCCTGAAGCGGAGGGCTTGGCCTCTCCACCCCTATTTAAAGGGACCAAATATTTCACGATCGTCAGGGATTGACTCAAAACAGCTGCAGGCCTGGTCTTCTCCACTGTCCTCCACCCGGTGGCTGAAGGATCCTGCTCGGGATTCCTCCCCAGGGATCATGCCCGCCCCAGGACCGGGCTCTCTGCCTCTCTGCCTCTGACCCCAGTGGCACCTCGCCGCCAGGGCCCACGCTCTCTGAGGGGCCAGCATGCAGACCCATTCTCGCTCAGCCCCTGGCATGTCCCCAGGAGGGTGGTGATCACAGGATTCCAGGCCCCACAAGCCCACGGGGAGCCCTCCGCCCTCTGCCCCCAAAGTCCAGAGGGTAGCCTTAACTTCGCATTCGACAACGTGTAGGGAGTGAAAGGCCCCTTTCCGGATGGATGTCTGCCTCAGGGCTTCCAAATGTCCCCGGAAGACATACTCCCGGTGCCCTGTCTCTGCGGCAGCCATTCTCCCGGCCTGCCGGTCATCTGCACGCCACACTCCCCCATGACAATACGCCTGTCATTTCTTCCCACTAAACACCTCTTGCCTCCAGCCATCCCTCTTCATCCCCTCGGCCACACCCCAGTTCAGGCCTTAGTCATCTCATGCCAGGACCACTCTCTTACACGCTGTGTCCCCTTGTCCTATGTGCCCCCCGCGACCTCGGGCAAGTGACTGACTCTCTCGGCGCCCGAGCTTTCTCAGCTGTAAAACGGAGACAGGGGTACTTGCGTCATAAGAAGGTCAGAATTCACCAAGACAGGGTACTTAAAGAGCCCAGCCCATAGTAGCTGCTCAATAAACATCAGCTAGCATCGTTACTATTATTATTCTGTTCAGGCCACCAAAATTCTCTTCCCACAGCACAGCTCTCCTTCTCCTGCTAAACAACAGCAACTGGAATAATAGTAACACCAAACACTCGGTAAGGGCCGGGCCTCCTGCAAGGACTTCTCACTACTCCCCAGTGGCTCCCGCTGCCTAAGAAAGAAGGCTCCCTTTCCCACACCTGCCACATTCTGGTCCCGCCCAGCCGTCTCTGTCACACCTGCTACTCCTTCACACATCCCTCTGCCGGAGGCCCCCAAGCGCCCCCCACCCGTGCTCCGACGCCCCGTGTCCGCCTGACCTGGGCTCAGCAGCTCCCCTCCCCTCCATCCGTCCGGACCCTTCACATCTTCTCAGGCTGAGCTCTGAAATCTCCAAGCGCTCTCTGCACAGGGGAGTGGCCCTTTGCTTTGGTCCTCACAACTCTGCAGCTAGGAGTCCGGCCATGGGTGCCGATACGCTTGTGACCACGCAGCGGTGTTCTTCTCCACCGGGAGGTGACTCGCAGTACCCGGCGCCTTCCCGCTCATGTCTCTTCCTCCTCCAGGATAGCCCGGCTCACGCTTAGCAAACATCCTCGTATTCCTGGGTATTTGTTCGTGTGTCCCCATCTCATCTCCCCAGGAGAAAAAAAAATCTGGTAAGAAGGATCCACCCAGAATTTGGAGTGGGGGTGTGTTTTTAGCCCCCCAGCCCCCAATTCTGCCCAGCGTGGTCTCTGCCCCACCCAGTGCTCAGATCCCCCGAATGGCAAATGGCCGGAGGGAAAGAAAGCACAGCCCTCATCTGTCCGAGGCAACTCAAGGCAGCACAGCACGCTGGAGAGGGAGAGGGTGCAAGCTGATGAGGGTGCCTGCCTGGGGCCCCTCCTGGTTCCACGATCAAGGAAGTGTATGACACCTTGGACAACTGACTTCATTCTCCGAGTTCTGTATCACCAATTAGGAAGTAGAAATAAGGCTCAGTGGGTTAAAGCCTCTGCCTTCAGCTCAGGTCATGATCTCAGGGTCCTGGAATCAAGCCCCACATCGGGCTCTCTGCTCAGTGGGGAGCCTGCTTTCCCCTCTCTCTCTGCCTACTTGTGATCCCTCTCTCTCTCTGTCAAGTAAATAAATAAAAAAAAAAACTTAAAAAAAAAAGTATAGAGTGCCTGGTTCAGACCTAACTCATAGGAGGTTCTGAACACTGCTCCCCGTCCCAGCTCCTGATCGCTCAATTCAAGGTCTAAGGCCAGCGTTCCCTTTGCTAAGCAGAGAGCAGTGCAAATAGGATATTCTGGTACCTGCGCAGGGAAAAGGTGAGCGAGCCTGCGTCCTTCCTTCACCCGCACGAACGAAGACCCCGGGGGAGCCCTGAGATCAGCTCGGTGCCCTGAGGGAGCCCCTAGGAGTCTGTGCGCTGTGGCCGCTGATACTCTGGGTGCAGAAAAGACCAGGGCGCACCTTGTCCCCATTTCTGTTTCTCCCCAGTCTCCCCCAGGACAGCCGGTGAGTGTGGCTGTCACTACCCACTGGGCTTTGCCACTTGCCTGCCACGCTCCCTGCCCCTGAGGGCCACTTCCTAACTCATGAATGTAGCCGGTCTCCCTGAGCCAACATGTGGCCTTCAAGCCCTTCAAGTGGCCCTCAGGCCACTCTCTGCAGCCATGGGATCCGGGTAGTTTTCTGAGCCCATCTGTGGTTCGTCAGCCTCCCCACCGGCCCCGCACTGGTGGGAACCTGTCAGTCAGACCAGTCAGAACCGTGTGGTCAGTCCAATATGGCCGAAGCGTGCGCGCGTCCCAGGGCTGGGTCATAAACCACACTGTACCTTGTATCTGGGTCTCTCGCATCGTTGGCTGTGGGGGAAGCCAGCCGTCAGGCTGTGAGGACACCCACGCAGCCAGGTGGAGAGGCACCCCCCCAAGGGGTGGAACTGGGGCCCCCCATCAACAGCCAATACCAACCTGCCGACTCTGGGAGCGGGCCACCGTGGAAATCCATCCTGCAGCCCACACCACGCCTCGGAGTCCTGCGGCCCAGCCCATATCTGAGTTGGGGTCTTGAGACACCCCAAGACGGACCACTCGAGCTGCTCCCGAATCCCTGACCCGTAGTCACCAACTATGTTGTGCTAAGCCCACCGAGTTTTGGGGTGATTTGCTATGTAGGATCAGACGACAGACACACAGGCCGATCTCTGCGACTTCTTTTGTTAAAATGGGACTATTAATGCCAGCTGTGTAACAACGGGAAGACGCGGCAAGATGGTGTTTGCCGGCACACGGTGGGTGCTCCGTGAGCAGCGGGCGTTACCATTACTCAGCCCACCACCTCCCCTCCCCAGCTGACTCCAGGGAGGCCAGGCAGAGGCCCTTTGAGCCTTGCCACTTGCTTTCTCCCAGTCCCTCGTAAAGCTCAGACCCGGTGTCCGTGCTCTCTCTCTTCCTCCAGCACAGAGGCAGCCCCTGGGCTGGACTGGATGTCTCTGTGACACGGTGGTGAGCTCCTTCCAGAACTCCGGGATGGGTCCCACTCACGTCTCTAAGGGTGTTCAATGGCGCATGTTTGCATTTCCTTTGAAGGGCCCCAGATGTGCTAATTACATACTTGTTAGCCCCGTAAAAACAACAAATCTGGAATCTACACTCTGGAACCAATGGATTTCCTGCTGAAATGAGTTCAAGAGGTGCCCCGGCCAGCATTCCCGGCAAGAGCCGGAGCTCTGCTAAGGAAGGGTCTCACGGATCGCCACACTCAGCCAGCCGCACACGGCTCCTCTGCCCTCCGCCAGCTCTCCGACCTCGGGGCGCCCGGCCGATAGACGAGCAAGTTGTGCTGCTGCTTCCCTCCTTCTTCTACTACCTGCCTGCCAGGTATGGGTCGTGTGCCCCCCTAAAGTCGGGGGACTTGTGGGCCCTGGGGCTGGCTCCCTCTCATCTCCCACTTGCAGACCCAGTGCTCGAAGCCGGGCTTGGCGGACAGACACCGTGCATGGATGTGTGTCTGTGGAACCACCCTGCCCTCCCCCTGGAGTCTCTCTTGATTCGGGTGGACGCCTCCACCTCTGTCTTTCTTCCTCCCACCTCAGCCCGGACTCTTCCTGCCCTGGCCCCAGCACTTCAACCAATCCACGTTCTTTTCCAAACATGGCTTCCTCTTTCCCACCACTGCACTGTTCTCTCTGGACACCCTCTCTCCCTGCCTGCTCCACACCCCCTTCCCTGCTAAGCCTCGCTCGACTTTCTACCTGGAAGTGTCCCATGACCAGCTGCCCCCAGCCCAAGGCTGGGACGGGTGCCCATCTCATGGCCGCCACGGCCCCTGTGCTTCCTGCCATCACGACACAGCCTGAGCTCTAAGTGCCCATTGCTCTGCGCGTCCCCTGCCAGCCTGGAAAAGCCCTGGGAGTAAGGCTCCTGTCCTCCGACGCAGTCCTCGCTGTGCAGCCCCACTGTCTGGCACATGGCAGGCACTCTGTTCAGGCTTGACAAAGAAACGCATGCACTGTATCAATTTATCAGCGTGAGAGAATTGCCAAGGAGTCTGAATCTGCCCCCTTCTGCCTTACACCAAGAATGGGTTCGTCAGAAACTCTCCCACAAAATGACTTCTCCTGGTCTGCATTGGCATTTGCCACAGACCCCGTTTTCCTTCACACAAAGGCAGTAAGGCAGCCATCGGGCCAGACGAGGCACTGAGGACACACCCCAGACCCAGCCCCCACCTCCGCCCGCTGCCCCCATCCCAACCCGAGCCCAGGGAGGTGGGCAGAGTGCGTAAGCAGAGAAATATAGGTTCAGGGTGGAGTCAGGCTCAAGACACATCTGTCTAAACACCGTTGTGTTCATTCCAGCAAAGCTAAACTACAAAATCGTTGCTCTCATTTTCCAGGGGAGAAACTGAGGTACGGTCGGGGCAAGTGGCTGTCCCAAGGAGAGAGATCAAATGAACAAAAGAGCAAAAATAGCTCCCTGACGTTCCAGAAATTTCACCCCAAAGCCCAGACTGCAGCCTGGATTATCAGCCCCGGATTCTGGGTCTCCACAGCACAAAGCTCCCCACCCCCTTCTCTCTTTCTTTTGAATATCATGGGTGAGGAGGAAGCACCGGATCTGAGGGTTTATTTACCATTCCTTAGCCTGACCTTCCAGGAAGAATGTCACTAATGAGAAACAATCTCCTTGGGCTCCCAAACCCAGAATTTTCATAGGGATCAATTTAGGATTTCAGAGTCTAAACAGGACAAGGGCAATACCAACGGTCTTCCCTTCAAGAAAAAAAGGGAAAAAAAAGCAACTGAGTCTTTCCTGTCTGGAAGGCAGTTTTATATATGTCAGATCTGAGGTGACATCTTTCCAGTTGTTCCAACCCCTTTCGGGTACCCACTGGGGAAAAGGGAGGAGCCTTCACCTTCCCGTGGCGGAGGCTGAGGGAAGTTGAACGTGAGAGAAAGCGGGAGTTGGGGCTGCTTCTCTGATTCTAGAACCGACCTCCGAGGGAGGCTAGAAGCCAGGAACCCTGCTCCTGAAACCAGGTTCCGTCTTAATTCACATCCCAATGCTGACTTCGTCGTGGGGGAGGAGACCTTTCCGCTCCCGCCAATTGCCCATGTGTCTGCCCCAAGAAGGCAGGAGGCACGACTAGTCTCAGTGCCCGCACACCGCACCTGCCACATAGTAGGTCCTCCTAGGGAATGAATGGAGGAAGCAATCAGCTGGTGCAAAACTGCCTTAGACACAGCCGGTAAGTATCACTGTTATTTTTATTATTTTTTTAAATCTTTTTAATTTATTTGACAGAGAGAGATATCACATGTAGGCAGAGAGAGAGGGGGAACCAGGCTCCCCACCAAGCAGAAAGCCTGATGTGGGGCTCGATCCCAGGACCCTGAGATCATGACCCGAGCCAAAGGCAGAGGCTTTAACCCACTGAGCCACCCAGGCGCCCAAGTATCACTGTTATTTTAAGAGTAGTTTTTCTCAGCAGGTGGGAAGTTGGTTGTTGTCGTTTTAAGGTTTTTTGTGATAGGACTAGAACCATCTGGATCATCGCGTCAGTTCTCACTTACTCCGTGGATCACACAGCAGTGACAGATGCTATCGCGATGCACGCGGTAATCAAACAGCAGGCCCGGGGAACTCACGCGTTCTCTTACGACCCTGCCCCACATCTGGTGACACCAGTGGGTCGTAAAACCTCTCAGGTGTTCGCCGCTCTGTTTCACGTGGTCCCAGCTTAGCAGAAACCACTCTGCACCCACGGTCCCAGCCACCCGGCCACCCCCGCGTGAGAGGCGACGTGTCTCAGTAGAGTGCCTCTCTGTGGGCAGGAAGGCGGCGCTGTGGTTCCGCCTTGGACCACCTCAGTCCCTAGTCCGCTCTGGCCTCCACTTCCTTTTCAGGGAAAAGTCCCGGCCTTCCTCTGGGAACACGAGGGTGTGCACCGGATGATTTCAGCTTTGTCGTGTTAGGGGAGGAAGAAGGACCGAGCGGTGCTCGGTGTTAGGCAGGGGACCACGGATCTGGGTGTCAACTCTGGTTCTGCCACGAAGTGGCCACCCCGGACACTCCCTTCTGTGGCCTCAGTCTCTTCTCTGTAAAATGGGGATAATAATTGTGCCTGCTTCTTAGAGTGGGGAGGATTAAATAAACCCGTGTCTGTAGGATACATCGGCTAGTGGCTGGCACGAGCAAGACGTATTAGCCATTGTCTTTATCTGTAAGACGAGGGCCCCTGTGGTACTCCAGGATCGCTCAGCCCTCCTAATGGGCAACTCTAAGAGCGCCACTTTTGTGTTTTCTATGTGCCTCTGCCCCATCAAACTCTCCTCAGGTCTCATGAAGACTTTGCACTAGTGGCTTGAAAGGGGAACAGGAAAGCCGCCCAGAGGGCAACTCTATCTACCCATCCGATCTGAATGCAAGCTGGGGTTTTCTTCGACCTCAGTTCACTTGGCAGCATGGAAATTGGTTCTGGTCAGAGAGTGGGGAATGGCAGGAGGAGCTTCTGGGCTCGGGCAAGGCTGTGGGTCCCTAAGTCTCTCTGATCAGCCCCAGCCTCTAGGCCATTCAGCCCCCGGGGACAGGAACCTTCCGCCAACCGCCGTCTCCTGGATATCATAATGGTAATAATAAACTCATGAACTAACCCAGTGCGTCACATCCATCAAAACACAAGCGCTCCTCCAACATCCTTCGTCCGCGTGCACGGCCCATTTTTACGACAGGGAAACCGAGGTTAAGAAAGGCTTATCACCTGAGGCCAAACACTTGGCATTTAAGCTCTGCTGCCCTGTTTAAACTATTGGTGATGTTTTTTTGCATCCTCTGTGCATCTCTCACAGGAAGCTCCTCGATTCCTTTGTGGAACAGAAGTGGCGTCCTGAGTTGACACTGACATTGTCCCGAAGAGTCACAGCCCTAAGCCCAAGAGCTATCGAAAAGCCTTCCTAATGTGCAAAAGGGATTGAGGCAAAAGGATTGCCCAGAGCTGCGAGCCACTGGATCCCGGAGAATGGATCCCCCTGGTGAGGCCAGAGAGGAATACTTAATTCTAAGCTGAACCTCTCTCTTGGCTGGAAATACCAGCCCCAGGTGCCCCACCTCACTAGCCCACTCTGCAGCCTGTGATCAGGGGCCCTAATGGCCATAATGCCTCCAATGTGGTGTTTAAACCAATAAGGCTTCAGAGAAGTTATGGTATGTTTAATAATGGCTTAATGACTACTTGTGAGATGCAAGGCTTCTGGTTCCTGTTTGGCCTTGATTTACAGCCCGACTCTGGCTGAGGACAGCCAAGAAACCCCCTCTAAGCCCCCAGAGGAAGAGGGAGGTGTTCACACCAGGCCTCTTGGATTCCTTTAAAAATTGAGAATTCAAATGACATACAAATGATGTTTGACTCCTCATCCCCCTCTCTAGTCTCTGGAGGCACCGAAAATAAAAAGCAGCGTAACCCAGACTTGGGGACTCCTCAGTCCACAGAAGGGAGCAGGGTCCCAGGTCAGGAATGTGTTCTCTGATCTTAGGGTGGGGTTGTTTCTCTTCTCAGAAGTTCCAAGCTACTTCCCTAGTCCTAGGCATGCCTTTGGCGGGTGAGACTCAACTCCTAGGAGATGCCACCCTACCCTCACCTCCCTGCAAAAGGGCAGGCCTGCGACAACAAAGCCCTGGGGTCTGGGCTGCAGCCAGCCTCTCTCCAGTGGGTGGGTCCCCATGCGCTTCCAGATCATTGGAAAGGTATTCTCTCCATGCCTGCTGTTCAAACCTCTATGTACCCCTTCACCTGCTCCAAAGACAGCCTCTGCTGGACCCGGTCCAGTCCTGAGCTGCCCCTGCAAGTCTCCCTTCCCCTTCTGGTTCAGCCTCTGCTTCTCAAACCCACCAGGAACACACAGAAAGGCTCCGGAGTCAGAAGAAGACACTAGCGACAGTTCAAGGTCCCACAGTTCATCAATGACAGCGCCCTGGCCCAAACTTCCCAGCCCCCATTCCCGGATTGGAGCTGTTTCCGCACACCTCTTCCCAAGAGCACCTGTCCCTGGGAGGAACAAGGGATCCCCAAGGGAGGTGTTGCTGCCGGAGGCAAGGTTTTTCCAGCTCCCAGTGGAGAGTTAAAAGTCTCAGCCCAGCCCCTCCCCCACCCCGCCCTTATCCCAGGCTTAGGTCGGGAGACCAGGCCTAGGAATGTTTGCTGGGCGCGCCTCACGCCTCAAGGGGCGAGAACCTCCAGGCTGGATGTCAAAACCTGGGGTGCTGCTCTGAGCAAGGGACTCACCAAGTTTGGCAGACAAAAGGGACCCTGCCGTCGAGAGAAAGTGGCTTCCTCCCTCTGCTCGAACTGCCTCTGATGAACGCGAGCTGGGGTGAATCCAGGGGGCTCCCGGGCTCCGAGGGGTTAACCCGCGCGGGGCCGCACGTGACGTGGATGGTTCCAGCATTAAGTCAGAGGCGCGGCCCCCTCCCCTGTCCCCCGCCCCCCGCGGCGCGCGCTGCTCCCGGGGGCTCCGCGCCCCCGCGCCCAGGTCCCTCCCCCTTGGCGGGCGCTCACAGGCCGCACGGGCAGCGCGAGCCCCGGAGCCCCCGCGGCCTGTGCGCCGGGAGCCGGCATGGACCCCGAGCGCTGCGCGCCTTTCGGCGTGGGGCCCAGGCCCGGCCCCTACGCGGCCGCGGGGGACGAGCCACCCGGCCCGCAGGGGACCCCCGCCGGCGCGCCTCACCTGCACCCCGCGCCGCCGCGCGGCCCCCGCCTGACCCGTTTTCCGGCCTGCGGGCCCCTGGAGCCCTACCTCCCCGAGCCGGCAAAGCCGCCCGCCAAGTACCTGCAGGACCTCGGGCCCGGCCCGGCGCTCAACGGCAGCCACTTCTACGAGGGCCCCGCGGAAGGTAACGCGCGGCGCGGGCGTAGCGCGCAGCCCGGACCCGCTCTCTTTCCCTTCCCCGGCCGGCCCGGGCCTCCCCGCTCCCCTCGCTCGCTCGCCCAGCTCTCGACTCTCTGACCCTCTAGCCCGCCGCCACGGTCCCCTCAGAAGCCCCACGGGCGCGGGTCCCGGCCGGGCAAAGCCAGCGCCCCGCGGGAGGCAGAGCCCCCGTGTCTCCCGCGGCGGGAATGGGAGGCGGGGGGTCGCGCGAAGGTGGAGTGGCGACGGCCCCGGGCCCAGTGAGGCCCGAAGGCGACCGGAGACGGGAAGGAGGAATCACGCTTGGCCGGAGTTGGCCTGGAATTGCCACCGACCCAGAAGCCCGGACCGGGCCCAGGGCCTGGGCGCCACACTGAGCCCTCGGTCCCGATGCGGGGAGAGAAGCGCGCCTTTTGTGTGCGACGCCGGTTCAGGACCCTGAGCTTGGGCCCCAACCTAGAGTGGCCAAGCAGGACTCAGCCGAGGGCTGCGGCCTGGCCTCTGCCGGCTTCTCCTCCCCAGGCCCTGCCTTGTTGGGGAAGGCGCTGCTTGCGCGTTAGGCATTCCGCGGCGCGGCCGCGGCCGGTCCCGCAGCGCCGGGGCCGTTTTCAATACGGAATAACTCTGCTCTTATTCCTCAGACTAACCTGGCCTCCCCGTCGTTATGCACGGTGATGGCCGCCCTTTCCGCAGTCTTGGCTTCCTCGCGCTGGATCGTCACGACTGGGGCCGTCGAGAGCAGCCCGGGCTGGCCTATCCCCTGGGCGCCTCGGGCTTCTGGGCCGGTGCCCCATGCGCCAAGGCCAGTTGGACCGCGCCAGCTCGGGAGAACGCGCCTAAACGCCGGGCCTGCCACACGCCCGGCAGCCCTGCCGCCACCCGCTGCACCAGCTGACCTGTAGGAGTCTGGGCGCCCGCCCCATCTGCGCTGCCACAGCCCGCACCTTAGGCCCAGAGCTGGATGCTCTGAGATCGGCCCCAACCCGCCTCTACGTCTCGGCGCCTCACCCGCCTCCACCACCGAGCGGCCAGGCAGCGCGGGCCCTCGCCCAGCCGGGGCGGTGGGAATGTGTCGGGGAGGGCGGGGAGGTGTGTGGGGGTCAGCGGAGGAAATGAGCGAGGCCGCGAAGCTTGGTGTCTGTGCCCTTTGAAAGAGGCTCTCCTGATAAAAACCACAGTTGGGACTTAATGAGAAGCAGTTGGCCTGGCTCCTCTGATCCCAGCCAGACGGCGGCGGCCGCGCAGCGCCATGAGCACCGCTGGGGACAGGTACCCGGGCTGGCTCGGCGTGCCGCGTCGGGCAGGACCCACCCCGCGGGCCCGCGTCCTGCTGGGCGCGCCGGATCCGGGACGCACCGGGGGGACGCCGGGACTGGTACACTGCGGAGAGCGCTGAGGCAGAACGAGCAGCGGGGCGTGGAAGGACCCGGCGACGGCGCGGGTGTCAGCAACGAAATACTTAGAAGTAAAACCCGAAGAGTGTGAACAACCACCAAAAATCAGGAAAAGGAAATTGAACAAAACAACAAAGGAGAGCGGGGAGGAGAGGTAGACGAAAGTCGGCAAGCAAGACAGAACGTTAAGAAGTAAACGGAGAGTGAACGGAAGAACAGAAGGAAAAAAGCAAGCGGAGGATCGAACGATCGAACGAAGCGGGTAAATGGAGAAGGAGGGAAAGGACGAAGAAAAGTAGAAGCAGAAATGAAAGGGGGAAAAGGGACACCCTAAAAGAGTAGAAAGCTGCAAAATGAGATCAAGTGGAAGAGAAAAATTAACGATTCAAGTTGAGCGGAGGACCGGCCAAACGAAAAACAGGAGCGGCGGGTGCGAGCGAAGCCTGGGACCCCGGCCGCCGCTCGCCTCCCGGGTGCCGGGACCGGAACTCGGCGGGCGCGGGCCGCTTGCGTCCCTGCGGTGGAGCGGGGCTGCTGGGGAGAAACGTTCCCCGGGGACTAGAGCCACGCAGTCTACAAGAGGGAAGTGGCGGCAAAGGGGGAGCCCGCCTTATTTCCCGGTTTCTCAGTTGACGGACTCCAAGAGTTTCCAGTTCAGACCAGTGAGCGCGCAGCTGCGCCCCATCTGCGGCGCGATCTTTGCCGAGGCCCCGCAGACGCGCGCTGGAGAGCCTGGCGCTCCTCTCCCGCTCTTTGCGGTGCCCTTGGCCGAGAGCGCCCAGCCCCGCCCTAGAGCCCGGCCGCGTCCCGGTGGTGCCGGCCACCCTTTGAGCCCCGTGCGCGCGGCTGCTCAGAGGGCCCCGGCCGTTCCTTCCCGCTCCGCTCCGCCGGGGGCCGCCCGGTCCGTTCCCTGGCTTGGCTCTCTGACCTGGGAATGCGCCCGCCACCTCGGAGGCCCTGAGCGGAGCACCGAAGACCTCGCTCACCGCGTGAAGGATTCCAAGTCCGGGGGGCCCCCACGCTGAGGAGTCTAGGCCAAAGCTGGAAACTCTAGGGAGAGCTGGGGACCCGCGCCCGGAGTTTATGCCCACGATGGCTTCAGGTTACCAGCCGGAGCTTCGAGAGCCCGGGCTTCTGCGAGCTCTGAGGATCGCGTGGGAAACGGCGCGGATCAAGACTTCCCGAGGCGGCCGAAAGCCGGGTGCGCGGTCCGCGGCCTCAGTGGACGCCGGCCGACAGGGCAATGGGGCTTCCGGCTGGCGTCCGGAGCGCTAGCTGGGGCTCTGGCGGCCCCCGAGGGGTGGGAGAGCAGCGGGGCGTGAGAGCCAGTCTGGGACTGAGACCCGGGGCTGCGTCAGAGGTTTATCGCCCTGGCTCCTGTTTTTCAGGCCCCGCAGGCTTCGGCTGGAGTGTTGGAGTTGTGCAGGCTGTGGCCCTCCTGGTGCTGAGCCCCAGGATTCCAATCCCCCTTTAACCACCCAGGGTCCCCACCAGGTGCGGGTGACTCCTGCATGGCGCAAGTACACCCTGAAAGTGCCCGGGGGCTCGTGGGGCACCCTGCTTTTTAGAAGCACAGACTCAAAACCTCGGGCTGCTTCTCCTTCCTTTCCTTGCCTGCAGCCTTTTGCTGATCCCACCTCTCCTCTTTTCTCCACTGTATCTCACTCTGCAGGAGAGATTCTAGGAGGTGTGTCCCGTCCCCCCAAGGAGGGCAGTGCCTGCTTCTCCCTGGACTCCTCCAGGGAGATGGACATTTGAGGCCCATGACCACGAGGACAGGAGAAGTACTCTGGCCCCCGGGAGGGCTCTAGGCTGGGCAGCATGGGAGGCCCGCCGAGGCCGGCAGGCTTGGCCCCTTTTCTGGGTGGCTATTTTGAAAAGTCCTGCTGCACTTTTATCTCTCACTCTGGCCTCTCAGAGCCCAGAGCTAGTCACCTCCTCTGGGCAGATCCCATTCCAACGGACACGGAAGGCCCCAGAGCCAGATGAGTGAAACCTCAGAACTTTGGAGAGCCCCCTACAGTGATGTCACTACTCCCCTCGCCCCCATCCCTGAGCCACATTCACCCCTTTTTTTGCTTGGAGTCCAGCAGGACCGCCTGCCTAACCCAAGACTCCAAGACCCCCCCCCTTTCAAACCTGCTAGAGGGGGGGCTGTCCCCTTCCAGTCTCCCACTCTCCCTGACCTTTTTCAATTATTTGGCTCAACTTCCATGAGTCCTTCTTCCTAGGCTGCCCATGGAACTACCCCTGGAACCAAAACATGTTGGCCAAGAATGGAAGCCAGTGGCCCGAGCTCTTTCTCCTCGATGCTCCGCCCCAGCTGTGAGCCTGGTACCCGAGGGCAGTCCCCCTGACCCTGCCAGGTTTCCGGGACCCTCGCACAACCTGGTGTTTCCTGCACAGCCTGGGTGGTCCCGGGAGGTCCCTGACCACCTTCCAGCTGAGCGGGACCGTGCCCGACTTGCCTTCCATAATGCAGACAGGAACTCAGAGCCAGAACCCGAGACTCTCTGGTCCCATGCTTCCTCGATGGCAGCTGTGAGCCTGACACAAGTCCCAAGGAGGAAACCGCCTCTTGGTGCCAGCCTGCTGGACGTCCTGGGGCCCGGGCCCCTGCCAGGGATGGGCCAGGGCCAGGGCAGGGCTGTGTGAGTCAGTGGGGGCGCCTTTGTGGCTGGGCTTCTGCTGTCCCAGCGGGGCTGTCGAGATTTCATGGCAGTGCCGCTGGGGGGGGACAGTCCTCGCCGGAGGAGAGGGCGGAGCAGTCAGAGTGACCTATTTTTCACCGTGACCGGGTTGTGGCAGGGCTCCACTAAGCCTCCCAAGTGCGGGTTAGCGTGTCTGAGTGGGATCGCTGGGATCTGTGCCCAGCAGCAGTCAGGTCCCCCCCCACCCAGCTCGCTCATCCTGGGCAATGGGGGAGCCATCAGAAACTGCCAAGGGGGGAGGGGGCAGTCCAGGGCCAGAGCGATGGGGCTGGGAGCTGAGTCCTGTTTCGACACTGGTCCCCCAAGCCTTGACCCTCCTGCTCTCTAATGCTGGAGCTCAAGTCTTGGCCCAAACACCACAATTTCCGGAGGAATGAGACAATCTCTTTTGGACGCTTCTTTGCCCCATCTTGTCCTTCATGCCCCCGGGGCTGGGGGATATGCCATTGCCCTGAGATCTGGGGTCTAGAGAATGAGGCACAGCCAGACCGGCCAAAGGGGACCTGAGTGTCTCTTGTCCGTCCCCTGCCTGGACCTGGGAACCACCGCCCCCGCAGTCGGGGCCAAGGAGGCACTTCCTGGCAGGAGCGGGAGATGTCAGCCACCCCGGGCTCACCCCCTCCTCCCGCCTCTGTGCTAGGCCCTGCCCAGGGGGCCAGTCCTGGCACCTCCACACCCTCTGGGCCACACCACCACAAAGCGCTTCCCCGAAATGAACCCTCCTCTGGCCCCAGCGGATCCGCCCCGACCACAGAGCACATGGTTCCCCAGGGCCCCCTGAGCTGGAGGCTCAGCAAGCAGGCCTCCAAATGCCAGTCTCCCATGGAGGGTGGCTGCTGGGACAAGGCAAGAGAAAGGAAGGGGGAGGCGGGGACTGAAGCGTCAAATGTTCTGCCCCCTCCTCCAGTCCACCCACAAAACCCCCTGGTTCGGTTTCCATCCTCCTTTTTGTGTTTTCCATTGCAGCCGAGGAGAAGGCCTCCAAAGCTGCCAGCTTCCCCCAGCTGCCCTTGGACTGCCGAGGGGGCCCCAGAGACGGGCCCTCTAGCTTGCAAGGCTCCCCGGGCCCTTGTCTGGCCAGCCTGCGGGTCCCTCTGTCCCCGGGACCCCCTGACTCCATGGAGTTGGCCAAGAACAAGAGCAAGAAGCGCCGGAACCGCACGACCTTCAGCACGTTCCAGCTGGAAGAGCTGGAGAAAGTCTTCCAGAAAACCCACTACCCTGATGTGTATGCCCGGGAGCAGCTGGCTCTGCGAACGGACCTAACCGAGGCCCGGGTACAGGTGAGGGCACCCCAGACGTGGGCCTCTCCGGCTGCCTCGACCACCCTGGCCATGGGCCAGGCCACGGAAGGGCCGGGAGAGGTGGGCGCTGCTGCCCCGCAGAGCCGCCTTTCCCGGGTGCCTGTCCCCGGCCTGCCGCCCCTCGGCTCGCCCTCCGTACCCCGCTCCACTGCGGCCATGGGCTTGCAGCCCACGTGCCTTATGGGGTAGTGGCCTCTGGGAGTCTGAAAACCTACCTGTCTCGGAGTCCCAGCTCTGCCACTTGCTAGCTGACCAGGTGACTTGGGGCATGTCGTTGATGTCTCGGTCTCACTTTGGATGGTCTTTGAGCATCACAGATGCGGCAGCCTTTCAGAAGCAGTGAAATGCTGAACACATCGAGCTGCTCCGGAGGCCGCTGCCCAGAGCGGGAGGGTCCCCACTGGGGGGTCCGAGGCTCAGTGATGCTCAAAGCCATCCCGAGTCAGCAACTGTCAGGCCCGCCAGCTCGCAGAGCCCTTCGCCACCAACCAGCTCTCCCCAGCAGAGATCAGGCCCCGGGGCTTCCTGGGTAGGGCTGTGGCCAGCTTCCAGTAGGGGTTGGGGGTGAAGGGATGGAGGGATGCTGGGAACAGGGGAAAGGGAGAAGGGAAGTCCGTGTCCAAGATGTGTCGGAGGTGAGAAAGAACAGGCAGATGGCAAGCAGAGGGTGGGGATGAGGACGGAGGCTTCGTGAGAAGCCTGGCCCAAGAGGAAGATGGTGGTTGCTGCTTTGCTTTGACTTGGAACCGACACGGTGCCTGGCAGGCCCCTGAGGCCAAGCAGGAGGCGCTGGGAGAGGGTGGGACCGGGGCTTCTCGGGAGAGGCGAGAAGGTGACCTCTAGACAGGAGATTCTCTTTCCCGTCGCAGAGGAGACCTCACAGGGACAGAGCTCATACAGCCTGTATGGGGCCCCCCTCTGGCCAAACTCGGGGACCGGCAGGCCAGTCGAAGAGGCCAGCTGTCTTCTAGCAGAGAAGGCCCCACGGCTGCATTTCACATAGGACCAGAGGCTCTTGGGCTATTTTCCCCCTTCTCTTCTGGGTCCTCCTGTTTTCATTTTCCTTGCAGGCGGCACCCAAAACACACTTCTAGGACTGTGCTCCCAGGGTGTGCAGGGCCGGGGCCGGCGGGGTAAGAGCCCGAGCATTCACAAGAGCCCCAGAGCCCTTGAGCCACAGAAGTCCCCATCCTCAGGGAGCCTCTGCGGGTGGGCTCTCAACAGCCGTGGCCGTGGAACCGCCTTGGAGAGCTGGAGCGCGTCCCCCCACTCCTCTCCCAGGCCTTTTCAACCCGGAGGGGTGCTGGGGCGGCCACAGGCCCCCAGACTGACGATTGAGGCCCCAGAGGAGGGCTCTTTTCTCTGACAGGAAAGTGACAGCCTCCCGTAGGCCCTGCCCCAGCGAGAGCAGGGAGCCTCAGAACAGAGTGCAGGTGGAAGGCTACCATGGGGGCCGTAGAGACAACCAGGGGTGACGGGGAGAATGCCCGGTGGTGCAGTCCCCTTCACCTGCTGACTCCTCCATTTGCCCGCGGGGGAGGGAGAATAGAGAAGGGAAGGCCCAGCACCTGGGCAGGCGGGATGGTCCCTCGTCCCTGACCTTGCCCCAGGCCTGCTCTGGGGTCTCTGCCTCTGGGGCTTAGCGGCCTGGGGGGCTGCCAGGGAAGGGCCACCCTGGGGGCGTGTGTGAGGGGCTGAGGTGGGGTTCCTTGCACATGCGCATGCGCACACACACACACAGAATTTGTTGTGGCTCCCAGCTAGACCCCTGGAAAGCAAGGGGATGGTTCGGTTCGGTTTTGATATTGCCAACGTCCAGCCCAGAGCCTGACACAGAAGCGTTTATTAAATGACGGGAATTCAAAACACACACGCAGGTCCCCTAAGTAACGGCACAGCCGTGGGGCCCGCAGGCTCGCCGCAGATCTGCACACACAGGTCTGCACACGCAGGTCTGCATCTGCACACGCAGATCTGTGCCCCTCACCTGCCAGGCACTCACGGAGGGGGAGGCACAGAGGACAAAGTGGACGACGGCAGCAGGGTGGGGCGCGTATGAGCGATGCCCGCGCGTGTGTTGGGGTGAGGCGGGCAGCCCGGGAAGCCCGCGCCAAGGCAGGGGAGTCGCAGGGGGCGGATGCGTTCAAAGGCAAGCGGGCGTGAGAGGCAAGTGGGAAGCATCAAGTGACACCGCCTGGCTGGGGTAGGGGCAGGGCGGGCTTTGGGCCCAGGGCCTTCTAACGGAGCTGACCATGGCAGGTGGGAGGTCTGGGACCGGAGATGAGGCAGGGGAGGCCTCGGCAGCGCCCAGAGCCTCTGAGGCCACAGATCCCACGACACCCTTGGCACCAGCGGGCAGGAGAGCCAAGAGAGTGACTCAGCCTGGTGTCTGGGGGTAAGGGGTGGCCCAAGGGACCAAGAAGCGACCCCTCCGAACTCAGGCCTCTCCTAGGTCCCATTCCAGTTCCCTGGCCCAGAGAACAATAGGGAATTGAACCGTGGCTGCGGTTCAAGCTCCTCCAGGTGGGAGCCAGCTCCCGCCCCCCCCAGCTTGAGCCACCTTCCTCGGGGCCACTGTGCCACTCCCTCAGCCTCTCTCCTCCGTCCCCAGGTCTGGTTCCAGAACCGCAGAGCGAAGTGGCGGAAGCGCGAGCGATATGGGAAGATCCAGGAGGGGCGGAACCCCTTCACATCTGCCTACGACATCTCTGTGCTGCCCCGAACGGACAGCCACCCGCAGGTGACACCCCACCCGGCCCCGCCTCAGGGCCTGGCCCCAGAGAGACCGGAAGCAGCATTAGGGCTCTGCGGGACCGTGGGTAAATCACTTGTCCTCCGCCAAGCGGGCCCCCTCCCTGTCTCATGAATGAGGCCTGCCGGACAGCGGGCACCGAAGGAAACCTCATTCAGAGGCGCAGTGGCAAGGGTCTCCTGAGATTCCATTTCGAGGGTCGGCGGGTAGGAGGGAGCAGATTCTAGACTCGAGCCAAGCGGAGGTTGCCCGGCAAGTTTCTGGAGCCCTAAGGACAGAGACGGAACCCCCAGGGGAGGGAGGCAGCCCCTGGGCTACTGATTCATGGGCCTTCTTTTCTGTCTCTCCTTCCAGCTGCAGAACTCCCTGTGGCCCAGTCCAGGGTCTGGGAGCCCCCCCGGCCCCTGCCTCGTGTCTCCGGAGGGCGTGCCCTCGCCGTGCATGTCTCCGTATTCCCACTCTCACGGGAATGTGGCCGGCTTTATGGGGGTGCCGGCCTCCCCCGGAGCCCACCCTGGCGTCTACTCCATCCATGGCTTCTCCCCGGCCCTGGGGGGCCACGGCTTTGAGCCTCCCCCAGATGGCGACTATAAGTCTCCAAGCCTCATCTCGCTCAGGGTGAAGTCCAAGGAGCCACCTAGCCTACTGAACTGGACCACGTGAGCGGTTGCGTGGACATGCAGACGAAGCTGCGCACCCCGCTTTTCTGTTCTCGGCTGCTCCCACCCTACCCCAGCCTGGGGGTCAGAGGGGACACACCTCTGTCTCCAAGCAGATGGTTCCCGGAGGCCCCTCGGCAGAGCAGCTGGGATCTTCAGCCTCCTGCAGGGAACAAGCTAGAGTTTTCTTTTTTCTCTTAAAATAAGGCGGGGCTTCCCCAGGACAAAGGGGGCTGCAAAGCAGGTAGGACTCTTCCTACCACACACTGGGTCCCTTCATCCAACTCTGCGCTGGAGGAAGACACTTGCCCTGCGTCTGTCAGCCTTTGTCCAAGTTTAACTGTCATCCCGCCAGCTGAAATGGCTGAACTGGTTCCTCATTCAGGGAACCCAGGAGAGTAAGAGGACGACACAGGTAACCAGGAGAAGCTCTCCATGACGTAGGGGAAACCAGCCTTGCAGGAGCGGCAGGGGCCAGCCTTACTTCCCCCTCCCACCACCAGGGGGCGAGCGCTCGGCATCTGGAGCTCACAAGCGCGCCCGCCCGAAGGCTGTCCCTGGAAATGGGGCGGGGAGCCCCTGCTCCAGCCACCCCTTATTCTGGCCCTGAGCTCCCTCTCCGGACATGGCATGGAGTCCTCTCCCCCTCCAAGGGGGCAGAAAGTCCCCCAGACACCTCCAAGTATTTGGATTCTCTGCTATGGGATCAGGCCAAAGCTACGCTGTGGAAACTATAGGCTCCCTTGGTTTACTCATTAGACGTTGGTAAGAATAAAAGAGATTTCCACAGGATCTAAGCCCCTGAGATCTCAACCCCCCTTTTGTAAAAAAAATAAAATAAAAATAAACTGTGCTGCCCACCGTACTAATAAAGATGGCAGTATTTTTCAGACCGAGGGATTGTGTATCCTTGGGGTTTCACCCTTGGTTAACTGGTCTGTGCCCGGTGCTGAGGCTGGGCCAGGCCCTCCTGAGGGGCCAGCGGGGATCCTGGGGGCGAGGGGAAAGTAGGCCTGCAGCAGGGGCCCCAAGGCTGACAGATGTTATGCCCGGCCGTCACCTGCCCAGGATCAGCAGGAAGAAGAGCCCAGCTCTATGGCTGCTGGGCCCGTGTGGAAGGGAAAATGGGGAGCTGCGGGTGGGAAAGGGACTAGGAAGGTGGAGATAAACTTGTGGCTAAACTGGCAGTGGAAGGAGGGGGTGGAATGAAAGACAGGGGAGCCCAGTGAGGGCTCCGAGCTCCCCTGGGCCAGAACCATGGCGGTGGGACAGCCCCCTTCTCCCAGCCGCCCCAGGAGCGTGTCTGAGCTGAGGAGCAGAGACGAAAGCCAGGACTCTTTCTTGTGGTTTCAGAGTATTTGCCATACTATCCTTCATCCCCACTTTCTGCCTTATCTCCGCAGCCTGGAAGGCAGGCAGAAAGCAGGCCTGGCCCTCCCACCCTCCCAGTAAACACAACCACATTGCTCGGAGGAGCTCAGCCTCAGCTAGGAGCCCAGCCACCACGCCCCGGGCCTCCCCTTCCAGGCACAGAGAAACCCGAGCTCGCAAAGACACCAGTGCTGCGCTCGTTCCCAAAGAGGGAGCATGTCCCCCAATCAAGATCAGATCCTCCTCTGACGGTGTGACGAGGTTCAAGCACCCTCCAGAAGAAACCAGGGTCTTCCTTCCCTTCCCTTCATTCGAGGGCCAGGCTGCTGGTGATTTCTCTCCTCTCTGTACTGACGCTGGCTCTGAGGTCCGCCCGAGAGCCCTCTATCCATCAGGAAGGGAAGAGTCGGAGTAGTAGGGAGAGGCAGCCCCAGCACCTCCGAGGAACACAGCCCCCTCCCTCACACGGCTGGCCAATAATCACTGGGGCTCAAACCCAAATTTCTAACTCAGGGCTAAGACCACTGCACTCCACACTTTTGGTGGCCCGAGGAGTAGCCACCAAAATTTTGGATTTCTGTGTCACAGAGTCAGAGAGACGCAGAAGGATTAGTGTGTCCTACAAATATTTATTGAGAGGCCACTCTGTGCCAGGCTTTGTGCTGGGTGCCAGAGATAGAACAATGGTCAAGAAGAAAAACCACAATTCCCTCTCCCACACAGTTCCGGGGGTGGGGGGCGCGGAGGCGGTGCATGGAGAGGAGAGGAAAGGATCCGTGAAAGCGAAGGAAGTACAAGCGGGGAAGGGAGGGATGAGAGAAGAGAAGGCAGTAAAGCCAACAGGGATCCATGCAGCAAGAGAGGAGGAGGCGGGCGGAGGCCGGGAGCAACCCGTGCAGGAGGGAGGCCCTGGTGGGGGAGGGCACAGGGAGGCCAGAGACCAGCTACTGGCTCCCATCCAGAGGCATCTGCCCACAGCTCATATTTTTCTGGCCAGTGACAGCTAAATGAAGAGAAAGCTAACTTTACAACCGCCCACTTCACACATAATGAATATGAATGGGCATCCCGGAGCCTGTTCCCTGGGATTCTCTGTGAGCTGATGGCTTCTCCCACCGCTGGGCCATCCCAGCCGGCCTGTCCCCTGGCTGGGACACAGGCAGCCCTTCCGCCTGCTTCCCATTAGCCATCCTCCCATCCTCCCCTCCTCCTCCACACCCTAGGTGTCTCGCCCCTGAGACACAGCCCCCCGCACCCTGGTCTTCAGATGCCCCTGCCCCCAGCCTCACTCCAGAGGTGACCTCAGCTCTCGGCCTAGGCCCCAGGCCAGGCTGGGGGCTATGCTCACCCCTTCTGGAAAAGGAAAGGGGCAGCGGCCCCACCTGGAATCCCAGATTTAGGAGAGTTGCTAGGCTCAATGTCCCTTTGCTCAGGCTCCTCTCTGCCCCAGTGAGGCCCACCCAGAGAAGCCCTACATCCCGGTGCTGGCAGGGACGCGGACCCCAAGCCCAGAGCACAGAGCCCTCTCTAGCGGGCCCTTCGGTCCAGGCTTCTGGTCTCAGTCGGCCATGAGGAAATGCTTCTCGTTAGAGGCATTCAGTCTTCCTTCCCCACCTTCCCCCAAGCATTTACACATCAACTTGAATTACAGCCCTTAAGTGCAGACCTTCTGCAGCCCCAGACAGGACCCGAGCTGGCCTCCGGGGAGCCGGGCATCCCGTTATCAGGCAGAGGGAGCCCTCGCCTCACCCTTGCCGTTCTCCCCAGGGGCAATGCTCTCAGGGCCCCCACCCAGTCTCTTGTCCGGGGCTCTGGCTGGGGCCGGTGGAGCCCGGGCGGCCCCACGGACACGTGTCTCGGGGTCCACCTTGTTACTGCTCTCGCTTGCTGTTGGAGCCACCTGTCTGCCGACTGACGGCTCATCAAGGAAAGGGAGCGCGGTGTCTGTTCACCTGGACGCCCGGAGCACCTGGAAGGAGGCCTGGCCCAGAGAAGATGCCTTCAAGGGAGGACGACAGGGTGGCTCGGGGGATGGCTGACTCGTGAAAGCCTTCTGTATACAGAGCATTGAACTTAGGAGGAGGGACAGGCGGAGACCTGGTTGGCCCTTGAAGCAGGGGCGGCGGGGGGGGGGTGGTGGGGGAGGGTTCGGGGGTGTCCCTTTTCCAGGAGATTCAGGAAGTGGAAGCAAATTCAGAGCGGGCTAGAGTTGGAAGGGCCCTTAGCAGGACTACAGATAGCTGTCACTTAAGAGCCGTGCTGTCCCCCCGTCGGCCAGGCGCGGAGGCCCATTATCCATGATCTTATTCAGCCCTCGTGATCTTTTATTATTAAAGGGATTTTTACAGATAAGCCGACTGAGAGTCGAGCTTCCTGAGCTCCAGGTCCTCTGCAGCCTGAGGCTGACCGTGCCAGGTGACAAGGAAGTGAATGGCCCAGCCGCTGTTCCGAGCAGTGCGCTCAGGGGAAGGCAGACAGCAGCCAGCCCCCCGGGAGAGGAGCCCGAAAGGAACGCTGAGGCAGCCACACGCGAGGCCTCCGGGACCCGGGAGAGAAAAAAGCCCTCGGCTCAGGCAGAGGAGGAAGGTAGTAGCGACAGTCCCCAAACTACCCTGACGAGGGCACATTTGGGGCACATGAGAAGCCAGGGCATGGCCTAGCGGACATCTGCCAAGAATCCTCTTGCCAAGGACCATGCTTGAGCAAATACTAAGTACTAAGGGGAATAAAAGAGCAAATGAATGCACTGGTGGTAAGTGCCAGGGAATCAAGATGATTAATTAAAGAATGGGGGGGCGGGGGGGGGCCATCGACACACACACTTTGCAGAGACCTCGGTTCCTAGCCAGGCTCTGGCTCTCATTATTTCGTGACCGTGGGCAAGTTCTTTACCCTTTCTGGGCCAGTTTCTCATGTAATGCTGGTACCTTTCAGGGTTATTGGAAGCAATAAGACATTATATACAAAGTGCTCAGAGTAGCGGCCGGCACCCAGCAAGCACTGAACACTGGCTGGCTCCCGTGTGGGGACCGAGCTTTCAAGAAGCATGGGGACCGGGCCTGGTACCTACGTGGCACCTAGTAAGTGGTAACGCTTTTCATTTCTTTTTTAAAGATTTTATGTATTTATTTGAGCGAGAGAGTGTAAGAGAGACGTAAGACCCCATACACGTGGCCTACAGGTAAGATAAGGGACCTTCAAGTAATTCGGAAGAGAGCAGTCCTATCCTGTCACCTGCACCAGAAGCAGAACCTCGAGATGGAAGCAGGTGGACGCAATGCATCCAGGGATCGGAGGCCAGGTGCAGGCTCCGGGAGGCCTCAAACTGACGCCCACCACAGAGAATCCCCTTAACTCTGCCCCAGCAGTGTGGGCCCCTGGGCCCCCTCAGCACAGACCTGCCCACCGTGAAGCTAACTGCTTCCCCAGGCTCTGGGCACAGAGGTTTCCTCTCAGCCCCAACCCCCTGCCTTCGTGAGGGCCCGGAGCGGCTGACCCCCCTCTGACCCAGGCCCTCCCTCGCTAGCACTGCGACGGGTTTCGGGGAGGCCCCCCAGAAGCGTGATCCAGAGACGCCTGGGGCTTCCACTGCAAGTACCTCAAACCCAGGCGTGCAGGACCCCTTGTCACCCCGCAGCCCGGGGCCCTGGAGCTGGGCGGATGCGATTCCAGACTGACGTGGGGAAAAGCCAGTCTGACTAAGTGCCAACTCCCCGTTTCCCCCTCAGGTGGGAAAGGCAGGCAGCCTGGCAGGGAACCGTGGGTGACACATCAATGCTGGCAGGAAAAGCCACTTTCTGGACGGGAGGAGATAGATATTCAGGGGCCATGTTTCCTGCAGACACGGCAATGGGGATTGGTTTTGCTTCCTTTTAATGTAAACAGAATGCACAAACACGTTAAAAACCCCAACATGACACAAGAGAATACACAGAGATTTATATATAGGTATTTACAGACCCTCGCAAACCAAGAGGAGAAGTGGCACCTCTGGTTAAGGGAGGCTTCTCTTCCTAACCCCTAACCCTGTCCCAAATCAAAGCACTGAGGCAGTTGGAGGAGCCTCTGCAATCGCTTCTGGATGAAACGTAGCAGGAGACTGGAATGACATCAGAAACCCCCCAAAATAAGACCCAGATTCTGATTTCGTGGCCCTGGCCCGCATCCTAAGTCCTCCTCCTCGGCAGGCTTACATGCCAAGCGTTTGTGTGTCTTGGGAAGAGTCGGCGTGACCCCTGCAATCCAGCTGCAATGGCTTCCCAGTTCACCCCAGCTTTTCTCAGCCTTGGGCTGAAGGAGAAATGAGCCGCAACCAGCCATGTCCAAGAGAAGAGGGTGCGGAGGAGTGAAGGAAGAGAGGATCCCAAGCAGAGAGCAGATTGCACTCGGAGCAGGACGCTGGGAATCAATGAGGGGCCGAATCCGGCCTCCCCCAGCAGCCCAGCGCCGCCTGGGGAGGGCATGGAGCGGCTATGCTGCCACCTGGAGGGAGGTCAGAGCACTGCAGCCACGGACGGGGACGGCCGCTGGGCACCTCCGGGCCACCCCTTCTTCCTTGTCAGTCCCCTGCCCAGGAGCCTCACTGCAGCAGCTCCTCCCAAGAAATGGGCTTGGAGAAGACCTCCCTTTCTAACCAGAGGTCATAGTTCATCTGGAAGTCCTCAGGGAGGTCCACCCGCTGGCCCAGGACGCTCTGCAGGCAGTTGTCCACAGGCAGGAAGTCCGGGTTGCTGTGGGCCCGGTCGTACCGCCGGGCGTTGAAGCGTTCAATATTGGCACGGAGGGCACACTCCTCTGCCTGGAAGTCCCAAGGCCGGGCATCGAGATCTGGGACGAAGCAGGAAGACACGTTTAGGGGCCAGGCCCTCGTGGCAGCTCCCCCTGGGGTCACTGAAGCTCGGGGCCAGGTGCACCCTGGCTTGAAATGCTATCAGCCCGGAGCAGAAGACCTCCAGTCCCCATTCTCAGGAAGACTGACAGGACTTTTTACTTCGATACAAAAGAAAATCAGATCAAAAGAAAGATCAGGTCCAGAGAGAAAGAGGCCACGTTGCAGTTTGTGGGAACCCAGCTAGGGAGAGCCACGGGAACGACACGCTCTCTGAAAGTCCCATTCTCCCTGGCTCTCTGGGATGGACAGCAGGAAGCTGCAGATCCCCTCATTTGCTCATTCTCTCAGTTCCCTGAACAGGGCCTCGGGGCCACTCTGGCTCCCCACAAATTCACAGGACCCTGGGGCACCCATGCAGTCACCTGGCCGTGGGGCCGTGGGCTAGGCACCGGAATGGCGTGGCAGCACGCTCGGGAAAGCCCGGGAAGAGCCCGCTCCGCCTGGAGGCTGGGGCAGCCGCCCAGACGGGAAGCACAACATACGGGATACCCAACAGCTACAGGCACGAGGGAGGAACCCTGCTGGGAGCAATGACGTGGGGGCCAACAGGGCTGATGGGCCAGGAGCCCCCGGCGGGATGCGGGCTGAGCAGGAGGGGAAGCGGTGCTGCGCCAGCCTCACATGCCTTAAGAGTTTGGCTCAAATTCTAAGGGAAATCAGAAGTTAATGAAGCATTTTACTCAAGGAGTTAGCACCACAGGATCTGCTTTTTAAAAAGATTGCTGGGGCTCAGTTTGAGGCACTGACAGAGGGGGAAAAAAGGAGGGCAAGGAAGCCATCGGGAGTCTGGGAGAATTTCAGCGGTCAGAACTGAGGCAGTGATTACGGGGAGAGAAAAGACGGGCAGGTGTCTCGTCACAGTTTCTGGAAAAGGAACTCCCTCGGGGGGACAGAGGAGTGGGGGGCGATCCCATGCACCAATCCCAGGCAGTGTCTCAACGTCCCCTCTGGAGCTCCCATCCGGATGCCAGAGAAGCGGGCACAGGACTCCGCGGGTTCCTCGGAGGGCAGGGCGTCCCCCCGCCGCGCGCCGGAGCCTTACCGTTGCCGTACGCCCAGTCGTCGTTGAGCCGGTGCCGCACCTTCTGGTAGATGGCGGACATGGTCTTCATGTTGCTCTTCCGCCATTGCCGTCCCAGGTACTTGGTTTGCACCTTGAGCAGCTTGAGCACGTACAGCTGCATCATGGCCTGCTTCACCTTGAGGGCCCGCTTCAGGATGGGGGCCGACTTGAACACCACCAGCATCTGGGAAGGGCACGGCACCACCACCCCTGCTCACCCCTTCTGGGCTCACAGGCAGGGGAACCGACCTCCTCTGTCTCCCCAGACTGGGGGGCTCCCGGGACACGGACTCCCACCGCTAAAATCGTGGTCATCCCTCTCACCACGAACGCTCCTACGTGCACGCGTGTAAAATTTCCAAGGATTCACGACCTCCCCACCCCAAAGGCAACCTGACTCAGGGTTAAGGGAGATTCCCAAAATCCTGGTTGTGTTAGCACTGGAGATTAAGACAACATGGAAAAGGGCACCTGGGTGGCTCAGTGAGTTAAAGCCTCTGCCTTCGGCTCAGGTCATGATCTCAGGGTCCTGGGATCGAGCCCCACATCGGGCTCTCTGCTCAGCAGGGAGCCTGCTTCCCCCTCTCTCTCTGCCTGCCTCTCTGCCTACTTGTGATCTGTCAAATAAATATATAAAACCTTAAAAAAAAAAAAAGAAGAGGACATGAAAAAATCCCTTCTCTATGTGTCCACTGGCTTCAGAGCATGACTGCGCCTCTTCTAGCTTCCAATTCAACTCAGCGAGGAAGCAGGAATGAGCCGTTATATGCAAGGATGCCTGTAGCCTGTAGCCATAGGCGAATCCAGTGAGAAGGATGTAGGGGCAGCAGCAAGCCCACCCCGGGGACACCCTGGGAGGGGACAGCACGGGGTGTGGCCCTCTGCCTTGACTTGCAAGTTGTGTGCCTGCTGACTGCACTAGCTCACCATGGTCCTCGAGTGCTTCCATTTTGTCAGCTTGTTCAAGATCCGAAGCAGATTGATACAGGAGAAGAGGTTCCTCCAGCAAAACTGGTTGTTGTCACCCGCCTCCTGCAGGGGGAACCCAGAACAGTCACAACGCTCAGGGCTGCAGGGCGTCCAGCAGTGGCCAAGGCCCATAGGCCTCTCTCGGACCTGCCGGGCCTTCTTCTCCTCAGCCCAGGAGGACTGCCATCCCAGAGCTTGGCAAGGGTATGGGGGCTCCCTAGAGTTTTTCTGCAGGAAACGTGGAGCATGATTTCAGGGACTGCGCCCTTAGCCCCCATACGTGGGGCCCCTGCGCCCAGGCTCCCTCAGAGCTGCGCCCCACAGAGATGCAGTGTGGGAGACGGAAGCCACCCGGCCAGGCGAGCTCTGGGTCTACAGCCACGCTCCTGACCAACTACTCCCTATATGCACACCTTTCCCCTTGGCACTCCCTCCTCCAGCCCTTCTATGGCCGCGCTCAACAGTGACCTTGCGCTTGTGAACACCTCCATCCGGGTCGGGGGAGGCGGGCCCTCCACCACCACCCCGCACGCCACAGGGACAGCTGGGGGCGCGCACGGCCGCTCACCAGACTCTCAGCGGTCAGCTCCGGCAGCTCGTGCACCACGCAGTGGGGGTAATCCAGGACGGAAATGCTGCAAAGAGCAAGGACGCCCATCCTGAGCAGAGGCCGGGGGCTGGTGAAGCAGCTATGACAGGGCTGGCTCCTGGCCTCCCTCCCTCACTTGGGCGTGGAAGCAGAACTCTGCCTTATCTATATCCCCCTTGGTTCCCCCAGTCAGAGGAGGATGAAATCCCTGCTACCAGAGAACCTGTAGGGCCCCTCTATGGCCAGAGACCAGCCGGCCATCTTGTAGGGTCCAGACACCCTGCTTTCCCCAAAGCGATGAGCTTCGGGCCTGGGGAAGGGGAAGATTTCTCAAGGCAATTGATGTCCACCAGGCCCCTCGTGGAGAGAGTGTCTGGCCGAGAGCTCACCCTGCGGCGCTCCAACAAATACTGCTGGCCGCAGGGGAGGGGGCGGGGGTAAGAGCAGACAGGGCCTCACGGTGCAGGGGCAGAGCCCCTCAGAGAGCAGGAGGCCCAGTCTCCTCAAAAAAGCACCCAACAATGAGAACAGTATGGGAGCCCAGGATGAGAAGCTCCTACCCAGGCACAGATTGAGTCTCCTGTCCCTAGAATAGCTAGCCTCAGACTTGACACACTGGCCCTCTCCACAGCAGGGACCGTGTCTCATTCACCTTCGCGTCCTGAGGCCTGGCGGAGTGCTGCCTTGTAGGGGCTGAACGGGCTTAGGACGCGAGGCCAGCAGGGAGCCCCGCCATCTGGCCGTACCCACCCCTTCCTGCTCCCTCATCCTTGTCACCTGTTCTTGGCGGTGATGTAGGACATGATGTTCTGATTGAAGAACTTGAGGATCAAAGGGATGCAGTTGGCAAACACCAGGTGTTGGGCCATATATTCGAACTGAAACCAACAGACAAAAATAAGCATGCCGTACGGAACCTCAGCCTCCTTCCTCCAATGATACAAGGCCCTGGTCAGAGGACTGTGTCTTAAAACGTTCACGCAGAGCTCGAGGGGGACTGAAGGTCAAGGCCTGGGCTCTTGGGGCTGGAGGAGCAGTGCTGTGTGAGGCCCTGGCCCGGCGAGCCAGAAGGAAGGCCCGGCAGGTACCTGGTAGACGTGGTTCAACTTAAAATGCTTGAGCAGCAACAGCAGGACAGCAGAAATGGCCTTAACGATGACCTCTTTGTGGCGGTTCACATCCACCCCCAGCTTCATGCTCTGCAACACCGTGGTGCTGGAAACACAATACCCAGGTGAGCCACCAGCGCGAACGGCACAGCCTTTCCAGGGGCTCAGAGGAGACGGGGATTCCTGAGCCCTCCCTGGGCAGGGCACCCCCCCCCGGCACCCCCATGAACATCCCTGAGATCAGGCCCCGGGGCTCCTCTCGCACCTTGCAAGCAATCCAGCTCAGCACAATTTATCTCCTGCGAGGCCACACACACATTCTTAGCCTGTTTCCCTGATTTCCTCGCAAAATGAACTTCTCCTTTTCAAGTTCTTCCTAAGCTTTTGCTACCATATGAACTTAAGTCCCTCCGAGTGTATTCTGTGGACTAGTACACTGAAACGTTTCATACTCTGGAGAAAAATGGGCTTTGGAGTCAGATAAATTGAAGAAGCACTGAGTTAAATCGTTTCTTAATTCAGGGCTTCTCACTGCAAATCTCTGTAAACGGAGATTTAGTGTTGACTCAGGAACCCTTCCTCCGAGGACCATCTCGATGGCCTAGTGTTCTGGGACACTCCCTTTGGCATCAGGCGGTCCCCGCCTCCGCCTCACCTGGCCGTCACCGCCAGACTCAAGGGGCCCAGGCCCCAGGGAGCTGGGCGCGCTGGGAGGCTGGTGGGAGATCAAAGCCCAGGTCCTTCTCAAAGCAGAAAATGGTCTTGGTTTGTACTCTCACATCAAAGCGATGCGGTCAGTGCCCCAGAGAAAAAGAGCGCCGGAGGGCCTCACTAGCGCCCTGAGACACCCACAGGTACTTTGCACGCCACATCACCGGTGACTAGAAAGAACCCGCACCCCGCTCGGGTTCCACTGCTGGCTGGTGAAGTGTCCAGAAGCTAAACCTACAGGTCCTGGCGGTCCTGCTCACACAGCTTTCGAGGGAGGGTTTCGGGAAATGTCGAACGCAGCCTGATTCGTCTTACAGAGGAGGAAACGACTTCTCCCCAGCTCACTCGGCAGCAGAATCCACACCAGAACCCGGGCCCGCCACACTAAGCCACTTCCCCAACCAGTGGAACTAAATATTTAATCCGATAGCGTCTTTCTTCTGAGCCAGGAATACCCTAACCTACAGAGAAAGTGAGCCAGGGAGACAGACAACCTAGCAAGACTGGGGCTGAGAGGAAAACACTTCCCTTTCCCGTCCACCCTGTGGCCCCCGACCCGCGCCGCTCACGGGAACGCCACTCACGGCATCTCCTCAGGCAGGACATCCGCTAGGATGTTGATCGAGTCCGTTTTGGCCTTCGAGGTGGGGGCCGCGGCCAGCAGGATCTTCAGCAGCGCGATCTGCGGAGAGGCAGACCTGAGCCCCGAGAGCGCGGCCGGGCGCCAGGAAGGGCCGAGGGGGCCGAGCACTCCCGAGAGGAGCCAGCAGCCCAGGGCGGGAGCACTCACCATGTACTGAGGCAGGCTGGGAAGCAAGCCCTGGTAGAGGGTTTCCGCAGGTACCTGCTCCACTTCCTCTTCTCCCTTTGAACACAACAGGTACCAATGTAGACCCCCAGTCCCGGCTGGTCTCCTGAGCCAGCCTCTGGGTGGAGCATCTGTAGGCAGCGACGTTGTAACGTAAATAATGACGGCAAATGCTGAATCACACGTGCGAGGCACTTTACCTGTAGTAACTCGTTTACGCCTTACTACAGCTCTGTGAAAGAAGTACTAGTACTATTCCCGTTCTAAGGCGAGCAAACTAAGGCACGGCGAGATCCAGTAACTTGCCTGAGTGGCCACCTACTGCGTGGGGGAGCGGGGAGTCAGAAGCACGTCACAGGCTCAGAGTCGGGGCTCGGGACCCCCACACCAGACGCAAGCCACCCCTGCGGTGGGAGCGAGACTGGGAGCTCTGAGGGCAGGACCTGGGGCAGCTCTGCGGACTCACCCCTGAGAGGGGAGAGCGAAGGTACTCCTCCTCCATCTGCGCCTGGACCTCTGCAATCGACGTGTACTTGTGCTGGAGAGAGCAAACACACACCTCTCATTCTCCGCCCGAAGCCCCACACCCGCGCTAAGACCCCACTCCATTTTCTTCCAACGCAACCTTCGCAAAGAGGGCTAAGTCACCACAAAGATCCCTAACTCAAATCCTGAAATAGTTTTCTAAGTGGGCACGTATTTCTTAAACTCAGTCTAAAAAGCACACAATAGATTAGAAAAACAAAACAAAACAAAAACCCAACAACAACAACAAAAAAGATTAGGAAAAAAACAAGGAAGAAGGGGCTTTCAGATAACTATAGAGCCAGGAGAAAACTATTAGAGGGAGAGTCAAGGATTTAGAAAAGCCTAGCGGCACAGGGCCTACTTAGCCTACTAATACTACCAATCTCAACAATACATTTCAAAAAGACATACCAACATTTCCACTCCTGACACGTCGTCAGGGGAGGCCCCTCCCTCTTGATGTTTCCTCCCACAGGGAGGGATATGCACGTGTAAAACCCCCGCTCTCGCCTGTCCCCTTCCGCACACTCCCTCCTCCCTCTGCCAACTGGTGAGTATCCGGGGAGGAACAGGACTTTGAGCCCAGCCACCTTCTCTTTTCTCTTTAGAAAAAAGAAAAGCCTCTATTCTCTTCTGCTCCTCAACCAGGCTTAGCAGGGTTCCGGCACGGCCTGGCCTTGGGTAATGAGCCTGCCTAATTCTGGAAGGAAAGCATTAGGGTGCATATCGTGGCTGTGTTCTTAGGACTCACCATCCAGTCGCTCTGTCAGCAATAAAGCTGCTGCTTCGCTCTCCATCTGTCTACTCCTCTATCTCAACTGCCTTAGAACTTGACTCAGAAAAGGGAGGGCGATTTATTGGGCCCTTTAAAACTCCAACTGTCAGGTACTATCTCTAATAAACTCCCAGTTAAGTCCCCCCAAAAACTCAGCTAAAATAAAGAAAACACACAAAGCGCTATATTAAAGGGTATTGCCACAGTCCTCCCCAGGTTCCTTCAGGCAGACAAGTCTTAAAAAGGTTTCTCCCAATGGACTGCTCTCGCTTTACTCGCTTGGGACCAAAGTAGGTCAAAAGCTCATTCAAAGCCACCTACCTGTTTCAGAGTCTTGATGCTTTCGTGGATTGGCCTGGGCAGCCCCACTACTGTGTTCGTGTCACTGGAGAATAAAGAAAACCCTGTGTTAAGCCTAGACGGCAATTTGCCTCGATCCCTAAACACCAAAGGCCAGGAGAAAGAACTCCCGTTACTAACCTTTCTTTAAAAGGAAGTCAGATCACACTCACCTGCCTAGAGTGTAACCTATAAACTTGCTGCGGCTGGACTCGAGGAACATCTCAATGTCTTTCTCTCTGACAAAGAGAAAGAACAAGGTTTTTATCAAATGTTATCTCAAGGTGTCATGGTCAATAAAACATAGAATGCACAGAAATTGTGAAGCCAGAAAAAAAGGGCTCCCATCATTTTTCTTTTTTAGGGGGAAAAAAAAGAAAAGAAAAAAAAAAAGAATGAACAAATGAACTAAAAGAATGAACAAATGCTTTATAATGCTGTTGGATCGACAACCTGAAAATATATTATGTATAACTAGTTTACCTGTAAAATTAAGGTGCTGCATCAAACTGAAAAGCACACTTGATTCAGCTTACAAGACTGCCTGTCAAAAGAATTTCTCAAATATCTAAAGTTACTACAACCATTCACCTATCAACTATGGCTATTTTCATAGGTGTCCTGGGTCCGTCTTAAACAACTGGCACATCTTGCGTTCCTGATGACTAGCTCTACGCTGCTATCACAGATCACTGAAAACTGGGGTTTCAGATCAAGAAACTGACTTCTGTATCCTTTTACATGTCCACCTATCCCTTAAGTTGGTGCCCTTTCTTTTTTTTTTTTAAGATTTTATTTACTGATTTGAGAGAGTGAGGAGCAAGAGAGCACAGGCAGGGGGAGGGGCAGAGGGAGAAGGCGGCTCCCCGCTGAGCAAGGAGCCTGATGCCCCGAGGACTCCGGAATCAGGACCCGAGCCAAAGGCAGATGCTTAACTGACTGAGCCACCCAGGCGCCCCTAGTTGACGCCTTTTCAAACAGGTATCATTTTTATATACCCAGGCACCTTCCCACCTATTGATTCGTGCACACACATCTCAAACACCATAATGATGATTCTAAAACCTCTTCCTTAATCTTTAATTTTTCTGTTAAAAACCACACACAAGGGGTGCCTGGGTGGCTCAGTCGTTGAGCATCTGCCTTTGGTTCCGGTCCTGATCCCAGAGTCCTGGGATCGAGCCCCACATCGGGCTCTTTGCTCGGCAGGAAGCCTGCTTCCCTCTCTCCCACTCCCTCTGCTTGTGTTCCCTCTCTCGCTGTCTCTTTCTCTCTGTCAAATAAATAAATAAATAAATAATCTTAAAAAAAAAAAAAAAACCCACATACAACCCCAGGGTGAGTGGAGATGGGTTCAATTAAAAGTCCTGGTTTTCATTTTTCCTAATCCCCCTTCATTAGTATGGCTAACCAGGAGCTAACTCACGTTACTGACTCAAGAGCCACACACGGGTTTCTCTGAGCAAGGCCGGCGCCCTGAGAAGTCTGGGCCAACACAGGGTACTTTAAGAGAGCTTCATCCCAGAGCCAAGGTCAGCCTGGCCCTGCAGACGACCTCCCGTGGTGACTCGGGCCAGGTGCCAGGCCAGGGGTGGGAGGCCTCCGGTTTCAGGAGCCAGGGGTGTGGCGGGCGTCTGAGCCTCACCTGACCTTGGGCGCCCACGGAAGCCCCTTCGGGCAGGTGAGCCTGTCCGTCTGAGGGTGCTGTAACGGCGGAGGCATCACTTCATCCCGCTCCAGGGGGAACGTCTCCCCCTCCAGACTGTTGTCATCATCATTCTCCTCCTCTTCTTCCCGAGAGTCATCAGCCTTGTAGGGGTCCCGCTCGTTGAAGGCATCCAAGTTGTCCTGTTTTATCAGCGCCTGAAAAGAGAGGGACGGGGAATCAGCCAAGCGCCAACCGAGCAACCATCAAGGGCAAGGAGGCCGGAGAGGCCGTAATACAGACAGGTGGTAGGCGGGGCCAAGCGCAGGGGAAAAACCTGACAGACAGGAAGTCGAGGCTGGGCCCAACGACAAAGCCTTTCTTGCCCCAGTGCCTCAAAGGTGCCACGCTGTGAGTACCCACCATCGACCGGACCCGGGGCTAGAGACACAGTGTCCCCGGCCCGGAGGCCTTCATTTGGACGAGCAGGTCAGAAAGGGTTTCCAACAATGCCACACACCCAGGGAGCATGCTGCCATGCGCGGTGCACCTCGAGACCCTCAGGACTCACAGGGGACACCCGTCGCCCTCACCTTGTGCTCCCGACGGCCCCGCTTCTGCTGCTGCTCGATCAGGTCCGAGGCCGACGCCGGCGGAGAGGCAGCCCTCATGTTGCGGATCACCTTGATGCTGTCCTCGGGCAGCGGGGGGAGGCCCAGGATGGTGCGCTTCTCGGCCTTCATGCCCTGGAGCTCCTCAAAGCCGCCCAGGGTGCACTGCATTGTGAGCGAGGGGCGGGGCCGGGCTCAACACCTCGAGTGGGTCCCCGCACCCGGTGGGACAGCACGGCCTGCACCCATCTCTGAACGAGGGACTAAACCCACTCACACGAGGATCCAGCAACGCCAACGCGGGAGCAGAGAAAACAGACCAAGGGAAGGAGAGGGAAGGAGACATGCGGGCTGACTGAGCTAGTGGGCGCGCTTTGCTCTGTACGATACACTCATCGTAACGACAAGGCAGACTGAAGAGCCTACTCCTTCAGGTTCCTAGAAAAGTCTGTGAGACTCCCATGCTTCAAAGGCTGTACATGCCAGTCTTTCAAATTGGGGATACACGGTTACATATGCCAAAAAACAAAAAAACAGGCTTCCTCTCATCATGCCCCTAGAAGCCACACCCTCAGTGGTATTCAGCTTTTGTCTCCGGCTTCAGTGAGGCTTTGAGAGGAACCTAGAGGATGTCTGACCAGATAAAATGCGCACACCACTGCAGGGGCCCTAAACTCACTGAGCCCGGAGCCGGCCTGCTCTGGGAGGAGGAAGCGCGCCCCAGGGGGAAGGAGGAATCCCACCGCAGCTCCGCCGGGTGGACAAGGCCGCTGGGGGCGGCTACCGACGGCGGCCCTCAAGCCAAGGGTGCTGGCCGTTCCTTCCCCAGCCAGAAACAGGCCCTACGCCACCCTGAGGAAGATGGCACTAGCACAAGGCTCGCTCTCGCTTCCTTCCCGTGACCTCTGACTGAGGGGACGCAGTCCCACCAGCTCCAGTTCTGCCTCCGACCACGTTCTTCACTCCAGGCTCGGAAGCAGCCCGTCTGGGGAGAAGGCGCCTTGTGACTAGTGAGCAGCCTACCGGAGTCAGGGAGCCGACAACCTATTCTGACCCGAGGGCCAAGCCCTCTTTGGCTACAGTGAGGCCACAGTGCTGTTTTGTTTTGTTTCAAACCCAAGTTGATAGTTTAGTTATGTATCAATTTATAGATAGTTTTTCACATAATCGAACGTTTAAAAGAATACACAGTGAAAAGTCTCTCTCCTGCCCTGACCCCTAGTGCTGAGTTCCCCTTCAAGGAGGTACTCACCAACACTGTCTTCCAGAGCAGCAAGAGAACTTTCTTCATGGGGAAGTGAGGGGCATGGCCGCTGCAGAATTTGGTCACCATCCCAAACAGCATGATGGCAAATGGCTCGTTGTTGTACAGAGGGGAGCCTAGAGGCCACGCAGAGGGATCAGGACCACCAGCAGGAACAGGACCCTCCCAAAGGCCAGCAGCCTCGGCTCCCAGGCAGGGCCCCAACACCCCAGGATCTCCAGGGCCCTACCCAGCTCAGCCCTGAAGGTCTGTCGCATGGTCCTCCACTCAGCCTTATCACCCTCACACTCCTGATGAACAGTCTCCACAATCAGGTACATGATGTTAAGCAGGACCCTGGGAACAAGAGCCAGCTCGTGACGGTGCAGAATGGGGAAGCAAGGGAGCGTCCCCGCTTCTCCACGGTCCAGCTGACACGAGGAAAGCATGTGCACAGAGGCTCGTTTGGTGGCGGAGGGCTGCGACAGGGAGGAAACTGAGAGTCCCACAGAATGCCCCCTGGGGTGCCCTTTCTTGCCCTCTGCTGTTAAGGGCGTGACCAGATCTTACTCTGCTTTGCACTCTGGCACCGAGCTAAGTGTTTATCCAAGCAGGTACTTCATCAGTGGTTGGTGAGTGGATAAATAAGAACAAGAACGGCCCAAAGCATTTCTGGCCCTAAGCTCCCCTGGAACAAGAAGAGCTCAGAGGTGGGAGGGAGCTGTGAAGTAGGTGCCGGATCACACAAAGCGGCGCAGGGTCAAAACGAGAGCAAGCAAATGCTACCGTGACGGAGCGGAAACCGGGAGCCAGGGGGCAGTGCCCAGGGACCTGACCACAGTGGGGAACGCCATGAACCCCCGCTCTGAAAACTCCCAAACTCCCAGAGACAGATGCTAAGCCTCACAAAACGGGAAGGTGATCTCATTGCTCAGCAGCTGCTATTACTGCCTGTGCGGCCACAGGACATCATGAAGGGGACGGGCGGGGCGGGGGGGGGGGGGTCAGTCTGCGCACCAGAGGGTAGAGCCCAAGGAGCTGCGCCGCGCGCGCTCCACAAGCGCGGAGCACCACGCCACCAAGCTGTCGGCGGGTGGCAGTGTGGGCCCGAGGCCGCACGTCACTGGGGCTCTAGGAGGTGGCCTCACCCTGGATTTCCTGCCGGGGGCGCCCTCAGCCCAGAGCCCCACCGAGGGAGAGACCGCCGACCCCAGGACCCCGCAGGGCCCACTCAGGACACACGGAGATCGGCGAGCGCAGAAGCAGCGCACGCACAGCAAGGGTCCCTGAAGGCGCCCTCCGGCTCCTGGCTCTGATCTCATTCTCAGGGAGCCCAGGCCGGCAGCCCGCCTCACCTCAGATCTGTGCTGTCAGCCAGGGAGATGGCCGGCTTCCTCACGGCGCTGCTGCAGGCCGCACTGTTGCTGCAGGAGACATGTGGGAGTCAGGCCCTCCCCCAGGAAGGAAGACGAGGGCCACCCGGGAGGAGGTGAAACGCCACGGTAAGTGCTTCGACGGCACAAGAGGCCACAGTTCAACCCGACTGGTCAGAATAGAGCCCGGGACCACCTGTCGGCCCCACTGGCCCTTCTCAAAACCACTGCGTTCTGCCAGCTCTGACCCCTCAGCCCCTGCCTCCCCTTCCCGACCCCAGCTCCTCAGAAAAACTCACTCTATCTCCATGTTCAGAAGCTCCACCAACGCATTGAACGTGCCCACCTCCAGGAGCAGAAAGACGTTGTAGCGCATCCAGGACTGTACCTCGGCTTCTGAGCTACACTCTCCAAAGGTGCCTGCAAACACAGGGCACAGCTCGCCGAGGCCCTCCTGGGATCACACGGGACGACGTCACTGAGGGCGGCGCCAGGGTGCCTGGGGGCCCCGCTCAGTACCTTGGGCAACGTAGAGAATTGCTCGAGCCACCTTGAGTCTTTTCTCCCTGGCAGTGACTTCCAGACCATCCAGGAGCCTCATGGCATGGGTACGGTGCTGGTTGGTATCCAGCTCGGTCCATTGCTTATCTGTTACTGCGGGGCAAGAGACCAAGGGCACTTGAGCCCAGAAAAATCCTCACGATGGAATGAACCCAATGTTAACTCACCAATTTCAAGACTGCCACAAGGCCAGAAAACTCAGAGAGAGAAGTCACTCTCTAGGTAAGGTGGAAGGTCACATTGCTATTCTACAAATTTCCAGACTGAAACATTTGTGATGTTTGTGATGCACTTTTAATCACATAAAGCATTTCCCCCCGGTACTCACACTCCGAGAAGCCACCTCCAGGGCACCTGCAAGCCCCCCCTTAAAGGTCACACGGGGCCTGGCACAATCATGGTTCGGCAGGTTTCTTGGGCCAGTCCGGGATGACTCAAGTCACTCAGATGACCAAGAGAAGCCCTGCAGCTCTCAGGACTCAGGTCAAAGAAACCAAGAAATGCGGGGAATCATCTCACCATGGATCCGGAAGTCCTCCTCAAAGCATTTCCGATTCATCAGGAATTCTGGCCCTTCTGTGTAGCTGTAAAGCTCTATCAAGAACAAAGTCTCATCAGCTCCATGTCCTCGTGCCGCCGCAGGTCTCATCCGCAGCAGAACCTATAAGGCATTTGCCTCTAGGCCCCACTCACCCCCTCAGTCCCAGTGACTCCTGGACTATCCAGTTACTGAGGGGGTCTTAGTGCCCTGACGGGCACAATGGAGAGAGTGCTGACGCCCCTTGCAGCAGACAATCAGAACGCCCATAAGTCCAGGCCTTTCCAGTCCGGTGCCCATCAGTCTCACCATGCCACAGGAGGCGGACTGCCGCCATGGACCCGGCTCTCTCAATTGGCCGTGACCGCCTAACTAGAACCTGTACTATGGAGGCCTGAGCAGCAGCTCGGGCTAGCCTCACGTTACACGTGAGTAGCAGTGGCAGCAACACGTGTGCACAGCCGCAGGCACACTTGTTGGCAGGCCTGACGCACGACCTCCTGCTCCAGGAGAGACCACTGTCAAGAGGACAGTGTATGGCCCAGGAGCGCTACTGTCTGCGACTGGGCCACAGCCAACTGAGCGGACCACAGCAGAGGGGCTTCACCGAAGTAAAGGAAAAGCCAAAGTTAGGAGATACACAAAGCTTGAATCCCATAATTAACGTGTGTGTATACGTATACATATATATATATAGGTTCACACGAAAGGTATATATGTACATATATCACTAGGTAACCTAAGGAAAAATGACATTCAAATGACATCCAAAATGACAGTCACTCTTCCTCTTATTAAAGACCAAAACAGACCACAAAACAAAACAAAACCACCCAACTAATAAGAAGGTCTGTGCTTTACCCGAGAGCTCTGCAGCCCACTTGTCTGTGTCAGCATATTCAAACTCGAGATCTGGCGACTCGGAATAGCCCTGTGGAGGAGAGGAGACAGTAATGCAAAGGACCACAGTGAGTGTTTTCCGAAGGAGGAAATACATGTGCGTCCAGAGACACTGCTGTGTCGCAAGACGCCACTGCCTCCACTTTGCTGGGGTTTTATCACATTTTGTCTCCAGGGCTAGCTCAGGTTTCCCTATTAAGCCCTTGCAGAGCACCTTCTATTTTCCCGTAAGAGCACAACTTCTAATTATACACCAGCATGTGTATTGGTTTTGTGTGGGCCTCTCCACGAGACCGCAAGTCCCACTCCTTGAGAAGGAGAACTCTGCCCACTCTGCTCACCAGCGAGTCCACAGTGCCCAGCACGCTACCTCACCCGAATGAATGAATGAATGAAGAGTTTAGAATCAAATAAATTCTTGTCAGATAAATGAACACAGAGCTTCTAAGTGTTCTGGGCTGTGCATGACCCGTTCCACACGGTGCTAAGATTCCGGAAACCTCGCTTCCTTCTGCCTAGTAGTAGTAGGCCATAGCTCAGGACAAAATGAGTATTGACACTCTCAGCCTTCCTGCCCTTTTCTCAGATTTCAGTGAGAACTGACACACAGAGAAGACGACAGCCTAGCAGAATGGTTTCCCTCCCACACACAGGAGAGAACGTGACAAGGAGAATCCTTTCACTGTTGGGGATAGGTGATCCCCGAGAACACACCATCTTGAAAGCCTTGTGCTGGGAAGAGAGAAGCGGTGATGAAGTAGGTAAAGTCCTCAGGCTTAATTATAAGCTACTTGGGAAGACAAAGACCACCCACAAAATGACATAACAAACCCACAGACTCTGAAATGCATGAAGAACTCTACTTTGTCAGAGGAATCAGAGTGTACACTTCCACAAGTTACTGAGCTTCAGTTCATTTATGCAATGGGGATGACGAAAATCTATCTTGAAGGTTTTTAAGGTCTAATCAAAATTATGTAGCACACAGTGGGCTCTCATCAAGTGATGCCCTCCCTGTCCTCCAGGCATTGCTCAAGCTCCCAGCCTACTGATTCCAGCTATGCCCCCAAAGAGGAAAGAGGCACCAACATCTCTAAGAAAATAAACTGTAACATATCTCTTGGCTTAAATGTGTTCACTGGCTGGCCTTCCACACGTTCAGTCTATGTGGAAACTAAAGGGTAGAAGGAGAACTTTAAATGCATCAAACGGTATTTATTTGATCTTTCAAGACAACCTAGGAAAATTTTAAACTGTTTTTGAACCGTAACTCCTTTCCTGATAAGGGCGGATTCACCCCCCCCCCCCACCACCACTTTCATAACCCTCCATCACCCCCACGGGGCAAAGGCTCCTAAAAAGTCAGTTTCATTGCTTTTTCAAATAATTCACCTAAAGCTCAGTGCACCTCTGTTTTCGACTTGCCAAATTTTGACATGCTTTACCAGAGGTTTGCACTTGCCAACAAACTACAAAAGCTTGAGAGGAACTGATTTCACGTATCTTCAGCCTTTGGTATGACTTGGTATACTGCGTCTGGACAAGGAGGAATTCCCTCCCGGTAACAAGTGCCTTACTGCTGATCAGTCCCTGAGTTAATGTCTCTTGAAGGAGACCTCACAGTAAATACTCTGGGAACGTACTGATTAAGAAGCCCTACAATGCTGCTACGTGTGTGTCTTCATTCATGAAATCTACATTGGGAGGGAGTGGGAGGAATTCTTTAACTCAGGGTGAGGTGACTAGTCAGACTACGGTGTCTCCGGAACGAGAGGAACAGCCCACTAGCAAGAAAGGGAATGCTGAGCCCTAATGCCTGTTTACAATGTATATTTGTGATCGTTAACACTCAGGCATCCGGCTCACTAGGCACTGTGAAACTACGGCCTGGACTTGTACATAGCTAAGGTCAGACTAAATTGGGAATGTTACCCCGCCCCCTACTCTCAAAATCTCCCCTCGCGTAGTACTATTAGTGGTAATCAGCTCCGTCCGACTTCCAGCTCCCTTCCCTGCCCACACACACCGCCCACCGCACGACGCCGCGGAGTCCACAAAACCAGCCAGCAGAGATGATTAGGGGTCGGGGTGCAGCCGCCCGCCCCCTGGAGCGCACTCGGACTCCTCACTCCCGAACTGGGACGGGGGGCGGCTTCCCCAGGGACTGGGGCCTGGAGGCCGCACCCTCAGCCCTAGCCCCAGAGAAGCAAACGAGGAGTCGCTGGCCCCGGGAGGTTCTGGCGAACGACGGAGCTCGGGAATGGGACCCCGGCTTCACGCCGCCAGCCTCGGGGGTGCCTGCTTTGCTTTCTGCTCCTTTCGCTGTAAAATGACAACTCTCCCACCGGGCCCTGTCCAACCCTCTGGGAATCCCAGCTGGAACCCGAAAGCGGCCCCGGGCCTGGGTCCCCCACCGTCACCCGCCCGGTGCTATACTCGCCCCCCGAAGCTCCTGACCTCCGAGTCTTTACGTTGGTTGCGGTTGAACTCCCGGGCTTTACCCCCGGGCAGGAGGCCCCCGCCGGCTCGCGGGGCTCCGGGTGGAGGCTGCGCGGTTGCCGGTGGCGGAGGTGGCGGTGGCTGAGGCTGTTTGTTGTTCATGATCAGCGGGCCGGGCCCGCCGGCTGCCGGCTCCATCTTGGCTGCTCCACACCCCCGGCTTAATTCACGGACTCAGGCTGTGATGCAACTCTCGCGTGATTTCCTCCAGGAACGCTCCCTGGTCGCCATATTAGGTGTGGCGGCAAGTGCTGGAAGCCATCTTGGCTGCCCAACACCTCGCGAGATTGCCTCTGCCGGGACTCTTACCTTTCTCTGTCCTTTTGGATTTTACCCCTTTTCAGTACTTGTTTAGGTGCAGTTTGATCTGGGAGTACTCCCGTAGCTCCTTAGGTCAGTTTAGTTGCCCCACCTTACTTTAATATAGCTTTGCACTTGTCACTGTTAGAGCTCTGTTCAAAGCTTAGGGGATATAACAGTTAACACAATGGACACGATCCCAGCCTTCGCGGAGTTTACACTCACATGGGGGAGATATGCTAAGTAAATGGATAAGTTAAAACAATTAGAGCTGTGACAAGCATGCATTCATCATTCAAATGTCTCTGTGCTTCCAGGCAGCGCGATAGAATGGGAACAAATCAAGTTCCTGCGCTAATGGTACCTAACATAGTACCAAGTGGGAGAGAGACGGGATGAACGTTACGCTATTAGAGAAATAAGTGCCTTAAAATATATATATATATTTATATTATTTATAACATGTATTTATATTTATATAAATATATTTATATATATTATAATATATGTTATAATATTTATATATATATTTGTCAAATATATATATATTTGACAGAGAGAGATCACAAGTAGGCAGAGAGACAGGAAGTGGAGGGAAGCAGGCTCCCCGCTGAGCAGAGAGCCCAAGGCGGGGCTGGATCCCAGGACCCTCAGATCATGATCTGAGCTGAAGGCAGAAGCTTTAACCCACTGAGCCACCCAGGTATAAGTGCTGAGAAGAAACACAAGGAAGTGTAAGGGATTAGGAAGTGGCAGTGGTGATGGGACACATGGCTATGTTAGGTCGTATGCCCATGGTAGGCAAGCCTGAGAGTGCGATTTTAAGAGTTTCCAAGAAGTGAGAATCACGCAAAACGTCGTGGAGCAACGTAAGCAGAGGGACCAGAGGTCGATTGGCGGGTGAGTGCGCCAGGGAAAGAATAGTAGTGGGGAGAATATTAGTGCCTGTCTTATGGGGTTATTGTGAAGATCAAGTATGCTAATTGTGTAAAGGGTTTAGAATGGAACCAGTTACAGCAAACACTGTGTGTTATTCTTAATATCCCAGAGCCACAGACCATTATCCACAAGTCCAAAATTTAAAACAAGTTCTAAAAATCAAAAAGTTTTTCCCTGGGACGCCTGGGTGGCTCAGTTGGTTAGGTGTCTGCCTTCGGCGCTGGTCATGATCTTGGGGTCCTGGGATCGAGCCCTGCGTCGGGCTCCCTGCTCAGCGAGGAGCCTGCTTCTCCCTCTGCCTGCTGCTCCCCCTGTTCCTGTGCTCGTGCACGCTCTCTCTGCCAGATAAATCTTAGAAAAGTTTTTCCCTGAAGTCTGGCGCAAATCAATTTGGCAGTGAAACCTCATCCGAACTGATGGGAGGCCACTGATAGTCTTGATATCTTATTCTGTGAATCTTTAAATTGAAGAAATATCAACACATTTGATTATGGAATGCTGCCTCACACCCCCAACAGGTATTACATGATATCTGTGTATTCATGCGTTTCCTAAAAATCTCAAATACTCTCAACCTCAAAACACAGGGGTTTCAGAGAAGGGATTGTGGAGTTACATCTCATTATCATTCCTTTGCCAGAGACCGCAGGCGATAACCAGACAATGTGAGAAATCTCGCCCTCTGGTGGTTGCAGTGGAGAACCACACCACAGGAGGGCCTGGATGAAAGGGAAAAGCCCATCATCAGACTCATATCCCCTGGCCCACATTTCAGAAGAAAAATTCTTTTTAGAGGACATTTTGAAATGTCTTCAAGGGTTTCTGTATGGGCAGAGAAGATATCACTTCAGTCAAAAAAATTAATATTCAATTTACTAGAGTAACAAAAACATTACATAAGCTTTTTGAGGTTCGGTTTCTAGATCTCATTATATTTATAAATCTAGCAAATGTTAATTGCTCTAATTAAGGTAAATTTGAATATCCAATTTATAAACTTAGTCCTTTAAACATTTCTTATTGCATTTCCATATATATTATATTATATATTATAATCTGTATATTATATATATACATATATATACATACATAAATTCTATTTCCTTTCTGCAGTACTTTAATTATTTGGCAAACCAAATGCAAACAAAATACTATTAAAGGTTCCCTTAGTGTATATATAGTTTCCAATGCCGTATAGAGAGAAATGATTGCAATTGTTCTGATCACTGAGTCTAAATTGACTACTCAGTGAGCACTCTAGACTGGAATCACAAATTATCTTCCCCGAGTAATTTTTAAGTTGCCTTATCAGTTTGCTGAGACTTCCTAGTTCCAGAGGGAATCCTGGTCAGGATGCAGATGGACTGAGCGTCTGCTACCTGGACGAGAATACTCTTCCTTTACTTTCCAATGCTTTCATTCTCTCAGCTTCTGGTCTGACTCCCTCTTCTTCTTCTTTTAAAGATTTTATGTATTTATTTGACAGAGAGCGATCACAAGTAAGCAGGGAGGCAGGCAGAGGGCGGGGGGAAGCCAGCTCCCTGCTGAGCAGAGAGCCCGATGCGGGGCTCGATCCCAGGACCCCGAGATCATGTCTCGAGCCAGAGTAAGAGCTTAACCCACTGAGCCACCCAGGCGCCCCAGATGCTCTCTTCCTACCTAACAGAGTGCAAATGAAATGCCTTTCAACACAACTTTCCCTTTGTACCTAAAACCACCTTTATGCCTGCGGTCAGCAAACTCTTTCCATAATAGGCCAGTAAATATTTTGCACTTGGTGAGCTACTTGGTTGCACCTACTTAACTCTCTGCCATTTTGGCATGAAAGGATTCATAGACATTATTCATAGACATACATTATTCAGACATAAATAAGTGTGGCTGTGTATAAAATTTCATTCATGGACACTGAAATTTGAATTTCATGTCACTTTCATGTGTCACAAAGTATCAGTCACAATTTAAAAAAATTTTTTTTACATGTGAAAACCATTCTTTAGCTTGTGAGCTGTACTAACACAGGGAGTGGGTCAGATTTGGCTCACGGAAACGCTATCGCTTACTGACCCCTGCTCTAACCCGGCATTTTGCACCCAGTTCACAGGTAAGTACCACTGTCAATTCTTATTCTATGTTCTATGAAAATTCAAAAATATCTCTGAAATTTTCCGCCTTCAGAGTTACTTGGCAGCTAAGACTTTGTCCAGGAAGCACCCTGGAGTGCTTACACCAGACGAGCTCAATGGTCCAGGTCTGTGTATTACTTTCACTGGGGCTTGTCAGTGAAATAGGGTTTGGTGTAGGCATGTAAAATACTAGTTTTTTTCTTTCTTTTCCTTTGCTAACCCAGGAGGCTTAATCTTTATTATCTGGTCTAAGATGTTCCTAAGTAGAGCCAATAGATTTAAAAAACTTCTCAATTGATGAAACTAAAGTCTGATTTTGGGGGGAGGGGAGGTCTTTGAACTCTCATTAAAATTCTTTAACTTTGCAATAAAACTTACAAAACAGCAGGAAGCACATTACAAATATCTTTTCCTAGCCTGAGAATGAGTCACTGACCTGATGACACGTCACCCCCTAATATTTAAGTGCTTATTTCCTCCAAGCAAGGACACTCTATAGAACAACTCAGACATTAACATCAGGAAATCGACGCCGATGTTCCCACCCCCTGGTCCTTGGCCTCCTTTCAGGTTTCACCAGTTGTCCCAGTAATGCTTACGGTAAAACGATCCAGTTCAGTTTTAGTTGTTTTATTAGTCTCTATAAGTCTCTGCAGTTCTTTGGTCCTTCTTTGACTTTGGTGACCTTGGCACTTTGAAAGACTGACTATAGGCAGTTTTGTAAAACAGTTTGGGTTTATCTGATGCTGCCTCAAGATGACATTCGGGTTTTGCATCTTTGACAGAAATATCACAGAGGGATGCTGTGTCCTTCTCAATGCATTCCGGTGGTGGAGGATTTAGAATCCTCCCATTATTTTTATTTTGTTCCATTAAGGTGGTCGGCCTGTTTCTCCACTTTAAAACTCTTTTCCCCGTTATACTTAGTATTTTATGGGAAGGTACTTTGAAATTATGTACATATCCAATTCCTTATTTAACCATTTATTCATTCATATCAATATAGACTTACAGTTTCTAACATCATTTAATGACTTATAAGCCCTTATTTTGATGTCAGATTGTCTCAGATTTGCCCAGCGTTAAGTCCCTTTAAAGCTGGCTTCTGTGTCCTTTTGACATGCCCCCATCACTTTTTGACTAACTTCCTTTCTTTCTGGCTCATCTTGTACTTTTCCTGCCCAGCCATGGAATCAGCCCTTTCTCCAGACAGTTCTGGCTCCTGTAAGTGGAGAATGTAATGCCTGAATCTGGACGCTAGATGTGTGCACTACATCGGGAGGAGATTGCTGCAAGGCTCACTTAGTCGACAGAGCTAGGGAATGTCTGTGCATGCACACACACGTGCACACGTGATATTTTCCCACCGCAACAGGCAACTTTTTATAATCTCAAAAGTTATCAAAGAGACTCACGAGACAGCTACAAGTTTAAATCTCTAATTAGGCAACATGAAGTTTATCTTAAATTTGGATTTATGTGCATGGATAAAGCCTCTCCGCATCAAAAACACTCATTTTACCAGTCTGCACAGATATCATCAACATTGTCTGGGACCAATTTAACAAAACAGAAAAGATATTACTTTTGAATATTGCTAATTGGTACATTGTTACATCAGAAGACACTGGAGACAACTCCAGAGTTGGATACGGGTGCAGGAAGGGCTGAAGCTGTCCTAATTTTGGAGGCATTTTTTTTTCTTTAAGATTTATTTGAGAGCAAGCAAGCGAGCAGTGGGGAGGGGCGGAGGGAGAGGGAGAGAGTCTCAAGACTCTGTAATAAGCACAGAGCCCAACACGGGGCTCGATCTCATGACCCTGAGATCATGACCTGAGCTGAAACCAAGAGTCGGCGCTTAACTGACTGAGTCAGCCAGGCGCCCCGGAGACATTCTTTAAGGAAAAGAATAAGGTACAGGGTCTTGAAGGGGGATTATGCAAGTGAGGGGCCCTGAAGTTTAGGCAGATTTTTTTTTTCTTTTTTAGATTTTATTTTTAAGTAATCTCCACACCCAACATAGGGCTCAAACTCACAAGCCCGAGATCAAGAACTGCATGCTTCACCAACTGAGCCAGCAGATTTGCTTCTTGAAGACGTTTTGAGTGCAAATGCTTTGGCACAGAGCAGGCGCACACAACTTAAGATATTCCTGAAGAACTCTGCATCCAGCCTGCCCCTCTCCGTATTAGCTCCTCAGCAAATCTCTGTTAGAGACTGCTGACTGACCTCTGACTCCTCCCACCCTAGAAAACAAGTTCTAATGATGTTCTGCTGTTTAGGCAAGAATGACACAGAATCCCAATAAGGTCTTATCATTTTAATTGACTTTAATGATTATTGCTCATCTGCAAGGATTAATATTGCATTCATTAAAAATCATTCAATACAAAATAAACTTGTTCTTCCCGAGTTGCTCTCCACATGCTCCCTCTGATGCCAGACATTTTCCCACAGTGTCCTTTGTTTACAAGGCTTGACAGAGATGGAGCCCTTACCTATTATTCCTATGGACACAGTAATAGATTGGGAGCAGGGGGCAGGCCAGAGGGCAGCGGGACCTGGGCCCCTTGCCTCCAGCAGAGCTGATGCGATGGATACCACTGTTGGCCAGGTTACCGCCCCTCACGGATGGGGTGCTCTGATTGGCTGGCTCAATGCCCTGGGGAAAAGGGCTCGAACCCTTAGCATCTACAGAGAAGAAAGCATGGTCACACTGAAAAGGAGTGGGAAGGGGCTGGGCAGGGGAGAACCAGGAGAGGAAAAGGAAAAATGTTTTGGCAAGACTCTGCTAGAAGGCTGCAGAGTGAAAGCTTTCCTTTCTTCTTATATTACTGTTTTTAATGTCTGTCTCTGATCAGAGAAATGAACGTTGCTAGTACCTAGCACTAATGCCTGACCCAACTTTGAAGGATCACCAGCTAGAACAAGTTGAGGACTCAGAATCCTGGATAATTATATACTTAAAGCTCAGGAGCATAAAGCTCGTCGGACCATGCAGAAATGCCGGTAAGCAGGGTGCATGGCGTGGGAATATGCCTCTCCAATCTCTGAGGGCCTTCCTAGGGATTCTCTCCGAGAGTGAGCCAGCGCACACTGGTTACCTTCTCCGTGCACACACTGCCCTTTAACATCTTGGTTCATAAACTTTTTGTGACACGTGTCAACTGAAAGAGGCACCACTTCTGTGGATCTAACGTTATACGTGGGGCCTGAAGTCCCAGACCAGTTATCCGGAACTACATTTCCCTCACCCTGGCCCAATTTATCCTTCTCCTCCCATCTACATCTAACTCCCTTTAAATATTTTAGGTTGCAGAAGCACAGCTGACCAGAAATTTGCTTTTAAAGGAGAAATCCTAAGGATAGAGCTCAGTGTTTTATACTGAGTAATGGCTCAAGAAATTCGCCTTCGGCACAAGCTGTAAGGGGCAGAGCAGATAGAATTTGCCATTATGGCCCCAGTTCACTGAAGCTATAAACTATGGGCTAGAAACAGAGGGACTTATCAGAGTTTGAGGCCAGCATTTCGCCAGACTCAACTCTGCGCTCGCAGCTCCAAAGGTTCAAAAGAGAAACTGGTAACGACTCATCACCCAAGCAGGTCCTCAGTGTCAACACTAAACGTTTTTCTTTTTTTTTTTCCTTTTTTTTTTTTTGGTACAACAGTAATCAATGCTAGGGGACAAAATTAAACTTAATAGAGTGCAGTCTGGTTAAAACCTTGAAAAATGAGAAGGTCTGGTGGGCGTGGAGGAAGGGCCGTACTCAATCCAAGTGGACCAACCGGATCTTAACAATGCACATCTCTGAAGCAGACACACCACCTTCACACAGGAAACAGGGCGTGGAACACCTGGAGAAGTGAGCAGGCGCCACCTAGCCTCTCGCCTACCTGGCTACTGGGTACCATCCCTGCTCCTCTGACAAAGTGAAAGAGCACTGATTTCAGCAGCTAAGAAATGGGCTCTTTTAAGGCAATTTAGACATTGCAGATTGTTCAACAAAGAAGGTACCTTAGCATTTCCTGTTAATAAGGTACCCAATTAAGACTAAAGTCCCCAGAAATGGGAAAGAAAGAATCACCTTTCTGGGCTGGGAGAGTAAAATCCTTCTTTAGTGACTAGGGTGAGGAACCTTGAACCTCAGTTTCATCTAAAGAGCCATGAAGCAAGTTCCTGTGTGGTCTGCAGAACTTGGACAATGAGATGAAAAAAACAAAAATGAAATTATAGGAAAAAAATCAGGAAAGGAGTAAGAATAAAATAAAAGTTATCTTAAAAAATATTTCTTTTAGACTTGTGTGGTTCATGTGGACTGGTCCTTGGTAATGTGGTCCATTAGTATCTGCAAAGGAACAGACTGGTTGGTTAGCACTTGGGTCTTCCACATGAGAATCCAAGAGAAAAATCAGAAACCGAGGACACTCCCCAGGGTCCCTCCCGGCCCCGTGAAATCCCTACAGCCATTCCCCATGGATCATTTGTCCCTCTGCTTCCACAGGATTTCTGGCAATGCCATCTCTTGTTTCATTTCCTGCTCCCTGATAATATAAGCCTGTGGTTTTCAACCCTGACTATACATTAATCTAGGGAGTTTTTACAAACTAAGTCTGGGCCCCATGCCAGACCAACTGTATCAGAATCTCTGGGGGTGTGGCCAAGTTTCCTGCTTCAAAATTCTAGAAAACTCTTACCCCTTACATCTACTAGTAGATATCCAATTTCTCTGCCTACCTGGTTAGTGTGGAGCAGAATGCTGGTGCTCTTCAAAATCAGGCACACCACTTTATTTAAGAAAGCTGGCTAGTGTGCTTGGTTTAATATTGGGTAAGAGAGCATTTCACTTGCTTTCCCCCAAGTTACCTGTAATAATTGGGTTTGAATGGCCCATTTTTGTTGAGTCCCAGATATTTTGCTTGGTCATCTGTCAGCTCCGTCAGGTGGGCATCAAATGATGGCAGATGCAAGCTGGCGACGTACTCATCTAGGAAGAACACAGTGGCAGGGAGATTCCATTTCAGTCTGCCTCTCAGGGCACACCTCCCCCCATCTTCATTTGAAGCTTTTTGAGGAGGAGGACAAGGAATGGAATAACTGTGAAAGCACCTGTAACTCGAAATATTTGCTTAAAGAACCCTCAAAGCTGCCTTTCGGGCAGGGCGCTTCTCTCCGTACATTCGGAACGCATTTAGAAAGCCATTTGCCAAGGTGACAAAACGGGGGTGGACTTGTACCTCCCCGTCCGTCTCCGGCAAAGCTTTTGGCTTTACCCCAGTGGCTAACATGCTACATATGACTCTCACCTTCCTGCAGCAACTTCTTTAACTGAATTATAGTCGAACTATGAAACAAAGTAGACACCAATAGCTCAAAAGAGCTTTGTATCATTACGATTTATTTAAAATAACATCCGTAAAGGCCTCAAATCCCAAGATCACGGATTTCCAAGGGAGCTGGTGTAAACTGATTACTCTTCCATAGATAAACTTCCCAGGCTTTACTTTTATGAATACGAATTAAAGAAAAAAAAAAAACCAATCTGAGATAAGCTGTTGGAGGAGATGAGAGTGAGAAGTCTTTCAGCTTTAATGAAGGGGTCAGGAGCTGACCAATTAAAGATGGGAAGTGGGTGCCACTATTCCAGAAGGGAAAAGAACCAGAGATGATGTAGTATGCCACACAAACACAATACGGCTGTCCCCTAGAATATCAGGAGGTTGCATATTCACACAGAGGATGGATGATAAAACCTAGATTTGTTTCTGTTTCTCTCACCTTGGTCCCGAGGCTATAGTCACTGGTGGTGGGAAGTTTACTGAACTCCACGTGGCTACTAAGAATAAGAGCATCTACCCTAAACCATTGTGCTAAGCACTTTTACTCATTAGCTCTAATTCTTACCACAATCCTACAACGTACATAACCATTACTCTCACATTATTGATAAAGATACTGAGGCTCATGAGATTAGAATTTATCCTGAGGTCCAGAAACCACGAAATGTTAGGATGCAGATGAGAACTCTGACTCTAAATCTAATACCTTCAATGAGAACCATTTTACCAAACCACACAAAAGTCTGGAGATCAATACAGGTTCCTACTGTTTCTCACTCACCCATTTTCTTAGGAAGCAGGTATACATCTTGTTTGTATCGTCCCTCGGGTGCATTATAGAGTTCTATCAGTGCCAAAGCCTAAGTTGGGAAAAGAGGGTCAGAAGACACAAAAATACTTCTTTGACAGGGACCTAAAAATAAAACCAACTCTAACAGGGTCTTGGGGGAAGTACTACAGTGATCTATCATAATGATAGTACCGACGACTTGGCCTGCAATAAACACCAGCACACATCGTAAGAGGATTTGCTGCTGTTTTTGTTTAGTTCCTAATAAAAGAGCAGCCTAAACACAGCTAAGCTGGAACCCTACATTCTCAACTAACACAGCCAACTCAAAGGGATACGAACACTGACTCTGCCTGAGGACTCTTTTCTGCACTTGAGATAGCCCGTCTTGGCCACCCAAGAAACAGGTTGAAAAGACCGTAGCAGGGCACACGCTCACTGAACTCTGACCCAGGCCCAGTTCCGCCGATCTCTGGGCAGGAGGAGCAGGCATTCGGCCACGTACCTGTGTTGTCGCTGTGATGGACAGGACAAAGGTGGGAACTGTGGAGCAGCTCAGGTTGAGCAGACGACCCTGAAAAGGTTTAAGAGCCCCGGGTGAGCTGTGCTCCCCCTCTGGGTGATGCCAGCGGCATACGAGTGAAGCAAAGCAGGACAGGACTCCGTCGGTACAGAAAGAATTACAGTTCCGGATCAGGACTCCAGATTTTATCCTAGTTCCCGGAAGCCCGTGTGAGTACGGACAGCTGAAGCAGCCGCTGGGGTCAGGAGAGAGTGCGTTACTTGGTAAAAGGTAGATCTTTTTTTTTGAGTGGTTCTGTTTTAGGGACCAGAAAGTTTAAGAACTGTATCTCTACTCCCCGCTCCGCCGTGGAGCTAACGACACTGCCCTCCCGTGTGTGTACCTCTGCCAGGAGGACGACGCGCTTGCCGTCTGGCCAGATGACGTGGTCCACCTGCGAACGCACGCGCTCCCACGTCAGCTCCGGAGTGCGCAGGCTGGTCTGCAGGGAAGACGGCACAGCTGACGGCGGCGGTTATGGAAGCGAGGCGGAAAAGGCCTTGCAGCAAACCAATGAGGGAAACCTTACCACATCAATTTCTGTGTTGGAGTGGCCCATATTGCACACGATACAGCTGTTTTTCATGCGGTCCAAATGCTCCCGTGTCACTACATTCTTATTTCCTAAAGGTAAAGGAAAGTAGCCAAAGAAAGATGCTGGGGGACAAAGGTACCAACTGGCTTCCAGTGAGGACATGGGACAAGAGGAGGTCTGCGGCATTGAAGGGCTTGCGTCCTTTAAGAGAAACGAGTATGCTGCTTAACAGCTCTTTAGGCTCAGTGATTTGGTCTCAAGATTCAACAGTATAAACAGCCATCGAGAAAAAAGGCTCTTGGTTCTGGACAAGATGTTAAGGTTCTGCTAGCTTACTGAGACTTTTACGCCGAGCACAGGTCTCACCTACTTTATCTGCAAGTCAGACCACTTTCAAGGTTTGGCCTCAGGGTTACCAGTCCTCCACGTACGCCGAAGCAGATACTTACCTGTGCAAGTTATTACGACATCAACTTGCCGGATGACTTCATTTAGCTTTACCACCCTGAACCCATCCATGCTGGAAGAAAAGGAAGGAACACGATGAGCAAAAGCAAGGAGGCAGGGGGACAGAGGCTGGTCACAAAATGAGGCCGGCTAAATTCCCTTCTGAAGTCAGGTCCAGCGCTACCTCACAGGGGTAAGTGACAAGCTGTGCTAAGCTACACACTGGCCGCTTCAGACTCCCCGAGATTCCAATCAGGAAGGGAAAACGCCAAGAAGCTCTAGGAGTGCCCTGGGCTTACAATGGAGGGAAGAGCCATCCTCCTAGCTTTCTCTTCCTTTAGAGAGATTTCTGCAAGGAATTGTTAATATAATCAATCATAAACTCTCAGAAACACAAAGGATCAGGGGTGAATCTAATAGTATTACCACCCTGTTCTTACCAGGCCTGCAGAGCACAGATGGGGTCGATTTCTGTGATGTAGACAATTGCTCCAAGGGCCTTGAGAGCGGCACAGCAGCCCTTTCCCACCTGCAGGGCATAAGAAAGAAGCAGAGCATAAGAAAGAACGTCAGGTCCTTTAAGGCATAGGTCGGGGGCAGGCAGGCTCCTCGGGAGATGGGAATCAACCTCCCTGAAATCACCAATCCTCTAGGGAGCCCTTGCAGGGATGCTCCTAGCCAGGCAGAGCACACACAGATCCAGATTATGCTGTGACCCTCAGTCAGAGAGGTGATTTGGTGGACATGCATACTGCACAGCGAGGGCTGGGGCTCGGGATAGTAAAAGAAATTGGGAGATCAAGTAAGTGTTACCATCACGAAAACAAGACCAAGGAAGAGCAACTGTAACCTCTCATAGCTTATTCCAGAAAAACCTGCTTAAGTCTCGTATTCTAAATGCATCTAACTCAAGGGTAGCCCAGCAGTTCAAGAACCTCCATGGGTCTCTGATGACAGCGCAAGCTCCTTCGCCCAGCCTAGTTTAGAGATCATCAACTACATACTGCTTTGTCCCCACCCCTCACTCCAATACCAGCTCACTTGCGTGGCTACAATGCTAGGTGTTCACTTGGAGTAAGTCTCATAGAAGGTAACTGTTATCACAGTGCAGGGAGGGGCGGGGGAGGCCAGCATGCCATTCCACAAGGCAGTGTGGTGAGATCTGAAAACTCCATTGACTTTGTATGTCTCTAATTCATAAATCTGAATAAAGCACTTCTGCTATTGAGATACATTATCTCAGAGCATATTTTAGCCCCACGTCCGTGACCACACTGACAGCACAGATCGCCTTCACTCAACATTTCTAGTAAGTCTATGAAAAGACACACTGAGACCCACTATTTACCTCACCATAGCCACACACCACCACTTGTTTCCCACCAAACATCACATCTGTGGTCCTCTTCAGGCTGTGGAAAACAGATAAGGGCTCAACTTAAACATTATTAGCCCAAACACAGTCCCTCTGCGCAAAAGCAAAAGCATGAGGCAATGCCCCATGAGAACTCCAGCTGGAAGCTGGCTGGGCTCAGTATGACATGAACCCCTCTAACGAACCTTTAACGCCAAAGGAAGACCACGGGACAAGACTAGGGGTGGTATCAGACTAACACTGCGACCCAACCCAAACCTGTCCCCTAGAAGTTTGAATATCTATACATTTCAACGTACCCATCCAAAATGGACTCTCGGCAGCAGTACAAGTTATCAAACTTCTGTTTGGTAACAGAGTCATTGACATTCATGGCCGGAACACAGAGCTTCCCAGCTTTGGAGAGCTGATACAGCCTAAAGGGAAAAGAAGCCACAAAAACAAATAAAAACCAAAATTAGCGGGTAAAACATACTACGTGGCAAACTCTGCCTAATTCCCTTCGAGCTCCATGCTGCCCACCCCAGCTGTATGTATTGCCCAAGGATATCAGTAAACCGGAGCATTTCCTTGGCCTCACCTCTTTTCATTTTCTCTCCCCCTGAGCCCCCGCCCTTTTCTTGGAAGGGGAAAAAAAACCTTTCAATGGAAGAAATTGATTTCTCTTCCATAAAAGAGGATGCATTTCCTTAGACCAGCATTTTCTTGATTAAAAAAACCAAACATGCCTACTTCTGATCAACAAAGACTATCAATGACTCTGCTTCGGTTCCCTATGTGTGCGTGCGTGAGCATGTGCAGTGTGCCCCCAACTGAGAAACACTCTTTGAGAGAGAGACCTTTTAGGGTTTTCGACAAGCCGAGAATATTTTGCCCAGTTTTACGATAGGATCTTTTTTTCGTATTTTAAATATAAAATTTATAATACAAGATTGAATACAGTCTTTCCAGATACATTCATTCCCTACACCTCCCAACACTGGTTGAGACTCACAGTGGAATAAGTGGGAAAGAACAACGTGTGAACTAGAACCTGAGAGAACTTCCTTTTAGGGTCTCCTGGATTCTTCGGAAGTAAAAACGGAGAAGTTTTATCTAATGAAGGTACTCCCATTTAGTTACAAGTCTGAAACGCAGCCCTCGAGCCTAACGAAGACCAGGAGAGTTTGCTGAGGCAGGGACACAAGGGGCAGCTACTCCAGAGTCTGTTACCTGTGAACACCAGTCACGCTCTCTTCCACAATGCCTCGGATCTTCTTAAACACGTTTGGATACTTCTTATAAACCCAGTGGGTTAAGTCTCCCCCATCATCCAGGATCTATAGAACAGCCAGAAGACTTCTATGGGCATTCAGGCTGCTAGAGCTGGGGGGAACTTTGAACCCACTTTCTGTACTAGTAAGAGAGCCCTGTATGTTTTGGAAGAGTACTCCTCGGAGCTCCTTAAAACAGGTTGAGACAGTGGAAACACAGTCAAATCTGTTGGCGTAGAATGGTTAAAAGGATTCCTAAGTTTGTTCTTGGCCATAGCGAAGAGTATTAGGCTAATCATAGACTCGTTTTTTAGTCTAGAGTCTCAAAATATATAGCTCCGTGGGATGCAAAAGGAGAGCTGGAGCAGGAAGGAAAGAAACCAGAATTCTACTCCAAAGAGGAACCACATTATTTCTATTTCATTCTGCTGTGTTTGAGCCACATGTGTTCACTTTAGTTTTACCCTTCCCCCACCTTTCCATTCAGTCCTCAGACCCATTCTGAATAGGTATTGAGCTAAACACTCTGGCAACAAAGTAAGTGTATCAGAACGTACGTCCAAAACATATTTAGGGAACCATGCTTTGAGGGAAAAAAAGGAAACGAATCTACGGCCAAAGTGTAAGATGAATATACATCATTACCATGTTAGCTTGCCAACCATCCGTGTTCACGCAGCGGTCAATACACCACCAGAAGTCATCTTCCGACTCGCCCTTCCAGGCAAACACTGCAACTCCTGCAGGGATGGGAACAAGTCAGCTGATTCCTCCTTCTGGGACCTTGCTATACCAATAGCACTTTCTGAAGATCCAGGTGAAGAGGAAAAAGGCTACAGAAACTATGTTGGACAGGAAACAACTTCGAAAGGGCAAAAAGTCAAAATGGCACCTGTAGTTCAGAAATCGGTAACAAATGTAAGAGATTTTTGTGTTCAAAAGTATTTCGGAAACTTAAATTGTTATTCTCTTCGGCCAGTTTTATACTTGGAAGTCTAACCTAAGGAGATAAAGTGAAATAGGAACCAAAATAAAGTTGTTCACTAGAACATTATTTGTATTAGCAAGAATCCTGAAACAACCTAACTGTTCAACATAAGTAAAACAATGAAGTAAAATCACACAGCTGTATGAGCATTACCAATGATGCTTTCAAGAAGTTTTCAGGGACACGGAAAACTACTTCTGAAAATGTTATGTTTTAGGATATAAATTACATACTGAGACTTATTTATCTCTGTAAAAAGTGAACGGAAAAAAGGAAGAATACGTAAAATGTTATCCCTGTGTAGTAGGATTATTATTATTATTTTGGAAACGCCTACATTTTCTGCAAAGAACACCAGAAAAGAACAAGAAAATCAAAAGTATTATAAAGTTGCCCTCTCAGGATCCCAGGGAGATGGTAAGTCCTTTAAGAAACTTCACGGTGATTTTCTTCTGAACATTTTTACAATAAAAAACTGTTTCAAGCTGAACTGAACTTACAAGTGGTCCATGTATTTTCAATGCAATATGGAACACCACATTATCTAATGAGCTACTAATACAGAAGGCACTTCTCACTTGTGTTCCCTCAAAAGCGATGAGCCTTTGCTGAAAAGAGATCAGCTGAACTCATACACAGTTTAATATTCTTCCTTGTTCACTTACCATTGGAATTAAGCATCTCCCCATGTAATTAAGATTCTCTTCAAAGGTCATTCTTGATGACCCTCTGACATTTCCTAAGGGATATGCACTTTCATTTTATGACCCATTCTCTTCCTGCTGCTGTTCTTAGTGCCCTCCCAACGTTTTACAGCCTCCAGACAAACATGCGACCGTGAGGACAACTGTGACAGGTAAATATTCTACTTAGACAATAATTTCGAGGCAGAGTTGGCGACAAAAGCTAAACTTACCAGCCTCAGCCAGGGCTGCAGCCACTTCGTTCTGAGTGGAATAGATGTTGCAAGCAGACCAGCGGCACTGAGCCCCCAGGGCACAGAGTGTCTCAATCAACACCTGTGTAGACACACAGGAGGACAGGGTGAGAGACAGGAGGGCCAGGTAGGAGCAGCGCCCGAGAGGACAAGGCCCAGCAACTCTGCAGCAACTGGTGCCACACTGGGAAGTTACCAGAGGGTATGGTCCAGCGACAGAACCTACTGGTACCTAACTTCACCCCAAAGATATGTTCCTAAAAGTCTTAACATTTTCCGAACAGTCCTATTGTTGCAGATCTAGATTTCCCTGAGTCAGGTTTGTTAAACACAGGTTATACTGGACGCACAGAGTAGAAAACCCCAATTGCTGTGTGACAGGAGGTCCCACCTAATGGTCATTAGCATTTTGGAGACTGGATAGGTAGGGAAGGAAAAAAAAAAAAAAAAGTTTCTTTTTTCCCCTCATGAGATGTCCCTCTTTTGTCTCCCAGCCAACTCACCGCTGTCTGGGCTGTGATGTGTGTACAGCCCACTATTTTAGCACCAGCCAAGGGCTTCTCCCCCTGAGCACGTTTCCTGAGTGAAATCAGAGCAGACATGTCTGTGAAAGAACAGAGGATTTGAGCTAGGTCTGCACTAGCGGTATTATCAGTCTCTGCCCCAGCAACATCTTGGGGTGGTCTGGATCTGTTGAGATATTGCAAGATAAGGTACAAACACTAAGCAAATTTCCATGACGACTGGCAGCTTCAACAGTGGAAAGACAGTTGGGGAGTTGTTATCCAACCCCTTGGAAATTTCTCTCTTCCTCCACCATCTCAGCCTTCTATACAGAGGACTGAACGGAGAATGAAGTAAATTCTCACATCTGGTCAAAATGGAGAGGCAACTCGTCATTCACTTGGGAGGAGGGGAGTGGTCACGGCACTGGGTAAAGGACTCTTGATCGCCAAACCAGGAAGGAAGTCTTCACCCTCAGCAAAAGAGCACTGGCTGCTTTTTCTGTGCTGCCTAACCCCATTCTGTCAGTGTATTTGGTTTCCGTACTTCCCCCCAGTAGAGAGCATGCCTTTGGTGTGAAAGTAAAACAAGAGTAAAAAAGACCTTAACAGGAGTGGGGTGGGTGGGGAAAACAAAGATTCAACAGACTGTCAGTCACTTTCACTCTTGCTCCAGCAGAGGGTGCTAAGGACCAAAGACCAAAGAGACACTGGTCACCACATCCTTAGCTGAAAACCCTCCCACATCTGCTGCTTCTGGGAAATGTGGGTCTCTGAGATTGGCAGCTGTGGTAGGAACCCGCAGAACTAACCACCACGTAGTGATCCAGGACTTGCTGACTCCACAAGGAGATCCCCGAATATGGTGTCACGGGGGAGGAAAACAGAAACTACTCTGTGCAATTACTACATGCTGAGAACAGGAAGCAAGGAGAACAAGAACCCTGAGGCTCAAGTCGCATACAGAGATCGGCTTATACAAGAGTCCAGAATCCTGCATTTTTCAAGGTGACTTTCAAGTTAGTTTTCAAGTGTGAAGTTGTTTGTGGATCCTGATGACCAGCAAGTGGGTTGCTTCTGGTCCCCTACCCACGCCCTTTCTTTACCTTGCTCTGCAATCTCAATCTCCCGGCGTCCAAATTCGGCCTGCTTGATGTTTTTCACACAGAAATTGCTGCTGCCCTTGGAGTTGGTTTGCTGTTTCTCGCGGGGGGAAACCTCATCATCAGAGCTATCTGTGTAGGACGCAGCTAGAGCCAGGAGAGAAAAAAAAACAAGGACAGAAAAACCTCAATGGCCCCAACTCCGCAAAGTGCACTCCCCAAAGATCTCTCATGTAAGTTAAGCAAACACAGAACTGGAGCCACCTTTTACATCACTCAGGTCTACTTCCTCAGAGTCTAACAGATGAATGACATTGTTGTGGATCTTTCAGTGTTGTGGCCCTTCCATCCACGCTCATGATACTCTGCCATTAGTCCTGGTAACAGGAAGCTACAGATCCCACTCCCGCACCAGCTCTAGGGATCCCAGCTAACAGGGGCACTTGGTGCCAATGTGGGTTGGAACCAGACATGGTAAAAATGCAAGAATACTTTAGGGCATGTAAGGAACACCATTTCTGTAGAACCCTGGTTCTCAAACTCAAACATCTACAGCATTCATCAGAATCATGTGGGAGGTTTGTTAAAATACAAATGGCTAGGCTCCACTGCCAGAGGTTTCCGCTCAGTAGGTCTCTGGTGGGACCCAAGAACTGGCACTTCTAACAAGTCCCCAGGTGTTGCTCCTGCTGTTCAGAAGACCACACTCTGAGAACTACTAACATGGATGACAGTGAGAAGAGAATCTTACAAGGGATCTTACACTAGGTTGTACTCAAGGAATACAGAGATGGAAAGAAACCACTCAGAAGGTAAGTGAGTGAGTAGCTCTGGTTTTACTGCCAGCCCTGAGATCACTCTGTTCAACTTTAAAAAAACTGGCTTTGCATAAAGGCTAAAAATGTCCTTTCAGACAGATATGCAGGGGGACATAGAGTAATCACTCCTTTGCTCTCAATCACTTCTTCCCTCTCTGAATCAACGAGTAGTTCCTGATCTCTCTGTCTCTGCCAGGGCATCAGGTCTCTCTAGCTGTCTTCTACACACTGCTAGTTAACACAAATACTCCCAAAGGTATGTGTCCCACCAGGACAATTTAACTAGATCACAAAACTTTTTAAAAAAATGCTCCGATAAGGGGCGCCTGGGTGGCTCAGTGGGTTAAAGCCTCTGCCTTCAGCTCAGGTCATGATCTCAGGATCCTGGGATCGAGCCCCACATCGGGCTCTCTGCTCGGCGGGGAGCCTGCTCCCCCGCCTCTCTGCCTACTTGTGATATCTCTCTCTCTGTCAAATAAAAAAAAATTTAAAAACGTTCTGATAAGCTCCTGTTAGTATATGGACATCAAGATTTTTGAGAACTTCGGTAAAGCTTTCTTCACTCACTCCTTCCTTCTTCCTCTTAGAGCTCAGCTTTTTTCTTTTTTCTTTTTTTTTAAAGATTTTATTTATTTATTTGACACACAGAGAGATCACAAACAGGCAGAAAGGCAGGCAGAGGGAGAGAGGGAAGCAGGCTCCCTGATGAGCAGAGAGTCTGACGTGGAGCTCGATCCCAGGACCCTGAGATCATGACCTGAACTGAAGGCAGAGACTTAACCCACTGAGCCACCCAGGCGCCCCCAGAGCCCAGTTTTTCAGAATTAATTCTCTTTGCTGGAATCGGTCTGCTTATCACTCTCACTCTTTGGTATCTGTCACTCCAAGACACCTTTTATTTATGACAGCCATTATATTTTGAACTTTTTCTTGCACACATGCCGCTGTGACTCTGAATATTCATTTATTTCAGTACTTGACCCTGTGGACCACCATTTGCTCTTATCTGCCTGTCTTATCTATGCTGGGTTATCAGTGGCACAGAGCAGAGGACACTTTTTAAAAAAATGCATTTATTTGTTTTTGTTTTTTCACAATCCTTTCATCTCAAGTCTGGTCCTTAATGTTAAAAACACTCTACGAACAGTATTCTGGCAAAGTTATTTATGGAGCTGGCAAATCTCTTTGTTGAAACTAACAGCAATCTATGACCCTGGGCAAGCATCTTAAACTCTTAAACGTCTCCTCAGTTGAACAAAGGGGGTGGGGTTAGATCTGACGCCCCTGTGGATCTTCCAGTGTCTACTCTGCTAGTACTCAAACAAGAAATTCTACATCCCAAACCATGCTAACTTTCCAGTACTCCATCTAAAGTTGAGAACATAATTAAAAAAAAAAAAAAAAAGCCTACTTATACGTAGGGTCAAAATAGGAAAGGACTAAAAAGAAACAGAGCTGGAGCCACATTTTCGCAGCTGAACCCTTCCTACTCCGGAAGTGAACAGGGGAGTGCACTTCAACATAAAGGGTAACCTAGCAAATAAAAGGAGCTAAAATACTCATTCTTCTTGTCACCATTCAAGCAGTCTTGGAGCCAAGAAAGAAAAAGACAGGTGGCAGGGTATATCTTAAACAACGAAGTTGGAAATTATGCTTCCGAAGTACACCTCTTTTGCAAGGCCGGTTCCATCAGCCAAAATAGAATTGATTTTCTCCCTTTGTGATGTGGGAGGAGAAACGTGGGAATGGGAACCGGCCCAGTACTACCAAGCAGGCACTGGCCGCAGGCCACACACAGAGACGGCCAGGGGGGCAGAAGTCTCCAGATGGCAAAAGCCTCCCCAGCTATAAGCCTGACTGGGGACATTCCCATTGCCCAAGTGTTAATTATTAGCTTTCAGCAAAAAGATGGGAAGTCCTGACAGGAGGTACTTTCAGATGCTAGGTAGGTAAAGAGCAGTGGGTAGAGAACCAGCCTAAGACTCTGGAACTGGGAAGAGAGATCAGAGTGGACATGAAGTTCACGCCTACCTGAACTGTAGCTGTCAGTGGAGGACTGGGAGATGGAGCGAGACAAAGATCGTCGGCCTGTCTTGGTGGGGAATTTGGTGAACTCCTGCATGTCATCAGCAAACTGGATTTGCTGTAAGTGGAAGACAAACAGTTGAAAATTTACAAGCATTGCATGAAATGTTCCATTTTTAAAGGCCATATATTTCCTTCCCTAAGCCCTAATGTTATTGTACGGCTCCTACTAAGCCAGCAACTCTCCCACCCAAATGAGGGTGGGCGGAGCCTACTTGACTCCTCCCCAAATGCCAATTACTGCCTCTTTCCAAATGTAGAATTTTTGGGGGTGGGGGGAGCTTACGATCGAACTTCTTTTAGCATCTGTCCAAATTTCACGTCTTCCTTCTCGCATTCCATAGTTTTCTTTCCTCTTACAACCGTGACACATTAAGCTCTCTTTACCTTTCCTCCCAACTCTTATCAAAAAACAGTACAATCTCATAGTGCTTCTGCATTTTTTTTTCAAAGAATTCTCTTGTAGCACATTCTTATCCTGAGATTAGCAATGGTCTTGTTGTTTGAAAAATTATGGAGCTGCCTTGAAATGGGGACAGGCACTGGGGTGCCAAGACAGAGTCCGATGATAGCTATACTTCACAAAGCCAATATAGTATGCCCAGAACTTTCTACATCCAGTAAAATACTGGCAGACAGTAAAGAAAGCAAAATTTAAAGAAGTATATGCGCTCTACAGTAAAATCCAACTAATTAGGACTAATTTGAAGGAGAAAATAAATGACTTGGTAAACTCTGAATTAAAAACTTCTTTAAATGAAATTAAATGCAATACACCAGAACTAGGTAATTGTTTGAAGGATACTTGGAAAATTGGCTTTAATAAATGGCAAATGCCTTACAATTAATATAATTTGCAAATTAATGGATGCTTCTGAAATGTACGAAAACATTTTCTTCTATTAAATGGTTTAAACCTTCCTCCTGAACGCTCTATTTAAGCTCTGAGAAACCCTTTAAAATACAAAATAAACTTCAGTCTCCTGAATAACAGAATGGTTTGAGACTGTGAATTAAGATTCTCCTCACAATCTAACTAAATCGGAAAAGGTTCCCATGGAGAATCCATTAAGCTAAGTCTTTAGCAGATAACTCTGGAAATATAAAAGCTATTACAGATTAAAATCTTCTCTCCATAGTGCTAGCAACATGGTTATAGCCACTATGAAGCCAGGAACAGTAAACTGCCCATTTGTTAGAGCGGCAAAACATTCCCCTCCGTCACAAGTACCTTCCAGTTAGGTTAGCATCAGCTGCAGTGTAAAGAGTCAGGTGTCAAAGCGCAACACACAAAAAGAACTCAGTAAATAAAAGGCACTCAGTCTAAACAACATACACGGCACCAGAACTTAACAGGTATCTTTATACATCCGAAGCAGCTTTTTCAGTTTACTTGCTAAAACTTAAATAGTTCACATGCCCAAAGCACAGTGCCTTTCAAGAAAGCAACCAACCAACCAAACCCACTCTTGAGGTGCACCTGCGTGGCACATTCAGTTAAGCGACCAACTCTTGGTTTCAGTTCAGGTTGTGATCTCGGGGTGGTGAGATGGAGCCCTGGCTCCGCGCTTAAGTTTCTCTCTCCCTCTGCCCCTCCCACTATGTGCACGGTTTCTCTCAAATAAATAAATCTAAAACACAACAAACCCACTGGTTGAAGTGGCCACAGGTCAGCATCTGCCCTTCTAGAGAGGGTTTCCCACTGCATGTTCACATGACTTCTGCAGTCAGCAAAGCTAGTTTTACTGAAAAGATTTATCTAGGGCCAAGGTAATGACTCTCAAACCCAGTATGCAGTTCTTTTGGTGGGAGAAAAAATGCAGCCATGAGACCATTCATGCCTTTTAACACTCTCCAGAGGCAGCCCTTCCTCCATCAGCCTCCTTGTTCCTGGCATGGGCAGTCTAGTCGGAAGCTACTCTTTTCTCTTGGCTGTTATGATTCCCTCCTCTGTTCATCTTTTTTCAAAAGGCTCTGGGCATATTCCCAGACACCACCTACCTGGTGGTGGCGGGGGTGGGGGAGGGAAATGCAGTAACATTCGCAGTTTCTTAAATAAAAAAGAGAGAGAGGTGGCTGTGGCAAGACAGAAATGTGTTTCTGCAGCAACCTAAGAACTGACTTAATAGTCATAATCCTACCTTGTATTAATGCAGCTCATCAGTAGTCTACAGCTTAGCAAAATCTTCCCCATCTAAAAATATCAGACTGTTGCAAACAGCTTACTGATCAGTGCAGTGCCCCATCTCTCAAATAACGAATATGGTCCATATTTCAAGTGGGCAGACTGTTAATTCAAGCCATGACATGGATGGGTGGCTGTCTATTCTTGGAGCTCTTTGATATTTTCACCACTTACAAATAGGGTGGTCTGGCTACACAAAGATGCATGATAACCTTGTCTTCTCTCCCACCACCAAACTGCATGCTGAAGGGAACCTAGATCACAACTGCTGCTCGGCCTGTTTCCACCAGGCCTGCTTGCTCCATGGCTCCCTGACAGCCTGTAGCTCTGTCTTCCTTTTGAAGTTCAGCCTGGAGTGCTGTTCACCTTCACGTTGTAAACAAAGACACTGTTGTCAAGACCAGTTTTTGAATATCACAAGTTTTCCCTCTAGGGAAACCAGATCTCAGCAGCAGCCCTCTAAATTGGGATGGATTCACCACATTTACACAAATAGGATCATTCAGGTAAAGACGAAATCCGAAGATGGCTGCAAAACTGTTCTGTTTACATTACTTCCTATTATCATTTCTTCCCATCATAATTAAGTCTCAACTGGTGTACTTGAGTGTCTCTTCAAAGGTGTATCTTTTTTTTTTTAAGATTTATTCATTTGACAGAGAAAGAGAGATGACAAGTAGGCAGAGAGGCAGGCAGAGAGAGGGGGAAGCAGGCTCCCCGCTGAGCAGAGAGCCTGATGCGGGGCTCGATCTCAGGACCCTGAGATCATGACCTGAGCCGAAGGCAGAGGCTTTAACCCACTGAGCCACCCAGGCGCCCCTTCAAAGGTGTATCTTTAAGGAAGGCTAGTTCTAAATATGATGTGGAATGGGAAAGGGGGAGAGAAAAAAAGATAAGGTAGGTGTAACTTCAAAAAGCATCTAAAAATCAAAACGTCCTATGCTAAAGAACTATTTTGTGTATGAATACTCACCACCCCATAAACAAACTTACCCACAACGAGCATGCCAGTGTTTCATTCTTGAACTAATATTACATCTGAGAAAGGTTAGAAGGTCAGATTGACCCATTCTCCAAATAGCACATCCAAATACAGAAGTCTACTTGGTGTGCCTTAAAAAACTCAATTAAGTATCAGGCCAATTCAATGTGCTCTTTTAAAGCACCCCTTTGAAGGGCTCAGTGGGTACAATGGCTGACTCTCTTCCACGTGACACTGAAAATGATGAAAAGAAGCTTTCCAAAGAAACAATCTGGGATACGGTGCACCCACCACCTTGTGGTTAAGTGTGGTGACAAGTGAGCTGAAAGAATTGCTGTTTATAATTCATCAAGAAAAAGGGATCACAGGCAACCCAAAAGGTTATCAGCCTCCAGGGAAGAAAAACTGTTGTACACCACTCATTCAACTTATCCCAACTGATATTTTTTACCGTTAGAAGCTGAAAAGTTTACTTCCACAAACACATGTTCTACTTACCCAGATGTTAAATAATAGCTCAGCCACACTTCCTTCCCAGGTCCCCCCCAATTTTGCTGTCTAGCTCCTGAATCCCAGAGAACTGAAAGGCATCAAATTGCACTATGACACTACAGCCAAAGGATGATGGTCAGGATAATACTCATCGAGTATTACATTCTTTTAATCAACACATTTGGGAGGCATCAACTAAGCACCCAGCGCTATCCCAGGAAAGATCTATGAAAGGAAATACAGGCCCTTACAATCTGTAGATTTCGTTTGACTGAGAGGGTAACCGTAACACAAATGGCTGTCTGTCACAGAATTTTACTGCTTCTTAAGGAAGAGCTTAGATATTGCACAGCCTTATCTGGATATTGTTCAGCTTAGGCCTCCAAATATCAGAGGTTAGGCCAGACATCTTACAAAATCTCTGATTTCACATGTCTATCTAGCAGCTTTTAATTTCCTCAGAAAGGTTTCCTCCTAAGGGTGAAGGACTAGACTCAAAGGTAAATAGCAATTATTAGGAAAACAAACCACCAAGAAAGCATAGCTTAGAGGTGAGGATAGGGACTGGCCTATCTTTTGGCTGGGGAATATGTGAAGGACCAGTATCCTCCCTTCTGGTACACTACGGATCTTCTGAGGCATTCCCAAATTTATATAATCTGTCCCACTGTCTCCTCTAGCACACTGTGTGCGCAGAATTTTCGGTTTTGAAATGATGGTCAGCATACGTCTCGGCTAATACTTAGCCACTGAACAAAAAGATGATGATCAGAAGCTAGAAATTTTAACAAGGTCAATTACTAAGCAATGTGTTTTAACACCTTCCAGGATTCCTACATCTTTCCTAATCCCTCTTTCACACATCTTCTGACTAACAGATTCCTTCTTCTCCACAAACTACCCTCATCTGCTCTTTTCAAAGGGAAGGAAGAGGGTATGGCTGGCAGCCTACACAAAACAGGTGCAAGACCTTCCCTTGATACTTACCACTGATCAGTCTCATTCCATTTCAGATGAATCCAAAGAAATAGTTATCAATAAACACCAATTTTTTGGTACAAGAACTACAGAAGTCTACACGTTTCAGATCCTCAATTAAGTAAAAGAAATTTCCCAAAGAAGGGTATTCTCTTCCCAGCACATTGTTCTCAGGTACAACACCAGAAAATAATTTATCTCAAGGGAATAGCTCTCAGGCCACTGAGTTGAATCCACAGCCTCCTTCAGTCACTTCTTCCAAACCAGTCTTCTGAGACTCAGACTCAGCAGGTTTTGGCTGCTCCCTGTCCTCCTTCCCTGTCTCAAGTTTCTTAAGTTCTCAGTTTCCCTAGATGGGGCCTGAGCTCGGCGGGGGGGAGGACACGGACACACACGCACAGCAAGCTAATTACAGCACGTATCTCCCTCCACCACTCCGCCCATCTGTCTCAAGGGTAACAGGATAGAATATGCACACGCACGCACGCACGCACACACACACACACACACACACACTACTAGAATCCACTTCCAGAAGAAACACTCTTTTCAAAAATGGGACTTAACCTGATCTTTCATCAATGTTGGCGGGAGGAAGGGGTGAGGCAACACCAGGGCTCACACTGCCAAGTCACTTAACTGGTGAGGAAGGAACATAAAGCTTGAAAACCTCTGCCAAAGAGCGGTTTTACACTTACCAGCTACTCCCCCAACCCCCACTCTTCATATGAGACAACATACCTCATGGATTTCTATTAGCTCCTATGTTATATACTATACGAGTAGTATACAATATAAATATATATATTTTTAATATATACATAAAATATGAATATATATATATGTATATATATATAAAATATATATATATATATATTTTTTTTTGTACAGGTGACTGAAGAAATCTAGATTCCTGGAACATACCCATGACTTCAGTGACACACCGAAGTTCCCTTCCAACTCACTCTCCAACCCCACTGTCCCATTTTCCCAACTTTATTATCATTTTCTACATGTAAACACTTTAAAAGATAGTATAATGAACACCTGTAAACCCTCCGTCTACACTGAATCCTCCCATTTTCCACATCAAGTTTCCACCTCTCTATATATACACACACATACATATGCATACTTTCAAGTGGTCCTACCAAAAAAGACTGCAAACATGAAAATTCACCAATAAATTCTTCAGAATGAAACTTCTAAGAATAAGGATATTCTCTTACAGAACCGCAGTAATATTCTCATACTTTTAAGAATATTAATAACCCTATCTCATTCAGGCTGTAGTCAAATTTCTCCATTTATCTCAAGAATACCTTTCATGCAGATGTGGTATGTGCACAATGGACTATTACATGGCCATAACAAAGAACGAAATCTTGCCATCTGCAGCTACCACAGGGTATTATGGTAAGTGAAATAAGTCAGAGAAAGAAAAATATCATATAATTTCACTCGTATGTGGAATTTAAAAAAGCAAAAAAAAAAATAGACAAAAAACACTCTCTTAAGTACAGAGAACATACTGGTGGTGGACAGAGAAGTGGTTAGGAGGCTAATGGGGAAATAAAGACGACTAAGACTTCTCTTGATGAGCACTGAGTAATGTATAGAATTGTTGTATCATTGTACACTTGAAACTAATAGAACACTGTATTAATCACACTTGAGCAATTAAAGAAAAACAATCTTTCATAGTTATAGACCCAAATGCCTCCCTAACTCTTCCAACCCTTGGAATTCCATCAATCCTTGATGGAATCAAGGTTCACTAAATGCATTTGGTTGTTAGGTTCCTTTAGTATCTGGTGATCTAGAACTGTTCTCCTGCTTTTATTTTATTCCCCTCTGTGGTATTTTTTCCCTGGAAGAGTACAGGCCAGTTGCCTTACGGAATCTCCCATATTCTGAATTTTTCAGATTAGTTCTTTCATGTCAATTGGAAGTTCAGTTTTGAGGTTTGATTTGAAAGAGATTAAAATTCTGGCAAGAATATTTCTTAGCTAACGTCGTATACTTTGCATCCTATCAGGCAGTACAAAACATCAGGGTGTGCCAGGATCAGTGACACCCAGCTGAACCCTGGGTTAAAGGGAGACCATGTCTCTGAAAGGTGTATTTTTTCCTTTGCAAGCAAAGGTTAAATTGTGGGGTGATATTTTTCAGCCTGTGAATATCCTGTTCCCTAGTGACTTTACCATCTGTTCATAATCCTTGCCTGAACCAATTATATTGTGTGTGTGTGTGGGGGGGGGTTGTTACAGAATCACGGTTTTTTCCCCTATCATTTTTTGCACATATATCAGCTGGCACTACTTTTGTAAAGAAAAGTTTTTCTTCTCTTTCACTTTTTCCTTTGTCATTCATATTTCTATTTATTCAATCTGTTACACTAAATTATACAATGAGTACACTCAATGCTCCAATTGTCCCCAAATGGGCCAGAGGGAGTCTCCTTCAAGCTGACTCTGCTGTTTAAGCGCTTCCTTCCTTTCTGCCATATGATACACCAGACTCACCTTGTTCTTTCTCTGCTTCAGATCTGGAATCAGCCATTTCTCCAAGGAGCCCATATTTCTTTCAGTGGGGAATGTTATTCAGAAAATAGTCTCTGAGTATAAATTGAGCTCATCGTTATTAGAGGTGGCAGTGCTAGTAAGTTCTTTTACGGGACAGAAAAATCTTTTTGTTTACTCATGAGTTTATAGTAATATTTCCATTGCAAATTTAACATTTTTTTAAAGATTTTATTTATTCATATGACAGAGAGAGAGAGAGCACAAGTAGGGGGAGCAGCAGGCAGAGGGAGAAACAGGCTCCCCGCTGAGCAGGGAGACCAATGTGGGGCTCAATCCCAGGTCCCCAGGATCATGACCTGAGTTGAAGGCAGCCGCCTAGCCAACTGAGCCACACAGGCGCCCTTTAACACTGTTTTAAAACTTTTAATTTTCCCATTTGTATTTCTTTCCTCTTATGTTGTCAATCTTGGTCTCTAATAGCAATGATATACTTAACTTGTTTTACTCTATAATACATCTAAAACAATTTCAAAATTTTAAGAGTAATATTACTAACAATATGCTACATAGTGAAGTGTCAATATTTCACTGAATTTCTTTTTGTATTTAGAAAATACCTCACAGAGGATGTATAGTTCAAGTATGGTTTTCTGGGTGATTATATAATCAATTTGATACGTAGTTAGATTCACTTGTTTCTGTTAACAAGCAATTTTAAGGTTTCCTTTTTTTCCTCTAATTTTTTGACATGAAACACACGTCTCAAAAGTTTTAAAGGTATACTCAGGGAAGTCGCACTGCCATTCCTAAACCACCCCTCCCATTAACATTTTCACTGGTTTCTGGTTTATGTTCATTTCTGGAGGTAGAAAAAAGTACATATTTATACTTTTATTTTCCTTTTCTTACTCAAAAGGTAGAATGATAAAATATTCTGCACTTGGGGGTTTGTTTGTTCGTTTTTTCCACTTGGGAAATCACTTTGTATGGGTTCAGAGTATAAGAATCAGTAATTCTTAAATGCTGGAAGGGACTGAGCCAGGTTACTACTGTTTCCCTTATATATTTATAATAAAAAATCATTAACCTAACGCCAATCTTGAGTTTAAATAAATCTCAAAGAAATTAAACTGGCAAACCTCACTGCAAGGTATGCTGGGGTGTTCTTTAAGATGAAAACCTGTCAAATGCTTAGAAATAAGGAAATCTGTACACGTCAAATGAATTTTTAGGAGAAGAAAAGTTAATAGCGAAAGCAAGCAATCCATCAATGGACAGATCTAGAAGGAAGATGGGAGCTTCTGACATTTTGGAAGGTGGCCACACAGACTGAGTAAATGCCATCTGTGTAATTTCTTAGCCTGCCAAGAAGGAACAAGCTTGGAGATGCATAAAAACAATTCTTCCTTCCTTGATCTGGAAGTTTAGCTCAAATGAAAGCGAAAGCCAACTACATCTTGCAAAGTCAGACCCTCTACACATACTTGCTTGAGTGAATGAGTCCCACCTGTAAGTCAGAGCAACTTCCGGGAAGGCTAAACCCACTGAGAGGGGCAAGACAGGCAAATCCCTGCCAAACAGTTTATAGCAGAAGGACCACAAGCAGCTCCGTAAAAGTAGAGCTGAGTTTACCTGGGTGTGCTTTCTAAACTCTAGACTAACACCCAGCCAAGGGTAATAAGACAGAAACCCTATCAGTTTTTTTAGTTACCATCCACTGCTTCCCATAAAGTATAGGATCAAGGGAGGAAAAAGTCATCAAAACTCAACATTAAATAAAAATATCAAACTTTTAAAGACCTAATACTAAACCGTGACTATGTAGTAACAGATATTGTATCCAAATGAGGGTGGGTCAACAGGATCTTTCACAATCCACTCTAGAGACACATAGTTTCAATTTCAAAAAACAAGGTAAAAACACTTTTTAAAGATCAGCTGCAGGTGGCTTCGGTTTCCACAGCTCTTAACAAAACACAAAATATTAAACTTATAGGAGACTAGAGACACAACACAAGGACAAGAATCTGACCATCGGGCACACCAAAAACAGTAACTATATTTTTCATTCTAGAGAGGCAGTATTTGCCATCTCTTCCTGGCTTCCTAACTTGAGATGTATATATTCAATTTTAGATAAAAATCTCAGTAAGAAATCATGACCTCTTTAGATAAGCCTGTTAAGAAAGAAGCTGGTTGAAAGGAATTGTTGGCTGTAATGTCTTTGGGGCTATTTAAAAAGAAGAACTACCCAGACACCTGGGTAGCTCAGTCGTTTAGGTGTCTGACTCTTGATTTTGGCTCAGGTCATAATCTCAGGGTCTTGAGATCAGGCCTTGCATTGGCTCTTTGCTGGCTGTGGAGGTTGCTTAAGATTATCTTTGTTCTCCTCCTCTTCTCCCCCCTACCCCAGTCTCTTACTTTCAAAACAACAACAACAACAACAACAAAACCCTAACACACACAAAAAAACAAACAACAAACTACCTGTTGCTCCGGAATGTATACAGTATAATCCCCTCACACTATTTTCCAAACCAGAATACAAAAGTGGAGTCTCCCTGACCCATGACTTTCTGAATAGTCATTTTCTAATGAGTAAAGTGAACAGACATGCAAGGATAAAGACCTCTTGCTTTAGGTTGTATAGCAAACTAAGTCAAAATCAAATTTGGTATAGGAAGAGTTGCTCAGTAAATTTTATCAATAAATAACAATGTCAGAACATCGCTTAATATTTTTCAAACCATTTTTGTTTAAATTTCGGCATACAAAGAAGAAGCAAAAACACCTGTGAGCATTACATCAGGGCTTTTACTTACTGCTGATTATAAATTCAAAATCTACACTTCTGGTATTATAAAATCAAAGGCCCCGAATGCCTGCATTTAACCCTTTCTCTCTTTCTTTCTTTCTTTTTATATTTTTATCTTACTTGCAGAGAGAGAGAAGACAAGAGGGAAAAGCATGAGCAGGAGAACGGCAGGCTCCATGATGAGCAAGGAGCGTGATGTGATACTGGATTCCAGGACCCTGGGATCATGAACTGAGCCAAAGGCAGCCGCTTAACCAACTGAGCCACACCAGCATCACCTGAATGCCTAAATTTCTATGACGTTCTAGTTTAAGCACTCTGCTTCAACATCAGTGGCCCACAGATAAGATTTTTTAACAGAGAATTCCTTATAGAGGATCTGTACTTTCAAAAAAAAGTAGAATCTTTTGAGTGTGGGATTTACTCTTCACAGATGAAAAAAACAGAACAGGGGTAGGGATTAAGTGACTCGCTGAAGGCAAATTTGTTAACAATGCTGAGATTAAAAAAAAAAAAAAAAAAAGGAAAAAGTAAGGGAGAAAAAAAAAAATCCTTACAGGTCCAGTACTATTAGCCTTCTTTTGGAATAGGCAGGGGGAAACAGCAACTTTCCCCTTTATCTTCAGGAGGTAAGTTACAGAATAGTCTACTATTGGCACGGAAGCTCTCTGAGCTTCCAGATGAACACTTGTGAACTCTAGGGAAGGAAAAGAATTCTTTCTGTTCTAAAATCTACATTGATTTTGGTAGAAGTACAATGATGTGAACAAATGTAATATATTAAAGTTGCCAACAAACTGCCTTGAGGGGTATGGTTCCTTGGGTTGGAAAGGGTGAGGAGAGATTAAGCCCAAACACTGTGGAAGCAAAAAGCTCTGTGCTGGCAGGTATGTCCACTGTCTTCTGGTGGCGGAATGGGGAGAGGGAGAATGCACAGGCAATGTAATCCTGACCAATAGGATGAGAGAAATGACCCCAGAATGTCTTGTACGCATCAAGAGCAATGGAGAAATTCCATCTGTGTTTATTCTACGAGGAGATTTTCAAATTTAGTTGGTTAAAACCAACCAATAATTTTTTTTTTCAATCATCTAGGAAATCTGCTATTTTCATAAGAAAGGACCATACTTTAAAACATGCAACAGAGAATATATTTTCAATGTATTTTTTAGGGCAACTTATTTATGTTGTGCACAGAGGGAATGTGGGCACTTTCCTCTCACACACAGCACAATTAGGTATATGCCCTTAAACGGAGAACTCCACCAGGTCCCTTTCTCACCTGTGGTGTGATACTCAAACAGTATCTACTCCAAGTCACCCTGCATCTTATAACATGTCTGAAAGATCTTGCAAAGTCAGATTTTTCCAACACAAAACAAGTTTTCTGACTTTACTACAACTAAAAAAAAAGTCCTTATAAGGTTATTAATTTTATTGAAGTATTATGGATTTAAGCAATATGATCACTGAATTTTTATTTCATATCTATGGTAGGTATTTATTTAAACTACTCATTTAATGAATGAAGAAAACATTCTGGCTATATGGTTCTTAGAAGAATTTTTTCAAAACCCAAGCAGCGGATTTTAACTATATAGCTTACACGTTGAACAGAACCTTAAACAGTCCCAGGAAGTGAGGTCTGAAATTCCTTTGATCATTCAAAGGGCTTCTTTAAAAATAGAAAATAAATTGGTGGTGTGATTCTATTCCCCTAGATTAGGGAGCTTTGGTTTTTAATGGATTATTGAGCAAATAATGAGACGTCCATACACTAACAGCAGGTTGGAAGAGGTTTCATAGCAGCACAGCTTTTCCAGATGCTGGACAAACTGGAGCAGTTACAAGTGGAATCATCTAGAGCCTCCAGGCTCCTCTGGGGAGGACTGTGGGCTCTGCTCGTTAATGGGCTCTGAGTGTATAGTAGTTTGGCTTAGAAGGCCTTGAATACAGCACTTTCTCAGCAATCCCTCAGTGTGGGTCTGGAACGTTCCCCTTAGATCTCTGGAAAGAAACGAGAATTTCCTGTAAAGACCACCCTTCAAGAGGTCCTGATCTGTAGTTACACTAAAGATCAGATTCCGGGGAGGTCAATGTAGAATTGGCACTGGGCTCTGTGTGCTCACTGTGCTCCAACCTTCAAATCCGGCCATGTCATTTCTTTGTAATTCTTTCTCCCAGTGTCCCAAACGAAATTTCATTTATACTTCTGCAGTATATGTTGTACATATACTGTACTAACTCTGAGGCAGGGTCTAGCCATTCATTCGAGTCAAACACCAACTTTTCCAAGGACAGAGACCTATTAATATTGCTATGCATAAAGCAAAGCTTTATCTGACCTCCCCTTTTTATCCCGAGTTCCGTTTGATAATAAAGAAATACTGGCAGACCCTTCAGGACTAAAAAAGAATCTTTCGGTCTGGGTCTCAAATCCACTCCCTTTGGCTTAAGGGTACCTGGCTTGCTAGCTCAATCGCCTTTCTGAGTTCTGCCCTACTCTGCTTCCTTTTATCTCCCTCCAGTTTTTACTTCTTGGCTATTTCCTCAGCCCCTCATCAATCAGCTGCTTTCGTGAGGTTGTATGCTGCAGCCAGAATTTCGCTAAAACGTCCTCTCATGATCTTTATAATTTTACTACACTCTTAGTCTAGGAATTGATAGTATAAATTATCGTGTTAAGAAAATTCTCATCTTCTGACCCGATTTTTAATCCAGAGTCCAAGAAGCTCAGTCAACCAGAAATCAAGAGGTGGGAATGGGAACAGTGTCAAAATCATTCAAAGAGAGCGCAGACTCAAGAAATGCTATTGGTGTGGGGGAGGCCTAGCAATTCCTTGTACTTTCTTTTTTTAGAGGCACCCTCAAGTTCTTTGCAAATGGCCTTGGCTATATAGAAGAAGAAATTATAACCCAATGTGGCTAGGAGAGAATAGTCCCAAACATCCGACTCATGGCCTGACATGATCCCAAGCACCAGGTTCTCAATTCCAGGCAAGCATTTTAGGTTTTTAGCCTGGGTTCATGGATGGGCTTCAGGCTGCCAACTCCCCTGATATGTGAATTGTCATATATATACACATATGCATTTATATTAAAATGCGTGTTTATTTTTCTGGAAGATAAACACAGCTCTGATAGGGCTCCAAACCCCTAACAGTTAAGAACCGCTACACTTGACTTATGTGACCTGAATAACAACCTGTCAAGAATGTAAACTCCAGAGGATATGGATCTTTGTCTTGTTCACTGATGAATCCGAAGTGCCCAGCACAGGTCCTCAGATATAGTAGTAGGTGCTCAACCCCGAGCTGATAGAGCTGCATGATTTCTGGTCACAGCTTACTCTGAATATTTTAGAAAAGAAGAGTAACCACAGGCTATTTTCAGGACCTCCCACGTGGGGCACAAAATTTTTCCTCAGGGCCAAAGTCATTCAAGGTAGGTGGGAGCTATGTTACGGTCCCAGTATCAGATTTCGTAACAATTTTGGCCAGTCTTGCTAGATAATCTAAAAGACTGGTTCTAAATATGGGATCTTTCAAGTTTAAGCGGTTTCGAAAAGCACATCCTATCCTATTCTCCACTTGCCCCTATCCCTCAACTCTTCCCCATTCTGATCGGTAGATCTAGGTTAAGGCCCTGAAATGAGTGTTTTGAAAAGCTCCCCAGGTGACTGATTGCTTCCATTCCTTCCACTCCGTGAGGACCCATCGAAGACAATGTAAGCAGAATCGGAAAAAGCAAACACAAGCACACTGAGTTTACCAGGCTGTGGATAAAGCAACTGAAGGCACACAGGGAACGAGCGGGTTAGACACATCTCGTTCAGAGATAAAACAAATAAGGCAAAGGAAGAAGAAAATCTGCCTCTTTAATACCAACTCCATCTGTCAGGTACAGTCAATCCATTAAACAGATCTGCAGGGCTTAGGAGAACATGACAAAGAGCTTGTCATCGGAAGAGAGACTGTATTTTTACAATGCTTGGTCCAAAATCAGTAAGAATTGGCAAGGTGCTCTCATTCCAAACATGCCCAGTGTTCAGCTAATCCCCTCCCTGTGGAGTCAGAAAAGAATGTGCAGAATTCTGAACCCTCTATTCCTCAAGTAGAAGAGGTTCCTTCTTCTGAATGCTAGGGTTGAAACTAATCTCATCAACTCTCCACTCCTAATTACAAGCTAGGTGGAGGAATGAGATGCCTCCCAATGTGGGTGCTCTCCACCTAACCTTTATGATTTATAAATATCCTTTACCCCCACCTCACAAAAGCCATGCCTCTGCCAACCTCAATTCATTTTCAATTGGCAAATCAGAACAGAAACCAGCCCCAGAGTAATGTTTTCCTCAGGGAAATCCTGGGGAAGGGTGCAAGAGGGTCAGTGCCTCCAGCACGCGTTCTCCCAGGACTTACAATACAGCGTATTACATTTAGAACATCGTGTTCCCAACCAGCTTGGTCTCTTTTCTGTTATAAATCTGAAGTAAACAGATTCTACAGCAGCTACAAGTCTGTTACCAAGGCCACTGTATTGATCAGTATAATTAACATTCACAATTCATCTAGTCCAGCATGACGAGCCAGCTGGGCCACGCTCCCTAAGAACTGCACATTGGGAATCTTCATGTCTTGCGTGCTAAGAAGTCTGGTGCTCTGAAGCTGGACACTAAAAACTCCAGTACTGGTCTGGAAGTAGGATGTTACCTGGCCGCCAACAGGAAACTCAATTAGCTACCAGAACAATCAAACACATCTATCATCTTTCCAAAGGGCCTATTTCTACTTCCCAAACTACAAAATTCTGAAGGTCTCCCTTTCCCCGGAATTCGGCTTACGTCACGTACTTAGGGAAACAAAACACACAAAATCCTCAATACCAACTAGAGCCTGATTCCTGGTTAGGACAAGCACTGGCCCAGACCCCAGCAGACTGTGACTCTAAAGAAGGTGTCTTTCAAAGACAAGGGCATAGAAAGCTTGTGAACATGGAGCTCAGCCGTTGGTTCAGAAGAGGTAGCCAGGGTTGCAGAAGGAGAAGAATCAGACGTTTGCTCACTGTCGTTTATTACTTTTAGGACTCCAACACAAATTCCAAAATGAAACCATTCAATTCACTACTGGTCCTCAAATCCCAAGCATCCTAAAAGTAAGCCTCTGTTCCTTACATCAAGAGCATGTGTAAACCAGAACACCACTTTCACCTTAGGGCAGGGTCCCTAATGCTAAGGGTTTAAAACTTGGTGGAACATCAAATTACCTTCCCATTACATGTAAGGATATCCCTAAGCTTCTAGCCTACTGCCCTGTGGTCCTCGGCTACTCGGCTAAGAAGCTGGAGGCCTTGTATCTCCACAGTCTCCTCCCTTACCTCCTATTTCTGGCATTATAAAGGGATCTACTAAGCTGTTGGAAATTCTTATCAATTTCTCACCTGCAGTTTTTGGTATTTCCATTATCACCCACACGAGGGATCGGAGTTCAAAAAAACAAGCTTTTGCCAACTGAAAGCGACAGGGAGCCAAAGCAATCGAGTGAGTCCAACTCACTTTCTCCTAGTGACAATCATCTCACAATGTTTTCCTCCATTAACAACTACTGACAGTACTCATATGCCAAGCATGCATACTATACCTAAGTGTGAGATATGGTCCCTACCCTCGATATGCCTGGCTTACAGAAATCAAATGAAAATTAAGATTCAGATATCAAGTCAGTCCTGAGAATAGTTTTGAGAAGTACTACACTGAAATCAAACCTATTTTTGAGAGATAGAGGGGAACAAGTATACAGGGGAACAACTGGTTTACTTTAGTTTTGATAGTATAGCACGTGAGTTCCCTAAATGCTCCTGGGAATTGGCGCTGAAGCTTTGGAGGCACCACGGTTCATATGAAGGGCAGAGGGTATGAGATAGTATAAGAACCCCCAGAAGTTGCTGAAATGCTGGTTTCAGTATGCCTAAGTTCCTGAGTTGAACCCTCAAGGCAATGATAATGAGTCTCTTGGGAAGCTGAGGAGCATCCCAAAGAGGGGGATGGCAAAGAACACCAACAACGTCGCCTTTGTTTCAAGGACAAACTGCAAGCTGGAAACAATCTCAGCAGTTTCTGCATCTGTAAAGAAAAGAGATACTACGGCTTTAAAGATCTCCTCTTCTAAATCAGGATTTTTAACCCGGGATCCATGAATGAGTTTCAGGAAATACCGCAAGTCCTCTGAAACATGTATGCAAGTTTTTGTGTTCCTGAATTTTCCCAAAGAACTATAATTTTCATAAGATTCTTAAAGGGATCTAGGACTTAAAAGATTAAGAACCACTGTTCTAGAGTTTCTAATCCAGTGACTATCTCAGGAGCATCCCTCAAACTGGCAGAAGAGAAACCTATTTCAGTTTTCTACCTTCCACACAGACTTATCTACTTATTGAGCTCTCTCATAAAAGTAGAAGCAGAGATGAGGGCGTGCACTTTGAAAATTCAAGGTGAAGAGCTCTTTTCTACACCTCCAAAATAAAGCTAACCATCCTGAGAGCCCAAATAGATCTTTCTTAAGACCTCTGAGGAAGGAGGTGGCCAAAACAGGCAGAGCAAAACCACGGTCCTACTTACTTTTCTGATAGGTCCCTTTTTTGGTGTCAGGATCCTAAGATCATGAGGAAAACAAGCCAGAGCCCAGAAACTCTGACTTGAGGTCAAGCCAGTCCTGGGGGAAAGGAATAAAGTAATTCCCATTACGTGCGTGGAAACCTGTGCCCCAAAGGGTCACCTTCATTAATAAGTACCACAAGAGCTGGAAACGTTTACAAACCCAACCCAAGAGAACTTCTGCAATCCTGACATTATTCAAAACAGTGAAACGGACAGCTTCATTCAGGAGATGGAGATGAAACATGGTTACACTCATCCCCTCAGGGACTTTCACCCCTCACTCGGTCACTCACCAACTCCCCATCCAGCTCACAGAGCTGTGCACCACGGCCGATCAGAACGTTAGCGTTTTCCTTGGCACCCGGAACACAGAGCATGCTCAGTGGGATTCCACTGACGGCACTGTACACACACACACTCCTCAAGAAGGAAGAGAAAGATAGACAAAAGGGCTTGTTCGAGCTGGGCAGGTCTTCAGATTGCAGAGAACTACGCCTGAGGCAGGTCCAAGACGAACAGCATGGAACAGTGGGCAGTCCCAAGCCCCTCCCGTTTAAGCCTCGTTCGAGCACACAACTGAGTACGGGGTGTCCACTTTAGCTGCGAACTGGTTTGGGCTGGTGAAGGAGAACATTTTCAGCCCATGGAGCGCGACAGGTAAAGTACAGAGGGGCATGTCGGCTGAGGCACCGGGCCTTCCGTGGCAAGAAAGCAGGAGCGTGCCGGGACAGTCCTACATTTGTGTTTCCTCAAACTCTTCCTTCTCTCGACCACAGGATTCCAAATACTACCTTTTACCAGTGGTTCATTATAATTTTTCGCTTTGCGGCCTGATTGGGTAGTAAATGATTTAAGTCCCATTGTATATTGCTAAGTAGCACCAAATCATTATACTCATTCTGAGATTAAGGCGCCGGACTGAATCCTTTAAAGAAACTGAACAGAGATAGGAAAAAAAAATGAAAGCAGTCTCAGTGTCAACAAAAGCATGGGTGTTCCGCCCTAGTTCTATAATTGCTTCAGAGCAAAGGCCACACACTTCTGCCGAAAATCAGCTAAGTGTAATTAGGAGCAGGCTGTTTAGAGCAAAGAGAAACAGTACCTGAGCGAGGGAGTGGAATACGCAGGGATGGGATCTGATGGTGATTATAGAAAAAGATGAACTTACATCTCAAAAGGGTCTTTGGAGTTGTTTCGGGATTCTGGTTTGGGAAGATTCCCAGATGACTGCAGTTTGAGAAAATAAACTCCTGGACTCAGCTAGCCCACTGTCTGAAAGGCGCGCCCACCTTCTACAGATGCCCAGTGTAATGTGAGGGGTGGGGGAAGAGGGGTCAGGTAGAGCACATCCCATTTCTATCATGAACTCCAGGTTCTCCCGTTGTCTGCGTAGCTCTGAGAAATCCGCTACTTTAGTGTTCAATAGGTTTAAGCCCGACATAAAATAACATTTTTCTCGAAGTTTTTTTTCCTGTTGAAAAGACACTGCAAAAGAAACATCTTTGTTTTGGCTCTTCAAGACTGTTTCAAAATTCCATATAAACCAGGGTACTTTTCAGAGTTGCCCGAGGCAGTCATTGAATAGCACAGTAGGATGAGAGGCCTAAACCAAAACTGCACCAGGCAAATGAGAAATATGGTCACTCCAGTTATAAAGGAACAAAAGCGCTAAGTAAATTTACTAAATGCTAATCCCCTCAACAATCCTCGAGTACTATCCTTAGTCCTCATTTTACAGACAAAAAAATGGAGAGGCTCCACAGGTTAAGTCACTTGCCCAAAGTCACGTGGTTTTTGGATGCTAGGGACTGAAGGTAAACCTTACTCCAAAAATCAAGTGCTTCATGTACATCGTACTCCTCAGTTTTAGGAACAAAAAGGGGAAGTTTGGGGGTTTTTTTTGACAGAGATCACAAGTAGGCAGAGAGGCAGGCAGAGAGAGAGGGGGAAGCGGACTCCCTGCTGAGCAGAGAGCCCGATGCGGGGCTCGATCCTAGGACACTGGGATCATGACTTGAGCCAAAGGCAGAGGCTTAACCCACTGAGCCACCCAGGCGTCCCCAAAAAGGGGAAGTTAAAGAGATATTATGCAACAGCCAAGCAAGAGGGGGAGAGCAAGAGAACTACCTGAATGAGTCAAAGGGAAATATGGAATCGTAAGAGAAAAGGTGACCATACTTTTATGTGAAGTTTTAACTGCTTATCACATTCAAGATGCTGACATCGTTTATTGACAAGGATAGGAAAGACAATTTGCGGTAAGAATCTTGTTTACAGACCATAACTACTTGAGGTGGCAAAGTAAATTCACAAAGAGTCACAGGCAACTAGAAATCTATGTGATTCTATGTATCAAAATATCCTTCATAAATAACTTTACGGGAATACATAGCGTAACACACACTGGATCCAAATGATACCCCTCATAAAATAAAAGATAACACGATTGTAACCTTGCCAGCAAGGGATCTAGACAATGAACAGATTTCTCTCTGTTACAAGATAAAAGTCTAAAGGAACTTAGAACAAAGTAATTTGGAAACTAGCGTCTAACAACCAAATAAGAAAAAAAGATAATCAGTATCTGTGGAGAAATCCAAACAAGATCTTCTTACACCCTTGACTTCTGTCTGAAGACCGTCACTAAAACAGTAGCTGCCCTAAGGAGAATCAAGAGATATTAATAACGTAGAGAAGATAGGAAATGTCCGCCTATCAAATATCTTCTTGGTGAATCCCAAGAAGTATCAATGCAAATTCTATAAAACGGCACCAAGAATTAGCCATAACATAGCCCTGATGGGAAGATGAGCATCCTGTAGGACTCACTAGGGCTCTACTTTTGTGCTTCTTAAGTCCTAGCTCATCCTTTTGATAAACTGAGGCTGCTATATATGCCTTACTCAAATAAAGAATATCCTCCAAGCAAAAGTAGTAGTTGCGTGTCTTCTCTTTTCCTTTACTGCTGGTGGTAAAAGTCTGTCTGCATAGATCTTAGGTTCAATGCCTAATGTATCACTCTGGAGAGTACCCCTCCAATAAATATTCAGAAGTACAGAGAGTCCCCCCAGTAAATGTTCTTAAGTGCAGAGAAGAGCAAATGCTCTGACAGGCCTTCCAGAGAAGTCTATCTTAAGAAGTTTCATCAAGCTGGAGATTTGGGTTTAGGCTTAGAAACAAATAAATAAACTTGATACAATGTCAATTTCCGAAGGCCCAAGGACAGCTCTCACTCCGGGAATACGAAGTAGCAAAAACAGGGATAAATACCCAGTGATTATGAGGAACTAGCAGGTTTATTTGGGTCCACTGATAAAACTGCCAACATTAAACAAGGATCCTCTTTAGTTGTGGCATAATGTGCATTACCCTTACAACTAAGAGACCCCCTTTCCCATCCAAATTTTCCTGGCAATACAATCTGAAATCAACAGTAACAGTTGTGAACAAGTCTTATCATGTGACTCATACTATAGCTGTTAATACTGTCCCATGAAAATCTCCTTTAGAACTTTGGGTCAGCCAAAGCTGTCTTCCCAGGGAAATGGTATATGTATTACCTCTCACATCTGCTAATGCGATTCATTTATTATCTGAGTCCTAGGAGGGAAGAGTTGCAGGTGATGATCAGCTTCATCAATTGTCTTAGCCCTCAGGGTTAATATTTTTTCCCTTCCTTCTATAGTTTTGACTTTCTTTTTTCTTTTTTTAAAGATTTATTTAAGAGAGCGAGTGAGCACATGAGCAGAGAAGAGAGGGAAAGGGAGAAGTAGGCTCCCCCACTGTGCAGGGAGCCTGATGTGGGGACTTGATCCCAGGACCCTGGGACCATGACCTGAGCCAAGGGCAGAAGTTTAACCAACTGAGCCACGCAGGCGCCCTTAGTTTTGACTTTCTATCTATATTGTACGTGTCTTATGTGACAAGCCATCTCACTCACTCACTAAAAAAAGGGATAATAAGTATACTAATAGACTTTCTAAAAACCACTTTTGCAATCTTAGCTCCTAACATACACCTATTTCTACTTGTTCCAAATAAGAAACGCTTATTTGGTAGATGAGGAAACTGAGATACAGACCCTCACTTGCTTAAGGTAGTACCATTTAGTTGACTTCTTGTCACCCAGATCAAACCTTGAATCAAACCAACAAGCCCTATTAACTTCACAGTACTGTGGTAGACCCTGGGGCATACAAAACTAAGTTACAATTATAGTTGAAGAATCTCATTCTATGCTTTTAAATGATGGACATCTACTCTTGCCCTGAAGTGAATAAAATTTCACCAGTTACACTGGAATCTGATCTAAGGACCATCAAGGTCACCCTCAAGTAACCTATAGCCTGACTGACACCTCACTTCCTGGGGCTTGGAATGATCTAAGGATTAGTTGGTCTAGAGCCATGATGGAATCCTCACAGGGTAAGGCTGGCGCGAACTGAAGAGGGCTTTTTCTTACATCATTCAGTACACACCACACTACATTTTTTCTCTTTTCTCATGCTTTCTCACATTATCCACACATGGCAGAGGTACAAAAGTTACTTAAGTCATAATGTCCAATTCAGTTTTTCTGAAAAAACAGATCACCTAGAACCTGCTATGTGACCTTGACTAGTCCTCAGTCAACTCATTAACTAAATAAATGCCTTTTATAATCACTAGGGGAAGGGTAATTAGTCATCATAAATCACTTTAATACAAAGCGCTGTGTAAATGCTAAACAACAAACCTCAGACAGAGCAAGATTAATAAGAAACACGGGGGTACATTTACCAACAAATGGAAACTTATACTAGGGTCTTCCCACATTCCTGGCAGAGACTGCTCATTTCAGCTAATGGAATGAGTCTTCAAAATCATTAGCATTTGGTTTGATAATAATACACATGAACAATATTCCTCCTGGGAAGAAAAGAGGAAAAGGAATATTTATTCTTGGTAGGTGGTCCTACAGACTTCTTAGTTACTAGTTAGGCAGGTTGGCAATTAATATTTGAATATCTACTATATGCTAGGTATAGAGCTAGGCACAATATATACACTGGTGAACAAAGAGTTCCTGTCTTTATGGAGTTTATAATTTCTGATACACACTTTGCCTTACTAATAAGTGGCACTTGCAAGAATACGGGCTTACTAAAATTTAGGCATGTAAGAATAAAGACACTTAATCCCTGAAGCTACTAGACAAAAGAGGATAGGCTAATGGGGAGAGGAAGAGTTCAGGGAACTAGGGTATCAGGGCCTTCCCCTACCTCATCATAGGTATTACCCTTAAGCATTCTTAGAAAGGCTCTAACACTGTCTCCAAATACTGCAGATTACAGTTAAGGCCCCAACAAAGCAGTCAGCTGAACTGAAAGCACTAAAAATAAGTTAATCAGACTCCAGAGAATCAAAGGATCTTCTACTACCTTTTAAAGGCATTCTATTGGTAAGTTTCTTAATTTTATGGGAAAAGAGAGCTAGAGCACACAATGGCGACCTATCTTTTCAATCCTGCATTTGATTTCTGGAGTGGCAGACTAATCTACTTTAAAAACAAAGTCATCCCTCCCACTATGACAGCTTAACTAAATCAGGTGTAGGAGCCTCAAGGACTAACTATTCCTGCAAACCTTGTATTCAGCTTACAAGCACTGCATCCCATCAAACACTGCAGGCAGAGACTGCTTTGAAACATTGTCTTTACAACAGGGAAATATTTATCCAGCTTCTCACTGGTTTCAGAAAGGTCACCTCTCTGCAAAGGTTCTCTCGTTTACTGTTAACTGGGTGCCAGGTATGTGGAAAGTCAAGATGTGGCTCACAGCAAATGCTCAAAGCACTTGGGATCCCAATTCCACCGTTCAGAGAGCTAGTTGGACTAAGATCTCCAAAGGTTGCTATTTAACCTTTCATGACAAGAGAATTAGTAGGGTATCCTTTGAGCTCAACCCGCAGCACAACAGACTAAACTTGTTCTGCCTCAGTTAAGTGCGGTAAAGAATGAGCAATCCTTCCTTACCACCCACCCCTCCAACCCACCCAAGCTCCTTTCTCAAGGGACGTCTAAGGGATCTATTCACATGACTACGATCAACCTGTACCCATGACAGTGTCTGCTGTCACCACCCTCCAAACGTTAATATCTTACATATGTCGAAGCAACTGAACTGAAAGCACTAAAAATCGAAGTAGAAGGTGAAAAGCATACTTTCCTTTTCAATCTCACATTGCCCTCGCTGCTTTCACCTGCATAAAAGAGCTAGCTCCATGTATTTTTTCCTCTTGCCTCCAAGCTAGCACGCAGTTGCTGGATAAACCAGCCACTGCTCCCAAAGATTTGCCCAAAGCGGGTCTGCCAGATTTACCCACTCACCTGAGAGGTGATTTTCAGTACAGCGCCATCCCCTGGGGCTGGTCACAAGGGTCGCCCGAGTTGACTCACCACCACCCCGCCACCCCCGTCTTCGAAAGGCCCTTCATCTAGGAAAAGTCAGCCGCAAATTTAAGGCCCGGCCCTTTCGGATTTCAGAAAGATCCTGGAGGGCTAGGGCCGAGGGACAAAGGAAAGTGAGGTCAGGGGCGGCCTTTCCAGCTCGGGATAGGCCTGGGGTCACTCACCCGCCACCCCTCACACCACCTCAGTCGTCCCGGACCACCTCAAACCTGGCCCCTGAAGTCCCGAACTAGCTGGAGCTCGAGCCCTGGACTCGCTCGCGCCCCTTCCGCGAGGCCCCATCCCAGGCCCCCGCCGCCACCCAGAGCCCCCGCACCTTCTTGGGCGCCTTGGTGACGGTGGCCATGAAGGAGTACTTCTCAGCGTCCTCAATCTCCTTGGCCTGCTTCAGCTCCTCCCCGACCCCGGGCAGCGGCATCGCGTCAGGCATCGACATCCCCCGGCCGGCCCGGCCCGCGGCTGACCCGCCGCCCCCGCCTCTTTCCCTCACCAGCTCCCGCCCGCCCGCCCGCGCGGCACCCTCAGACACGCGTTCGCCCACCCTCCCGCCGGGCCCGCGCGGAGCTGGGTTCGGTGCTAAGGTGCTGTGGCCAGCGCCTCGTCCGCTCGGCAGTCTAAACCAGCCGGACAGAGACGGCGGCGACAGGAGCACCAAAAGCAGCAGCGCCGAGCTCCGACCGGCCCGCGCCACCACCTCCGCCGTACGCAAACACGCACGCAAAGTAAGGGTAGAGGGCGGTGACGCCACGTCAAGTACTGGCAGCGCCGAGAGGGGCGGGGTCAGGGGAAGAGGCGGGGAGAGACGGCGCCCCGTCATGACGTCACTACGCTGGACCGGGCTGCAGAAGCCACGCCTTCTTCTTCCTGCCTCGCTGGTTCCCAGAGTGAGGCGGACACTTTCTGCCGCCAGGTGGCGGCATCAGCCCTGTGAGCGGCGCGTGGTTTCTGCAAGGACACCTCGAAACTTGGGGAGAGAAGGGTTTTCTTTGGGCTGTGGAGTTCCCCACAAGGCCTGAGAAGGGCATAAGGGTGATGTTTGGAAGCAAGGACCAGAGCCCTACGGGACACATTCTACAGTCAGTACCAGGAAATATGTGGGGACCCAGATGACCCACTCACTGCCCCAGACCCTTTGGACCAGCAGCCCCTTCCCCTTCTGCTCACCCTTTAAGGGTCAACAGAACAGACTCAGAGCAGTTTGCTTTCCATACAACCTTTTGTGACCTCCTCCGCCACTGTCTTCGCTAGGTCTTGCTTGTTTAAAAGACCTTCAGGCCGCAGAGCTAATGTTATCTGGCTGTTGGGATAGGGCTAATGGGTAGGGAGTGGAGAGAAGGAGGCAGGTTTGGGGGTAGGAGAGAGAAGTCCTACCCTGGATGGATTTCCTGCTCCCAGCCAAACAAAAACTCTGCCAGCTCCCTGTTGTACCCAGGGCATTCTCTTACTGGCCCCTACTACGTGCACTATGCTAAGGCCCTGGATAGTAAAGGTGTTTGTGATACATTTTATGTTTTGCAAGACTTAGTCCAGCTGCAGAGGCAAAGCCTATTTGGAACCTAATGTCAGCTGAGGTAGCATGTCCTTTGAGATTTAAATGACACTGGCTGAGTGCCATGTCCTGTGGAAAGTCCAGTGCCCTTCCCAGGATTTCTGTGAATTACTGGGTTTATGTGGGGGGGTGTGGGGGGGTGGGAATGACTTAGATTTTCATGGTTATCTCTGGCTTTAGATTTCTGCCTCATCTGAAGTTTTAGTCACTGGTCTGGTGGTGTTGGCTGTTTCTTTAGTTCCTGCTGTCAATTCAAATATGGAACGCGTCCCCTTCTTTCAACCCCCACGCCTATTCCAAAACAACTGCAAAAATAATGCTGTAACATGTAGCAGAACTTTTAATGAAGGTTTGTGGGCCACAGGGGAGAGATTACATCACACAGCAAACAATTTAAAATCACATTTCTGAAATGTTCTGCAAAGTTATTTTGGCTGTCTTGTCACCTGGGGTTTCTCACCGGCCACGCCACCCCACAAAGCTCCCCAGCCCACTGCTGTCTAATGTGGCTTCCTCCTGTTACTCCCTTCCAGTTTTATTTTATTAAAATTCAATTAATTAACATATAGTGTATTATCCATTTCAGAGGTAGAGATCAGTGATTCATCAATCATATGTAACACCCAGTGCTCATTACACCATATGTCCTCCTTAATACCCAGGCACCCGGTTACCCCATCCGTTACTCCCTTCCCATCCTTCCACCTCCCTCTTTCTTCCTCGACTGACTCTGAGAAGCCAGCTTCCTCTCTACCTTGATGAGTAATTCAGGTCCTCCCGGTACCCTTATCTCAAATTCCTCCTGCCCCACCAAGCTCGCCTTCTTATACCGAGAAGCCCACCAGGTCTTTGACGGGCTCAACTCTTTCAAGAAAAAAGCTGTGCTGTGAAATGACATCTTTTCCACTAGTTTGTGTTCAAGACTGGGGAGAGTGTGAAATATATGCCTCTGGGGCCCTAGAGTCTTAGTCAGAGAAGCCCATGTTCCAACTACCCCGCCCCAGGGGGCCGTCTGTTTGAATCAGGCTGCGAAAGTGCCCGAAAGGCTGCGTGCTTCGCAGATCCTCATCTTAACTGTTAGAATTCTCTCATCTGCCCACTCCTTCAAGCCCCCAACTCCCTCTCGGCAGTATTCCTGTATCAGAAGGGACAGAGAGCAAGGGGACCATAATATCAGATTCATCCACAAGGGGGCCAGATGGGTATCTTCCTCTTTTATCTCTCAGCTGGGGCCAGGAGCCGTCCTTGCCCACCCAGGAGTCTTTGGGCCTACAGCCTAAAGTCGCTTGTATCCTGTGGGTTTGCCCAAACTGTTGTCAGAGTCCAGGGATCAGAGGTGCCTGCTCAGAGAACAAAGCCAGCCGGAGCCAGTTGGAACAGAGGTGAAATGCCACATCCCTAGAAGAGGAAAACATGTGACTTAGGATAGCTTATTAAAAACAACAACAAAAAACAAAAAAAAAAAAAAAAAGAAAGAAAGAAAGAAAAAAAGAAAAAACAAAAACAGAAAAAACATAGATGTGTCTGTCCTTTGGATTTGATTTTTAAAACTCCCATTGTCTGAGAGCTTTGTCTCTCCGCCCAAGTTCTGCCATGCGTGTTAGCAACAGACAGAGACTCCTAGAGACGAAGATCCCCTCTCTCTGATTCCTCCTGAATCAAAGTAACAGGTTTTCCCTAACCCTTCCCTTGCAGAATTGGCCACCGCTGCTGCTGAAGATGTTGAACACAGAGCCAGGCCTTGACAGAGCCGAACCTTTGCACTTTGACCCAGGAAGGAGACGCCAGGCCTGACTCCGCCTACCTGAGTGCCTGGCCCAAGGGAGGCTGGGGAGGCCGACCTAGGGGATCCGGGTGCTTAGACTAGAAGGCACGAGGGAGAGTACTCACTGCCCTGGAAAAGGCAGCAGGCCTATGGGGTTCGCGTCGGGCCAGAGCCCAGGGCCTTCCTGGAAACCAGCCTGCTGCAGCAGACGTGGTGGGCTGGAGCCCAAAGAACTCACCCAGCCGGAGAGCGTGATGACATAATACGGGTGAGAACTGTGGCACGCTGCCCCTCTCCCTCCTAGATGGCCCCACTTGGCCCAGCTAAGGGGGGTTGCCTCCAATGGATGACAAGAAATGACCTGTCCTCAGTCCGTCCGCCCCAAACAACATGATCAGCACACAGACGAGAAGAACAACGACCAGAGGCCCCCGTGCGTGGTTGAGAAGAGCAGAGCCCCAAGCACAAGTGCCTCTATTGTGTGTGGTGAAGGGAAGATGCCAACGAGCCTCGGGCCAGAAGTGACCCTGCTCGAGAAAGGGGTAGCCTTAGGGTAGAGATGAACTGGGAGAAGCCGTCAGCAGAAATGTGCCGGCCCTAGGGTATCACAGGTGGGCTTGGTCTGGTTCATCAAATTCACTCCTCTGTCTACCCCAAAACTTACCTTCCACATTCATTCATTTTTTTAAAAAAATTCATAAAATATACATCAAATGCTGGAGATGTGCTAGGAGCAGCTCTAGGCATGGGGGCTACAGAGACAAAAGAAGTACTGATCTCTACTAGGGGACAGAGGGTGGGGGGCTCAGGGGAGGGGGTGGGAGCAAGAAAGGTTTCGTAAGAGGCTCCTTGAGCAGACTCTTGGCATAGAAGCAACTGGGCCCGGTAGGGAAGGGATAGCACGAGAAAAGGCAGGGCAAGGAAATAACTTGGTGTATTACAGGCACTGTCACTATTGCAGCGCAGGTGGGGCCTGGGGTGCAAAACGGAGCAGAGTGAGACCGGAAGGTGGAGCCAGATCCTGCAGATCCTGGCAAGCCGTGGGAGGGTGGTGGTGACCACGGAAGGAGAAGAAAATCTGGGCGGGGGGTGTGGGGGGGCACTGCCGAGATAAGGAGTCAGCTTCAGACATGTCTGAGTTTGATATGTCCTTGGAGCACACGGTCCCCGAGTCCCAGGGGAGCCTAGGTTGGTGCTTTTCATACCTGCTGGCTCTTGGCCGGGCTGGCACCCCAGCAAGTAAGGCTGGCCTCCCCCTGGAGGCCTTTCGCCTTCTGTAGGTCAGGCCTCCCTTTAGCTCTCCGAAATAAAAGGTGCAGAAAAATTGCAAGAGATCTTGGATGACCACAGAAGCAAGGGAGCGAGGCTCAGTGGCTCTACGTTCAGTGGATCGCCTCCCATCTTCTTTCTGTACCAGGGCCTCCCTATTGCACACCTCTGGGAGGCAGCATGAACATTGACATGAAGGGGGCTCCTGAAGCAGGACTCCAGGTTGCTAATCTGCCGTCTTGGCCCCGAGGGACCCCTAGAGGCGAGGGTCCCAGCTTCACCTCTGCATCTCAGGGCACTGGCTCTGCAGGAGTGCCTGGCTCCCGCCTCCCACCCAGGTCCTTCGCGCCCCATGTCTAGTCTCTGCCCCAATCTTTGTAACTCTAGCCCTTTTGGGTAGATGGACAGTCCCCTGGGGGCCTTTTCCTCCTCTGCCTCCTCCTTTGCTTCTTACGATCATATTTATTATTTATTATCATTTGGAACACCACCGGAAAGAAAAACCTGCAAAGATCAAAATCTCTTCCCATCTCTCGAAGTTCACTTCTGGTTCTTGGCCACTTGCAGAAGCTGGTGTTTACATACCTGTGATCTGTAGGTGCGTGTCGCTTTGTGTTCTGCTTTGATCAGATTACAATATTTCGAAAACACGTTACCACATACAGAGATTGCTTACATGCTTGTCCTTGTCGGCGTTTCCCAAGCACTTCTTCATCTTGCCATAAAAGTTGGCTTCATCGCGCTCCCAGTGCTGGGCCCTGGTTTCCAGCTTAGTGCCGTCTGAATAAAGTGTGTGTCAGAGTGGGATAGGCTTTCAAGCAAAACAGAGAAGGTTGGGTCACAGCACCCAGGTCCTGCCAGAGAGAAGGAGCAAAAAAGTAAACAGCAGGGCCAATTGTCTTGGCTATAAATAGGAACTGGGTTTGGGAAGGCACCTTTCAGCCATAGGGGATGGGAGGCCCAGGGCTTGGAACTCCTGACAGCTGACTCACGGAGGGGGGCTGTGTGGCATGGAGGGAAGCTGGGCATCCGGACATGCGGAGATGTGGCCTCTCCAGTCTTGACTTTGCTACCAACTTGGCTGCTGGAATCCTGAGCCTTTCCGGGCTTTTCCAGGCCTCCATTTCTTCACGCAAACAAGGGGATAGCTCTCCATCTGGGGACTGGGATGATCCAATCTCATAAAGTAATAAGTATCCAAGAGCTTTGAACAAGTTACAAGTATTGTGCAAATGTAAGTTACCAAAATGTGGCTCCAGCTGAAAATCGGGAGGGGAAGGTGTTATTGTTGAGAATTTGGAATTCTCTCGGCGCACCGCTTCCCAGAATGAGGAGCGGCGGCAGCAACCTGCTTGTCAGTGCTGATGCTGAGTCCTTGTTTACACAGGGATGGTACTTCCTTGAGAAGTGAGGCTGGCGCCGTCCCAGCCACGAGCGGCCGCTGCCACCTCCCTGGCCCAGCCTGGCCTGGGGTCTGGCTACTGTGTATCCAGCAGCCCCTCCAGACTTCCCCCAATGCTTTCTTCTGGGTGGGACCAGAGAGCCTGATGTAGCTTTTTTCAGTTTTCCTTTTCCAAAGCTGCGGCAGGTAAAGTTAAGGCTGAGCAAGCCGGCAGTCATTGTAAACACTGCTCAAGGAAATCTGTTTTGCCGGTTCTTTGTGCTACTTTGTGTACTTTCTTGCACCTGTGAGTGTGTCATTGTGAAACTGGCCTTGGGCATCGGCCTGTACCCAGGCCTCTGCCAGTCTGTTATTTATCAAGCCCAGCCTTTCATCAGGGGCTGGGCTGGATGCCAGGGAACCTGAAGTCACCAAGACAGACACTGTTCCTGTCCTCATGGGGCGTAGAGTCAATTGTGGGACTTGATCACAAAGTCTGCCCCCCCCAACAATACCTTTTCAGAGTGGGGCCCTCTTCCTTCCTCTCTCCATGTACCGCACCCTGCAAAGGCCATCCATCTCGAGTTCGCCTCGATGTACCCACCCTCGGCTTTGTCCTGAGTCTTAGAAGTTTCTGGAATGCTGTCTCCCTGGTCCCCAGACAGTGGAGAGTGGGCTGGTGAGGCGGAGGTACCGGTTTCCTGGGATCGGGGACTGCATGGCCTGTCTCTGACTCTCATCAGCATTGGCTTTCCGCCTGTCGCCAGCTACCTGCCCCTAGGGCTGGAAATGGTCTTGGATGTGGGAGAGACAAGAGGTGGGCCATGTTGATTAGATCTGCTGTTAGGGGCTCAGACAGGGATTTGCCTTGACTAGAAGAGCACTGGGCTGGATGCCGTGGGGGCAGCCAGAAGCTTCTAGAAGTCTCTGGTGGCTGGCCTTCTGCCCCCTTTGCCCCAGAGGCCCTGCCCCAAGGTTGGCTTGTTGGAGCTGGAGGAGTGTGGTCAGCGGTCGGTGTGGAAGCTGCCGCTGGGTGGGAGCCCGCCTTCCTCACCCTCTCTGGTGTGCAGGGCGGGCCCCATTGCATCACCCTTGGAGCCTCTGCTCCTGGCTTTGCAGCCAGCTGGGCCCCTGGAGGAGGGACTCTCCCTGTTTTTCAACAAACCATTAACCATTTCATCCTCCCAGGCCTTCCTATAGCTGACCTAGATTCGCAGCACTGCCCCTCACACCCGTCTGTCTTGCTCTCGAAAACCTGCCTTCAGCTCCGTGACGCGCTGGAGTTCTGCCTGGGCGGCCGTCTGAGGGTTGAAGGCTCCACCTTGGGCATGGCAAGCCCGGACTCTTTCCCAGGAAAAGAGTTAAGCTCCCTCATCCCCACCCTCAGCATTTGTCCCATTCTGCAGCAGTGAGGAAAGGCTCCTCGGCCCCTTGCATGAGCTCATGCCACTTCCACACTCTAAGTGGAGCCCGGACAAAGGGTCAACACGACGTTTTCCACCCAAAGCAACAGTGGGGCCCAAGCAGAGACCAGGAGCTTAGACATCATGTCTCCCACAGCCCCTCCAACTATTTCCAGCAGACCTAGTTGGGCCTCGGCCCACCCCTCCCCAACCCCAGAGACCCAGGGAAGGGGTGGGCAGGGCCAGGGTCCTAAGGGGCCCACAGGGGTCCGATGGAAAAGTTTCTAGTACACAGTGTTTCCCTGAGCCCCACTTGGGTGGCGGGGAGAGGAGGGAGGCAGAGAGGCCCTTCCAGGCAGTGAGGCCCAGGCCACATTCCCGCTCAGGCCTTTTATCTCACAGCCCCAGCATTCCCCTCATCGCCCCACCCATTCCAGGGCCTGAAATAGCCTGAAACTTGAGCTAAGCCTAGGCCCAGCTCCCAATTTTAGTTCCACAAACATTTAGCTGCTGCATAACGTGTAGCATCCTGGGCTGGGTCCTGTGGGGGCCACAGAGAGGAGTGAGGCCCAGCCCCTGCCCTCAGGGAGCTTGCAGAATGTACCCTGATGACTGTAGTCACAGGCATAACATGCCAGAGGAAGAAGAAAGAAGGAGGGCTTCCGGGGGGAGTGGGGGGATGGCCTCATGGAGAGTCGTTTTTGTTGAGTTCAAAGGACTAGTGGGATTTCCACAGGCAGGAGTGAAGGCCACTCGTTCTAGGGGAAGAGCAAGAACAAAACCACGGACGTGTAAGACTCAGAGTATGTTCTGGAACATGGCCCACAATCTAGTTTGACTGGAGCACGTGGGAGGATACTGAGCTGCTTACGGTTTCCATGAATATATCATTTAATTTACTGGTGAGCTATCTCAACGTCCTACAGGCTGAGAGTTCCAAGAGGCAAGGACTTATGGGTTCACACAAGTTTACAGACCAGGAAACGGAGGTACAGAGAGCTTAAGAAATTTGCTCAGAGTTATAAGGCATAGTAGCAACAGAGCAAAGACTGGAACCAGTTTCCCTACTCTGGCCCATCTTTGCCCAGTTTGGTCTCTTAATCCAATGGAGCTAGCCAGCCCAGCAGACCTCGCCCCACTTTCCAAGACAAGAGATGTTTGAAATCAACTGCCAGCAATCAAGGACGAACACAGATTTAGCCACGCGAATGTTTCTCATACTGTCGTACGTAAGTGAGGAAACGAATAGCTCCATGGCACTTGATGGGGAAGAAATGCTAGTATTTTGTATTTTGCCAGGTTTATTTAAATCTGACCACAAGCCCCATCCACAGTTGATAAGAAGTTTAAAGTTATTATTATTATTTTTAAGATTTTATTTGTTTATTTGACAGAGAGATCACAAGTAAGCAGAGAGGCAGGCAGAGAGAGAGGGGGAAGCAGGCTCCCCACCAAGCAGAGAGCCCGATGCGGGGCTCGATCCCAGGACCCTGAGATCATGACCTGAGCCGAAGGCAGAGGCTTTAACCCACTGAGCCACCCAGGCGCCCTGAGAAGTTTGAAATTATTAGGTCCTCATCCCCTGGCCCATTGGATTAAAAAACAAAAGCAAGAACAAGAACAAAACCCCACAAAAAACCAAAAATCCCCAAACAAAGGGCTTGATCTTATAAAACTGAGGCGGCTGGTCCTTATTCAGGGGAAATGGCCACAGTAACATTTGCTCCTTGTACTACATGCTGAACACTGGTCCTTCCCATCTGTGAGTATTGCTTCCTCCCATACCAGCCATACCAGGTTCTGCATCCTGTGGGGGGGAAGCAGGGAAGGGAGCGGGGGGCGGGGGGAGCGGTCAGGGGATGTGCGTTCCAGCTGGATCTCAAACATCTGCCACTTGCGAACACTCGTGATCCCACACCTTCTCAGGTACTGGAAGTCACTGCCCCACGAGTAAGGTTCCCCCTCCCCACCTTGGAAAACCAGCTCCAATCCCCTTTGACCTCCAGGACTAGAAGCTCTGGCCACCCTCCTGGGAGGATGTGGGCAAAATACTTCACATTCTTTCCTGAAGAGTCCACAGCCAAGAAAACCACATATAGCTGATTTCTCAATCACGTTATTCCACCACATTAAATGTTCAATTAATCACCCTCTCCCACTTCCACTAGCAAAAGAAAAGTACAGCCGCAGGTGACCAAAACTATGGTCAAGGCCATATCGTGCAAGAATGCTTAATGACCCAGAAAGACGCTCATCATAAAATTGCTAGCTGAAAAAGGCAGGTTTTAAGACAGCGTTATATATAGCTCTGTGTACGGAAAGACCCCGTTTTCTACCTATGTATGGAGAAAACCCAGCTCCTGACCCCTGTCTGTCTCTCCTGTGTGTCTTCTCTACTTTTTTTTTTAAGATTTTATTTATTAATTTGACAGAGAGAGAGATCACAAGTAGACAGAGAGGCAGGCAGAGAGAGAGAGGGAGAAGCAGGCTCCCTGCCGAGCAGAGAGCCAGATGTGGGACTCGATCCCAGGACCCTGAGATCATGACCGGAATGGAAGGCAGAGGCTTAACCCACTGAGCCACCCAGGCACCCCTGTCTTCTCTACTTTTAGATGAAATACCTCACTTCCAGTCTCTCAGGGTTTAGAGGTTTATCCCCAGAACAAACAATTCTCTGCAATACCAGCTGAGTTCCCAAATTCAACCCCATCCCAATGCTGTCTATCAGGAGACAGTGTCAGATGCCACAGGCGAAGGGCTCGGTCCCACAACACGGACCCACCCCCCACCCCCAGCCCCACTTCAGACACCAGTCGCGTGCTCAGGCTGTCACTCGTGTTTCTGACCAGCCAGCTGTAAATCAGAGATTCCAATGACCCCTCCTTGGGTTCGATTACTTTGCCAGAGCTGCTCACGGAACTCAGGGAAACACTGACTTATATCTGCCAGGTTCTTATATAAAGGATACAGTAAGGGATGAACACCCAGATGGGAGAGACGCCCAGGGCAAGGTGTGTGAGAAGGGACACAGAGCGACCACTCTCCCCACTCTCCTCCATGTGGTCCTCAACCTGAAAGCTTTCTGAGCCCGTACCTGTGGGAATTGGTGGACTTGGTATCACGGAGGCGTGATTGATCATTAACTCCATTTCCAGTCATTCTTTCTCAAAGAGCCTGAAAATTCTAAGCTTCAAATCATGGCTTCCTCTTGCCAGTGACCAGCGCCCACCAACGGTCACCTCACTAGAGTGAGAGATGCCCCTGGGGCTCTTATCATATGGGAAATTACAAGGGTTTAGGAGCCAGGAACGGGGGACACAGGCCAATAAATATTTTCCATTATCTCCCAAGTGTGAACCAACTTTTTGATAAACGTGTATACAAAGAAAAAAGAACTGAAAAGATAAACACCAACATGCTTATTTCCTCTCCGACATGAGCTCGCTGGTCATTTCTATTTTCTCATTTGTGCGTGTTTTCATTTTCTAAAAATTTGACAGTAAGTGCATATTACCTTTGGTTTGCAATTTGAATAAAAATGTAATTTTAAGTGATAAAAGTAATGTATACTCATAAAAAGAAATCTAAGCAAACAGATGTATGGTGCGACAACAGTGAAAAGCTTCCTTCCCTGGGCACGCACACATTCCGGGCATAGAGTGGGGACCCTCACCTCCACATAATATTTGTTGTATTTTCATAGGTGGTATTTTTTATTGCATAAATAAGGCTATTCATATCATTCTACAACCCCTCTTGTAGACAGTTACCTAGTAAAATTGAGATTACAAGGACAGTTTGTTTTACCAACAAATTGGGCTGAAACAGTTGGAGAGTCATAAGCAGAAAAATAAACCTCATGCAATGTACAAAAATTAACTCAGAATGGATGTTTAATCCCTGTAATTTTCAATGTAAAATATCAAACTATAAAACTTTCAGAAGAGGAGCGCCTGGGTGGCTCCGTCAGTTAAGTGCCTGCCTTCAGCTCAGATCATGATCCCAGGGTCCTGGGATTGAGCCCAGAGCCCTGACCCCCTTGAACTCCCTTGTCAGGCTGGCTCCCTGCTCAGCGGGGAGTCTGCTTCTCCCTCTCCCTCTGCGCCTCCCCCTGCTCATGTGCACGCAGGCGCTCCTCTCTCTCTCAAATACATAAATAAAATCTGAAAAACAAACAAATAAACCCAAAAAACCTTAATGAGATTAACGAGACCACACGTGCTAGAATGGCTAAAATAAACCCCCTGACAATACCAAGTACTGGTGGGGATGCTATCAGACATTGGAACAAGGCTCCAATACACCGCTGGTAGAAACAAAAAAGGGTACAGCCACACTGGGAAACAATTGGATAAACTCTTCTAAAATGAAACAAATTACCTTATGACCCAATAGCTGCACTCATGGGTAGTTACCCCAGAGAAATGAAAGTTTATGTTTACACAAAAACCTGTACATGAATATTTATAGCAGCTCTATTCATAATTGCCAAAACCTGAGATAGTCCAAATGTCCTTCAATAAGTTAATGGATTAAAAAAAAACAACAACCACCTGTGGTTCATCTATACAATGGATTAAAAAGGAAAAACTACTGATTTATAAAACAACTTTGGTGACTGCCAAAGGTATTATGCTGAGTGAAAAGAAGCTACTCTCACTCTCTTTTGGTTAGTATTAGCATGGTATATCTTTCCCCATTCCTTTACTTGTGATCATATTTATTTATATATATATATATGATCTACATTATATTTAAAATGGGTTTCTTATAGACAACATTTAATTGGGTCTTGCTTCTTTGATCCACTCTGACATTTCCGTCTTTTAAACGGCATGATAGATTTTTGATATTTAACGCGATTATGGCTATAGTTTCAATGTCTACCATATTTGTTGCTACTTTCCATTCATTACCCTTGTTCTTTGTCCCTAGTTTTATCTTCCACTCTTTCTGGCTTTCGAAGTTTTAACCAAGTATTTCATATGATTTCATTGTCTTTCTTTTCTCAGTCTGCCAATTATTCTTCCTTTTTAAGCTTTTTTAGTGATTGCCCTAGAGTTTGCAATATACATTTACAACCAACCCAAGTCTATTATCAGATAACGCTGTCCCACTTCATGGGTAGTTCAAGGGCCTTATAATAACAAAATGTTCCAAATTACCCCCTCCAAATAATGATCTGTTGGATTAACTCAGAATAAGGAAAGTAAAAGTTTTTTTGTTTTTGTTTTTGTTTTTTGGCTTTCACCTACTCTAATACTTTTCCTCTTTTTTTTTTTTTTTTTTCCACGTAAATCTGAGTTTCTGACCTATATCACTTCCCTTGTCTCTGAAGGACTTCTAACATTTCTTGCAAGTCAGGACCTACTGGCAACCAGTTCCTTCAGTTTTTGTTTGTCTGAGAAAGTCTTGATTTCTCCTTAACTTTTGGAGGATAATTTCACAGGGCACCCAGTTCTACATTGGTGGTTTTTTTTTTTTCTCCTAACACTTGAAATATTTCTCGTCTTGCTTCTCGTCTTGCTCCCACAGTTTCTGAGAAGCCAAATTCATTATTACCTTTCCTCCTCTGTAGGTAGGATGTTTTTTCACTCCTTTCTGGCTTCTTTCAAGATTTTTTCTTTAATTTTATGCAGTTTCAATATGATATGGTTAGGTGTAATTTTTTGTTGTTTGTTTATGTTTTGCATTTATGTTGCCCAGTGTTCTCTGAGCTTTCTGGATGTGTAAGTTTCGTGTCTGACATTAATTTGGAGGACATTCTCAGTCATAATCGCTTCAAATATTTCCTCTGCTCATTCTCTTTTTCTTCTTGAGCTAGCCCCATTATGCGAATGTTACCCCTTCTCTAGTCCCGTGGTTCTTGGCTATTCTGTTCCATTTTTTTTTTTCCTCCATTCTTTTTCCCCTTTGATTTTTAGTTTTGGAAATTTCTATTGCCATATCCTCAAGCTCAGAGAGTCTTTCCTCAGCTGTCTCCAGTCTATTAATGAGCCCAATCAAAGGCATTCCTGATTTCTGTTACAATGTTGTTATTGTTGTTTTTGATTCTAAGACTTTCCATCTCTCTGTTTACATTACCCATAGGCTCCTCCACGTTGTCTACTTTTTCCACTGGAGCCGTTAGCATGTAAATCGTAGTTGTTTTAAATTCCCAGGCTGATAATAGGACACGTCTGCCTTATCTGGGTCTGGGTCTGGTGCTTGCTCTCCCTCTTCAAATTGTGGTTGTGGTCCTTTAGTATGCCTTGCAGCGTTTTTGCTTGTTTGCTTGTTTGTTTTGCTTGTCGAAAAGCCTGACCTGATGTACTGAGTAAAAGGAACTCTGGAAAATCCGCCTTTAGGGGTGAAGGGGTCAGATGTTGGAGGAGAGGAAGCATCCTGTAGTCTGATGATTAGGTCTCGGTCTTTCAGTGAGGCTGTGCTCCTGGGCTGGGAACTTCACACAGCCTCCCCCATTCTCTCTCCTTTAAGGTGGAATAGGGGCCGAAGTAGGGTATTTCCCTTCCCCTGGTTGAGGATTAAGCTCTGGGAAAACCCCGATAGGTTAGGCTGTGGTAAAATAGTTTCTTTTGGGAGCAGGCTTTCCTTAAGAAGAATGGAATGCTCTGGCATATTTCAGAATGATCACTTTTTCCCTTCCTGTGTCGGAAGGAAGCACAAGGGGATTTTTTCTCTGATAGTCTCAGTGAGAACCTGGTACAGCTTCTAGGGCTCAAACTCACGAAGCATGGGCATCCCCCATGATCGCCCCCCACCCAGGAGTTTTTTTTTTTTTTTAAGATTTTATTTATTTATTTGACAGAGAGAGACACAGCAAAAGAGGGAACACAAGCAGTGGAAGTGGGAGCAGGAGAAGCAGGCTGCCAGCCAAGCTGGGAGCCGATGCGGGGCTCGATCCCAGGACCCTGGGATCATCATCTGAGCCAAAGGCAGATGCCCAATGCCTGAGCCGCCTAGGCACCCCCATCCAGGAGTTTTTAACTCTCAGGCTTGTCCACACTGAGCCTCTAGCAAATCGTCAGCTACAGCTGAGGTCCTCCTCCCCCAGGACTGATTCCCCGTGGAGCTATCTGCTACACCAAGTTGAAGTTGCAATTCTCTGAATGCACCTGTCTCTCTCTCCATTCTGGGGGGCAGCGGTGGGCTCTGCGACCTCAGTTTTCCGATGGATTGAAGAGGAGATGATTTTTCAGTTTGTTCACCTTTTTACTTGTTGGGTGGACGGACTGAAGACTTCCAAGCTCCTTCCACGCTGGAGCAGAAACCGGAAGTCAACTTCAAAAGTTAGTTTAAAAGTTAGTTTAAAAGTTCAAAAGTTAGTTTAAAAAATAAGGCTCTTAAAATGGTTAAAAGGTACATTTTATGCTAGGTATATTTTGTCACAATAAAATTTTTTTAAAAATAGCATTTAAAAAAAGAAAAGAATGAGACACTTAAGAACGAGACATTATGAGTGACGGACAAGGTGTAAGAAGTAAGGTGAGTTTTCCGAAGGCTTGCAAGGTGATGATGCCATCGACACATCAGACTCGACATGGTTTGAATTCCTTTAACTTGCTTTACTTCCTATATTCTTCATTTTCAGTGATAGTGCCACCTTTCTGCTGGTGACTCGTCCTCTAAACCTTGGGGCATCTTTGACCATTGTCTCTCCAATAGTCACTCAGTGACTACATCATATCTATTGTTTTCACAGTTCGGTTGCACATCCATTTTCTCTTTTCCTTCCCTCCTGCCCCTCTGCTAGCTCACCACCACTGGTCCCAATTTTGCAATTACTTCCTAACATGTCCTTCCTCAAGAGTTTACTTTAGCATCAAACCAATCTGAGTTTAAATCCTGGCTCTGCTTTTAACCCTTAGGGGAAAAAAAAAAAAAGATTTATTTATTTATTTAAGAGAGAGTGAACGAGCATGGTGGGGAGCAAAGGGGAGGGACAGAAGCAGAGGGAAAGGGAAGCCCAAGCAGACTCCCTGCTGAGTGCAGAGCTGGAGGCGGGGCTCGATTCCAGGACCCTGAGAGTCTGAGTTCACCACCAGAGCTGAAACCAAGACTCTGATGCTCGATGACTGCCCCCTCCCACTCCCCGGGCACCCCTGCCACTTAACACTTCTGACCTTGGGTGTAACCTCTTTGTCCCTCAGGCATCATCTGTAAAATTGAGATGAGCATAATATTCAACTCCCAGGTTGATTAGGTGAAGATTGGAAAAGCCTAGGAGCCAGGCACTGAGTCTTCAATGCCTTATCTACTACTTTTATTGAACGAGACAGTGCATACAGGTCTTGGCGAGGTGCTGGGTGCAGAGTAAGTACCCAGTGACTGCTGGCTGTATGATTATCCTTCATCTCAGTCCACTTTAGGCGCTACTGTCACATTAATTTTCCTAATGAGCAGTTTTGGTTACGTCCTTCTTGCTCAGAATCTTTCTCTGACTCCCTCCTGCCTGTTGAAATACGCCCAAACTCTTGTGCCAAACATTCAAAGCTCTTGATCTGTTCCTTCCTACCTTTCAAATGTTCCTTCCTGAATTTCACTACTCGCTGGACCCCAGGCACCCCCATGGTTTCCCCTCTCTTTAGCTTTGTTCCAACTGTCCTCTCTCCCTGGAATGCCTTCCCTCCTCCCATCTTGCTTGGTAAATATTTGCTGAGTAAATAGATAGTGTCCTTTGGAAAAGCTCCCCCAGAGAAGACAGTTCTAATCCCTGCCGTATACCCCTCCTGTGGTGGAGACACACAGGGCAGGCTCTGTTTATTTTCAGCAGGCCTCTCTGTGGGAGAGACATATATACAAACAAAGAGGTTTTAAACAAGTCAATCGTGTTCCGCATCCCCTCAGCCCCTCCTGAATCCTGACGCCACATGAAACCCATGCTGAGAGGTGGTATTGCTCAACTCCTCTTGCCAGCGAACCTCTCCATTCAGGACATATTTATTGAGCACCTATGACGTGCAGCTTATTGGGGATGATGGGGGTGGGGGGGGAAGATCACATTTAAGACCATCTTGCTGATGGAGAGATGGCCGATGCAAAGATGGCTGCCAGCACCTGGGAATTCAGAATCCAGTTCTAAACTCTGTGACGCCCAAGAGAAGTCTCACCGGGATGAGCTGGTGCACAAGAGAAGGAGTTAAAGAGGCTACAGTCAGAGGAAGCTTTGTGACAGGCAAGCCTGGGGTGGGTCTTCATGTCCCCCGTGCTTGGACAATGTATGGTACGCTAAGGCAAACAGCTGATGTGTGCCGGGGAAATGCAAACCAATGGCATTTTCCATTAGGGGATGAGCCAGGCCCAGGGCAGTTTCCTAAAAGGCAGCTGTCCTATAAAACCTCTGGTACCTTGCTGCTGCTAAAGGAATGGGTACAGGTGAAGTTTTCTTTTTTTCCCCCCCGAAGTCCACCTGCCCACACCCACCGATAAGCAGGGGTAGAAGGAGAGGGAGAAGAAGGCTCCCCAGTGAGCAGGGAGCCCGACGCGGGGCTCGATCCCGGGACCCCCGGATCATGACCTGAGCTGAAGGCAGACGCTTAATGACTGAGCCACCCAGGTTCTCCTGGGTGTATATGTTGTGATTCTACATAAGTTAACTGAATATCAAAGTTCTTGGAGCATCTCTAACCTCGATTGTATTCCCAGAATATTCTTAGCTCCTGGGTTACTCAGGATCGGGTGGGAATTCAAACCTAAAGCAAAGCTTTCAAAAAGGATTTGGGTTGAACCTGGCTCGACCATCTACTACCTTTATGACCTTGAACCTCAGAGAAGCGCTTTGAGGTTCTGCTTCCTCGTTTGGACAAGTGGGGTGAGACCGCCAACGTTAAGGGTTGTTGTGAGGCTTTAACGAAAGGATGCTTGTGGAATGCCTGACAGAATTGGTCATCAGTACCTGCTGGTTATTATTGCCGTAGCAATTATCGGAGCTCTCCCCATACCCCATCCCGTCCCCAAACGCTCTCCTCCAAAGATACCTAATATGCATGTAACAGCTTCCACCTGTGCTTCCCCCCACGCCTCTAAATAACCACAGCGGTAAAAATAATAATAACAGCAATAAATGCACGGCTGTTAGAGAAGGCCTAGGACATGCCATGCCCCGGGTGGGGGGGGGGCACTTGGCAAACCTCATCTCCAATCCTCATTATTTCTACTCTCCAGAGCAAGACTCTGAAGCTCAGAAATGAGAAGTTGACTTGCCCGAAGGAAGCAGCAGAGCTGGGCTCAGAACTCAGGTGTTCTCTGTCCCAAGTCTATACTCTTCCTGGTTGGCCATATTTTCTCCTCTGGAAAGATAATCTCCTTTCTGGACATGAAGACCAGGGACAACGGCTGGCCCTTAGCACCATTCCGACCTTTTCTAACAGTCTGCCTACAGACCATTCATTCATTCACTCATTCACTCCACAAACATCTACTGAGTGTTTACCAGGTGCTAGGGATGTAACATTGATTAAGACAGTTCATGGGTCTAAAGAGTTCACATTGTCATGGGGAAGAGGGATCCATAAAAGGAGAAGTGGGGAAGTCAGTGATTAAATAAAAAGGCCCAGTGGACCCCTGGAGTCCAGCGGGGGTTGAAGGGAACAGTGATGGTGTCAGCAAAACTTTCACAGGAGGTGATCTGAGTTCATTCATTATCCTGCTCTTTATTTTATTCATTCCAGAAACAATTTTAAGCAATGACTGGGGTTCAAGCTTTAGCCTAAGCTCTGGGATTAAATATAGCTGGGGCTCGGTTCAGTCTCCGCCCCTAAGAAATGTATGCCTAGCCAGGAGGGATGGATCATAAATCATCGACTGTCACTGAAATTGCATTGGGGGCTGGGGCACAAAGACAGAATTAATGCCCTGGGCCAAGGGTGGCTTCGGAGGCCAAGTTTCTTTTAAAAGAATTGTTTTCTTCCCCTTTTTCCTGTCTGGTCTTTTGGCACTTTAAACACCTTTGAGGATATCCCACAGACCATGCCAAGTGAAAATAGCACATCCCAAGCTACATTTATGTTTTACGACATTCTCCAGGGGAAGAAGCCGTAATTCAAAGTTCCATCAACGTCATTTAACCAAGGCGTTGTTAATTATAGAGATAGTGCCCATTTTGACCTATCACAGTTCAAAATGCAGTTTCACAAAATGCAGTATTAGGTATGTTAAAAAATAACATAATAAAAAAAAATAACTGCCTGCTCTTTGCCCACGGTTGCCCTTTGTGGAGTGGACCATGGTGGGGGACAAAGCGGAGGTCCGTTAACTGCGTGACTCTCGTCTCCTAAATCGCCTAGTGAGTCTCAGACCCAGTAGGCAAAAGCAGGTTCAGTAAAAAGGCTTTGAAGGTAAGGAAACGCGATGATAAAGGTGTCCTTTTGTATCAGGGTCAACTGTGTGGCCATGTAGAACAAAAATAAACTTGGATCCATACTATATGTCTTTATACTAAAATAAAATCAAGACAAATCAGATATCTAAACTTTGAAAAATGAAATCCTAAAAGCAGCAGAAGGAAACATGGGAAGGTTTTGTTTTGTTTTGTTTGATTTTCATAATCTCAGAGTAGGAAAGGGTTGAAGCCATAAGAAAAAGTATTGATAAATACGGTGACATAAAATAAAACTTTTCTGCATAGCAAAAAAATCATCATAAGTAGTCAAAATCAAATAACAAACTGGGAAGGGGGGAGTGTCTGAAATTTAGAATACAGCACAAAGGATAACATATATAATAATATATCATATCATTTATATGTAATATATATTTACTTATATTAATATATTTATATGTAATATATATATGATAAAATGTAATGTCCTTATATATATAAAATTATCCTTTTTGGATATTGCAGGTAGATCTAAGCAATTAGAGGGGAAATATATCTATAAAATTTATAATTTTATGTAACAAACACGTAAAATTTTCTCCAGAATTGCTCGGATCTACCTGGGGCTCTCCAGCACCTCAGTTGTTTGCTCAGTGGAGTCCCTTGGCCACTGTCCTCATTGTCTTGTCCCGAACACACTGCCTGGCTTGTCCTCCACCAGGATGAAGGCTGGGCAATGGCCACAATTGCATTGATGCCCAGATCTGGGAGATATGCCTCTCCCTTCTTCTGGACTTGGAGAAACACCATGCCACAGGACACGAGATCTGGCTTTCCCACCAACTGTGCTGCGCATGCCACCCAGGAGTGCAGGGTGATTAACAACCTGTGGGGTATATATGGACGTCCGAGAGACTGCGGATGGGAGGGAACTGACAGAGGACATCCCTTTCTCCCAATTCTCACCAGCCCTGGTCCCTGATATTCCCACAACCAAGTGATAGTCTGTTTTCTTGTGAAGCTCTGACCAGCTTGGTAATGGACCACCTGGAATTTGCTTTCCCTACTCTTTGGCCTCACTCTCATTTCTCCCTTCATTCTTGCTGTCCTGGGATTGCGTTCCCTCAGTAAGTGTTTGCATGTGAGCTTTGTCTCAGCTGGTTTCCTAGGGCATCTGCATCAAGACCACGTATGAAGAACAATTAGAAGGCAGTATGAAGGGCGCCTGGGTGACTCAGTTGTTGGGCAACTGCCTTCGGCTCAGGTCATGATCCTGGAGTCCCTGGATCGAGTCCCGCATCAGGCTCCCTCCTCGGCGGGGAGTCTGCTTCTCCATCTGACCTCTTCCTCTCTCTCATTCTCTCTCTCTCTCTCTCAAATAAATAAATAAATAAATAAATAAATAAATAAAATCTTTTTTTAAAAAAAAAGAAGGCAGTATGAAAAAGCCAAACAACGCTACGGAAAAATAGGCAGATACGAATAACCAGTTCACAAAAATGTAACTACAAAGGCAACTATAAATAACTTTAAAAACCTGAAAAGACCCTCAACCCTATTCATGATAGGAGAAATACAAAATAAAATTACAATGATCTATACTTTTTTATCTATCCCATTGAACAGTTTGATGACATAGTACTCCAGCAAGGCTGTGGAAATAGGTATTGCTGTGACCTCTATTGGAGAGTAATTTAGTAACACCTTTAAAAATTAAAAAAAAAAAATTCACACACTCTGAAACCCACCAGTTTGAGCTCATTGTTGTTTTCTTTGAAAAATATTGGAAATAACCTAATGTCTATCAGTTAGAAACTAGTTCAGCAAATTATGTTATACTGTAAAGGGACAATTATACAGCTATTAAAAAGAAGAAAGAGGAGTTTTTTTTTTTTTTTTAATGTACTGGTACGTAAAGATCTTCATTTTATATTAAGTAAAAATATCTGCAGAAAGCTACCCAGGAAGGTTGCCTCTGTTAAGGCCAATAACAAAAGGGCCACTTTGTACTTTTTGTACCTTTTGAATTTTGAACCACGCGGATCTGTTTTTTTTTTTGCCAAGTTTATTGAGTTTATTGCACAGTTAAGCCACATCCATTTAAAGTGCACAATGCAGTAAGGTTTGAAAATTGTATACACTCGTGAAACCACCATCACAACCTGGATATAGAACATTTACCTCATCCCCCACAGATTTCTCATACCCTTTTGCTGTCCCTCTCTCTCCACCCTGGCCCCCTGCCACCACTGACCTGCCTTCTATCGTTAGAGGTGAGTTTGCATTTTATATACAGGGAATCGAGCCATATCTCTTTTGCATCTGGCTCTTGCACACTGCAGGATTGCTTAGAGATTTATTCATGTTATTCTGTGTATTCAAGAGCTTATTCCTGAATAGTATTTCGTTGTCTGATTGTACCACATTTTGTTTATGCAGCCGACTGTTGATGAACATTTGGGTTGTTTACAGATTTGGGTTATGTGAATAAAGCTGCTGTGAAGCTTTGCCGGGACGTCCCTGGGTGAAAATATGTTTTCATTTCTTTTGAGTAAACCCCTCGGAGTGGAAAGGTTAGATTGGAGGTGTGTGTCTGTTAACTTCTTAAAAAAGGCCAGTTTTCCAAAGCGATTGGACCCTTCTCCATCTCCACTGGCGGTGCGTGAGACTTCCAATTGCTTCACGTCCTTGCCAATATCTGGTATCTTTGATCTTTTAAATGTTATAACGAATGTATAATGGTGTGTCCGCCATTTTACTTCATTTAAAGCATTGTTTTATTAGAGAGAAGGGGGAGGGAGGTGCAGAGGGAGAGGGAGAGAGAGGCTCCCAAACAGGCTCTAAGCCCAGTGCAGGACCCAATGCAGGGCTTGATCTCACGACCCTGAGATCATGACCTGAGCAGAAATCAAGAGTCAGACCCTTCATTGACTGAGCCACCCAGGCCCCCCTTACCTATTTTAAAAGATACATTTAAGATTAAAATAAATAGATAGATAATAGCTTATGGCCTCTACCCCCAAGTCTGTAAATAATGTGATAAGAAAGGCGGGTGTTGAAATTTTGAGAAGGGAGGTGTGTTAGTTTTCTATTGCTGGGTAACCAATTACCAGAATGTAGCGGCTTAAAACAACCTGCATTTATTATTTCACAGTCTCTCTGGGTCAGGAGTCCAGGCATGGCTTTGCTGGGCCTTCTGCTCAGGGTCACACAAGGCTACAATCAAGGTTTTGGCTGGGACTACATTCTTTTATGAAGCTTGGAGTCCTCTTCAGGCTGACACGGCCATTGGCAGAACTCAGTTAGTTCCTCTGATCGTAGGACTGAGCTCCCTGCTTTCTTGCTGGCTGTCACCTAGGGCCTGCTCTCAGCGTCCAGAAGTCACCCACATTTCCTGGCATGTGGCCCTCGCCTAGGCTTCCGCAACATGGCGGCTCACCTTGAAGGCCAGCGGGAGACCCTCTCTCTCTCCGGTCCTCCAAGACAGTCTTATCAAACCTACCGTAAGCACAGAAGTATCTGTACCACTACGTTTGCCCCACACACTGCCCCCACTCAAGGGAGAGGCTTACACAGGGACAGACGCATCGGGGACATCTACGTCTGTGTGACACACGTGTTAGGCAGCAGTTCTCAGATTTGAGCGAGGGTGAGGACCCCCGGAGGGGCCCATTCAGTTAAAATGAAGTTAAGATTCCTGGGCTTTATCCCCAGGGTTTCTGCCTCAATTGGTCTGAGCTGGGGCCTAGGAATGTATTTTATTAGTGAGCAGTTAATGTCTCAGATGTGTCTGAGGCGGGTGGTCCCCAGGCCACACCTATAGAAAAGCTATCATGGAGGTTGCTTCACGGCTTTGGAGAGGGGCATGCTTGAATCTGAGCCTCCTCTTTGCCCTTAAGCAGGTGACATTGACCGATTCCACCTTTTCTTCCTGAAGACCGCCGGAGAGGCTGGAGAGCCCTACAGAGGCAAAGACCATGGCCAGGGGCAAAGAAGACCGTGAAGAGGAGAAGCCCCGAGGACAAAGTAATCTAGGAGGACATGACTGAAAGGCAAGGCTAACGAGTCAAAATAAAACCCACTGGCAATATAAGAAAGTTTACTTTAAGGTTCTATCACTTACTAGATGTAAAACATTGACACATCACTTAACTTCCTTGAGCCTCATGGTCTGCAAAACGTGGATAATAATACCTGTTTCTGGGGCGCCTGGGTGGCTCAGTGGGTTAAAGCCTCTGCCTTCAGCTCAGGTCATGATCTCAGGGTCCTGGGATCGAGCCCCGCATCAGGCTCTCTGCTCGGCAGGGAGCCTGCTTCTCCCTCTCTCTCTCTGCCTGCCTCTCTGTCTACTTGTGATCTCTCTCTCTGTCAAATTAATAAATAAAATCTTTAAAAAAAATAGTAATAATACCTGCTTCCCAGATCTGTTACCACATGTCAATGAGACACTGTTGGAGAAAAAAAATGGAAAAAACCTGCTTTCAAATATCTGCCAAATCCTACCCGAAAAACCTAGAAACTCCAAAAGGATTCCAGACTGTCAAAATATTACCACAAACGTTGCTGCTTCTGTTTCTCCACAGAGACAAGTAAAAATAAGAAGCAATAATCATAAATGTAAAAGGTAAGGAAAGATCACACAAATATATCATTTATATTATATGTCAAGGAGATAAACTTCCCTAGGAGGAGAAAATACATTTAAAGTCTGCGTTATAAAATAAATACAACTATTCATTACCTATAAGAAAACTAATTAAAACCAAAAGACTTTTTTAAAAAAACTGAAATAATGGGCATATTCTTTTTTTTTTAATCTTATTTATTTATTTGACAGAGGAGAGAGATCCCAAGTAGGCAGAGAGGCAGGCAAAGGGAGAGGGAGAAGCAGGCTCCCTGCCGAGCAGAGAGCCCAATGTGGGGCTCGATCCCAGGACCCTGAGATCATGACCTGAGCCGAAGACAGAGGCTTTAACCCACTGAGCCACCCAGGCGCCCCTAATGGGCATATTCTAAGTTCTGGTATGAGTATGGAAAAAACAAAATGTCAAAGTAGATTTTACGGTCACAGATATTAAGGCTGACAACATACAGTAAACAATAAAAGCCTAACAATTCTCAAGTTTTGGGTCCTAAATAATACAATAATAGACATAAGCCAAAAGCTGGTAAAAATTAAAGAGAAAGAAAGAAAAATATAATTGCATTTGGATTCCTTGGCACTTCATTAGTTAATTTCCATTTTAGAAAGAGAAAATGTAGCAAATTAAAGATTTTATTTATTTATTTGACAGGGAGCGAGAGATCACAGGTAGGCAGAGAGGCAGGCAGAGAGAGGGGAAAGCAGGCTCCCCACTGAACAGAGCACCAGATGCGGGGCTCGATCCCAGGATCCCAGGATCCCAGGACCCTGAGATCACGACCTGAGTCGAAGACAGAGACTTTAACCCACTGAGCCACCCAAGCACCCCGAAAATGTAGCAAATTAAATCAGAAGTGAAAAAGAAGAGGAATTTTTTTAAGGGTGTACTTGTTTCCTTAACAGTTGATGAAAAGACAGTCAATAAAGTTTAATATTTATTCCTCATTAAAGGTTTGAAATCAGATGTGGAGATTTTTATTCTTTGATGAGAAGGACCATGTACTTTTTCTGAAAGGTCAATGTCACACTTAATAGCGATTAAGGACGATTCCTCTTGTTGAAAGCAGGAGCAGAAGTTTCACCCAGTGCTGTTCTTTCAACATGGCATTGGAAATGCTGGTAATAGCTATTTGGGCAGGACATAAAAATATAGGGATAAAAAAATAGTACTTTTTGTAGTGGACATGATTACGTACCTGAAGTTTCCAAGAAAAACAACACCTAAATTACTAGAAATAATAAATGGAATCTGGCAAAGACGTAGCCAAAAGAAACCCACACGAACAATTGTGTTTCTGGCTGTTAGTGAAACACAGCCATATATTAATAAAAATATAAAATAAAGAAGAGAGAAAGATTCCATTTATCACCACAAACCAAAAATAAATTTGGATGAGGGTTTTCTTTGAGCCACAGTATTTATTCTGAGATGATTATCAAACCATAACAGGAAAAGGAAACGAGGATGTGAACAAGCGGAGATAGACTGGGTCATTACCGAAAAACAACATCTAATAAATGTGACAGTGCTTCCAAAGTTGATAGATTTAATGCAGTATTAGTTCAAGGCTTTATGAAATACTTGTAGAAGCTGAATAATTGATGTCCATCTTAGAGGACAGTGGGGAAAAACAAGGACTCTCTCACGGGATTGAAAATGCATTGTAAAAAGCACATTTATCAAAACAAGAGGTCCCCACACAGGGAAAAAAAATCAGTGGAACATCTCCACTGGGTATAGCATCTTAAGCTTACAACAGAACCAGTTCTAAATTCCCACTCTTCCTCCTTCGGTCTGTTCCCATTTCAGTCAAGGCAAAACTACACTTCCAGTGGTCTGGCCGAAATAATGTGGAGTCATCTTCGACCTTCTTTATCTCAAGTCAAAAATAGATCCAGAACCCACCAGTTCTCGCTGGCCCCCGACGGAGGCCCCCATGGCCTTCTGTCCCTACCACAGCCTAGAGCCTGCTCACAGACCCCCTGGTTTCCATTCTTTCTTAGGGGCTTTCTAGCACCCCGCCCGAGCACATTAGGAGCTTGATGTTCCTTTACAATTGCTGCTCTCTTCTTGAACCTGCTTTCCCCCAGATATGTATGTGTGTTGAAGATTTATTTATTTACCTGAGAGAGAGTGCAAGCCAGCATGTGCACGCGTGGGGAAGTCTCCAAGCACACACCACACTCACCATGGAGCCCAAGTAGGGGATCAGTCCCACCATCCTGAGGTCAGGACCTGAACTGAAACCAAAGTCGCTCAATGGACTGAGCAACCCAGGCGCTACCCGCCCCTCCACCCCCACATACGCATGCTTGTTCCCTCCCTTCCTTCCTGTCTCTGCTCAAATGTCATCTTCTCAGTGAGGTTCTTAAGTTCCCCATTGGAAGTTTCAACCCCATGCCAGTCTCCCTAACATTTTTCCTACCTCACTTGTTATTTATTTATTCATCTATCATGGGTTTTTTTTTTTAGGATTTTATTTATTTCTTTGACAGAGAGAGAGAGAGAGCAGGAGCACAAGCAGAAGGAGAAGGAGAAGCAGACTCCCCACTGAGCAGAGAGCCCGATGTGGGACTCGATCCCAGGACCCTGAGATCATGACCTGAGCCGAAGGCAGCTGCTTAACCAACTGGTGCCTATCATGGATTTTTTAAACTTTGTTTCCCTCCTTCCTACTCCTTCGCCAAAATATTAGCTCCATGAGGGTAGAAATGCTTGTTTCGTTCACAGCTGTATCTTTAGCACCTAGAACAGTGCCTGGCATATTGTAGGTGCTCAAAAAAAAAAAAAAAAAAAAAACAACCATGAAAAACAACAACAAAAACCCCCAGAAATTCCTGTGACTCAGATGTCCTACTTTATAAACTTAATTTAAAACAAATGAGAAACAATACAACAATGCAGAAAGAGTTCATCGCTCACTAATTGTTCAGGCAATGGGATGATAGAAAGGAAGTTCACTACTTTATGCCATGTATTACTTTAAAGTAATACTTTATATCATATTGAATAATAAATTTCAGAGTAAAACGCACACTAGTATTTTTAAGGATAAGAAAAAAATCTTGTGTTTGAAGGGGTGATAAAGGTCAGACTACTGGAGAGATGACAAATATTGAGGACAAGATGGAAAAATAGGAATATATAACCATTACCCTTAAAAAATAAAGATCATTTAGGGCGCCTGGGTGTCTCAGTGGGTTAAAGCCTCTGCCTTCGGCTCAGGTCATGATCTCAGGGTCCTGGGATCGAGCCCCATATTGGGCTCTCTGCTCGGCGGGAAGCCTGCTTCCTCCTCTTTCTCTGCCTGCCTCTATGCCTGTTTGTGATCTCTCTCTGTCAAATAAATAAATAAAATATTTAAAAAAAATAATAAAGATTTTTTAAAAATGTATGGTAGACACGGGCTATTGAAAAAATAGAGGTGAAAATATAATTTTTGGAAGCTTATGCCAAAATAGGGAAGAACTGATACATACATAGTTGTGTGTGGATTCCAGTTCGTAAGTTGTTAGAGATGAGTAGTTTATTAACAAATGAAAAGGAAGAACAAACATCACATAGAAAAATATACAGCCTTGAAAGCAATAAAGAAAAACATATTTAAACAACTTTAAGATAGCATTCTGGAACTATTAAACTAGTAAAAACAAGTAAAAATGATAAATCTCATGTTAACAGAACTTCGAGGCCATATGTACCGACTTGTCGCTGGGGAGGATATGTTTGGGTAATTCCTTAAACAGATAAGAACAGATACTACACTTGATCTTAGCCAAAAGGCCAAGAAGCGATGTTGGGTAATTCCTTAAACAATCAAATGATATGTACCAAAAGCTATAAAAAATTTTCATACGGTCCGGTCATATCTTCCGGACTATTTATTCCATTTTAGGAAACTGGCCCACAAGGAAGTAAATAAAACACCGAGGCTCTTGTCATTATTATGCCCTCGGAGTGAGCTGCCCACACAAGCGAAGTGCCTAGAAGCAGGCCTTGGAGAATCAGGCCGGGCTGGATCGTGTCACAGCATCAGGAATTTATAGCCAAGAGTTACTAAACCAAGTGAGATTTTACTCAGACGCATTTTTTGGTTTTTGACTTTAATTTGGAAGGAGGAGGAAGGAAAGCCTTTGAGGCGTTCACTCTGGAGCTGCTGGGCTGCCTTGGGGAGGTTGCACGTTCCAGAGCCTTGGGGCCAGACGCCCCCCCCCCCCCTCCCGGCAGCTCACTCCCTCACCTCTCAGAGTCAGCCTCTAGGCCCCGGCTGCGGGCAGTTCCGCTTGAATCACTTCCTGGGGCAGAAGGCTGGTCCCAAATACGGTCCAAATGGGATCGCTGGGAAGGAAACGCAATGCCTTGCAGACCCTCCTGTGCGGCAGACAGATCCAGGAACACACCCAGGAATTTAGGAAGTGCATACTGCTTTTTTTTTTTCTTCCTCTTCTTCTCCTAGTGAAAGCCTGCCCATTGGTTGAACATGAGTAGTGTCAAAATTAAATCCTGATGCTCCTGCATTTCCCCTGGGAACAATGACAACGCTAGATGCTTGGGGCAGTGGATGGGTAGAAGAAGGGAGAGACCGGAGCGAAGGGGTCCGGGGTGGGGGTCGGGGGAGAAATGTCTCCAGGGCATTTTTTTAAGGAAGGTTTGCTATGTACTGCGCTGTGTGACCTCCTCCTCTATGTCTCCAAGAGAATTTTGCTGAAGACTGACTCATCTTTTAAGGCTTTTTGAAGTCAGATTTAGATTTCTTTGGAATGTTGTGATGATCCGAGGGCAGAAGCAATCCGCAGATATGGGATTATTTATTCACAGAAACATTTATGAAGTCTCTATGGGTTGTGAGGCACCGTACTAGGAACTGAAAATTGGAGGTAAGCAAGGTACAGTCCTCCCTCTCCAGTCGCTCACAGTGCCCTAGAAAGACAGGCACGTATAAAATTAAAAGATAAATTGTCAGTATTAAATAATGATAAATGTGGCAGCCTGAATAATACTTCCTAAAAACATGCCAATCCTCCTCCCTGAGAATGTTACCTGACCCAGGTGAACCTAAATGGAATCACAGGTGTCCTTACAAGAAAAAGGCGGGTGGAAATGTGACCCCAAAAGAGAAGAGGATGATGTGAGGGGAGAAGCAGAGGCCGGAGGGATGAGCTTCGAATGTGGGGCGACAGGAATGTGGGGTGGGGGGGGCTCTGGAAGCGGAAAAAGGGCAGGAAAGAGATTCTCCCTTCAGAGGCTCCAGAAGGAATCAGCCCTGATCAAGACACCTTGATTTTAGGCCAGTGAAACTGGAAACAGATTTCTGACTAATGTTTTCCAAAACTGTATGAAGATTAGTTTGTGCTGTTCTAAGCCACGGAGTTTGTGGTAATCTGGTACAACAGCAATAGGAAATGGACACACCGGGGTTCAGGGCAGTAAGGGGCACAGAAAAGAACGGGTGCCCCCATCGCCCTGTTGAGACAGTGCATACAGGTGTCCGAAGGGAATTCTGAGAGGAGAGGCGTTGGCCGTTGACGCTTCCGGGTGGAGAAGGACCATTCAGCCAGCACTCTGAGGAGTGGAGAGGTGAAGGCATCCGAGGCTTATACACGCGCATTCCCCAAGCACACATTTATTATCTGCACCGATCTAGGTCTTGTGTTGCGTTCGATGGGAATCTGAGGATGAATATAGCAGAGTTCTTGTCCTCAAGGAGTTTCTGGTCCAGCAGGGGAAAACCTGGCACGAAAGCCCTAGGGTGTCCTTACCTTGGACCAGTTCCTTCAATCCTCTGGGTTCGGTTCTTTCTGGGTAAATCATAAAAAGAAATACTTCACCAGATGTTGTGAGGACCGAGTAATAAAATACGGGCAAAGCTGTTTTGTAACCTATGAATCATCTTACAGGGCTGAATACCAGGCTCTCCATAGACGCTTCTGAGTCTGCAGACCTCCCTGGTTCTACCACCTTCACTTTAAGGAGGCTCCCGGCTCCTCTGTAAGGCATTCAGAGTTGAACCCAGGTTGGGGGACAGCAATCAGGGCTCACCTCACCATCGGAGCTGTCTCAACCACAGCCGCAGAGTTAGGCACTGGGTTTCATTCACTTTTCCTTTTTTTTCCTTTAAAAAATACTGCTCAGGTGAAATCTCTCTCTCTCTCTCTCTCTCTTTCTCTCTCTCTCTTTAAATGAGGAAGTTGCTCGTTGTCAAATATAAGAAAGGATGAGAATAGTTTCTGGGAAAGACGATCTGTTACTGTAAGCCAGAAAGTCAAATGCTGTGTAAAGTATGCTGTTTGGCCGTCTGCTGATATTCGCCCATCAGATGACATTGTGCTGAAAAATTGGTGTCGAATGTTTGCAGTGGAACAAAAGTCCCAGCTCAGGGGCTGGCTCCTGGTGAAAACTAAAGAGGGAAATCATCGGTTTAGAAGTTGCCTGTGTCCTCGCTTTCTGTTTGGTTCCTTTCAGCTCCACAGAGGTGAACGGAGTGTCTCCTCCTCCCGGCCGTGTGCTGGGCGGAGAGCAGGCTCTGGGGATGGAGTTCACACTTGGCGAGGCTATGTGTCAGGTGTAGTTCTTCTACCCGAGCATTTGAACTTTTAACCCAAAGGGTTATAATTTTTCAGGAAGACTCTAGAGCCCATTTCAGATCTTGCTTCCTCTGTGTAGCTTCACCGATCCTTAGCTGGAACAATCTCTCTGTGTCTCTTTTTCTCTGCCTCTGTCTCTTTATGTCTCTGTGTCTCTCCCTCCCTTCCCCATCCCCCCTTCCTCCAAGAATGGCCTTTACTCTGTATCTCCCAGGACGCTTCATAGTTCAAATATCTTGCTCCACAATCCCTACATTAGAATGTGCTGGAAACACAAATATTTTGGCAACCAAGCAACAACTTCTGAAATTCTTTTGTATCCCCCAAATAATAAAAGCAGCAAATACTTGCATAGTGCTATTTTCCAGGACAGTTTAGAGATAGGTACTATTATCATCTCTACTTTACAGATGAGGAAACTGAGGCACAGCGCTATTTGATGACTTGCCCGGGTCTCATTGGTCAGATCTTGTGGACCAATTTCCAGCTCAGAAAATGTGGTCTCCGCAGTCATGCAACCTGTCTCTTCCATCCTCCCTGGCCTTGTCTGAAAGCCTTGCACATCTGTGGCATCATGGACACACATGCCATTATGGTTTCATCCCTTTGGATGCTCCGCCGTGCCCATCTTGTACATAGGGGATGTTCAGTAAATAATTGTGGATTAGGTGAATCGGCTCAGAAAAATACAGAAACTAAAAGAATAAAAGAATATCTGTAAAAGTTGTAATGATGTGGGAAGCATTTCACGATTATAATATTAAGTATAAAATTGATATAAAACAAAACATAGGTTATGATATTAACTATATGAAAATAGAAACATAGTATTTAGTCCTGTACTGGAAGGAAACGCAAAAGAATGTTGGCAGTAGTTGTCACAGAATGGTGCGGCTAAGAGTAAATTTTTATTTTCTTATGTATGTCTTTTCCCATTTCTGTATCATCGGCTCATGCGAACTTCATAAACAAAAAAAAAGAAGGTTTGCAAATATATCATCCACTTAGAGGAGAGCAAGAACAACATGACTGGAGTTGCCCTGGTGATCTGTGGTCTCCCTGGGGGATTGAGTGGCGTTTGGGTTGTGGTGTGGATTTCACAGCCTCTGTGTGCGTGTGTGTGTGTGTGTGTGTGTGCCTGTGTGTCTGTGACACCTGTGTCACAATCTGATGGTATACACATGAGAACATAGTGTAAATGATTACTTATGAATGAGAAAGTGAAAGATCTCTCCCTTTAATTTAGTTCAAATGGCCCAGAGGCTTTGGAGGAAACTGGTCCTAGAAGAGACTAGATAGTCAGGGCTGGAAAAGGGCCATAGAGACCCTCAAATCGAATCTCCTTCTCTTATACATCAATATCCAATGCCTACTTTGTTCAGGGAATTGATGTAGGTTAACCTCGAAGGGAAGGACAAGGTTGAAATCACACGTGGAATTCTCACTTCTTGCTCTGTCTGGGTCGACCCTGTAGCCTGGGCCTGCTGTCCTGGCTGAGGGCCCCGCGGGCTCACCTCTGGTGGTGTGCTACTGCACCAGTCCAGCTGTTAGCCTTTCTGATATGTCCTCTACTCTTTCTGGGCCCACGCACACCAGCAGCCTGCTGTCTGTGACCAAAATGACCATTCAGAGACATCAAACAACCTGTCACCAACCCACAACTGACCAGTAATCTGTTCAATTGGCCAAACTGCGTTTGCTTTTGTTTAGGTCTTGCCTCAGAAGGTAACATTTTGTGGTCTGGAGGATGCCTTCAGGAAGATCTCAACTTCGCACATGGAAGTAGAAGTCTCACAAAATATTCTGAATTATTTTTTCTGATTACAAAAGCAGTATGAACAGTTTATTAAAAATTAGGAAATGCAGAAAAAAGAGAGAAAAGAAATCCCCCATAATCCTAAGCTTTAGTAATAGCCTCTATTAACATAGTTGAGTTTTTTGGTAATTAGTGGTTCCTCCTGATCCTTTTCCTGTGTATAGAAATATAGCATACTGTATATATATTTTATTCCTGCTTCTTCCCTTAAAATGATATGATAAACTTTCCCCATATCACTCAATATTCTTTGAAAACTGTGATTGCAAAGGACTGCATAAAATTGCAAGGTAACAATGAGCCATCCTTATGTAAATATTCTGGTAACAGGCATCGAAACTCTTTTTGTGTTATTTCTTTTTAAAGACTTTATTTATTTATTTGACAGAATGAGATCACAAGTAGTCAGAGAGGCAGAAGCAGGCTCCCTGCTGAGTAGAGAGCCCGATGTGGGGCTCCATCCCAGGACCCTGAGATCATGACCTGAGCTGAAAGCAGAGGCTTTAACCCACTGAGCCACCCAGGCGCCCCTGTTTCTGTGTTTTAAATATAAAAAGGTCGGGGCATCTGGGTGCCTCAGTTGGTTAAGTGTCTGCCTTCAGCTCAAGTCATGATCCCAGAGTCCTAGGATCGAGCCCTGAGGTGGGCTCTCTGCTCAGCAAGAAGCCTGCTTCTCTTCTCCCACTCCCCCTGCTTGTGTTCCCTCCCTCTGTGTCTCTCTCTGTCAAATAAATAAATAAAATCTTAAAAAATAAATAAACAAAATAAAAATATCATTAAAAAAAAAAAAAAGATGATCAGCCCTGGGTATCTCCTGACCAAAATACACACCAGCACCTCTGAAGGATGCTTGTCAAAAAACTGAACATGAATCTGATAAAGTCTCTAGATCTAACCTCCAATTTATAAGAAACAAGTGATAGTGTCACACATTAGTGACACTATGACATCACATTCAGAAAAATCTGGATTCCGGGAAACTCTACAGGACAAATGAATCAGATTTTTTGCGAAGGAAACTGCTGGGATAGGGAAGGGGGGAAGAGATGAGGGGAGGGGAATCCGTGATGGAAAAAGGCTTCAGAGGCATATCACTCCTCTTTTCCTGGTGGATGTAGGGTTAGCAGTAGGGCCAAATACGAATCTGGATAGGAATCTGTCACAGTCCTCTGCCCAGTGCCACACTAAACAATCCTTCTGAGGGGAAGAAGAAGGAGGACGCTAAGGCCCTGGAGACCCTCAAAGCTTGCGGGACTGGCAAGAAGTGCCCATTTGCTGTGACAGATGTAACGAGCCTATGTTAAACGCCCACTAGAATGTGATCTGACAAGACTGACAAGACCTCGAAAACAGCCAGGTTGGGGTTCCAAGCTAGGGTCTGCCACTTACCACCTGCTGTGACCTTGGCCAAGTCCTAAGTGTCACTAGACCTTAGTTTCTACATCCATAAAAGAGCGTATTACCATCCACTCACGGCGCTGTTGTAGGATGTAAATGACTTTGCATTTTTACAGAGTGCCTTACCCACACCAGTCAAGGAAAGTTGTTCATCGTGTTGGCAGCGTTGGGTCAGGAAGAGGAATAGACCACACCACGCTGCTTGAAATCCTATGCCTTCCTCTGCCTTGGTTTTCCTAAAGGCCTGCACGGCCCTGCACCCTTGGCCAGGTCCTCTGTTGTAAGCTCTCCCAGCACCTGTATCTTCCTACTTCTGTCTCGGCCTTATGGTTAGATACTTATTTGCGTGACTGACTAATACCTGTCTCCCTCACTGACTCCTTGGCTCCCCATTTTATGCTCAGTGTCTAACGATGCATGGGGAAAGGGATGAGTGACTAGGGATAAGCCTCTGGCCCCCGAAGACCTCACTAGGTACACACACTAGAAGGAACCAGACAGCAGAGTGGCCGGGGCAGGTGACCATGACCTCAGAGCTGTGCTGGGACCTGGGGGCCCCAGCTGCTGGAGCTCAGCTTGGGGCTCTCACCCAGCTCTCCTCCAGGAGTTGTCTGGACAACTCCCTTGATCCAGCCTCCTCCACCTCCCCCATCTGTAATCTCTCCTGCCCCACTGCCCCCCAGTCCCAGAGCCACCTCATACGGACTCCGGACAAGGTCACGGGGGTCAGCCTGTGGGCCTTCCTGTGGTCTCAGACCAGGGACGGCGCCTCGGCAGCCACAATCCCTGCAGGCCTCAGAGTGAGCCTCTCCGCGGGTCAGTCACTTTGGGGCGGGGCTTTCCCGGCCAGTGTGGTCCACCTTGTTCCCTCAGCAATCCCAGCATCCCGACCAGCAGAGCCTGGTCACGCCCCCTTCCCAGAAACCGAAGTGGGAAGCCAGGGGGCAAATGTGCTGCTCTGGCAGAGGGGGACTTCACTGGAGTAGGGGAAGGTGGGCTCTTCGCCCTTGGCTGCCCAGCAGCTGACCGGGGCACTGCCCCACGCCTCAATCACATTAGCACCTTTTCAAGGGGTGGGCAGACGCCCAGCCAGAGCCCAAGCCCCCACCAGCCCCTTCCTTACCAGGGCCCGCCGTCTGCACGAGGTTAACCTCAGGCTTCTTCCTCGTCGTCTCTGATTCACTTTCCTGTCTCTGGCCGGATAATGGCTTGGGATTTGGCCAGCCCTTCTGCTGGCATACTCGAAGACAGAGTCCCTGACCCTGCCTGGCGATGGGCACCTACGACCTCCCGGGACCACTTTGCCCTGGGTCTCCTACCTGCTTCCTGCCTCCGTTCAGAAATCCCTGAGCTAAAAGGCGTCTGAAGCCTCACCCAGTCGGGAAACAGCCTGCTCTACCAGCTTCTGCGAAGACGGTCAGGCTGTGGCAGGCTCCCGGCTCCCCGGTTCCTGCCCAGAAGGGAGCTGTGTTTAGACCTGGCCCCCTCAGACCACTTGGTAAAGGCAGCATCAGAAACCATTCATTGGGGAGCAGCCCTTTGGGAACTATAGGGACAGTCCAGAAGGGTCTGCTGGGTCCCCTCAGATCAGGTAGACCCGGCTTGTATTCTCAAACCAGTTCCAAAGATGAGGAGAAAGCCCCTGTTCGCAAGTCCGCCCCGCTTGGCAGTAGGAGAGCCAAGCCCACCACCTAGGTTCTCTTGCTCTGAATCCAAACTATTGTTCCATAGATACGAAACTCCTCGAGCAGCCGCTTGAAAGCTGGGAAACCCAGGAAAGGCCTCCTGAGATTCTCTGGCCTTTCTTTTCTGGATGCCTCCTGAGGCTTCTGGAAAGGCAGATGAGGGGCAGCGGTTTTTTTTCTCGTTTGGTTGGGGTTTTTTTGGTCCAATCTTTGCCTTAAATTATCCATTCCATCCATAGCTCAGCGATTAGTGAGGGTTCTAACCTAACCTCATCTCCATCAGAAGGCAAGGAGAATCTTCCACTGAATGTCTTTCCTCTCCTTGGCTAATGAATGAATATAGTTATTCAATATACATTCCATGGGTTAATTAATACCAAGTAAGGCCCTAGAAAAGGACACCTGCGAACTCTGGTCAGAATTTGCATTGTTATGCCTTGTTCACTCATTCGGTATCAACCTTTCGACAGGCATTTATTGAACACTTACTTACTGTATGCCAGGTGCTCTTAGGCACTGGAATTCAAGGAAGGTTGCAGAACAGCTCCTGCTACAGTTCTAGGCCCAGTGGGATGGACAGACAAATTAACAGGCTCTCAGTCTGTGGGAGCAAAGGAGGAAGGCATTGAGCCTGGGTGGGCCTCAGGGACCTGTGTCAGGCTGGGAAGGCTTCTCAGAGGAGGTGACTTTTAAGTTGGGCCTTGAAGAAAAACTACGAGTGAGTTTCTTCAAAAATCTTTTCTGAGGGGCTTTTCATGAAAGATGGGATATGCTTCAGGGAACCGATGAGGAATAGGATGGTAGTGTGGGGTTAAGGGTACAAAGAGGGATGACAGAGTTACCTCAGCACTTAGTCCCTGGCCAAGTTTGTTTAGGGCCAGTCCTGGCCCTATAACCTTGGTCCCCTAAGTGCAGAGACCCAAACTTCTCAGTCAGCACGCTCTAGTAAGATTTCTGTGATGTTTGGGAAGACCTTCTTCTGGGTCCTCCAATGTGGCAGCCGCATGTGTGGCTAGTGAGCCTTCAGTTGCTAGTGCGACTGAAGAACTGGATGTTTACTTTTATTTTTTTTTAATTTATTTCAACTTAAATAAACACCATCTCAGACAATGCCCCTCCACGTGCTTCTCACCCGGGATCACTTAAGTGATTTGAATCACTTACGATGTCTTTCAGATTTCTGATGCTTGGTGCCTGCACCTTCCCCGCCCTGAGATTCTGATTTTCTTGATCTAGGGTTGGACTTTTTTGGGAAACAACTCAAGTGACTCTCAGGTGAGCCGGGGTCGAGAACCACTGATCTGAAATCTTTTTTTTTTTTTTAACTTTTTTTTTTTTGAGCAAGGAGCCCCATGCGGGACTTGATCCCAGGATACTGGGATCATGACCTGAGCCCAAGGCAGACGCTTAACCGCTTAACCGACTGAGCCACCCAGGCGTCCCCCACTGATCTGAAATCTTGTCTGCCACCTCTCACGGGTGGGAAGGCCCTGGTTTCACAGGGCTACTTAGAGTAAGTGTCTGGGCTGGGCTGGGCCTTCAGTCACCTTGGGCTTCCCCAACACCGGTCTGCCCCTCCAGGCTACAACGCCCAGTGGGAAGATCAGACCCTAAGACCCTTCCCAAAGGGCCTTAAGAAAGACCTGTTGACTCTCCACCCCACCCTCGCCCCCCGCCAGCCTCACCCACTCCCCAGCCGGGACAGCACTCATCCACCTGAGCCCTGCTAGGCCACAGCCACCTGCCCCCTACCCCCGCCCCCAACCCCCCCCCCAACTCCATTAGGGGACAGCAGGGGGTGATGTCTAGGAGCCCAGTCCTTGCAGGCCTGGGGCCCTTGGACAGAGCCCAACCAGCAGTTTTCCCAGGCTGGGCGAGACTAGGCTGGTGGGTGGGGGGGCGGGTTTGCCACTGGCCAGGCCTGAGGTTTGGCTGGTTTCTGTCTACTTTCCCATTAAACGGATATGCCAACGAATGTGTTTGGGACAGCACTGATGCAGGAAGTCTTGGTAACAAGACTGGAGCTTGGAAAGAGCCCTCCTTGCCCATGTATCCTGGAAAAAGCTTTCTGAGCTGGGGCTCATCCAGCAGCGGCTCCCCACCCACCCACCCCTGTTTGTGCCCCCCATGCCCCAAAAGCACTTTTCCCATGACGCACACGTGGCAGCTTGTGCACTTCTTTTATTATTAAATATATAAGCAGCTTCCTATTTTTTAAATAGATATTTAAATGACTTTATATAAAATAATTCACCACTTCCAAGTATAAAAACAAAATCTCACAGTGTGTGAGCCAATGTTCCCTCTCAGCTTTCTCAATGAAGAGATTCCTGTGCAGGTAGCTGGGGGGAGCCTCCCAGAGGTCTGGGGGCCTTCCCACACCTGTGTCACCAAGCCCCCACAAAGAGCTTCTGCAGTGAGTTGGATTTGCTTTCTTCACTTTGAAAATACTATATGTTTGGGGTGGGGGAGGAATGCCTTTTTTCTGTGGTTTTTTTTTTTTTCCCTTTCACTTTTAAATACATATTTTCTAGCATCAAATATAGAGTCTGTGACTAGTAGGAGCCCCACAGGGCAAGTTCCCCGCTGCCTTTCCTTCAGGTGAGAGCAGCAGGGCAGGGGCAGGAGGGTGGGCAGGAGACCCCCTCTTTTGAGGGCAGGACGAAAAGTTCATGGGCCCCGGCCCAGCGGCCGGGAAAGCTGAGATCTCTCACTGGAGGGTCCAAGACAGCAGGAGAGGAGGGGCACAGCAGCACAAAGGGGCCAAGGTGGGGTGGTCAGTGGCCCCGACACCTATTGCCAGCTCTCAGAGCAGCAGCTGTGGGCTGGCCCAGGAAGCTGAGGCCCTCAAGGCAGATTTGAAAGTGGATGCCTGGTCCCTCTCCCACCCTGGCTGGCCAGGGTCAGAGAGATAGTGGAGGGGCGGCAGCTGGGGAGATCACTGCCTACCTGGGCAGGGAAAGGGAGGGTGGGAAGAGGAAGGGACCTGGGTGCCGTGCTGTGAGGACGGCACAGGCTTGCCGCTGTGACGGGGCCGGGGCCTGGTATAGGGAAGGAGACCTGGCGGCGGGTCGGGGTGCAGATGCCCTCCACCAACCGCAGCGGCATACCCATAATGGCGAAGAGCCAGTTTCAGTGGGAGCACCCCCTGCAGCCTCCCTCCGGGTCTGCCTCTGTCCTCTCTGCCCTCCCTCCTGCTAGTCACTTCCCTCTTGGGAATGTCAAAGTGCAAGACGCAGAAACCTGCGAACAACAAGGACGCAGCCTAAAGACCAGCTCCGGCTGGAGGCCCAGGCGTTTCTCCCGCCCCACCCGCCCAGGGGAGTCAAAGCCTCGGTCAGCAGAAGGTCAGGGGCTTAGAGGCTCCCTCGGTCGACAGGCAAGGCCAGCTCAGGCACTCGGCGAAGGACGCTGGCGAGAGGCTGGAGGGGCGGGAGGCTGGACGGACGTCCGCTCACAGGGATGGACGGGGCGGGCTGTTCAGCAGGCAGGTTCAGTATTCACAGTGCAATGGCTTCCTTCAGGATGGGAGCCTCTGCGCGGCCTCCCGGAGAAGCTCTGGCTGAGCTGGAGGGAAGGTGGGGCAGACGCTGGAGCTGGCTCTTCCTCTTGGCGACGGAGCCAAGCCAGACAGGTCCCGAGGGTAGGGTTGACCTCCCCTCTCCGCCTGGCAACCAGCAGAGGACACCTGGGCAAGCGGAGGGTGTAGGCCCCCTCCGGGCTGTGGGCGCAGACCCGGCAAGCCCAGAGGCCTTCTCTTCCCGGCTTTTGGGCTGCACACCTTTCCGGGAAATCCAGCCGACGCTGGCCCGCCCTGCTAAGCACATGCTTCTCTCTCCGGAGACAAGTCCTTGCTTGTTGGAGTTGGGATCCCTTGGCACCAGGCGGTCCTCTGGGCACCAGGGTCCTTCCGTTCCTCAGTGTCCATCCTGCTCTCCCACACCCTACGGGCATCTGGGTCCCTGGCGCAGGTGTGGCTTGGAGGGGAGTGGGAGGAGGACACAGCCCCTGAGGCGCAGAGGGTCCTCAGCAGGCTTCCCAGCCCTGAGTGGGAAGTGGATGGGAGCCTCCAGGGCCCACGATAGGTATCAGCAGCGTGGGGGGCATCCTCCAGCCCTCTCGTAGGCAGTCCAGAGTCTGAGGGTCGAGGGCAGAGGGACCCCGGCCTCGCTGCTTTGGTCTGGTCCTGGAGGGCAGGAGCGCTTGTGGTGGGCAGGTCACATTCCCAGGAGAATGGCTGGGGGGGTGGTGGACGTCCCCATCACGTCTCCTCCCGTGGAGAGACTGTCCTGTGTGCCCAGCTGTAGGGGAGAGAAAGAGAGGCCGGTCAGCTGAGTGGGAGTGGAGGGAGGGGTCGCCGAGGACATGAGTGGGGGAGGCAGAGCGTTCCTGGGGCTGGTGGCGGTGCTGCAGGCAAGACTTCCTCCGTCCTCTCCCTCGCCTTCCAGCCAGCCCAGACACCACAAGGGACCAGGCGGCTTTTCCTGGCAGCGGCCCAAGCCTCTGGCCAGACTGGCCTCACCCCCTACCTCCTCCTGGGGAGTTAGGGACCGCAGGGGGAGCTAATGGGGCCTGGTAGAGGCCTAAGCAGGGCTGGGAGAGGGGGTTGGTCACTGCTCGAGTGGCGGAGTCCGATGGGGACGGAAGGGGGCACTTGAGGACCCTTAGACCCCTCCTCGGGTAACGCCATCTCACAGGCCTCGGGCCAAGGAACCAAGGCCGATGCCGGCTAACTCTAGCAAAGAAGACTTTCTTATTCCCACCCCTACACCATCCCTCACAGAGGGTCATCGCACGTGTCACTCTGGACAGCGGGTCATAGGTAACGAAGAGGAAGAACCAGAGGCAGTTCTGGAACAAGGAAACTCCCATCCTGCCACTTGGCGTGCTAACCACTAAGCCACCCAGCCTCCTTCGGGATGGGCTAAGGGACTTGCCTCCCCAAACCACCCATGGGAGCTGGGGCCTTGCTCCCTCCAACCCCACCCCTATCCTAGTCCCTTGCCCAGCATCCTCAGAACGCTTTGTTCCCAGAGCAGAAATCCCCTGGACCCCATCCAGCAGTTTGACTTTGGATCCTGTGTGGAGCTTCCCTCCCTGACCATCCATAGGCCCTACTGGCAAAGTCCGCGAAGGACGAGGAGGGCAGATGGGACCACAGCTTCTGGCTCCCAGCCCATTCCCATGCTCCGGAGAGGGAAGAAGGGAGAACCATAAACTGGACATGAGCCACCCTGGGTACAGCTGGGCCACAGGCCCTGCTGGGGCTAGGAAGGGAGGACCAAGTGGGTGAGCTCCACTGCCCCATGTCCTCGTTTCTCAGAGTAGAGGGGTTGGGTCTGCGTTTTCCTTCTGAGCGTCCGTCTATCAGTCTCTCTGCCTGTGTGTTTCCTCTCCCCTTGTCAGAGTGGTCGGTAGTCTAGCAGCAGGCCCTGATCTCCTGCAGCTCCTGGGGCCTGGGCTGGACCTCCTGATCCAAGCGGGGTCTGGACGTGGCCCCTGCCCTGGGTTCCCTCTCCCAGTGAAATCTTGAGGGGAGGAAGAGGAAAGCTTGTCAGGGCCTGAGAACAGGCAGGCAGGGAAAGCAGAGGAGGCGTACAGAGGAAACGGGGCAGCAGGCCAAGACCAAGGGGGGAGGCTGGCAACCAGTCAGAGGGTGGTGCAGCCCTGGGCCACGAAGGCCCCGGGGACCTCTGTCCCTCCTCTGCTTTCCCAGTCCCGAGGGGGTCTGGGTCACCCTCACAGCCCTGCCCCTGTCCCGTCTGATTCGCTCACTCAACTTAGCCCACCCCACCAACAAGGGGGACCCGGGGTTCCGGATGTGTTGCTTTACGCTCTTTTCTAAAGAGGATTTCCTGATTTTGAGTGCTTGTTAGGTCCCTTTTCTGCTGAGGAGGTGCCCGAACCTTACACATGGGGAGGTCTAAGGCACTCACTTGCTTTTGGTGTGCCGTGTGACGAGAAGCCCCAGTGGGGTACCCCAGCCGGCCGGTCAAGCAGTCAGCTCCCCAATCAACGACCAGCCAGTGAAGCAGTTAGCAGCTAGTCGGTTGGTCAGTCAAAGTCACCTAGCCGGCTGGTCAGCCAGTCTGTCGGCGTCTATTAGTTAGCTGGCCAACAGGTCAGCCGGAAGCCTGGTTGGTTAGAGACCGCCGGCCAGGCTCAGGTGGCCAGTCAACCCTTAAGCCACCCAGGCCACGTTTGTTGCGTTTTTGGCAAGTATGGGGAAGCCCTCTCTGTATTAGAACATGGGATAGACAAAAAATGCCAAAAAAAGTGGAAGACACAGTCCCTGCCCTCGAGGAGCTTTCAGCCTTCTTAGGGATGCGGAATGTACATACACACACGAAAGAAGGTTGGAAACTGTATAAAGACAACATCCAGATAAGTGCAAATTGGTCTAGTATTAACCAAATACAGAAGGGCTGAGGGGTAGGAACTGCAGAGCAGGTCGGGGACGGTGGAGTCCGTCTGGAAGAACGGGAGGTCGCGGGGTGGTAGGGGGCTGCCTGGAATCGGGGAGCCAGGGCTGAGGAACGATAAGGGTCACATCTCTATCAACAACGTGGGTGAGGACAATAGAAGGCACTCCTCAACGTGCAGGGGACACACTGGGGAGGGCTAGGAAGACAGAACGAGAATTTAAAACCATTTCCATGGGCTCAGGTGCTGGGCAGAAACCAACCAGGTGGTTTTCTGGGAAATGGAATTTGGGGTTTGAGCAGACCACAGGCTCAACGTAGGACAATAGGTCGAGGCAGCTGTTAGAAAACAAACCAGAAAACCCAGTAACGCGATATGAATCTGCGCGAATAGAAGAAGACCGTCCAGATCAGGGAAGGTAACAGTGCCACTGTTCTCGGAGCTGGGAGACAACATCTGAAGCACTGTGTCCAGGGGCTGCGTGCCCCATTTTCAGAGGGACATTGAGAAACAAGAGTGTCCAAAGGAGGGCAACCAGGATGGTGAAGGGTCTGAAAACCATATCATATAAGGAATGTTTGAGGCACTTGGCCACACTCGGCTTAGAGAATTCTTCAAGGGGAGATGGATAACGGCCTTGAGACACTGGAGGGCTCTCATGAGAAGAGGAGGGAGGACCATCGTGGAGGGGGCAGGGAAGCTCCCCGGAGGAAGGAGCTCCTCACTGCGCTCCCGGGAGATGACGGGGAGCTAGCCTGGGACTGGGAGCATGGGCCCAGCAGCTGGCTGACCCCCTGTGGGGGATGCAGAGAGGGGGAGACCCCTACGCTGGGGGACGCTGGCCAAATGACCTCTAAGGGCCTTTCCAAGACTAAGGTTCTGTGGCTCCAGGAAGCTAAAGCAGGGACGTAGAAACGATCTTGGCTGGGGAGAAGGGTCAACTAGGGTGCAGGCCGATAAGAAGCTGGCGAGAGGCAGGTGTTAGGGCCAGCTGCTGGAGGACCCTGGGAGCCCCGCGGAGGACGCTGGGGTTGAAGTGGGTGGTGGTGCAGATGCCCCGAGAGGGTAAAGACTTTGCACGGGATTTCGGTTGCTCTGGAATGGAGGGTGGCAGCAAGACTAGGAAGTGAATACAGAAATGATAACCTGACGCACGGGTGAAAGTGCCTGGCCTCAGACTGGGGGGCGGGGGGGATGGTGGGGAGAAGACCTGAGGATCCCGAAAGGAGAAAGTTGGCAGGATCTGGTGATGGATGGAAATGGGAGTAGGAGGGGAGGAAGTCAAGTGTGGGCCGGCCTCCGGGGAGTTGGTGGTATCACCAAGGTCGGATGATTGGAAAAGGGGCTAGCTCGTTTTAAGGGGTCGAGAGAGATCCAAATCAGAGCCTTACCGTAGAAACCCCTCTACACGGGCAGTTCCACCTGTCTGTCCTCATCCTGGGTCAGGGGGCTGTGGGCAGAGCACAGGGCCGGCATAAGACTTCAGCAGAGGTTGAGGAGTGAGGGAACCCCTTAAGTTTGTCCCCCAACCCCCCTATGCTCCAGCCCTCTCAGATTCAGAAGTCCCAGAACAGGAAAACTCCCAGATATCTGGGAAAGAAAAAACGCCCTTCCTCCTCTCGGCCTCCCATCCTGCTCTGAGCTCCACTTCCTCAGAGCAAGTGAAAGACAGTCTCCCCCAGATCTAGAAGGGAGACAGATGCCAAGACAGGCCCCTCCCTGTGCCTTCTAGAGCGTCCCCACACCCTGGAAACTCTCACCTGCCCTCTGGTCGTTCCATGGGAGAATCCACCGTCAGAGGCTCTCGATGGCTCTGGGGACAGAGAGTAAAGAGCAGGTTCACCGAGGAGCTGGGACCAGCGTGGGGATCGTGGCCTCACCTCTGGGCAGGGCTGCCCAGGGGAGTAGGTGAGCAAGTTATCAAAGTCTCCCCCAGCTACCCGGCTGTGGGGATAAGCCACGGGCCAGGAGAGATTTCTGAGGCCTCCCTGCTGGGGACGCCCCTCTCTTCTCCCTTCCCTTCTCCCTCCGCTTCCCATCCCAGGGGGGGTGGGGCGGGGGGGAGGGGGTGCCCTGGCCCCAGGCTCGGCAGAACTCCCAGTGGATGCCCTGCCTTCACAGCACTGTCCTTGGCCAGCTCCCCTCACGTGTGGGTTCTCTTCCCACTCTCGGCCCAAGGATATTCTCTCCCCGTCCCTTCCCGTTGACTTTAAAGCTTGGGTCTCCCCCATTTTTGAAGAAACCCTTCCTCTCAACCTCTCACCTTCTGTGTTCAGTTGGGCCCCCGTCTTGGCGCCTGGAGAACCCAGGCGGGGCCCAATAATCCTCTGACCTGGTCCTCCCCTTGGTCTGTGCGCCTGTCCCCATGAGCCGCCCTCCTCTCTGGGGGCCGCTTCTTACCCGCCATCTCCGCCTGTAGAGCAGGAGGCCACCGACGGCCAGCAGGACCAGGATGACGCTGGGCACCAGCAGGCGGAAGGTAAACCCGGGGAGCTGAGGGTCAGAGGGTCCCTCCTGCTGCCTCTCATGGCCTGTGTCAGTCAAAGGAATGGAGTTAAAAGGGGCTCGGGCCCCGGCTGCCCCCTCACTCGCTCGTCTTCCTTCCAGCTCTGTGGGGCTCCTTCGATCCCTGGTGCTCCTTCTGCCCTCCAGCTCCCCGAGGGGCAGCACATGGCCCCAGGAGTGCCTTCTGGAAAGCTTTGGCTGTGCAGAGAGGGCCGAGGGACTGCTGAGGCCTCGCGGGGGCCGCGGCGGGGTCCTGGCAGAGCTTGGCTGCTGGTGGTCTCTGGGCGGAGCAGATGGACGGTCTGTCTTCTCAGGCGTGTGACTCTGGGCCTGGCCAGCAGATCCCACAGGGCCCACTGCGGGCAAGAGTGAGCCAGTCACGTCCTCTGGCTGCTGGCCCGTGGCTGACAAGAGGTCACCGGGCCTGGTGGTCGTCTCGGCCTGGACTCTGCCTCCTTCCCGCCTGGAGGAAGAAAGCGCTGCCCCTTGGGGTACGGGACCCTCACTAGCCTCTCCGGAGGCCTCTTCCAGGGTCCAACTGGTGCCCAACGCAGAGTCAAGAGTGTCCTCCATCCCAGGGTCAGGGGCCCCGACAGAGGGCCGGGGCTGAGGTGACTCTCCGACGGGGCTGGCCTCCACACCGGGGGGCTCCGGAGATTCAAAGCTCTGGCAGGTGCTCCTGGGCAGTCGCTGCTTGGCACTTCCCGGGTCCGGGTCCACTGTGCGGAGGGGCTGCTCACTGGGCAAGAGGGAGCTGCCCTCTGTCCCCTCCGAGTCAGCCCAGGTCAAGCCAGCCATAGGGGCCATGGAGGGGGCAGGGGACTGCTGAAGGGAGACAGAGGCCGGGTCACTGCTAGGGATGGCTTTGGGGTACAGGCAGTTGCAATCAGGCTTGGTCACCACATCTGAAAGAACCACAGAGAGAGGGAGAGAGAAAGACGGGGGAGAGAGATAGAGTCACCAGCCTCCCGCACAGCTTTCCCGGGGCGGGGGGAAAGGGGTCGAGAGGGGGATATGGGTCTGGGGAGTCCCTCACCCCCTAATTCAGTGCCGGGGCTGAGGAATGGACAGGACTGGAGCCAGTGCTCAGGACACAGGCCTCAGGCAGTGAAGGTACAGACTGCGGGGTCTCACAGGCAGAGAGCAAAGAGTGGGGTTTAGAGGCACAGACCGGGGGCCGGGGACAGGGAAGACCAGGGAACAGCCTTTCCTGGAGTTCCAGCTGGCTAGGTGCCAAGCCAGGGTTGAGCAGCAGCTAGCCAGGAGGTGGAGCAGCGGCCTCCGGGACTAACCCAAGTCACCCCCAAGTCCCAGAGACAGCGTTGATTGGAAAGAAGCGAGGCGGTTTCGTGCACAGCCAGGGGCCACACGGCCAAAGCCACGGGCAGGAACTAGCTGGGGCGGGACCGTGGCCAGGACTTGAGGCCTCGGGATTGAAGCAACGTGAACTGGACTTGGCCACTGGCAGGTCGTGGGGCCTCAGCCCCTGCCTGGGGGGGCAAGGTTGAATGTAGGGGGGCACACGTGGCACGGGACGCAGAGACGAGGACACGCAGGGCACGCATGTGTGCGGCAGGGCCTGCTCTGGGAGCTTCTGAACGATGCTCAGACTTCAAATCCAGCCTTTTCCCTTGAGGGGATACTTAAGGCGTCCTGGGGACTTCTGGAGCCAGGGTCTCCTGGTGGTTCACAGCAGGGCTCCTGGCGCAAGGGCCCTGGCTCCCAGATGGAGCCTCGCTCTCTCCACGGAACCCCCTGCACGTTCAGCCAGCCTGCAGAGCCGGTGGGGAAAGCCTCCATGCCTACGGGGCTCTCCGAGGGGGCCCCTTTCCCCTGCCCTAATCTCACAGCCACCAGCACGATCCTTCTCGATGCCTCCACATGCAGACATAGTTGGTGTGCATGCACACACATGTCAGAAAAGACATGTGCCCAGGCCAGCCCAGAGGCACAGGAAGCCACATATGTACACGAGGAAAGCACATCTGCACACACAGGAGCACAAGTAGCAGCCAGGCTGCCTCCCCAGGATCCCTCTGGCCTCCCCCTGGCCTCCCCCTGGCCTCCCTCCGGCCCCACGTCTCACCTCCCAATCCCTGCTTTGTTCCCTCCACCCTCCCCTTGTCCTGCACCCACTGGCCCTTTCGGTGCTGACCTTGACTGGAGCACTTAGCAAAGCTGTTGTTGCAGTTCTTGCTGAAAACGTTCCAGTCCTTCTTCAGGAGAGTCTTTGTTTCATTAAAGACATTCTTGATCTTTTCCAGCAACTGCAGGGGAGTCTCATAGAAAGTTCGGACACAGGCCTGGAAAGACAGCAGGGCCCCCCCCCCTTGGTGAGGATGAGCATTGGCCTATGTCTCTAGCTTGTTTGCCAAACGCCTCTGGCCTTTCTCACATCTGTCTCCTTTTTCTCTTTCATTGTCTCCCTCCCCTTGCCCCGGCCTGCGGTGGAATCAGTCCTGAGATCTTGAGATACGTCATTTATTTGCGTTTCTATCTAACAAGTATCTGTGCGTCAGGCATGTGGCAATTACCTGGGAATCAGGCAATGAACACCAGAGACATGGTTGGTGGCTGAGTTGGATACTGAGTCCTGCAAGGCATTGGCCTTAAACGCACTGTTACAAGTGCAGTGAGTCACACGAAGTGCAGAATGATCTGAGAATATTATAACAAGGAGAACTAAATGAGGGCTCAGGGGGAATCTCCCCATGGAACCAACGGAAAGAGGGGCAAGAGTCACCCAGGAAAGGAGACAAAGGTTGGAGAGAGCTGTCCAGGTGGTGGGAACGACTGTGCAAAGGTCCCGAGGCAGGAAAGAGCCTGAAATGTCCAAAGACTGAAAGATGGCTGGAGTGGCTACAGGAAGGCCATCTAGGAAGAAGATGACAAGAGACGCAACTGAGAGAGGTCAGCCAGGGCCAGATCCTGGTTGCAGGCCCTGGTTGGCCATGTCGGAAACTGTTACTTTGATCCATAGACCGAAGACGAAACATCTGAGGGGTTGTTGGGGAGGTGGGTGGCAGGATGGTCGGACTCAGGTTTTAGAAGGGCCATCCTGCTGAGGTGTGGAGCGGGCCATGAGGCCTTTGGGTCCTTCCTCTCAGGCCCAGTCCTGTCTGTTGTTTTCTCTTCAGCTCGTCGGACCCGGGCTCCCCGCACCCATAGGAGCTCTGAGAAGCTTCACACACTCCTGGCTGTCTTCACACCTCTTGAGCTGCTCCTCAAGCAACTCCTGGACCCACCTCTCCTCTCACCCCAGGTGATACCGCACAGGCCCCCGGCTTCATCAGCGGCCTCCTTGACGATGACGGCCAAGTACCGAGTTCTCCCTTACACCCAGGCGCACTGGGAGAACTGTAAGCTTTACTAGGCTGTGAGGTCCTCAAAGCCATCGCGAATGCCCACGGCCTGTGCACAGCAGGCCCTGGAGAAATGGTGGCCCGAGGGATGAAGGAACGAACACAGGCGTGAGAAGACCAGCGCTCAGCTCCTTCACTCTCTGGCCAGGTGGACTATCCCGTGGGGGCTCCTCTACTCCTCTGTAAAGTCAGAACCGCCATCCCTTCCAGCCTCCCCACCGGGGTTGTGGTACGAAAGAGGGACGCTGACGCTCTCTCGCCTTTCTTCATAAATCTCTGTCTCCTTCATACTTCACCTCACGCTTCGTAGAGAAGACAGCAGCCATCAGGCAGAAGGTCCCGATGCCCACACAGAGGCGACGCCTTCTCTCCTCAGGGGCTCTGAAGCCCGCCCCGGCCTTCCCCTCAGCACACCGGCTCCTCTAGCCTCAAAGGCTCCCTCCCTCCTCGAGTCTACCCCGCTGCTGCTTGCACACAGGATCTAGGCCATGTGCAGGGTGGGTGGCTGGTGAAAATGTAGGTTCCCAGGCCCCCCCATAGACCCAGTGAATCAGACTTTCCAGGGGTGCATCCTGGGAATCTGGAATTTAAGCAAGCTCCCCAAGGGATACGTATGAACCTGAATGGTGGAACACTCCGGCTTCAATACCTCTCAGGAAAAAGGGATCCTCCTGCAGCCCCACACTCCCTCTGGTGATCTCTCCATTTTTCTGGGCCCTTGTGGAGCTGAGCTTCTCCATACGCTCTTACGGGCGCGTCTTGCCGGCCCAACTCCAGCCCCATGGGTCCAGCTGCCTGCTCCGCTTTTCCACGGGGCTGTTTCACAAGTGTCTCAGGTTTGTGTTCCCCAAACTGAGCTCCTGCTCTTCCCCAGCCGCCCCCCCGCCACCGAGCCTGCTCGGCCTACCGACCTTCCCCATTTCACAAGCTGGGCAGCTAGCTCCCTAGTCCAAGCCTCTGGGATCTCCGCCCCGACTTGCGCTCCCTGTCGGCCTTCCAGCCTCCATTCCTGACCCCTGCAGTCTCCTCTCCGCAGGGCTACCAAACTCGCCTCACAGTTCAGTTCCATTCGGTCACTTCCGGTTCACCAGGGTGTCCCTCGCTCTTCAGACAACATCCCACGTCTTTAAGACCTCCGATGCGCCCCCGCTGGCTCCTGCCTCCTCTCCTCTGTCTCTTTCACGCCTTGGCCCTGGTGACCACCGGTTGGGCTCCTGAATGCACGTAGCCGACCTCAGGGTTTGGTGCATAGCCTTCTCTGTTCTGGAATGTTCTGACCAGACTCACTGCTTCCTCACTCTTACTCCTCTTTGGACCTCTAATGAATATTCTCTTACTCAGAAGCCTTCTTCCTTTCTTCTCCACCCCTCCTTTTTAAATGAGACTGCCCTTTGTCTCTCAGAGCCCCAGGGAGGCCCCCTTCACGGCTCCCTCCCTCACCTCCTTCAGGCCTTCCCTTGACCTGGTCATCACTACCCTACGTCCCCCATATTTTACCCACACGTCTTGTTAACTGTCTCACCCCCTCCCCCAAATATAAGCTCTCTGCATGCAAGGGCTTTTGTCTGGTCTGATTCCAGATTCTAGCTGTTTCCTTGGGTGCGCACGGGTACCTGGCACACAACAGGCACGCAGTAACTATTTGTTGAATGAATGCATGGACCTCACGTTTCCTAACGCTATTTATTTGTGCCATTGTTTGTTTAATGGTTGTCAGCCTCCCCTAAGCAGAAGCCCCGAGAGGGCGTGAACTTGCTCATGACGTCGTCACTGACATCGTCAAGACCTAGCGCTGTGTCTCCCTCCTGGCCAGTCCTTCCTCAGCAGAGGTGCGCGGGCTGAATCCATGGATGGGAGCGTGAGTAAACGACGACGCCGGGAAGGGCAGGGGAGGCCCGGGAGTACGCTCTGTGCGTATGGGCAGGTGTGGGACCGCCAAAGCCACCCTCTGCTCTCACTCCGTGCTCCCGGCTCTAAAGCACTCCTACCTTGTCCTGCTCTTCATGGTCCTTGGTGAAGCAGCTCTTAAGCCTCAGAGAGAGTTCCTGGAGCTTCACGATGGCATTGGCATTGGGAGTATTGTCTTTGAAGCGCATGGTGTCCTCCATTATGTCTTGCATGAGGAAAAATGCCTTCTTAAGGTAGCACACGGGATCTTTCTGAAAAACCAGAACCTGGAGTTCATGGTCTGGCTGATGTCTGGGAGCCCACCCAGGCTCTGTGGCGGGTGCCCTCATCCCTGGCTGACAGAGGGCCACAGCGTGCCCTACACCTGCCCCTGAGGGGGTTTGCCCCTGATGGAGGGCGGAGGACCGTGCCACTCCAGTCCGAAGGGGGGCGCGGACCCCAGCGGCTCTCCCATGCTCTGTGTCTGGAATCTGGAACTGCTGGGAATTGGGGTAGAGGGAAAGACATGAGAGACAGCCTCAGATTTCTGGAAGACGAGGCTTTAATCAGAATGGGAAGGGTGGGTTCTGGGGGAATGTGCCCTGTCTCTGTCTCTCTTCTGGCTTGCTTTCACAACAAGTCCTTTACCAGGTGGCTCCTTCTAATCCTCCAGGCCACAGGGGAACTAAAGGCCATCCGAGGG